>CM060113.1:5993966-6628966 GCA_030522415.1 Channallabes apus | reverse complement strand
GGAACAATAATAATAACAGCAATGGGTCAATTGGAAACGTTGATCAAGGGGTGTTCAGGTCAAACTAAGACTTCTGATGAAATTTCTTGTGGATGAAAGTGTAAAACTGATAGACATTTAAAGACGACTTCAAGCACAGTATGGTGATGAGTTCAACGTAAGTTCAAGCACTCACAATGTTCATGAGCGTAAGCAGATACTTTTCGACGCGGTCCGGTCCATGGAACTGCACCACCGAATCGTCGACCCCGAGCAGCACCTCGATGTTGTAGGCTCGCTCGGGAGACTGGCGACGAGATCTCCGGCTCTGGTTGACGCTCCGCTCTACTCCTTCATAGAGAGTCTCCAAATCTAACAGACCCCCTAGATCAGCACCTGGAGGAGATATACGCAGACATGTGCAGTAGTTAGTGGGATGTCTGGAGAACATGAGATGAGAACCTGCTGGTATAAAAAGTCAAGAAATATGTGTTTTAAAGGTTAAAAGACGAACATTTCATTTTTTTTGGATGACGTCAAATAATTTGCTGTTAACAAATGAATTTGATGGCAAAATGAGATATATCCATTTTGAGAGTTTTGAGGCGAGATGAGTGAATCATGGCAGCAAAAGAATCATCAGTCTCTTTTCTCTACCAGTTTAGGTTTCACTTTGGTTTTTCACAACAACGCAATATTATAGTACAAGGATGCTGTGTATAAGGTTTGATCGGGCCTCAACCAGCTACATACACATCTGTGGCCCCATAAGGTTATAACAGAGTTCAGAAATCGCAACTGGAAAAAGGGACAGAAATAACCAGGTGTGCCAAATGCATTAGCATTTCAAGTATCCCATGTCCCATGTCTCTGTTACATGAAGTGATCGTCTGTCAACAAAACCAGTGTTAACGATAATTCAAAGCTTCTAAAAAAGGAATATATAGTACTTTTTAATTGATTGACCTGAACATGCAGCAACCTCCGGTTCTGAAAAACGATTCCAATGAGGAAGTGCCAAAAGTGCAGTTCCTCTAATGACCACCACTGGCTCCAAAAGTGAGTCAACACCCATAGACCTCCATTTAAAAAAGTCCAACAGTTTTGGTCTCCATAGCTAGATTTTCCATTCATGGCACCGGTACAGGTTCTATTTGTTCTGCCCATTTCCTCATTTACTGTAGGTGTCACCAGGGAGGTATAACATAAAATTATGTTTATGTATAATATACAACAAAACATAATATTTCACCAAGTGCAAGTCTGAAATGGCTTTTATCTCATGTTGTTGTCAAACTGTTCAAATGTCATACACTGGACGTTTTTTAATCACCAAGCATAACATCACTATGAATGATTGTAGGAAATATAAACTATATAAACAGTACACTATATGGATGCTATACTGTGTACACTATATAAAAGTATTTGGCGAAACCTACATTGACAAAATACATTATATTTCAACATGGAGTCGTCCTCTTTTTGCAGGTACTGTATAATAGCTGCCACTCTTCTTGGAAGGCCGTCCACAAGATTTCTGAGTTTTTCTGTGGGAATTCCTGCCCATTCCAGGGCAGTGGTAGTTCAGAGGGCTTGCTGACCAGAAGGTTGGCGGTTCGAGCCCCAGCTCCACCAGATTGCTATTGTTGGGCCCTTGAGCAAGGCCCTTAACCCTATCTGCTCTGGGGGTGCTGAGTCATGGCTGACCCCAGTTATGCTGGAATATGCAAAGAAAGAATTTCACTGTGGAGTAATGTACTGTATATGTGACAAATAAAGGCATAACTGAACCATTTCTTTTAAATAAGCATTTATGAGGTCAGGCACTGATGAAGAAAGCCTGGCTCACAATCTACAGTTCATCCCAAAGGTGCTCGATGGGGTTGAGATCAGGGCTCTGTGTTCGGGCCGATCAAGTTCTTCCACACCAAACTCTTCATACCATGTCTTCATAGTCCTTGCTTTGTACACTACGGCACAGTCATGTAGGAATAGTAAAGGGCCTTCACCAAACTGTTGCCTCACAGTTGTAAGCAAAGCATTGCCCAAGATGTCGGAAGCATTAAGACTGGCCTGAATTCACAGGTTTGGCCAAATAAGTACCTTTGTCCACATAGTGTAATAGTAAGTCTAAGGGCTGATCTACAGTATGATCTTTCTAGCCCAGACTTTCATACACAGCCTGGATCTGATATTTATTTCTGCTGACCCTTCCAGAACTTTCTCAAACACAAATAACACGTAAAAAAAAAAAAACTCCGTCAATTTTACTGTCCTTTATCTTTTATTCTGAAAATGAATTGTAAGGAGAACGTAAAAGATGGACAAACTGTCCAGATCAAAACCCAAACTACACAAGAAGATCATGCAGAACTGCAAATTTAGCGTTATATATGCATATATTTCTGTTTTGTAGAGCTTAACTTTGGAGGAAACTTATCATCATATCATCATCCATCATACATGCAGCTGCCTATCCGCTTTAAATGTGTGTGTATGCATAATATTCCGCCCCATATCATTAATATGCCATTGATGAGACGAGATATGATGCATTACTCATCACTAACAGTTTACTCTTGAGCTGTTGATGGATATTACATACCGTAACAATGTGTAACACATTAAGATCACGTGCTATTAAAATAATTAAACAGTTTAATTTTACATACGTGAATTTATTTATGAAAAAAAAAAAAAAGAAATACAGCAATGCTTCCATGATAAATGTTGCCGGTGAAGCTCATTTCCCGACGTCGCAGTGCTCTTCGCACAGCCACAGAAGAGAGAACATAACAAGAAGAATGCAGCATCTCCATCCTCATCTCCATCACCCCGTCAGCTGGGGGCATCATCTACCATCTGATTATATAACGTTTCCCTGGCAACCCGCTCCTGGGTAAAACAATGCTCGGCGCAGGCTAATATTGGCTCAGCACTCACTTCCTTATTGGAAGATAATCCTGGAAGTCAGACTGAAATTCATCATCTTAACACTCCATGTCTGCTGCACGTTATTAAAGCATGGCAGAGCGAGACGAGAAAACGCGAGGATGCCAAGAGATCCAAAGCAAGACAGACACGGAGGTGTTGTTTACTTCTTGCTTTCTTTGCTTTCTTTTCAGTAAGATCTTCTAAGGCTGCAGGCTCATTCGAATGCCAGGTGTTCCTGTCTGCAGGGTGCATGTCAGCAGATTTTCCCCTAGCCTTGTTAACAAAATTAACCCAAAAAAAGTGCCTTCTCTATCAAAACAGTCATCACTGTTTTGTATTAACGCTTGATTTTTTTTTTTTTATAGGGATGATGTAACATCCACACCATCTGTTTTAAATAATACATTCAGATATTAATGCTTATGCAAGAGCTTCTGCAGTAAGCAGGTCTCGATTGTTCTTGTTTTCATCACTTTATGACTTGGAGCCGTATTTCCTTGTCCGGTTTTATTTGGATTATCACCGTTTATATGAGTCGGGCACGCGTGGCTTGCTTATTCCCGAATCTCTTGTAAATGGAACAAAGAAAATGTCTGCTAACTAGAGCAACATGTGGACCACAAACTAAATCAGAATAAAAAATTTTGGTCAAACATTTACCCCTTCTGTCTGAGAAACAACTTTTCCTTCACCTTCTGGATAAATGCTGGACTTCCTTTTCGTCATTTCTTTCCATCTGGAGTAAACATTAAATGTCTCTTTCTAATCTAATACCAGTTGGAGAAAGTTCGGGGAGAGTTTTAGTCATAAAGAAAAATTTTCCTGGATTTCACTATTCCCTGGATTTCAATTATTCTACCTCCTGCTGGGAAGAAAAAAACAAATCTTGTTTAGCTTGTCCTTCCCCCTTGCTTAGTCCTCACCCTCTCGAAATGATGGACATCCTTTTGCTTTCCATACTCTAAAGAATGCTGGACATGCCTTTGATCTCCAGCTGGAAAGAAAACTGGATATCTCTTTGATCTTCTGTTGTAGAGACTGTGCTGGATCTGTCTTTATGCTCATAATGTTAGCACTCACATTGTCCTTATGTCATACAGTAGAGAGTGCTGTACATCTGATTGATCTCCTACTAAAGAGACAGCTGGTTCTTTTTTTGTCCTCCTGCTGGAAAGAAGGCTGGATATCTCTTTGATCTTATGTTAAAGAAAATGCTGGACATCTTTTTGCTCTCCTGCTGAAGAAAATGCTGGACATCTTTTTGTTCCCCTGTTAGAGAAAATTCTGGTTATCTTTTTGTCCTCCTGCTGCACAGGTTTAGACATGTCTTTGTCTTCCTGCTGACGAGAATGCTACAGTATGTACATGTCTTTCCTGTCCTGCTAAGGAGAGTAAAGAGTATTTTTTTTTCTCCTGCTGACATGTCTTAGGCATGTCTTTGTTCTCCTGGTGAAGAGAATGCTGGACATGCCCTTGCTCTCCTGCTGAAGTGAGTGTTGGATGGCTCTTTGTCCTCCTGCTGGAGAGAATATTAGTCATGTTTTTGTCCTCCTGCTGAAGAGAGAATGCTAGCCATCTCTTTGCTCGCTTGCTGTAGAAAATCCTGGACATCTTTTTGTTCTCCTGCTGGAGAGAATCCTGGACATGGAGGACAGACATGTAGGACTTTACAAAAGGCTGGACACATCTTTGATCTCCAGCTTGATAGAATGCTGGACCTACAGTATCTTCGCTCTCCTGCTCTTGAACATCATAGATATTTGTTTTTGATCTCCTGGTACAGAGAATGGTGCACACATCTACATCTTTCCTCTCTTGCTGGACAAAACAGTGGACATCCCTTTGCTCTCTTCATGAAGAATATGCTGGGTACCTTTTGCTCTCCTGCTGGACAGAACATTTGAGGTCTCATCATTTTATTCAGAAAGCTTTTTTGCATTCTGGCAGGGGCAACCGCGCCCTTATCAGGGCATGAAACTGCTTTGTCTTTCAACCTTTATAAATGTCAAGGGCGTCTGGAAGAAAAAGGGAGTTCGTGAACAAAAGGTACGGGTGCAAAAATGAGAATGTGCATGAGAGCAGAGATCCAGTCATGCAT
Organism: Channallabes apus; assembly: GCA_030522415.1. Classification (NCBI taxonomy): domain Eukaryota; kingdom Metazoa; phylum Chordata; class Actinopteri; order Siluriformes; family Clariidae; genus Channallabes; species Channallabes apus. Next base: position 6,623,952 of record CM060113.1, on the reverse strand, counting down.
GGAAAGAGATGAATGAACTTCTGCATCAGCCTCTCTTTATAGCAGAATATACGTTTAAAAACAGCAAACTGATTCCAGGAAATCCACTATATTAGGATTCGTTTTTTGGTTTCAATTCAACAGTTTTACCAGTTTGGTCAACGCCAAAGCCTATGCTAAAGCCTACTCCGTAGCCTCAGTCTGTCTGCAAGGATTGGATGGGATTGACTAGGATTGGATTGGCCCACCTAATACAGTAGCATCGCATTTCCAGCTTCTTCTTCTACACTTCTTTGAGTTCTGAGTTGAATGAACATGGACTAAATCAAGAAGATATTAACCGAAGAAGTTCGTAAATATGTACATTCATATGATTCATCTTAGCCACACTAGAAAATCTGCCAAGTAGCAGGAAATTATTGGCGAGAGATTGCCACAACGTTCAGTTCGGACATCTGAAAGTGTAGTTTCAGTAAAACAAACTGCAGTTTAACATCTATCAGCTCCAACTCCAACATAATCCGTTCAGGTTCATTCCTCATTTTTTGCAGTACACCAAAACAGAGTGGCGAAGAGGTTTAGGGTGCTTTCACACCTACAGCATTTGGTGCGCACCAAACGTGTTTGGTCACTTGGTTCGGTTCGTTTGCGTTGATGTGAATGCAATCTCGGTACTTTGGTGCGCACCAAATCAATCGATCCGAGACCTGCCTGAAGGGGTGGTCTCGGACCGCTTTATCCGCTCTACTTTGGTACAGTTTGTCTGGTGTGAAAGCAACCAAACCAAATCTGACGAAATGGTATAGTTTAATGCACTTTGGGTATAAGAGATACGGGGTTGTGGGTAAAATTCTTTTCACTTCCTGTTGACTCCATTAAATGAAATGAAATCAAACCGCGGAGAAACGTGGAGTGCCGAAGAAATTAAGTGGCTCATAGATATATGGTCAGATGAGCATATCCAAAAGCAACTGTCCACGACGCATAAAAACAGCTGCATTTACACACCGGCTAATAACAAAATGATCATTCAGGAGGAGAGCACGTCTCTTCTCCCTGAAGTGGCACGCGATGGAAACCAGGAAGCTGGTTTGGAGTCACAGCCGCGAATCGTGTTCGAAATTAATTATCTGAAAATAATGATTTGCATGTACAACGTCGTGCGCGAGGATCAGCGCCATGAGCGCAAAGCAAAGCTGTTCCTCCATGATTATTGAAAGCGGCGCGATTTTCTGAAAATAGTCTGTTTCCGGTGCCGATGGACTTCGCGGTCTATTTTGGTTTGTTTAGAACTCTGCATATGTGAATGCAAACCGTACCAACGTCTGTTTACTACATTGTAACATTTCTCTGACTGGTGCGGACTAAAGTAATCGAACTATAGGTGTGAAAGCACCCTTAGAAACACAGTGGTACAGAAAAAAACTATTGGCTAAACTAAACTACTGGTGTAGTGGCATAACTGCAGAACAACACAAACACACCAGAGAATGAGTAGAAATGCTCAAAAAGGCTCTCTGTAGCTCTGATACAGAAGCATTAATCAGGCTTTACAGGTAGCTCTGGGGCTCACTTTTACCAAACCGAACAGTTAACATCACGTATGGAAGTGCTCTGCCCTTGATGCTGCATTCTGACTAACACGTTTAGTTAAACTCGTCAAATTACTTCCTCATTTGTCCAGTTTTCTAAATCCCTAGACAGCAAGATAAACCTTACTGACTTAAAAATTCTGACTTTATGAGGACTGGAGTATTCTAATTAGTTCACCCTTGTAAAGAAAGTACTTGCAATGGGAGCATCAAGACAGACATTGTTCGCCAGCATGCAACATATTTGATACAGTTCCTTCAATCCAGTCAATCCAGGACTCTATTCAAACCAGGATTTCTCAATATAATCCCCACCTAAACCTAGTGTTTCACTAGTGTGTGGATACCAACAAGGTAGAAAGTTTTCTCAGTACGCCGGAGCCATGATCGAACTGCTTGCTTCACATTTGAAACGCTGGCCCCCCAGGAACTGGGGAATGGCTTGTACGGGGGGATGTGGGAGTAACTCCCAGCCGAGTTCCTTTAACTTGCAAATGGTGCTGGAGAACGATTGTGTTACAGTTCCCACAGGCAGATGCTTATCTTCAGCAAGTTGGCTTCAGTTAGTTGTCTGTCAATTTCCAAGGATAAGGCATTCCACCTGATTAGCATTCATGAGAACCTTGGCCAGGGTCATTCACGGACGTAAGGCCTTCTTTAAAACATTTGCACCGGTGGTAAAGTGCTCGCCCTATCATCCGGAGATTGCGAGTTTGATTCCCGGGTGATGCTGTAACCTCTCGCAGCCGGAGATCTAGAGGGAGCTGATTGGCCGAGCTCTCTCAGAGTAGAGGGATGAGAGGTGCTCCCACATTAATAACGGCTACACAGCCAATCAGGGGTGTCTGTAAGCTCACGCAAGCGGAAGGAGCGGATAGCGCTGTCCTCCGAGTGTGTTACTCCGCCACCATTGATGAGTGAGCGAGCAGTTCGAAAATATGCGGTTGGCTGGCGTCACCTGGGTCGGAGGAAACACGAGATAGTCTTCTGCCCACCTGATTGAGTGATAGTAACAGCCTTAATATGGGAGCCCCCTAGTGACGGGGAGGACTTGGACACGACTAAATTAGGGGGAAAATCAGGGGGGGAAAGAACATTCAAATGTTTAACCGCAGCTCATCACCGTATTGTACTTGAAATCAGTTTCATCTCAAGTCCTGGTTTGACTTGAAATACCTCTCCTATGAAAAATGTGGCAAAAAAAAATATATATCTTCGGTTGTCATGCACTACAGTGAACAATTTCATTATAGAAAAAGTACAGAGCCAGCAGTGTCAAACCTGTTCCGAGTCTCCACCAGTGATGAAGCACTGTGGCACTACAGAGCAGCTCGAGGGTTGAGCTGGCCTGGATTAGAGACACGTTATGTGAATCAAGTCAATACCTCAAGGTTACCCCAAAGCAAAATCCTATTGTACAGTATATGTCATACGACACACTGTTCCCACTGAGCAACAAATGCGTTTGATACCAACACAGTACTGTATATTTGCAGCAGCTTTGAAAGTCTTTTTTTTTCTGTACATCAGTGTGTGTGGACACAGTGACAACTGACTTCTTTAGCATCACAGGACAGACTTTCATTTGAAAAAAACAGAAGACGCTTCCATTCGCCTTGTCTTGTTTGTACAGACGTGTTTCGTTAATGTAATGCTTGTTTTTTTTTTGTCTCTGCTGTGAATCGGACACATAATTCTTCTCTTCGAGTGTCTCAGACACCGACTCTACAAACCCCGTTTCCTCACAACCCACACTGTCGTTCCCGAGCGTTCCCGACCCACACGCCGGTTTCAAAGCCTTTACCGTTTCCCAGCACCTCGACACCGACCACAAAGCGCTCTTCTACACCCCGTAGCTCCGGAGCTCCATGGCACGCCAGAGTTGCAAATGCAAATGTTACACAGTTCCTTTGTATGTGTGTGAAGCAGCCAACCTTCGCGTGCTACAGAAGAGCGCGAGTTCGACTTGAGGGAAATCAGAGAGTGCACAACATATTTGCTAATTGCCTCATCTTATCTACTGCACCTCTCCCCGTGCCGTTTAATCTTTAATGATGAGTTGTAAAAGGCAGGATCGAATGAAGCCTTTAGGACCGGGCTAAAAAGAGCTAGCAATAACAGCGGTGAGTAAATCATTTTAAGCAGTAGTCAAGCCAACCGTTTGATTAAAACGCACATTAATATGCAAGCGAGAATTAATTAACTTTTTTTAAAGGGAATGCGATATTCTATAATAGTAGTCATGTTAATATAACACTATTCCGCAGGACTAAAGTCCCCGACATACTGTAACTCAGGATAAAATAACAGAAGTACTGTAAATCCCTTTGGCTTACGGAAGTTTAGATAAATAAATAAATAAATAAATAAATACCGCTGGTAAGAACTCTATATTACAACCTATTGATTTTTTTTTATTGTATATGTACTGGGTCATTTTTCATCATTTGTACTGGTTGCACATGAGCTGTTCTTAGACTCTTTCATACCATAGGAGCATCATCCTCCAATAGCAAACAGAGGCAGGTACAGAGTGCTGCAATGCATCCTGGGATTAAAGGCAAACTCTGCTACTGTACATGGAGACAGCAAGCTATTTGCTTAAGGTGAGAGTTTTATAAATGTGGCTAAATGAGAGAGAGAGAGAGAGAGAGAGAGAGAGAGAGAGAGATGTCCCAATCCAGGCATAAAGACGACATTTTTAAAAAGTCGACACGCAGTATAATGAGTAGAGGAGGTTAACGCTAAAGGTGACCCTTAATAGGCTTTATAGAAATACTACAGTCTATAAACCTTTTTATCACGATGCTGTTCAATTCTTTACTCTGATTGGTCATAAGTTGTTGGCTCTTTCTTGAAACCCAGGTTTATAACAGTTAACCGTTTCATTCTTCCACAAGAATCCTTCGACAGCAGCAGCTCACTGACCTGGATTTGTATAGTCGACATTCCGGTATAATCTAGGACTTCTAGGACATCATGTAGCACAGATGGTTGCGGTTGCAGGAAATTCAATTTGGTTCGAAACAGAACATGGTACTGTATGCAGATAAACATGCTCATGTTGCATGAATGTTTGCTTACTGTATCTATATTGTTTGGTAACTTGTTCCGGGTGAGTGTAATCAGTAATCAAGGGCGCTTTCACGCTAGGCACGATTGATTTGCACTGTACCCGAGAATGGCTGCTCTCTCCGTCCAGACGCCACCACTGGCCAGCGTTCACATTATCATTATACTCTGTACTCGGGTTCACTTGCGTTTTTCCTTCTCCGATACAGCAGGTGTCAGTATGCACCCAGTAGGTCTGCAAGCCGCCATTAAACACAAAGAGAATGAGGACATTATTCGTGTTATGCCTAATAATGGCATATGGAGACTTCGGAGAAGACAGACGGCACTGACGATGGCGATAATGACATCACTGATGACATTGTGTTCTACCAGAGGCCCAGTTTCCAACACTATAACCATATTTTGCATATAAAAACAATCAAAACATTTAGAAAAGACATTCATTCATTCATTTTCTATACCGCTTAATCCTGTGTTCAGGGTCGCGGGGGACCTGGAGCCTATCCCAGGAGACTTCGGGCACTAGGCGGGGTACACCCTGGACAGGGTGCCAATCCATCGCAGGGCACACACACATACACACACTCACACACCCAATCACACACTACGGGCAATTTAGGAACGCCAATTAGCCTAACCTGCATATCTTTGGACTGTGGGAGGAAACCGGAGTACCCGGAGGAAACCCACCAAGCACGTGGAGAACATGCAAACTCCATGTACACAGAGACGGGAATCGAGCCTGGCCGGGGAATCGAACCCGGACCCTGGAGGTGCAAGGCGACAGTGCTAACCACTACACCACCGCGCCGCCTAGAAAAGACATGTAAAATATAAAAATAAATAGACCTCACTTAACCTGTGCTTCTTGACACATCAGTACGGTAATCAAAAAGGATCGTTTTCTTCTTGATACTGTCCTTGCTAACATGGTGGAACCCATGGTGCTATGTCTTGACAAAATCTCGCACAAGATGCAATAAAATAAAATTATATAAACGCAACTAATAAAACGTAAATGTAAAACTTACTTCGTACAGTACGCTCAACTTTCAGCTGTCGATCGGTCGGCTCGGTTCGGGCACTCGTACGCTGGAACTGCTTTGTCTGCCGAGGGAAATTTCTTGTCCAGTTTTAGTTGCTTTAGGCGAGACGTTCGTATGCCGAGGTACAGTACCACCGTATTTGGCTTCCATATCTGATTCGATCCGTGACTATTTTCACAACTTTAAATATAAGTATAATTCGAATTGATAAATTGTTCGTTATAAGTGGAATAAAGCACCTTATGATATATTAAAATGTAAAAATATGCAATATATACAGTATTTGTTAAATTGTGTTTACACATTATAAACTGTACAAAGATAAAACTTGTCTTATCTTGACATATCTGAAAACGAAGCTACTGTAGTCCTCTACATTGTCAGTATAGCGGTACTAACCTGGGGTGGTGAGACATACAGCATCATGAGAAACACATTCCTACTCGAATACGGTTGATTATACGCTAGCGAAAAAAAAATAACACATCTGGTGTTTTGCATCACAACAACTGACAACAGCAGCGTGTGGCTGTGTACTGTTTATCTGCCCGGGAAACGCTCTCTGTAGTAAATGTGGCACTCGAGGCTGTGTGTGGTCAGCGGCGTGTTACACGAGACATGAGGAGTAAGAGGAGACGCAGGAAGACCTGAGCTAAACGCGACGTCCTGTTAAGTGCACAGAAGAAAACGCGATCAACAAGCTGGTGTGTGAGGGTCACCCTAATGTCGCCCTTGTCCGTGCAGAGAGGGAGGGAGAGGAGAGGGAGGAGGGTAAGAGCCAATCGAGTGATCTCTGGGAAGATGCAGCCAAGGCACAGCTGACCTCCTCTGCTGCTCCACATAGCCGACACCATGATGAACACAACAACCCAGCGTGTCCTCTCACGTTCAGGAAAGACAGATACGCAACACAGGCTGGGGGGGGAATAAACTGTTTCTTTTATTTTATATACATACACACACACACACACTTCAAATCTAGAAGAAATTAGCATACCATTCACACAGTGATGGAAACACTCCAGGACTTACAAATAGTAATTCCGCAAATGCATTATTCATAAATGCATCTAGTACAAAGTACAAGGGTGCCAATACTATTTTAAGTCAAGAAACATAAAACAAATTAATTCTGTTGTTATGCTTCTTGACTGGAAACTACTACGTCACCATCCTGACTACATCATCTTAATTCAATTCAGTTTCATTGTATTTGAACAGAAATCATCATAAAGGGGCTTTTCTGAAATCCAGATGTTGGATTGATGTTGGACCCTGCAGCTGTGAGATACTCTGAATACTATTTCAGCTTTTTGTTTTTTAGCTTTTGTTTTGATAAAATCCTTTTTAATTGTGTCATGCACACGGTGTCTCATGGAATGTTGTTCTATTAAACTTTAACTTTTATTATGTTTCCATAAAATCCACAATGTTTACTCCAGATTTTCCAGTATTTTTTTAACTTCTCACTCTAAAACCCTTCAAAGGTCTGGAAGGGTTTAAGCATACGCTCATCAGCCATAAGGTCATGACCACTGATAGGTTAAGTGAACAACTTTAATAGCCAATTATGCACCAGTAAACTGGTGACAGGATCACAGTTACCAAAGACGGGTCTGTCTGGCCCGCACACATGGGACTGCAGGCAAAGAGCCCAAGGCCGCCGATCTGCCCTCCAAACACCCCAGATCCCAATCCCACTGAGACCCCATGGGATGCGCCGGACAAACAAGTCTGATCCATGGAGCCCCACAAATCATGTGGAGAGTCCCAGTGGCGCAGCAGGGTCAGCTGACCTGGTTTACAGGCAGCCCTGGGAAGACATCGGGGGGTAGAGATGATGCTACACAGTGTTTACTGCGCACATGAACGAACGCCATTTTGTGTCAAAGCTGGTTTGGACTGTGAACTCATTGAGGATTGTCCCAAATTAGGATTATTCACCATCAGGACAGATTTACAGGACAGACATTGTCTATCATCGCGCTCCGGACTGATTCATTGAAACCGGTGAGGCCGACTCATTTCTCCCGCACACACACACACACAATATACTGATAATATTTTATATAATTGTAAATATTGGTATCTGGTGCACTGCAGTGTGTATTGAGAGCGAATTCCGCCATTGTTCGGATTTATGAATGTTCATACATTCGCGGTCTGTTCGTATTTGTAACTCGAATCTTCATAAGTCGTGGACTCACTCATTCATCTTGTATACCGCCATCCTGTATTATTCCGGGTCGTGGGGGCCTGGAGCCTATCCCGGGAGGCTTAGGGCACGAGGAGGGGTACAACCTGGACAGGGTGCCAATCCATCGCAGGGCACACTCACATAATATATACAAACACTTCCAAACTCTTTCACACACTACAGGCAATTTGGGAACGCCAATGAGCATGTGTTTGCAATGTGGGAGAAAACCGGAATACGCGGAGGAAACCCACCAAGCACGGGGAGAACATGCACACAAAGACGGGAATCGAGCCTGGACCCTGGAGGTGCAACGCGACGCTGCTGACCACTACACCACCGTCACCGCCTGGGGACTTACTGTAGTCAGAAAAAGTAGATTAGATACTGTAGGTTTTAACATTCCTGAGAGTTTTAAATTTGCGAGGATTTAAAATGAATTAGTTACTGGCACAGGAAAATAATGAAATATGGGATGTTCAGACACTTTGAACCTGACATCCAGTTAACCTGGCATATAATATATTATATATATATATATATATATATATATATATATATATATATATATATATATATATATACTATATACACAGTCCAGGTTTAATGCACAGGAGATACAAGTAGATTTCTTCGAGAGCGACACACGAGGAGGAATTTGACGGTAAACTTCCATTAAAGAAAGGAAAACCCACACTGATCACTGAAATAATGTAAAATATTATATATAATAAACACAGACTAATGGAAATCAGTCCTTGCTTTTGAACTAAAGGTATTTCTGTGAACTTTGTGTCTTTTACTTTCTTTTATGGAAGAGTTTTAACTCACTCCTACGTATTACTCACAGTAGTCCGAACACCATCAGCCGATCTTACAGGTCAGAGTTGCACATTGCACATGTTAGTCTAGACTGTGTACAAACACTTCTGTCTGGTGTGCAGGATTTAATTACTAGCACTTACAGTATTGTGGGTCCCGGAACATACAGTACAGTAGGAGAAAAGTAGTTTAAAGTAATATTACACTGCAACAAAAAATACTAGCTATCTTAACAAGTGAAATATTCTAAAACTTATTAGAAAACTATTCATAATTTCTTGAAATAAGATTACAACAAATCAAATATAAGTTTATTTAAGCTTATTTCTAGTTAAATGTTACTAAAACTGCAAGCAAAAAGTCTTAGAATTTAAATTATAATATAAGTTTGTTAGTTTTTAGGAATTTAATCCTTAAATGAAATTAATAATAATTTTGCTAGTTTTTTGCTATCTACAGTACTCACTCTCTCACTCTCTCACTCACTCACTCATCTTCTATACCGCTTTATCCTGTATTCAGGGTCGCGGGGACCTGAAGCCGATCCCAGGAGACTTACTGTAGGGAACGAGGCAGGGTACACCCTGGACATGGTGCCAATCCATCACAGGGCACACACACACATACACTCACACACACATTCACACATTAAGGGCAATTTGGGAACGCCAATTATCCTAACCTGTACTGTATGTCTTTGGACTGTATGAGGAAACCGGAGTACCCGGAGGAAACCTTTTGCTATCTATAAGTTCTTAAAATAAAATTAGAACAAAATGAATATATATATAAATATCAATCTTATTTCAAGTCAGATGTTACTAAAATTGCAAGCTAAAATTATTTGCTTGTTATATTTATTTCTTGAAAAAAAAAGTCTAATTATTTGCCAATAACACTTAATAACACTTGCCTAGAAATAAGCTTATTAATCTTATTGTAAGGAATTTCAAATAGCGAAATTATAGATAGTGAAGAAAAAAAGAAAAAGAAAAAAAAGAAAGAAATTCAACTCATTTTTTGTTTTTCTAATTGTGTCCTGACCCGAAAGCCAGACAGCTCATAGCATAAAGTCTAACTGGTCATAAATCTTGTGCTTGAGAAACGACCCTGAACTGTGAATACTGTGTGTATACAGGTGAGAGCATATCTGTGTCAGTGTCAGTGAGTGAGTGAGTGTGTATGTGTGTGTATGTGTGTGTGTGTGTGCGCAGCTTAAAGTACACGAGTTATAACATCATCAGTCAAGGTTTGTCTACCAAAAGACCTTGTCACTGAGGCCAACCCAGTTCCAGTCTAACCCAAGCACTGATATTACACTGATATATATATATATATATGTGTGTGTGTGTGTGTGTGTGTGTGTGTGTATATATATATGTACACTTACTGGCCATATCATTAGGTACACCTTGCTTTAATTCTTTGTAGAATAGATTCAACCAGGTGACCTTTTGTGACCTTGTTGCGTTATTCTGTGGTCATGAAGGGATGTCACGGAGCTAAAATCATCTCAAACTGGTTTATTGAACACAACAGTGAGGTCACTGTACTCAAATGGTCTCCAGAGTCAACAGATCTCAATCCAATAGAGGACCTTTGGGATGTGGTGGAACGGGAGATTCGCATCATTAAACATCTGACTGTGGCATTTAAACGATGCTCAGTTAGTACGAAGCGAAGTGTGCCAAGAAAATCTGCCCCACACCATTACAGGATTACGAGGCAGGATGGATCCATGCCTACCGTCCGTCTGCTACGCCGCAGAAGAAATCGAGTCTCATCAGACCAGGCAACGTTTTTCCAAGCTTTTATTGTCCAATCTTGGTGAGATCATGCGATTGTAGCCTCAGTTTTCTGTTCGTAGCTGAGCGGAGTGGCACTGGGTGTGGTCTTCGGCTGCTGTAACCCCTCTGCTTCATATTTTGATGCATTCAGAGATCCTCTTCAGCATACTTTGGATGTAATGAGATGTTATTTGAGTTACTGGTGCCTTTCCAGCAGCTCGAACAAGTATAGCGGTTCTCTTCCGACCTCCGGCATCAACCAGGTATTTTCACCCAGAGAACTGACACTCGCGGGATATTTTCTCTAGTTCAGACCATTCTCTGTAAACCCTAGAAGATCAGCAGTTTCAGAAAATACCCAGATCGTCTTGACCACATCGACTTGATAATAAATTGTTATTTACCCCCCAAAATGATTTACTTACCTAAATAAATTGAGTTGCTGCCATGTGATTGGCTGATGAGATATTTGTTTTAACAAGCAGTTGAACAGGTGTACCTAATGACGTGTCTGCTGAGTGTACAGTACGGTATATACATATGTGTATTGTGTGTGTGTGTGAGAGAGAGAGAGAGAGAGGAAAAAAAAAAAAGATTTTTGATGAGGGACTCAATTCTTTGAGTAAACGTACTGTATGATTTGAGACTCGGTGGATGTTCGTGTCTAAGTGCGTTCTGTATTTCAAACTGAAATACCATCGACCCCGACTCTCTATTTATAGACAGCGGCAAATCAATATCAGCAAGCAGTGGTTTAAGAGCGACCCCGATCACTGTAATAAGGCCGCGAGGGACTCGGTGCTCCGTCGCCCTTCACAAAAGCGAAATCAGTCATTACTGGATCTCTCTCGGAACGAGACCTCGTCGTTTCACCCGGGCCTAATTATTAACAGCTTGTGTATAAATACAGCGTGTCCTTGCTGTCACAACGATCTGATTGGCGCGACAGTCTGACACGGTTCACAGTCGCACCTCCTTAATCAGATACATTTGAATCAATTCCTCATCCCCTGTCTCTCTTTTCTCTTCACAGAAAAAAAAAATCAACTGTTACCATTATTATTATTATTATTATTATGGCTTAAGAATCGACTCGCCAGCAATTAGCCGTGTCTCCCGTCGCTGGTTTAGGGTAAATGGTTAGATATTTTACGAAAGAAAGAAATAAAGTGCTTTATTATGATATATACATTTTTTGTGATCAGATCTCAACATGAATAAAGACTTTGCAACACTGGCAAGAAATATTTTCATGACCTTCGGCAGAGGCGTACTCATATTGGGTGCGGTGGAGAAAAATACCTTATTATAAGGTGTGTATGGGCATGCTCCTGCATCACCCAGGCATTTATTTATTTATTTTTTATCAGAAAACTACGGGCAACCAAAATATAATTAATATAGACAGCTAATCATTTTTAGTCCTCGTCTCCATAGCTACAGTAGGATTATTTGTGCAGCCAGGAACACATCGACCAGTGGTTTAATTAAAAGCAATATGCAACTTTTCCAGCTTCAGCCAATCATGGGGGCCTTTGAGTTGACACAAGCTAACGGGTGGATAGTGCTTTTTACAGGGTCTTACTGTACATCGCTCTCTAAAGAAAACAAGCGGCGTCACGTGCGTCAGAGGAAGCACATATTAGCCTATACCCTTGGTAGTTGGCACTGATGGGGGAAGTGCCCTAACAAGATGGGTGAAGGTATTGAGAATGACTAAATTAAGGATACAATCTGAATTAAAAAAAAAATAAAAGAAGAATAAATTCCTACTTAGGCGGCGCGGTGGTGTAGTGGTTAGCACTTTCACCTTGCACCTCCAGGGTCTGGGTTCGATTCCCCGGCCAGGCTCGATTCCCGTCTCTGTGTGCATGGAGTTTGCATGTTCTCCCCGTGCTTGGTGGGTTTCCTCCGGGTACTCCGGTTTCCTCCCACAGTCCAAAGATATGCAGGTTAGGCTAATTGGCGTTCCTAAATTGCCCGTAGTGTGTGATTGGGTGTGTGAGTGTGTGTATGTGTGTGTGCCCTGCGATGGATTGGCACCCTGTCCAGAGTGTACCCCGCCTAGTGCCCGAAGTCTCCCGGGATAGGCTCCAGGTCCCCCGCGACCCTGAACACAGGATTAAGCGGTATAGAAAATGAATGAATGAATGAATGAATGAATGAATGAAATTCCTACTTAAAGTGTTTAATAAGCATTTTTACAGTGACATTCGTCTGTTCCATACTCCAGTCCAGAAGGTGGCAGTATTGCACCAACTGTACATAAACTTAAGAAAAAAATAAGAAGAATTTAGCTAAAAAAAATTATTATATATATATATATATATATATATATATATACTATAAAGTGTTTTTTGAATAAAAACTCACTCGTCAAATGCGGCAACAAAAGATAGTTCAAACTGAATAAAAGTTTTTAATCACGCAGCTTTATTGACTAGTTTATGCTAGTACTTCCTCCTCTGTCCCGAGACACTGGAAAAAGGACGGGTTTCACACGTGCACCTGTCAAAACATTCTCCATCTTGCGATCGCTCCAAAACACGAGTCACACCGCGCCGTGCCGCTGCAAGTACTTCACTAGGCGTGTTTCGTCTCCCGGAGATTCTTGCAGCTATCTTTTTTTTCTCTTTCTTTCTTTCATTTCACTCAATTTCATGAACCTTCCTTGCTCTGCCCAGAGACAACAGGTTTGGGAAGAAGAAAAAAAAAGGAAAAACATAAAGGTTGTGGAACAATATGTATGCAAATGATGTGGTCCGGATGCGCCACCGGGGAATACACCCTCACCCATTATGATTCATGGAAATTCATCGGCCACTTATATATTCTTTAATTGAGCAAAGCGCACCCAGGTATTACCAGTTTGTTTGTTTTTTTTAAATAACGATTTACACTTTTTGTGTTTGCATGATCCATATTTCCGGTGGTTGCGAAACAGTAAAATAAAGAAAGAATGATGAACTCCAAGCTAAATCAAATAAAGCCAGGTGGATCTGCGTGTGTTTTCCTCCAACACTATAAGCTTATGAATCAGAAATTACTTTAAATAGCAGATTTCTGCTTTTTTTTTTTTCACTTTTTAAACCTGTTGTGGTGATTGATGTATTATTACAGTATTACGGCTCTCTTCTTCTTCTTCTTCTTCTTCTTCAGCACGCTCGTGGAAGGTAGAAGGCGGGAGACTCGGTGCTGTAGGTACTGGAGGTCTTGCGATTCCAAATGCACTGAAATGGACAATTTCAGTTTGATGGATCACTGGAGACGGGGTCAAAAGACAAAAGCCTTTAGCCGTGGCCGCATGTGAGAAACGGTAACGTCCTGGATGTCTTTGTAGATTCCTTGATTCCTGGAGCATCTGTTCTGTTCTTCATGTTCACACTAGAGAGATCTGGTTTGCCAGATGTCTGAAAAATACACCTTTTAAAAAGAACAGCCAGACAAGCTCTCTCTCTCTCTCTCTCTCTCTCTCTCTCTCTCTCTGACCGCACCAAACTTGACACATGCACCATTGGCTAAGATGATGGTTAGAGCCTCGGGTTCGATTTCAAGTACTGCCATTTGCTCATCACTGGTAAAAAGAAATAAAAATATTAAAAATGGAACGCTTATTTAAAACTCAACAGTTCTCACTACTTACGGACATCTGGTCATACAGAACTGGATATTTTTGAAGGTTATGAGATTAACTTCTTCCAGCTTTACTACGCCACTGTGTGAACAGGAGCCGAAAAAAGATGCCACGAAGACAGCAGCGGAAGCAAATATTAGCCTTCGATATGTTTGTCTAGAGACCAAATAACAACCTGGGAGACTGTACCGTGTAGGTTCTCGTTGTGATATTTATTTTAGGGCAATCCATGAATCGGTTGTCAGAATACACAGGTGGGTGACAGCAGTCCAGGATGAATCATAATCATATCCAAAGGACAGAATTCAGTTTTCTTGGGAGCATAACGTTTGGACTTTTTGTCACATCTGCCCTACAGTCCTGACCTTGCTCCAGCAGTTTCCACATGTTTTGGCCATTGAAGGAGTTCCTGGGAGGCTAGCGTTTCAGACAGGATGCAAGCAGTCTGACCATGCCTCTCCGGCGTACTGAGAAAACTTTCTACCTTGAGAATGACCGCTTCATGCGCTTCATGTAGTCGGATGAGTCCAGATTGACCCTATTCCAGAGACATGGACATGTCAGGGTAAGATGGAAGCGCATGAAGCCGTCATGTATTGTGTCCACTGTACAAGCCTCTGGAGACGGTGTTATGATCTGGGGTTGAATCAGTCGCTCAGGTCTCGGCTCAGCAACGTTATGTGGCGATGAAATGAAGTCAGCTGACGACCTGAATGTCTTCCCTGCTGGTTCGGTATAGACAGTATTCCAACGGTGCCAAATCCGCTTGCCAGTTGTAGTAATGTTAGCTGATGACTAAAATGTTAGCTGATGGCAGTAACGCTAGCTGCTGTAGGTTTATCAAATGGCTGATTTTATATATATTTCATACATTTAGACAAAAATGTTTTCAAAAATACATTTAAAAAAATTAGGTCTGGTTAGGTGTGACGGTCAGTCAGATCAGTTGTGTGTCTTTAGGGAAGTAAGTAGTGGCTGCTCTCATTTTTCCGTACCTTATGGCAATGGTGCTACCTGCGATAAATGCCATTTTTATGACTTTAAGGAGAAATAAGAGATAAATGGAGGACGAATTACAAATTAGCAATCGGTGTAGTACACGTGGCATCATGGTCACATCAGGTCACATGATAATGAAAATGTTTGAAAATGAGAAAGTTTGCTTTGTCATAATTATTCTTCATGTCATCTCTATTGATGTGCATGTTTCTGACCTCAGCCAAAACCCACAAACACAGCTTAAGGAACCCACTCCTTTATGTTCCGGTGCCCTGGCTCGAACCGTGCTCCAATACTAAATGTCAGAATCATGTATTCTGATCCACATAAAGAATCTGCAGCATTAATCAAAGTGTTCGGTCTCATCACTCCTGCGTAACGCTGCGTTCCCCCACTCCAGCAGTGGAAAGAAACACAATCTCCTACACTGTGTTTCCCCTTTTTAATGACTAGCCATTTTAATGGGATTATCTCAGGCGGATTTCAGCACCGCGGCAGATGTCCGGTGTGTGTCGTTCACTCTGCAGGGTTTCACGGGCATTGGTGGGGATCAAATTCCCACTTGGTTTAGGAACACGTTACTCGATCACATGTTCGCATTAAAAAATATTTCTATATCAGATGCAGGGTTAAAGTAGCCGAAATACACACCATAACTCAACCAAGCATCATTATGTCATACGTAACACTTTCATATGTATATGAGGGGCGTTCGAGTCAAACCAGAACTTTCTGGTGCATTAAGGCTTAACACTATTTAAGCATTGGACTATGGTTCGGAAGGTCCCAGGTTCAAACCTTGAGCAAGGTCCTTAACCCTCAAATCACACAACCACCAAGTTGTCCCTCTTAGGCCCTTTAGCAAAGCCCTTAACCCTCAATTGCTCAGATGTATAATGAGATAAAAAAAGGTTTTTAAAAATGCAAGTCGCTACAGACCTCGCTCCAAGCAATTTCCACATGTTTGGGTCATTGAAGGAGTTCCTGGGAGGCCGGGTGCAAGCAGGCTGATCATGCTTCTCCGGTGTACTGAGAAAACTTTCTACCTTGATAATACCCGAGCGCTAATGAGAGTTCAACAGCGACAAACCTTTTTACACACAGTCATAACAAAGTCACGTTTAGAAAAAAAATCATTAAAAATCCATGAAGGAATAATCAACATGTTATTCTCATGTAAACAAAGAATAATTGGTCAAGGGGAAAAAAAAAGAAAAGGAAAGGAAAGACCGGAGTTTATCTCTGTGATGGAAGTTAATAACAGACTATAAAGAAGGTTATTTTTCTCTCGTCCAATTTGTACACAACGCTAAGCAATATTTAATTCTCCTCACTTCACTGCACAGGTAATGCCCTCTAATGCGACAACACCGTGACTCCCAGACCGAGAGAGAGAGAGAGAGAGAGAGAGGGAGGAAGTGCATTTAAAAAAAGATAAAATACGAAGTAGTGATTTGTAAACTGAAATGTAAAAGTGGCAGGAGGTCCCGAGCGCGTTCTCCGTCTGCACCCTCCATGTGGGCGGCTTCTAGACTCAACGCTGTCCAATGTGCTGCTGCCAGATGATGGAGTGACTGTCACTGAGAAAAAGATGTGCATGAAATCTCAGTGAAAAGCTGAACTTGTACCTCTCTTCCACCCGCACTGTATATACAATGGAGGTTAGGAGTAACAGGGCAGAACCTACAGAATGCAGGCAACAGAACAGCCTACACCAGCTACCAGTCACGCTATAGAAACTTAGGGGAACCGTAGCTGCGGCGCTACATGCTACACTGCTGAAGCTTAACTGTGACATTTACAGCTTATTACAATCAACTAGACTCTCCCTGAACATTCGATCATATAGTAATAAAATGTTATTTAAATTTACCAAACTGTACCTGAGAAACTGAGAAACACATATGACAGGAAAGACCTTCCTTGCTCACCTCTTTCCTTTTCCCCCCTCCTTTCTTTCCTTCCAATCCCTTCCTTCTTCCTCCCTCACTTCCCTCCTTCCTTCCTCCCACCATTGCTTCCTTTATTCTACTTTACTTCTCTTCCTTCCTCCTTCCATCTCTTCCTCTCTCCCTTCATTCCCTTCCTTCTTCTCTTCCTCCATTCCTTCATCTATTCATTTCTTCTTTCTTTCCTTTCTTTTTCTCTTCTGCTCTGTCCTTCTTCTTTCTCCTTTTCTTTTCTTCCTTTCCTCCATCATACTCCTCCTTTGCTTCTCTCTCTCTCTCTCTCCCTCCCTTCATTCCTTCCCTTCTTCATTTCTCTCTCCCGCCTCCTTTCCATTCTTCCTCCTTTTTATTCTGACAGTAGTATGTTAACTCAAAACAAAATACGTACATATATTAATTAGACAATGTGCATCAAAAAGGGTTTGGGTGGAGTAAAGTTTTTTTTTTTTTTTTTTTTTTAGCCTTTATGGAAGGAGTCTCCAGTCTCAACATGTTCTCCTTTCTTGGATCACTTTTGGTCTGTCCTGACCACTGAAGACCTCGGAACATCCTACAACAGCTGCAGTTTTGGAGTTTTGTTCTGACCCAGTTGTCTAGCCACCACAATCTGGTCCTTCTCACATGAGCTACATTTACGATATCTCCTTACAGTGTCACCTGGAAGTGGGCGGGATACTGTATATTAGGCAGAAAGTGAGTATTTTATTCCTGAAGTTGTGGTGTGATGAAATCAGAAAAAAACGGGCAAGCATAAGGATTTAAGTGACATTTCTAAATGATGATGGCTAGACGAGCTGGTTCATATGTGTCCATCAGGTGGCTATGAATATGAAAAGATCGGTTTTGTTCCAGGTTCATGGATCGCTCATCTGGGATTAACTCGCCGCAGCATCCATTCTTTAACTGTTGTCAAATTGAACTCGAGCAAAGGAAGGAATACACTGCTTTCCCTCCACACTTGACTAAAGTAACGGTACACACAAGCCCCATGGAGAGCGCTTCAATCCCCGCAAGAGTTCATTAAAGAGCCGTGTTCAAAAAAAAAAAAAAAACAAGCAGCCAGAACAACCCAGCTAAAGCAGGCGGTGGCAACAAACAACTTATGAATTCATTCTGAAAACGTAGCCTCAGTGCTTCTCGGTTCCACCACACCAAACACACACTAGCTTCACAACACCTACTGGATAATGCCTCGTAGCCAGACACCGGCACGGAGACCCTAATAACAATATTCATCGAGCTCCTTTTTTTGTTCTAGAAGAAGGAACAGGGTTTAAAGGAAGAGAGGATGGGATCCTTCCATCCTTGTGTTTTTTTTCCCCTCCTCCCCGAGAGCCGGCTCACTCGCTATCCAATTCTAATGAAGTGGGTCTCACTGTGGTGGCAGTGAAAATTGCCTTTTGGTCCCTGCATGATCATGTGAGAGTGTGTGTCCCAAACTCATGAGTTTTTTGGTGAGTGACTACTGAGCCTCTGCGTGTGTGCGTATGTGTGTAGCCTATTATCACATTCAAATACAAGCTGTCACTGCATAAACGGCGCACAAAGCACAGCTGACACGCGAAGCTAAGTAAAGATCTCATAGGCACAAACAGGCACGGTTTACTGTAAATACCGCTAGAACTACGCGTGGACACAACCTACACTATCCTTAAAGGACTACGCTAGCAACATTTTCATGCTAATCTGAGTTCTGAAACGTAAAACTCTAAACGTAAAACTCCTAAATACTCTACGTTCAACTCTAAAATCATTGAACACACCGACTCGTTGTCGCGTCATGCTCACATACGTTATGCTAGCTGCTTTGCTAGCCTTTTCACCCTATGACACGGCGCGTCTGTAAGGTCTTAGCCACACAGACTGTCCACAATTACACACACATGCACACATACACGGACTGCTAAGCGAGTCAATGGTGAAGGAGGTGCTTCAATTAGCACAGTACTAATATTACTGCTGCTGTGTGAGGCGAGGCGAGGCGAGGCAGCACGGCTAATGGAGCAGCCAGGCTGTTAAGGGAGCTGATTTATTGTTGCCAGCTTGGTTGAGACAGCCGGGAAGAAAGTGTATAAGAGCCGAGCTGAGCGTACTGCTAATCTGTGCTCGTTGTACTGGATACATTCTGGTGTTCTGCATATATATATATATATATATATATACTGTACAGTGCTGCTTGAAAGTTTGTGAACCCTCCAGACATGGTAACTGTTTTTGTAAAAAACATTAAAAGAATCTTACTGTATTACACATACATCCAAATCCCACACCTTCCAAATAATGGACACACAAACAAAAAGAGATGTGCAAAAGTATGTGAACCCTTGTATTAGTAGCTTGTGGCTCCTCCTTTTGCAGCCATTACTTCAACTAAACGTCTCCTGTAACCACTAACCAGTCTCTCACATCTGCTTATGGGGATTTTTGCCCACTTCTCCTTGCGGAACTCAGCCAGCTTCTTCAGGTCTCGCCACAACATTGCAATTGGGTTAAAATCTGGACTTTGACTGGGTCAATGCAGAGTGAGAATCCTCTTTCGCTGAAGCCATTCCTTTGTAGTTTTGCTGGAATGCTTTGGGTCATTGTCCTGTTGCATAATCCATTTTTGTCCCAGCTTCAACTTCCTGATTGATGGCAGGAGATTCTGGTCAAGAATTTGTTGATATGCCGAAGAATTCATGGTTCCTTTGATAATATGGAGTTGTTCAGGTCCAGAAGCAGGAAAGCAGCCCCAGAACTTCACATTTCCACCACCATACTTCACGGTTGGGAGGAGGTTCTTTTCTTCATATGCCGTGTTGGCTTTTCTCCAAACATGTCGGTTTTGATTGTGACCAAATAATTCTATCTTGGACTCGTCTGTCCAAAGAATGGACTTCCAGAAGGCCTCTGGTTTGTCCACGTGCTCTCTGCCAAAGTTGAAACGGGCAGCTTTGCTCTTTTCTGAGAGCAGAGGCTTCCTTCTAGCAACCCTCCAATGAATGTCATGGCTATTCAATTTTCGTCTGATTGTAGACCCATGCACGTTTGTCCCAGATGCTGCCAGAGAGGTCTGCAACTCTCTAGAGGTGATGTGTGGGTTGGCCTTTACCTGATTTATTATTTTTCTGGTGCTTCTGGGTGATATTTTTGATGGGCGTCCACTTCTAGGCAAAGTTGCTGTCATGTTGAAGGCCCTGCATTTGTAAATTATCTGTCGTTCAGTGGATGGATGAAGCTGGAATCTTTTGGAAATGGTCTTACAGTATAATCCTTCCCAGACTGATGGGCTGTCAATACCCTCTTTTTCATGTCCTCGGATATCTCCTTTGCTCTTGGCATTGTTGATTTGTATGGGACCATGGTGGTTTGGTTGGTTTTCTCTCTCTTTTAATTAGTGCAGGCAGAATCCTTTCCCATGGATGTCTCATTTCATTGGTCTGCTTAAATGATTAATTAAGCACCCAAATGTGCTTCACCTGAGTCTGTTACCTGCTTGACTTAACAAGTGCAGCTGGGGGTTCACTTACTTTTGCACATACACTAAGTCCATGTTTCATGTAGTTTTTGGGCTATTTACTGTACACAAGTCCCACTAAACAAGTACATGCAATTGATAAACATATATCTGACATTTCATAAATAAAAACTGGTGATAAAATAAGAAAATCATAGTAAAACAATAGAAACATCTAAACTGCTTGAGGGGTTCACATACTTTCAAGCAGCACTGTATATATATATATATATATATATATATATATATATATATATATATATATATATATACATATATATATATATATACATATATATATATATATGTATATATATATATATATATATATATATATATATATATATATATATATATATATATATATGTATATATATATATATTTTTTTTTTTTTAATAAAGAAAAAGAAGGAAATATCTTGTGAACATACTGTAGGAAGCGAATGTCCCAAGACTGGAATTTTTGTCTGATTTTTAATTCATCTTAAAACAATTCTGAAAAAAGCTACCTTTAAACCCAGGTGTTTGTTTTTAAGTTGGATTCTATTTGAATATTTTACTTCTTCTCTATTACAATAGGCAGCACGGTGGTGTAGTGGTTAGCACTGTCGCCTTGCACCTCCAGGGTCCGGGTTCGATTCCCAGTCAGGTTCGATCCCCGTCTCTGTGTGCATGGAGTGTGCATGTTCTCCCCGTGCTTGCTGGGTTTCCTCTGAGTACCCCGGTTTCCTCCCACAGTCCAAAGACATGTAGATTAGGCTAATTGGCGTTCCCAAATCCCAATGTCCAGGGTGTACCCTGCCTAGTGCCCTAAGACTCTTATGGCACTCCGTGACCCTGAATACAGGATAAAGCGGTATAGAAGATGAGTGATTGAATGTATTACAATACTATAATATTAAAACTCAACATTTTCTTCCAATTTGCAAGACCAAGTTAGCCAACAAGGACTATTTCCTCCAAATATATATATTGAACTATACAGTATAATCACAAAAAAAAAGTAAAAAAAAAAAAGAAAAAAGTTGAACCAAGAACCACAAAGCCATGTACATGATACCTGTTTTTAGAATCCCAAGTAAGTCACTGTTATTTCAACAGTGAAGACGCCTGTCCCCAAAATCCCACCCCAACACCTACTGACTGGGAAAGATGACGGCTAGTATGCGCCTCATCCCCAGACACATGAAGTCATCTTTTCTTTACAGGACAGTGCAACACACTCTGAGAGCATCTGACCTGTTTCTTATATGTGGGGAGAACCTTTAAGAAGAAAAACCATCTTGTAGCATCATACTCAAAAAGACTTAACCCTGTAAAGCCCACTGTTGCAGAATTACATCACTTTTAACAATTCTAAAAAAAAAAAAGGCCAGCAAATGTTTTTTTTTCCTCAAAACCACATTTACATATTTAATGGGTCCTATTGTTTGTCCTCACAATGCTGTTGAATAGAAAAAGTGTTTATACAGTAGGTCTGGTCATCTTGCCATGAACTTACTCTACCTACTGTACAAACGTTGCTGTGTGCGGATCTCTATTTTTTGCATGACTGGATTTGTCAAGATTTAAGATTAAGATTAAGAAATTCCTTAAATATTTTTTAATTTAAAAAAATTGTGTGTTTATTACAATGTCTAGAACACATACATATAATAGAGTTATTTTAGAAAACATGAATCAAATTTGATTCAGAGCTTATTACAGTATGTCTATGTTGTAAGTCTACAACGTTGGGTCAGAGTGGTAGCCTGTTGCATTGTTCAGGGACAGGCGTGAATGTGAACCTGTTAGTGCTCTAGGGGAGATGCATGTGTCCCTTTTAGTATGATAAGTAGAAATTGCATTGAAATTGGGATACTTTAATGGATAATACTTAGATCTCCAGGTTTCGCTGGTTGAAAGAGGAGTTTATCAGTCCCAATACTGATTTTTATGATTCAGAAATCACCAATTTTTGCCAGTTTGTGACAGAAGATATGATTGAGGCTCTGAAACACAAATGAGTACAGCTTGCAAAAAAATGGAACATCTGTAAACACCAATAATAAGGAAATTGAGAAGATGCTTAGCATGTATAGCACCTGAAGATGGGCCTAATGCAAATGTCTGGAGTCCGTATGTACTGGGAGACAGACACAAGGTACACCCATGTTTCTGATGTGATGTCCCACAACAGACTCTAATCTCTGTTCACTTCATAAACAACTTAAATGTGTCAGAGATGGAAAAAAAAAGGACAAACTCTGGAAACTCAGACCATGGCTAAACTGGGATGTACGCAAAGACATAATTGCACATTTCCAAATTAATGCTTAAATGTTCTGTATACATGTTCAGACAAAGTGAGAACAAATACAGAACTTCTGCTCACAACTACAGTAGGCCCAACGTTGCAATATTACAACATTTCCCTAAAAACTTACTAAAATATAAAAAATTAGGAAAAATCTTTAATTCCTACATCAGATGCCTCCTAAGACAATATCTGAGAGGTTATCTGAGAGACAATATTTCGTTTTTTTCTATATTTGGGTCTCACAGGGTTAAGGCTGTAATCGGGGCCAAAGATACTCCAACAACAACAAAAAAAATTGCCAGGTGCTTTTTGGCAAACTCCAGGTGCCTGTCATGTACTTTTTACTGAGGAATGCTTTCGCCTGGCCACCCTACAGTACCATACCGGCGTGATTGGTGGAGTGCTGAAGGGATGGTTGTTTTTCTGGAAAGTTCTAATCTTTCCACAGAGAAACGCTGGAGCTCTTTCAGGGTGACCATCAGGTTCTTGGTCACCTCCCTGACTAAGGCCCTTCTCCCCCGAACGCTGACTTTGGCCAGGCGGCCCACTCTAGGAAGAGTCCTAGTGGTTCCAATGTATTGATGATGGAGGCCACTGTGCTCATCTGGACCTTTAATGCTGCACCCTTCCCCAGATCTGCGCCTCGATACAATCCTGTCTCAGAGGTCTACAAACAATTCCTTCGACTTCATGGCATGGGTTTGTGCTCTAACATGCACTGATAACTGTGGGACCTTATATATCTCCAATCGAGTTGTAGAAACATCTCAAGGATGATCAGTAGAAACAGGATGAACATGAGCTCACTTTTGACTGTCATGGCTGTGAAAACTTACTGTATGAACATTATGATTTTTTTTGTTTGTTTCTTATTTTTAATACATTTTCAAAGATTCCATACAAACTTGTAGAATTTTGAGAAAAATAAAGAATGTAATCCATTGTTTTGCTGTGTTGTCTGTAACAAAATGTGGAAAAAGTGAAGCGCTGTGAATAGCTTCTGGTAAGCCACAGTAGAGCCACGTGACTGGCTTGCTGGATTGTAACTGAAGAGGAGAAAATGTATTTCAAAGCAGCTTAGTGTCATCTCTGATCTCAACGGTAGGAGGTTTAAATCCTGCCACCGTGGTGTGTGCATGGGATTTTCATGTTCCCCCAATGGATCATGGGTTATGTCCCAATCAGCCTGTATTATATGACTGTGTGTGATGGATTGGCACCTCATACAAGTTGATATACAAGTTGTAACCAGTATTGGGGGACATTACTTTTTAAAGTAACTAATTACATTACAGCGTTACTTTCTGATAAAAGTAACTAGTTCGAGTACTTTTCCATTGTAGAAAATGAAAACTCCTTTGTGATTCCTCATGCATGTTGTTTTAGTCAAGACCTTAATAATTATTCTACCATCATCACTCAGCGAAGTTTGGCCCATAATCTGTTAACTACTAATCCCCCTATCTCACCTACCTCACCCATATCTCACCTACTAATACCCCTATCTCACCTACTAATACCCCTATCTCACCTACTAATACCCCTATCTCACCTACTAATACCCCTATCTCACCTACTAATACCCCTATCTCACCTATTAATACCCCTACAGTATCTCACCCACTAATACCCCTATCTCACCTATTAATACCCCTACAGTATCTCACCCACTAATACCCCTATCTCACCTATTAGTACCCCTATCTCACCTACTAATACCCCTCTCACCTATTAATACCCCTACAGTATCTCACCCACTAATATACCTATCTCACCTACTAATACCCCTATCTCACCTACTAATACCCCTATCTCACCTACTAATACCCATATCTCACCTATTAGTACCCCTATCTCACCTACTAATACCCCTATCTCACCTACTAATACCCCTATCTCACCTACTAATACCCCTATCTCACCTACGCGGTTTTGCATGGTGACCGTAAGTAAGGTTCATCACGATTAACTGCAAGTTTTGGCGCTGTGATTAGGTTTCTATCTTTTCGCGCATCGGTCCTCTCTTAGTGGTACAGTAGGTGTTTGTTTGGAAGGCCCGGGTTCGATTCCCAGCCAGTGCCCAAACCCCAGCCACTGGAAGAAGTGCCGGTCCCTAGCCCGGATAAAATGGGAGGGTTGCGTCAGGAAGGGCATCCGGCGTAAAAACTGTGCCAAGTTGTAGTGCGGACCGGATAGTCCGCCGTGGTGACCCCTTGTCGGGAGCAGCCGAAAGACCAACAACAACAACAAGGTCCTCTCTTAGTCAAATCGCATAGGTGAGATAGGGGTATAAACAGCAGGAATAACAGAGGGGGGCGGGTTAGAACAACTTTCACACACACACACACACACACACACACACACACACACACACACACACACACACACACAAAGGGATTGGGAATGACTGCTGTCTGGCTCACGGATTACATAACTTGTCTAAATAACGGATTACATTTTTGAAAAAGTAACTAAACTGAGTACTGGCGGGCCTACTGTAAATCGTTAGATTACTCGTTACATCAAAAAAGTAACCCAAGTACTCTAACGCGTTACACCCAACACGGGTTGTAACCCAGCTTTCGCCCCACCCTTCCCCCCAAGGACAGCTCGCAGGTTCCTTCAACCATATACAGTACAATTAGTATAAACAATAGATCTAAGCGAAACCATGGACAGATGTGATGTTGTCACACTTTAAACTCATGAGTTTCCAATGAAATCCCTTTATTTCTCTAAATAAACCCCTGATACACTAATGCACTTATCCCGGAGCTTCACTAGTGCTTGGACACCATCAAGGTAGAGGCATTTCTCAGTACGCTGGAGCCATGATCAGGCTGCATGCTTCAAGTCTGAAACACTGGCCTCCCAGGAACTCCTTCATTTGGAAGTGTCTAACACAATTTGCCAACAAGTTCCATACATTTTTATTCTACTCGCTGATTGTTTAAGGGAATGACTGTAGTGGGCTCCGAGCCACCTTTGCTGAGATCGTCATTCACGGACGTACAGCCTTCTTTAAAACATTTGAACGATTCAAATGGGCTACTGCAGTGAAGAGTCTCATCCCCGTACTGTGCTTGAAGTCTTCTATAAATGTCAATCGCTTTTATGCTATCATTGCACCACAAATCCCGGGTTGAATTCAATGCCCATTGTATAATAACATAATCTCATAAATGCTCATGATTGGCACATCTATTCTATAAAATTATGCTCTGTTGCAGAGATGTCTGTGTTTAATAGCGATTATAATTCCCCATCTGTCTGGAAGGTGAAATATTAAACATTGAAAAAAAATTATTAAGTACTTACTGTTTATAAAGTAAAGTGTACACAGATTAGGATTAAGAATCAAGATCTTCAGTAGTTAGTGCGCTGCCAAGAACTTAAAAATAAAATGACATAATCCTTCATTAAAAGGTAACACAGGTTGTTTTTATTGCCTGAAGGCTGGTGTGATAAGAACACATAACACATAGAAGAGTGTACTAATTAAATCCATATTAGGTGACATTAACACTGTTTATTAAAAGCATGCATGTGTTACAAATTAAATAACATACACTGTACAGCATGTGACTTTTGCACACTTATTTATGAACTTTATGATTTATTTATCTATTTTAATATCACGCACAAACCTCTGGGCCAGCCATGTCATTTATTGGCTCGTACTGTAATAATTATCCAGCGACCAGATTGGCTACCTGGCCAGAATAAACAACAAAACAATATTATTGCTACAAGACGAGAATTCCAAAACGGCTTTAGCTTGAATGAAGTCAACGATTACACACTTTATAATATATAGTATATAATTTTCAGCCATATAATAATCCCGGTCTTCTCCGCATGCTACAGTAGAATCGATCAAAGGTTTAAACCAGATGGCTGCCCCAGCAATCACCTGGTACAGCTCTTACTTCCCTGCGCATCTCTGAATACCTTTACAAGGATACGCTGACTGAAGTGTGTGAATGTCAATGTGTAAGATAATGTGGTTGCACATTTGAATAAATGAAATATTTATGCCACTGTTTCAAATTAAAATCCAGCATACAGGATCTGGGGAACACATTAGAACATTGCTAATAGGATGATTTCCATATAATGCTGTCAGAGACAGATAGAAGGGCAAGCCCAGGTCGCTTCCCGAATGGGGGGGAAACCTGACTGCTCCGGGTGCACCTGGAACTCCTAAAGCTTACTGCATAATAACTCCCATCCTCAGGGTTATTGATAGGTGCCGCCTAAACATGTGCTTGTCTATTTAGGAGATGATACACCATGCATCATGGCATGTTATCGACTACAGTATATTAAATATAAAAGATAGATTTAAATCAACAATATTCACTGCAATACAGTATGTAGCTGTTATATATTGTATTGTGCACAAAAAAACTTTGATTGACACGTATGATGGCAACGCCCTTCCGTAGAAACAGACTAGTCAGAAAGCCCGCCCCCTCCTTATGCCACGCCTTCTTTCCTGAGCCACGACCCATTAGAATTTCATTAGGACTGACGAGGACGAAGGCCAGAGCTCTGAGAATTACTGACACAAATGCCACACCTGCTTCAGAGATCAGAACTGACAGATGCACTCTATTCCTAAAAAAAAAAAAGGCCACGCCTTCTTTATTTAAATTGACATCGATCAGATACACCTCCTTCACCAGAACACACAAGGAGCAAATGCCGCGTCTTCTATTCCTTGGACAGACAGATACAGAGGCCACACCTTCTCCACTAGTACTCATGCAAACCACGCCCACTTAACACTGAGTCTGGCCAATCAAAACACTCCTTTGTATGGACAAGCATAAAGGACCACAGGTATAAAGTCCACGCCTGCTTCATTAGAACTAACTGATACAAAGACCACATCACTTCACTGGACAGGAAAAAAAGCCACACCTCTTTGATTATGAAAATAATTCCCCAAAAGACCACGCCTCCTTTACTGGACAGGTCAAAAGGACACGCCTCCTTCATCAGAACTAACCAGAACAAAGACCACGCCTCCTTCACCAGACAGGTAAAAAGGACACGCCTCCTTCATCAGAACTAACCAGAACAAAGGCCACGCCTCTTCGCTATACAGGTAAAAAGGCCACACCTCCTTCATTAGAACTAACCGGAACAAAGACCACACCTCACCCCCTCAACGGGCAGGTAAGAAAGGCTATGCCTCTTTTATTTAAACTAACTGGCACAAAGACTATATCTCTTTACTGGGCAGGTAAAAAAAAACAAAAAAACACCACACCTCCTTTATTAGAAGAAACAGAACAAAGACCCACAAAAACCTTCTTGGTACGAACAAGCATAAGGACCACGCCTTCTTCACTGGACTGGTGAAAAGGCCACACCTCCCTCTGTAGAAACTAACTGACACAAAGACCAGTAACAGAACAATCATACTGTACCTCCTCCACTGGAACGGAAGAGTCCTAAAGACCACGCCTACTTCATTGGAACTGACTTGACACAAACCCACACCTCTAACCGGAGACTAACAAGCACAGGCCACGTCTCCCTTATTGAAATTGACTGACATACAGGCCGCACCTCATCACTGAGACAGAACACCCCCGGGCAACGTCTCCCTTTTCAAATGACTTTATCCTTATATTAAAAATGTGTCAATCATTATTTATTATTATTGATCGGCTATCGATCAGGAAGGTTAAATTAGACGAATCGCTGCGTCGACGGCCAGCGCTGTGCCGTTTATGAACTGGACCGTAATCACATTTTGTCAGCTCATGTCTTCATCACAGCTCACCTCATCACAATCCTCCAAACACTGGCTCACGGTAGATATTGGATTTCTTCATCTTAAGCCTCTGTTTTGGATGTAATCGCACCAGGGCTGTCATACAATACCCTCTTGTCCGTCTCCCCGAAGACAAAAGGGTAATGAAAAGCTGTGTGCTCGAACTCCCTTTTTTCAACGAAATATGCCCAGATCTGAGCTATAAACATCTGCAGCAAGCAGGAACAACAACCATTTCACTATGAAAGAGCGACAGAATAAAAAAAAAACTACATTGATAGGAAACATTTATTTCCATTTCAAATAAAGTCGTAAATGGTTTAATCAGGAGTGTGTAGCAATCGGATTGTCTAAGCAATGCTCCATTTAGCTCTAAATACGAGCTATAATTAATCCCTAGGTAATTTACTGTGTTATAAGTGTCATTATTGCTTTTTTTTTCTTACATTACTGTATGTGTGTATCGAAAGCATGCTCAGTGTTGCGGTGAGTTTTATTTTGCTCTTAATATCATCCCGTTTAAAGCAGTATGTAAAAAAAAACAGAGTTTTAAAAGGTCTTTAGTTATTTATAATGTCACGGCTATCATGCTAATCATGGCTATCAGCTGGACCAATCAGAGGCCAGGATACAATCTTTCGTATTCTTTCGACTAATCCTGGGCTCATTCCCTTTAATGGGCAATTTAAGGGATAACCACCCAGACAGTCAACAGAACATGCACGTGTGTGTGTGTGTGTGTGTTTAACAATCTCATCAGCAAATAAGTCGTCAGTCTATGTTGGATGAAATTAACTTTGCGTTGAGAATCATCTATTATTAATTGCCCGAGCCGCAGGCCGATTCAGTTAGACGGCCCTTAAAAAGGTCTCCTGCTTTCAAATCCTGACAGAAAACATTCAGAATCAAAGAGCAGCTAAACTTCTGAGCAGCTAAACCCTCTTTGTGTCTCACTCAAAGCACAACTCTGTTCTTGATTGTGATGATATTATGCTTTTATTGGTGATGCAAAAAAATAAAGAATAATAAAAAAAAACACACAACTGAAGAATAGTTTAGCTTTGTAGGTCTTTTGAAATCATGGCAGTGTTTCCCAGGAGACATTCCGCTTGTCAAGTCACGTCCTCGACAGCGATGAGGACTAATTAGCATTTTACCATTTAGCTTCTGCATTCCGTCATGCCGACTGCTGGACGAGAGAAAGAAAAAAGAAATAAAGGGAAATATAGAAAGCAGCATATAACATATTACTATTAAACAGAAAGCAAGAAACTGAAAGAAAAAGAAAAAAATGGAGAAAAATGTAACATCGGTACCACCGCGGCCCGGGGAAATAAGATCTGGGTCTCCGGATTATTGAGCCGACACTTTGTCCCCACCTAGTGTGTCAACGTTGGTATGTCTCCCTAATCACAAGAACACCTACACCTGTGTCCTATCCTGTTGTGTCCTTATTTAAGCCGGTCGA
The DNA here is from genome assembly GCA_030522415.1 of Channallabes apus. Taxonomy (NCBI): domain Eukaryota; kingdom Metazoa; phylum Chordata; class Actinopteri; order Siluriformes; family Clariidae; genus Channallabes; species Channallabes apus. The sequence goes on along the minus strand of CM060113.1, from coordinate 6,593,821 downwards.
GCCCGTAGTATCTCGTCCGTTCACAGTTGTATGTCTGTGTGATTGTCACGATTGGTGTCTCTCTCCTCTAAAACACTGTCATCTCTTCCTCACAGCACTAATTCAGCCCGATCACCGGACTTCAGGAAACGCACCTGTCGTGCTCAGCACCGTGCGTTTGGAAAACCGCCTCAGGCAGTTTTTGGACCTGACGCGCGTCCGAGGGACAAGTGGGACTCCGGGGGGCTACCCACACAGGGAGTGTGTGGTAGGCTGGGGGTTTTGTTTCGTGTTTGTTTTTGGTTTCTGTTACTGATAAACTGACTTACGAAAAGAGAGACTTTTAGTTAAACGGGAATTGTCAGAAAAGAACATTTAAGTTAATAAAGAACAAGTTGTGAACATTCTCCTGCGTCTGCGTCCGCCTTTCTGCACACAGAGGAATTATGACAGATGAACGGACCATTCAGGACGCAGCAGGAGTGCCCCTGCCTGATGACGTGCGGTTTCATCGGTACCTGCGCGAACAGCAGCAGGAAATCGGAACTCTAGCCCGGGCTGTTCATGACCTCGCCTGCAGTGTTTCGCAACTGGCTACCGCTCGGTCACCACCAGCATCTCCACCACGACCTCCACCGCCAGCAGCCCCTCGCCCAACACCTCCCGAACGATACGGGGGAGACCCTGACGGGTGTAAGCGATTTCTTCTGGCATGCGAATTGTACCTCACCGATTTCCCACACATGACGGATCAGCAAAAGGTGAGCTTCCTCACTCAGCACCTAACCGGGCAAGCTCTGGAATGGGCCACGGCCGTGTGGAGTGCAGGCGGACCTACCGTCACGCGGTATCACCGGTTCGTTGAGGCGCTTCGCGCCGTTTTCGACCACCCGGACCAGGGTCGATCAGGTGAGCAGCAGCTGCTGAAGATCCGACAAGGGCAGGGACCCGTGTCCGACTACGCCGTCCGGTTTCAGGTTCTTGCGGCGGAAAGTGGGTGGTGTGACAGAAGCCTGCTGGCCCGATTCCGAGATGGGCTCAACTCGGAAATCCAGATGGAGCTGGCGTGCCGGGATGTTGAGCTCAGTCTCGAGGACACCATCTCCCTTGCCATCAAACTTGACCAGCATCTGCGCCAGCAACAGCGGCGGCCACCACCCCGCCCTTTGAGGCGATCTGAACCTGTCGGTAGGGGACCTGCCCTCCAGCCGCTGCCACCTGGTCGGGAGGAAGCCCCGGCGAGCGACATGGAGATCGGGGCGTCACATCTCACCGCTGCGGAGCGTGCCAGAAGAATGAAGGCGGGGCTGTGTCTGTACTGTGGGAGAGATGGGCACAAAATCAGTTCCTGCCCATCCCTGAATGTAACTGAGAGCACACCACTTCGCACCCCTTCACCTTTTTGTTTACCTGCTACCATAACCTTTAATAACACTACCTTGTCTGTTTTTCCTTTAATAGATTCGGGATCGGCCGGCAATCTCATCTCTGCATCTCTGCTTTCCGCGCTGCGAGCTCCCGTGTCGAAGCTTCCGCATCCGATAACCATCAAAGCACTGGATGGCAACACGTTAAAACACTCGCCGTTAAAAACCATGTCTGCGCCCCTTCGGTTAACTTTCCCCGATCACGCTGAAGAAATACAGTTTTATGTAATCTCCCAGGCTGATCCTTCCGTCGTACTGGGCCTCCCTTGGCTCAGCCTTCATAACCCGAAATTCGATTGGGCCAAGCCTCGCATCCTCTCATGGTCCCCCCGATGCGCGCAAACATGCACACCACCCACGTTGGTGGTCCAAACTACAACCATAGAAAGCCCGACCTGCCAGGTATCCACTAGTGTGCCCCCAGTGTATGCGAAGTTTCACGATGTGTTTAGTGTTAGGGCAGCAGCGAGACTTCCTCCCCACCGTCCGTGGGATTGTGCCATTGAGCTCCTGCCGGGGAAGGCACCGCCTTATGCACGTATTTATCCGTTGTCACTGGACGAGACCAGGGCAATGGAGGAATACGTGGACGAGGCTCTCCGGCAGGGGCTCATTAGCAGATCCACGTCACCCGCCTCGGCTGGTTTCTTTTTTATTGAGAAAAAAGGCGGGGGTCTTCGTCCGTGCATAGATTATAGAGGACTCAATGCTGTAACAATAAAATACAAGCACCCACTGCCACTGGTTCCGGCTGCTATCGACCAGCTCCGCGGCGCCTCCATCTTCACAAAACTCGATCTCCGCAGCGCATATAATCTCGTTCGTGTGCGTAAGGGCGACGAGTGGAAGACCGCGTTTAGCACCTCATCAGGACATTATCAATATAATGTTATGTCGTATGGGCTGGTAAACGCGCCTGCGGTGTTTCAGGGGTTCAGGAACGACGTGTTTCGGGATATGTTGAACCGATATGTGATAGTATATCTGGATGATATTCTAGTGTACTCGAGGTCATATTCAGAGCACGTCGCTCAGGTGACCGCCGTCCTTCGCCGGCTGCGCGCGCACGGGCTCTATGCGAAGGCGGAGAAATGCGAGTTCCATAAAAAGGAGATCGCCTTTCTCGGCTACCGCATTGGGCCACTGGGGGTCGAGATGGAGATCGCTAAGGTAAAGGCGGTAACACAATGGCCGGTGCCACGGTCAGTAAAGGCGCTACAGAGCTTTCTCGGGTTTGCTAATTTCTACAGGCGCTTTATTCGCAACTTTAGTTCCATAGCCACGCCCCTCACCACCATGCTGAAGGGGAAGCCCAAGAAGTTGAAGGCGCTCTCCGCGGAAGCGGAGAACGCGTTCAACACTTTAAAACGGGCCTTTACTACTGCACCCGTTTTACGGCTTCCGGATCCCGAGAAGCCATTCATCGTCGAGGTAGACGCCTCAGAGGTGGGGTTAGGGGCGGTATTGTCTCAGCGCTATGGGAAACCCGAGAAACTTCACCCCTGTGCTTTTTTCTCGAGAAAACTGACGTCAGCGGAGCAAAATTATGATATCGGCAACAGAGAACTGCTCGCAGTGAAGGCGGCGTTAGAGGAATGGCGACATTGGCTAGAGGGAGCCAAATATCCATTCATTGTGTACACTGATCACCGCAACCTCGAATACATCCAACAAGCTAAAAGGCTAAACCCCCGACAAGCCCGATGGTCATTGTTCTTCACACGGTTTCACTTTCATATCACCTACCGGCCCGGATCTAAGAATAAAAAAGCCGATGCATTGTCCCGCTGTTACCCAGCGGCCCCCTCCTCAATAAAACCTGAGCTGATTCTCCCCGCGCCGCTCGTGATCGCCCCGGTGACGTGGGAATGGGACGCGGAGATCGCTCGGGGGGGGGCAGACAGACCCTGCGCCCCCCGGGTGCCCTCCGGGCAGAGTCTATGTCCCCGGGGCGCTGCGAGAGGGTGTCGTGAGCACGGCTCACACGAGTGTGGCATCCGGACATCCCGGGATAACGCGCACCTTCCAAAACATCGCACGAAAATACTGGTGGCCGGGAATGAGAGAAACCGTGCGGAGAGTGGTTTCGTCATGTGCGGTATGCGCTACAACCAAAACATCTCGTAGCCTACCCGTTGGTAAACTAATGCCCCTACCGACACCAAACCGGCCGTGGTCGCACATTGCGCTCGACTTCGTCACGGACCTGCCGGTGTCTCAAGGGTACACGACGGTATTAGTGGTTGTCGACAGGTTCTCTAAGGAGTGTCGATTCATTCCATTTGGCTCCCTCCCTACTGCTGCCCAGGTAACAGAGGCCCTTTTTTCAACAGTGTTTCGCCACTACGGCATGCCCGAAGATATTGTTTCAGATCGTGGTCCCCAATTTATCGCCAAAGTCTGGAAAGCTTTTTTCCAGAAATTGGGGACCACAGTTAGTCTAACGTCAGGCTATCACCCCGAGTCTAATGGACAGGCAGAGCGGACTGTTCAGGAACTAGGGAGATATCTGCGGGCATACTGTAGCAGCCGACAACACGAATGGGCCAGCTGGCTACTGTGGGCTGAATACGCTCAGAACTCGTTAATCCATTCCGCTACCGGTCTAACGCCCTTTCAATGCGTGCTAGGTTACCAACCCCCGCTCTGTCCCTGGGACACCACGCCCACCGAAGTACCCATGGTGGATACGTGGTTCAAGAAAGCGGAAAAAGTCTGGGAAGATGCGCATGCGCACATCGCCCAGGCAATCATTCGGTTTAAAACATATGCCGATAGACAAAGGAAGGAAGGACCTCCGCTCCAGGTAGGCGATCGAGTGTGGCTCTCGACACGGGACCTCAACCTTCATCTCCCATGCCGTAAACTCACCCCCCGTTACATCGGTCCCTTTGTCATTTTATCACAAATCAACCCTGTTTCCTATAAGCTGAAATTACCCTCTCATATGCGAATCAACCCTGTCTTTCATGTTTCCCTTCTAAGGCCGGTGATCCGGGGACCCCTAGACGAGGGCAGGGCTGAGCCCTCGCTGCCTGGGGCCGTAGAGATCGAGGGCACCCCGGCCTTCAAGGTAACCCAGCTCTTGGACTCGCGGAGGAGGAAAGGAGCTCTCCAGTATCTCGTGGACTGGGAGGGGTACGGTCCGGAGGAGAGAAGCTGGGTCCCGGCCAAAGACATCCTAAACCGTGAGTTAATCACCACATTTCACCAGGAACGGCCGGACCGCCCAGCTCCTCGACCTCCGGGACGCCCTCCGGGTCAGTCGGCTCCGGCCACACGGGGGCTCCGACCTCCTCAAGGAAGACGTCGGGGTCGCCCTCGCCTCCCCCGAGAGGCCGGTTCTGGGGGGGGGGGGTACTGTAACATCGGTACCACCGCGGCCCGGGGAAATAAGATCTGGGTCTCCGGATTATTGAGCCGACACTTTGTCCCCACCTAGTGTGTCAACGTTGGTATGTCTCCCTAATCACAAGAACACCTACACCTGTGTCCTATCCTGTTGTGTCCTTATTTAAGCCGGTCGAGCCCGTAGTATCTCGTCCGTTCACAGTTGTATGTCTGTGTGATTGTCACGATTGGTGTCTCTCTCCTCTAAAACACTGTCATCTCTTCCTCACAGCACTAATTCAGCCCGATCACCGGACTTCAGGAAACGCACCTGTCGTGCTCAGCACCGTGCGTTTGGAAAACCGCCTCAGGCAGTTTTTGGACCTGACGCGCGTCCGAGGGACAAGTGGGACTCCGGGGGGCTACCCACACAGGGAGTGTGTGGTAGGCTGGGGGTTTTGTTTCGTGTTTGTTTTTGGTTTCCGTTACTGATAAACTGACTTACGAAAAGAGAGACTTTTAGTTAAACGGGAATTGTCAGAAAAGAACATTTAAGTTAATAAAGAACAAGTTGTGAACATTCTCCTGCGTCTGCGTCCGCCTTTCTGCACACAGAGGAATTATGACAAAAAAAAAGAAAGGGTATAGACTAACTGCATTATACAATAAAAGAAAGAAAAAAAGGATAGCATATAATAAGATAAAAGGAAAGAAAAAACTAAAGAATGTTAAATTCAAATGCTGGACAAGCTAAAGAGAAGGAAGGGAGGGAGGGAGGGAGGGAGGGGGGGGGGAGGGGGGGTATAATTATATGTAGTATAACAAAAAAGGAGAAAGTTAGAAAACAAGTTAGAAAACAAAGGAAAAATTAATAGAATGAGAAAGAAAGAAAGAAAGAAAGAAAGAAAGAAAAACAAGTCAACAGACAAAGAAGTATAGAATAAATACAAGAAAATAGAAAGAATGAAAGAAAGAAAAAATTAGTGAATGGACAAAGGATAGAATGAGATATATTATGTATATATATATATATATATATATATATATATATATATAGACAGAGAGAGAGATAGATAGATAGATAGATAGATAGATTTAAGGTAGAAGAAAGGAAGAAAACAAAGAAAGCAAGAAAAAAGAAGCAAAAAATTAATAGAACAACAAAAAAGAATGAAAGAAACAAGTCAACAGACAAAGAAGGATAGAATAAGATATAAAATAATAAAAGGAAGAGAAAAATAAATAAGGAAAGAAAGAAAGAAAGACTGGATGAAAAATAAGAAATAAAATAAGATGAAAATAAGAAAAGTAAGAAGAGGTGAACATCATGAAGAAGATGAGGTTAATGTTGAAATGAACAGCGGAAGTTAAATGAGATTAAAGCCGTGACCTCAGCACAGGGAAGTGCAGCTGCTCCTAAACATGCTCGTGCAAAGAATTCTCTAGAACGTCCACACTGCTGTTATTGTTCTTCTCACAGAGAACATCTCACGTTTAAAGCTGGGGACGTCAGGGGGATTTTGCTTGAGAACCCGATCAATCAGGTCCAGCCTGCGGTTTTGCTGCTGGTGTTAAATGATGTGCAGAACATCAGACTGATTCTAATCGGACGAGCAGCGTTCGTACAGGATCGTTACGTGGAGACAGAAGAGAGGATCTGGATTTTTCATGACTCATGTGTTGGCAGGACGCGATGCCAAGCGCAGCGGTGTAGGACCAGGTTCAAAGTCACCAGGCAGAGGTTTGGGACGGAGCCAGCACAGTCGGAGGCAGAGCACTACAGGGGCATAGCGTGCTGCCAAGAGAGATGCCAAGCTCTGCAAACTCCAGTAGTGTGTCTTTGTGGAAAACCACCAGCCACATAACCTACCTCAGCTCTTTGTTGAGAAACACAAAAATCCTTTATGGAAAAAATAATGAATTAATATGCAGTTCATTCGGAGAGGATTTCCCCTTCACTCGCCAGACAAAACACACAGGAAACACAGACGGAAGACGGAAGAGCTGTCCATCTAGTGTCGATAGCAACTGGCTGTGGTAGTTGTTTCTTTACAACAACAAAAAAAAGAAAAGAGAAAATAAAGAACAATCTGGAGAACCGATTGTTTGGGGAAAGCAGACATCGGGGATCATCTGATCTGCAGAGAACCAGCGATATCCTGTATAGCAATATTTAGCATCTACTGTAGATAGAAAGAGACCAGGAAGGAAGGAAGGAAGGAAGGAAGGAAGGAAGGAAGATAACCATTGGGGGGGGAAACTGAAAAAAGAGGGTAGAATTTTCTTTATTTCTTTTTTGCTTAATTATCATCAAGGAAAAAAGAAAAAAAGAACAACAAAGCAAAAAAAGAAAAGAAGAAAAAATTTAAATAATTCATACAAACACATTGAATGAAGGGTAAAAAGGGTCAATTGTTATAACACTTAATTATCAGAAAGAAAGAAAGACTGGGAAAAAAATGTAAAAAAGAATGAAAGAGAAAAGAAAGAATGAATGCTAATATTATTTTCTCTATTGTTTAAAGGCTTAAATTATCAAAACAAGAAGAAAATGCTGTTGTGTCCTTGGTAATTAAAAGTTTTTTATATAAAGAAAGAAACAAACAAACAGACAAAACAAAAAAGGAAAATAAAAAAAATAAATAAAAAAAAAGAAGAAACTAAGGCTGTTATTTTACCTGTGGTTTACAGGCTTGAATAACATCAAGGAAGAAATTAAAAAGTAAATAAAGGATACATTAAAAAACATAAAAAAGAAAGAAAGATTGGATGTTATTTTATCAAGACAGAAAGAAAAAAAGAAAGATTAGAACATTAAAGAAAAACATTTAATAAGAGAACAGTCCAGGTTCAAGTCCTGCCGTCTGTGTGTTGCCCCACCCCAGACTACCCAGTGCCAGTGTTGTGTCAGGAAAGGCAAGACAGTTAAGTTGTAGTGCGGATCAGATGGTCCGCTGTGGCGACGCCTCGACAGGAGCAGCCGAAAGAAAGTTATTTAAAAAGAGAACAGTTGTGGAAAGAAAGAAAAATAAAAGTCTTTTTAACTGTTTCACCTGGGATAACTCCTCTCTGTAGCTGAAAAGTGTGGGAGAGCGGCCGAGTCACGCTACGTTACCGTGTGCCCAGTTATATAGCCGAGCACTTAAACCACAGCTTCACTCACTTTCCTGTTGTTTACTGAGCTAAAGAGTTTGTGAGAACAAGTTTGTGAACCTTGAGATTTAAAATGAAAAAAAAAAAAAGAAAAGAAAAAGTATTTTATCCCTGTAATGATAACAAATCTGAAATAAGTAAGGATAAGTATTGCTGTGCCCCTCATAACCCGTCTAAACCTGAAGCAACTAGAAAATAGAAAAATGATAAAAACAAAAATTGAGCCCGCAGCACAAAGAATGAGACGTAGTAGAAATGTATCCCAGCACGATAAACCAATAATATTTCCTAACAACATGTCCTCGTCTGGTGACCCTGAAGCTGAATACAAACAACAACAAAAAAATCCGCTCAACGTGACTCGAAAGAAGTTGGTTGTGTCTCACTGACAACGAGGACAGAGAATACGAGGAGCGGGAGCCCCGCGGCTAACGCTTCGGTAACGGCTAGCCTTGTTCTTTTTCATGAGACTGTCCTGACAGTGAATACTTCGAGCTGTGGTTCATGCTTTTAGCAGAACAAAAAACAAAAAGGGTTTCAAGTGCAGTATAACAGTTGTATAAACTAGAAATTTATCTCAGGCACTGTTTTGACATTTTCAACATTGTATCACCGAATGTTTTTTTTTTTCTTTTTCGCTCAGTTAGTTGAAGTCGCAGTTGAAGTTAGTTTCTAGCACGTCGCTAGCTAGCTCACTTTGAGACGTACATTCTGGTTAAAGGGATCCCCTGTACACCTTCTTTTTATCATCTTCATCTGACGGGCGTTACACATGCGAGTGGTACTTACAGTACCATGTGTGCTACTCTAACTCTCCTGCTGTAACTGAAGCTGCAATTTATTTTACGTGGTATATATGCACCAGCATGGAGTGATAGATATTATTTATATAGTAAAAAATAATAATTCAGTAGTCCCCAACTTACAAACAAGTTCTGTTCTGGGAAGCTTGTTCGTAAGTCAGATTCGTTTGTAAGTCTGACAAAGTGAGTCTTATACACATCTGATACAATTTAAAGCATAGAAACCAAACATAAAGGTTTGCTGTTTTGGTTCCGCATTATACTATCATGAGACTGCACATTTAAATTGCAAGGGGAATCTCGGTGACACAGCTGGGTCAGCTGACCTCATTTAAAGGGAAAGACCTCAGAGGAGGACAATGCTACATGGTGTTTACTGTGCGCTTGAATGGACGCGATTTTGTCTCAGAGCTGTTTTGGATTGTGAACTTCTCCTCACTCCACACACACATACAATACTGTATACCAGACTTTGAACATTTTATACGTGTGTGTGAATGTTGACCGGAGGTGCTGCCACAGGACTGGAACCTAAGCAAATCACTCTCAAACCTCCCTCACATGTAGTATTAACAGTTAATTAACATTGCCAACCTGTGTATATTGACCCATGATATTGATTCAAGATTCAAGATTCAAGATTCAAGATTCAAGATTCTTTATTTGTCACATGCATAGTTATACAAGTACAACACGCAGTGAAATGTATCCTGAACCGCTCCTACTTTGTGCAAATAACAAGAAACAAAAGAAATAATCTATAAATAGAAATAGAGGGAAAAAAAAAAAAAAAAAAAAAGGTGCAAATGTAAACATAATAATAAAGTGTGTATCTGAGCAGGATAAAGGTGTTAGTGCAAGTGATGCTTACAGTCCAGACTAAAGTGCAGTGTGCAGTGTGGAATGTCAGCACAGCAGTGTGTGGGTGAACTGTTACCAGTCCTATGAATGGGAGAGTGGCCCATCATGGTTGAGGAGTCTAATCGCCTGTGGATAAAAACTCCTCCTGAGTCTCTCCGTTTTGGCCATAATGACCCGGAACCTTCTGCCTGAATGCAGAAGTTTGAACAGTCCGTTATTGGGGTGCGACAAGTCCTTAATGATACGAGCTGCCCTGGTTTTACATCTCCTGGTGTAGATGTCCTGCATGGAGGGGAGAGTTAACCTGCAGCAGCGTTCAGCTGCCCGGATCACTCTCTGGAGGGCTTTCCTGTCCTGTACACAGCTATTCCCAAACCAGGATGAAATGTTCTGTGTTAGGATGCTCTCAACAGCACCCGAGTAGAAAGCCTTAAGGACAGCAGGGGAAACCCCAAACTTCCTCAACTGCCTCAGGTGGTACAGACGCTGCTTTGCCCTTTTCGTCTGAGCACAGATATGCTCAGTCCATGTCAGATCCTCTGAGATGTGGACGCCCAAGTACTTAAAGCTGCTCACCCTCTCCACTGGAGCTCCATTGATGATGAGGGGTTTGTGGTCCAGTTGTCCCCTTCTGAAGTCCACCACCAGCTCCTTCGTCTTACTGACGTTCAGTCGGAGGCAGTTTTCTTCACACCATAGTGCCAGGTTCTCCACTTCATCTATGTAGGCCGACTCATCGTTGTTGGAGATGAAGCCCAGCACCACCGTATCGTCAGCAAACTTAACGATGGTGTTGGAGTCGAACATGGCCACACAGTCTGAAGTGTAGAGAGAGTATAGCAGTGGAGAGAGAACACATCCCTGTGGAGCACCTGTGTTGATGGTGATGCTGCTGGAGAAGCACTTGCCCACTCTCACCGCTTGAGATCTGTCCGAGAGGAAGTCCAACACCCAGGCACACAAGCGTTTGTTAAGTCCTAGATCTCTCAGCTTTGTGAACAGTCTGTTAGGCACTATTGTGTTGAAGGCAGAGCTGTAATCTATAAAAAGCAATCTCACATAGTTACCTTGCATCTTGTCCACGTGGCTGAGAGTGGTGTGCAGAACATGGGAGATGGCATCCTCTGTGGATCTGTTGGGGCGGTAGGCGAACTGAAGTGGATCTATGGAGCTGGGGATGGAGGAGGAGATGATGTTTTTTAGCAGACCCTCAAATACCTTCATGACCATCGATGTCAGTGCAACAGGCCGGTAGTCATTCAGGCATGAGGGTTTGTTGGTCTTGGGCACGGGGACAATGGTGGATCTCTTGAAACACGCCGGGACCACAGACTTCGCCAGGGACTCATTAAAGATACAGGTGAACACCCCTGACAGCTGGTCAGCGCAGCAGCGCAGCAGGCGCCCAGAGATGCCATCTGGACCCGCCGCTTTCCTGGTGTTCACCCTCCTCAGCGCCGTGCGAACGTCGTGCTCTGCGATGCTGATGACGCAATCCTCGCTGATGACGTCATCACTCTCAGTCAGCAGGCTGCTAGCATTAGCCGCCTGGCTAACCTCGAACCGGGCGAAGAATGCGTTCAGCTCGTTGGCGAATGCAGAGTCGGCGACGATCGTCGTGGTGTCTTTGGCAACCTTGTAGTCCGTGATTGTGCGTAATCCGTGCCACATGCGGCGTGTGTCACCCTGATGGAAGTGTGATTCAGTTCGCTGTCGGAACCGCCCCTTTGCTTCCCTCACCGCTCGCCTGACGCTATAAGAAGCCGCTTTGTATGCGCTCATATCGCCGCTAATGAGTGCGGCATTATAAGCAGCGGTCCGGGCATTCACAGCATCGCGGATCGATCGGTCTACCCAAGGCTTCTGGTTCGGAAACGATTTGAACCTCACTGTCGGGACAACTTCATTTACGAGCGTGCTAACGAAGCTAACTGCTACATCCGCAAACTCGTTGATGTCTACTGCGCAGGCTCGGAACATGTCCCAATCTACGTCATCGAGCGCGTCCTGTAGCGTAGCTTCTGATTGGGCAGACCAGCGTTGCACCTCCCTCATGACCGGAGCTTCACGACGAAAGCTTTGTTGATATTCCGGTATGAGGAAAATGGCGTTGTGGTCTGATTTCCCGAATGCTGGATGTGAAACAGCTTTGTAGCCCCGCTTGTATGGTGTGTAACAGTGGTCCAGAATGTTGAGTCCCCTTGTCGGACATGTAACATGTTGGTGAAAGTTTGGCATAACCTGTCTGAGGTTCGCTTTATTAAAGTCACCTGCTACAATGTGCGCTGCGTCCGGGTGTTTGTTTTGGAACTCACTCAGCACATCATGTAGTTCAGACAGAGCAGTGCCTGTGTCCGCGTGGGGTGGGATGTAGACCGCCGTGGCAATGACCGAGGTGAACTCGCGAGGCAGGTAGAAAGGACGACATTTAACACTCAGATATTCCAAATGAGGCGAGCAGCTACTGGAGAGAATGGAAACACTCCTGGCATCGCACCACTTCTTGTTGACCATGAAGCACACACCTCCACCTTTAGCTTTGTTAGACTCTGCCGTCCTGTCCATGCGGAACACAGAGAATGAGTCCGATGGGGTTACGACTCGGTCCGGCACAATGGGGGTCAGCCATGTTTCTGTAAAGCACAGAAGATTACAATCCCTGATATCTCGCTGGAAAGTAACTCTGGCTCTGAGGTCATCAAGCTTATTCTCCAGTGACTGTACATTAGCCAGCAGGATACTCGGCAGAGGGGTGCGATGAGCTTGTTCTCTCATTCTGTTACGGACGCCGCCGCGTTTCCCTCGACGCTTCTTTGTTCTTCGCCGCGGGTTGACTTGCATGTTTCTTGTTTTGTCATCAATAAAATACGTCAACCACCCGCACTTCTGTCACATCTTTTTAATCAAAGTTGTGCCAAATAAAAACTCTTAATGCATTTTTAAAAGTGCAGGTCAGGTGATTTACCTTTAACGAAGGCTGCAATAAACCGTAAAATAAAGAAAATAAATAAACAAGAGCCCCTTCAAACATCTGTCAATGTACATTACAGTAATAACTGCCTACAAATGTAATACAAATCTGTAGCTTTTAATGTAATAACCCCACAAAAGTACAAAAATAAATGTAAAAAAAACATTATACAGTAGCCACTGGTATTAAATAAAAACATAATAAATTGATTATGTTTGCAGGATTATTGCATTAAAAGCTGCAGAATTGTATTACGTTAGTGGGCTGTGGGTTATTACTCTGGCAGGTGTTACACGCCTCCTTAAAAAGTGACGTCCAGGAAGTCTTTCACTAACACAGCTGCAGCTAGCATGGACAAATAAAAACTCTTCCTTTTCATACAGTATACAGTATGATGCCATGCGGTTTAGGTCTTTGTTCCTGGAGATGAAACCAATGTCTAGCATCTAACAGGAAATTTGAAATACGCTTCTTCATCCTGGCTGATTAGAATATTAAAATAATGACAAGAATTTTTTTGCCAATTCCCTTCATAGTCCATGCTATTCTCTTCTATTGGTTAGAACTAAATGGAGATCGTGAATTCTAAAACATGCTTCTTCTAAGATACAGTATGTGAAGCTAGTCCAATGCATCTTTTTAAACCTTACCTCAAGATGCATCACAAAGCAGCTTACTGTAACACGCACAAAAAGAAGCTCTATCCACCCTCTTCTGCATATACGAGCATGCATAGCTGTGATTGGCAGAGAAGAAACAGAATGCCACGCCTCCTCCTGTTCAGACACCACGGTCAGCTTTGCTCTCTTGGATTTAATCAAAAATCAACCGCTTTCTTCATTTCTTTAAAGAGCTTAAAACTCACTATAAAAATGAACCCAGAGTGAGCTAACATGCCAACAGATCAGAGGCACAGCACATGCACACCACTGCAGGCAGACCAAAACAAACTGGATGTTTTGTCTAGACTTAATTAGCACAGTCGGAGGGGTGCTATCTGACCTATCTGCTCTGGACTTTGAAGAGGAAAAGAAGTGGAGGGAAAAAAAGAAAGAAATCAATTTGACCTCATTCAATTAGTTGTGCCCTGAGGAAAAGGAGATCAGCTTCCTGAAATTACTACAGATCATCGTTTAATCAGTGACCTGTGCGCTTAAACTATTAGTCTTTTCTCCGTTCCTGACTCCGTTTGTAGTCAACTTGGAACTTCATGACACATTAAACATTTTGCTGTAATTATTTCCGAAAAGGCTTTTTTATGACATAGTTCGTAGCACATTTAAACGTGCATACTGTACATGACATCAAGTGCCACAAAAATACCAGACAACAGCAAATTAATATTAAACTGGAAAGTAAAAATTAAAAAACATTTAATGTCTGAAACCTCTTTTGTAAAAGCAGACGTGATGCAGTTGCAAAAGCATTACAGTAGACTAATTCGTTAGATAAGATGCACCTCGTGGTAATATTTCTCGAGAGTGGTAACATTACAACACTTAGATTTGCATGACATGAGATACACACGCTGTGTGTGGGAAGCTGTTGTTTCTAACCCTGTTAGAAACTTAACTTAAGAACCATAGACGTGGCCCGAAATTGGGCGAATGGATGCTAATCAGCATCAACACTTCTTTAATTGTTTCATTTAAAGTAAGCAATTATGTTAAGTAACTAAGTAATTTTAACTATTAAAAATAATGTTATCCTGGTGTTAAACATCATTGCAAAGTTCATTCATCATTGCGAATTGTTTACAATGGTCATACAACCTTAGGGTTCCTGCTGGGTTGGATCGAATCCATAAGAGATCACATGTCATGTAAACACAGGTTTCAGTGGAAAGGATACAAAAACAATCTGACATACTGTACTTGTGTTGTCAATATTACATATTTCATTACGTTTTATCAATTTTTAATGAACTAGAAATTCTACAGAACCATAAACATTGAATATACAGTATTATTGAGAAAGTGAATAATTTCTTTCATACTGTATACAGTACTGTGAAAACATCTTAGGCACCCTTCGTATTTCTTACAAACTCTGTTATAGATTTTTTATGACTTCATTATTGAGTCAGTACAACGGCATTGGTGGCTCAGTGGTAGGTTTCTCGCCTGCCATGCGGAAGGACACGGTTCGATTCCCACCCAGTGCCCAATCCCCAGTCACTGGGTCCTGTGCTGGTCCCAAGCCCGGATAAAGTGGGTGGGTTGCCTCTGGAAGGGCATCTGGTCTAAACCCAATGCCAAGTTGTTGCTCAGATCGGATGGTCGACCTCTCAGCGGGCACAACTGAACGACCAACAATATTGAGTCAGTACAAAACCATTTCTGATTTTCAAACATGGGTACTTCACCACAAAATGAATATACAATGAAAGCAGCTTCAAAAACATGCATATGAATTTCCAAGGACACACCAACAACCACATATACTGTACATCATATCAGCCACTAAAAAGTGTTCGACACGTCATGTGGCTTATAAACTGGAAACAATTCTGGAACCACGTACTGTATGCCACTCTTACAGTATGTCTCTCATCGTAGTCAGTAAACCATCTGCAACATATAATCGAAATGTTCTTACAGTCAGGAGCAGCAGTGCCTCAGCATGAGTCCTTAAATTCTTATTTATATTTTATACTTATATTGTTTTTCTTAATACTACTGTTTCAGTTGCAGGATGTAAAACACACAATTTTACACCACAGCTTAAGACACAACGGTTCAAAGCGGTTTCACTACATCTTTCATTCCGCCTGTATTCAAGTCACCATAAACATTTGCAGTTTTATATGAAACAGGTGACAGATTTCTGGTTGCCATAAGAAACTGGGAATGTTAATACTGAACGTCTTAATGAATTCTGATAGGCTAGACGGAAATTCAATTACCTCTGTGATCAAGGGCACGGCGCCATCTATTAACACAGCCGTGTTCTTCATCGCTGAAGAGCGAGTCCTTAATGGAAAACATGTCATACGTATCAATTACTAAATGAATCAAGGATGCAGCTCTGAATTCATCCATCGCTCGTTTGAACTTATCCTATCCTGGTCAGGGTGGAGCTGGAGATTATCCCAGGAAAGCTGCATGAGGTGGGACTACTGTACTGTACATCCATTACAAATGACTATTCACACACTCATTCACAAGTAGAGGCAATTCAGTACTGTGTCTCCATGCAAAATGGAAAGGAAAAAAAAATAGAATGGAGACTAGAAATTGTGTTAGCCGGTATTTATAGTGATGCCAAAGCACAAAGCTCCTTTTTACATTTTCAGGATTTCTCCATTTCTTTCCCTTTTCATTTCTAAGAAACATCCTTTAACAGAAAAGAGAAAGAAGGTACTGTACATCAACAATGAGAGGCTGCTACTAAAGTATGTAAGTACAGTACTGTGCAAAAGTCTCAAGTGCCCCACATTTCTTCATATTTTGCTTCCAAAGAGACAGGATTTCTTGTATTTTTAATGTAGTCTTATGGAATAGCTCTCGAGGCTTTCTGAAGGACTTTCTAAGCTCTCATTTTTGCCAAGTTTTTTGCCGCTGATTTTCAGTCCTGTACCTGAGCCGCTTCAGAGGAATGGTTTTTGTTTGTTAAGCCACACAGTGACCTATGAAGTAGTAACTTAAGGCATGAACCATTGAGAACCAGGTGCAGGTGATGAGAGATGATCAGGTGAGTGATTAGTATACAGTACTGGTGATGCTGAGCGGTACTGTAGGAATAGACGAGAGGGGAAATGAGGTTGCTGCCGAGGTTGTTACTGTACATGAACAAGGAGTTTATAAAAAAAACCTAAAAGCCTAAGGCAGCCTGTAGCAGTGAAACATTTGTTGTTACTTTTTTTTTTTATTTAACTGGAAGAAATCAGGAGGGGGCGCGGTGGTGTAGTGGTTAGCACTGTCGCCTTGCACCTCCAGGGTCCGGGTTCGATTCCCCGGGGGCCTGGAGCCTATCCCAGGAGGCTTAGGGCACAAGCCGGGGTACACCCTGGACAGGGTGCCAATCCATCGCAGGGCACACACATGTACGCACATTCACACACTCATTCACACACTACGGTCAATTTGGGAACGCCAATTAGCCTAATCTGCATGTCTTTGGACTGTGGGAGGAAACCGGAGTACCCGGAGGAAACCCACCAAGCACGGGGAGAACATGCAAACTCCATGCACTGGGAATCGAGCCTGGCCGGGGAATCGAACCCAGACCCTAGGAGGTGCAAGGCGACAGTGCTAACCACTACACCACCGTGCCGCTAGATAAAGATTCGATTATAAATAATTTTCCCTCTCGAGCAATCCGTATGCTCATTTGTTTCTTGTCATCTCTTTAATCTGACGAAACTAGCTAGCAACCACTTTTTAGCCAAAACAAAGCTTTCAGAAGAACCAAACTACACAATATGTGCTCAGCTAAGGCTTGCCAATGAATGTATCCTTTGTCCAGACCCTGTCATGTTTTCTACACAGCATTTGAAAGCATACAGTTCATTTTCTTTGCATTTTAGTTTCCTGGTCATCAATTTATGACGTGTAGCAGCTGTACGGTGTCCATCTACAGACGTTAATTCTAATATCTGAAATAGTCCTTAGAAACAGACTTCACACATACTTCCAATCTTACAAAATCTCATCTCACCAAAAAAAAAAAAAAAAACAGACAATCTGGTACTTTCGAAGTGACAGCTTTTCACACAAAGAGGCCATCTGACTGACACTGAAAAATGCTAATCATGTGTCCTCGGTGCTTACAGTTTCAAACAAGGTACAATAATATCATGTGGTCCTGCAGTCCTTGAACAATCCCTTAAGTTTGTTTTCATCTCAAATAGCCAATCTGGCCAGGTAATTACAGAGAAAAAGTATCAAGGTCTATTTGTGTACAGTACATGAGAGAGTACTCAAAATTTTGCAAAGAATATGTAGAGTTCAGCACGTAGTACAGCATATATTATAAAAATATAAAAATAAATATGAAATTTTTAAAAATGTGTTTATATTATACATATACATACTTTATATATGATATATGAGTTGGTTACGACGAGGTAATCTGATTGGACGAGAGGTGTTCCACAAGTGCTGATAACAGACAGTAACATCGCTGGGACGTTTAACTAAATGCATCACTCTGAGTCCCTGGTGCTCTAACCATGGTTAATAAGAGTACCTGTTAGTCGAAGCATGAGTGAAAGTAGCTCGATCCGCAGTACCGATAAGAGAGCAGCTGCCTGCCAAAACTCACATTCGATACACTTTTAGCAAGAAAACACATTCAATAATGTTGTCATCTTAAACAACACTGTCTCCTTAGTAATTGCTTCAAAGTTTGCCTGTAAATGCCTCTGTGGTGTTTTATCTATGACTAAGTTCTCACACAATGATATCTAGCTTCTAACCTCCATGGCTTATTCTTCTCACCTTTTAGCTACATACTGTAGTACTGGCTGTGATATCTTCAATAATCAGACAGTGCTGATATTCTTGACATCAGCACTCCCTCTTGTGTGATACTGCTCAAACAAATCCTGCAGAAAATAAAAATGCTGTATACAAGAAGTGAATAGAAAGAAAAAGAAATAATAAAATGACAGGACCGATTCGGTTTTAATTGACAATAAAGTCAAGGAGTGTGTGCCAATGCGTGGGAGATTTTCAGGGTCGAATATGTTGTTGAGTGTGTTATATCCAAAGGAAGTAAACAGCAATTTCTCTGTTTAACCCAGAGAGACACACTGCGGGTTCCCATCACTCTCCTCGCTAAGTAATGATAGTGGTGTGGCTCTGAGAGCGACAGCTCGAACGTACAAGCGCGCATTACATCCTTACATGGAACGCAGCCAAAGCAGGAGTTACCCTGAAACCAGTTGTGCAGTTTCAGCTGATAAAACCTAAGCTATGATTAGCAATGCACTGCTTCAAGTGTGCACTGTGATTTATACGTTTGCCAACAAAATGCTAGCAAAATATATATTTAAAAAGACTTGTATATATTTTTTATTTAATGTCTGCAAAAATACATCCTGTAGCACTGATAATGATGATGATTTTCTTACAATAGCATGTGCTGAAGTGTTTTATTCATGGTATATTACAGCAATTTTCACCTGCTAGCAATTTTGCACTTATAAATAAAGGACAAATATTCTTTATAAGTTTACAGGTATAACAGTTCTTGCTTTACTTCCATTGTAGCATACAGTAGGTAACTTATAAGTTATAGATAGATAGATAGATAGATAGATAGATAGATAGATAGATAGATAGATAGATAGATAGATAGATAGATAGATAGATAGATAGATAGATTCATTAATTGACAGGTAGACCAACTCCGGATACTCCAAGAAACATGAAATAGAAATGAAAGGACGAACTGCTGTCAGCTTTTTATAGACTTCAATCAATTGCTCTTCCAGGTGTTCAAGTTAAAACGATAGAAAGAAAGGAAAATTACAGAGATTTGCTGAAAGAAATGCTTCAAGCAGCTGCTTCCTGTTCTTCTCATGTCCACTGGGCTTCTCCCTGGCGAGACTGGGCGTGTTATTATTCCGTAAAATCAGGTCTTGTGGAACAGATGTTATGGATTCCATAAAAAAAAGGAAATGTTTAAATGTTCTGCTCTGTAATCTGTCCAGTCCAAACACATGACTGAAGAGCGTCGGACTCAGCACGACTGAATTGTTTATCGCTTATTTTCTCCTCCGTCCCCTGAGACGTGCCGTACCGAGTCGGTTCCAGCGTCCAGCCATTTGTGATCATATTGGAAAACTTGAACATTACAAACACAGCAAAAATAACGAAAATGCATTAAGTATGTTAGCAGCAACATTAATTGTAACACAACATTAACTAAAACCAAACATTAACAAAAATAAAACATTAACTGATACAAAACATTAAAATACTACACTAACATTACAAAACATTAACTTTATTTTTTTTTTTTTAACTTTGTTTTAAGTTAATGTTATTGTTTATTTAATTGGAGTTTTAAGATAATGTGTTTATTTTAATGTTGTGTTTTAGTTAATGTGTTTTAAGGTGAAGTTGTGGTTTAGTTTGTGTCGTGTTTAATTAATTAATGTTGCTGTGTTTTATTTAATGTTGTTGTGCTTTCAGTTTTTGCTTTTGTGTTTGTGAATTGTTTGTTTTGAATTTTTAAGTTTTGCACATTTAGTGCATAAACAATAAAAAAACTAATAAAAAGAAATTACAGGTTAAATGATTTCATGATTATGAGAAAGCATTTTAAAACATTCTTATTATAAGTTCTCAAATTCAGGTCTGTAATTGTGTTATAAATTGAGTGTTGTTGCTTTTTTAAAAAAAAATTCTGCTTTATTTGTTTTTAGTTTTTCTTACTGTAGAACCTCGAGTATTGAGTGGAAATCCCAAAAGACCAACCGTTTCTGAAATACAAGAGTATTGCACCAACAATCATTCTAAAGCTTCAGTAATACGGGCCAATAGAGTAAATATTGCGTTTGTTTGTGCATGTTTTTGACCTGGTGGGGACATTTCTCAGGTCACCATAAGAAAAAAAAAAGCTTTTCTGTCAAACACTGTGGCTTGTATTAAAAATAGAAATTACGAAAAAGTGTAAATTAATAACGTGCAAAGGAGCTAATGTCAAAACATCTCTTTAAAGCAATGGCACCACAAAAGTAGGATATTTTAGGTTCTCCATTAGCATGCAAGACAAGGTGTTGATACATGGCAGAGAACTTAAGATATCTAGTTTACAACTTACAATATGAAGGTACTAATGGATTAGGTTTCAAGTGTTCTGCTGTGCTGCAAGACGATCGTTTCATTTCGTGCCGCGTACACGAGGCTCCAGGGAAGACCTTCTATTCAGTTCTCCCTTACGGAAGTTTGTACCAGACTTGCAAATTTCACACATTATTCTTAACTATTACTTAATGATAACAAAGCAACCTTTTTCTTAAGTTTTATTCAAATAAATCGAGCATCACAAACCCAACAAACTAGTTTGTTAGTTAGTAAAACAATTTAAAGGAGATCAAACAAAAACAACAACAAAAAAAGAACGGAAAAACAACAAGACAACAGAAAATATTTCTCTTGTCTCTCTGTCCAAATGTAACATCCAAGTAACTGCACATTGCCTGAATTCCAAATGTGTGTCCTGTGGTGTACAAGTTAATAAATATGTGAGCTACAGATATGATATATAAAACAATATAGAAAAAACATTTTCGAAAGATTACATTACTGATAATTCATTGGTTAATTTGTTAGTATTAGTTAGTACCATCGCTATGGACCTGTTATGCCAAATGGAATTTTGAGCTTTTGTAGACATTTGGGTCTCCAGTGTTAAAAATTTATTAAATTATTAAATAAAAAAATAAGCAAAAATGGTGGTTATGAGATTAGATCTCATCTAAGAAGAAATAATTTTCTAGCTTGTTGTTGGGGTGTGGTTCAGTAGTAGCTCATTTGCATACAGTAGACACTGAAACGGCGTGGTTGGGAGACGAAAGATACAGAGTGTGTTTGTGGCATGAAAATTGCATTATTTAAGGAGGATTTCAATGGGAGCATTAACACACACACACACTAGGGCAGCTCTGAGCCCTATGTTAACTTAATAGTAATAATAGTACAGTATGGGACCTTTAAAGCAGGCTGCTATTTAATGTTTCTGCTTTGTGCGCCAAGTAAATTTTGCTAGAGGGCTGGTAAATATGGCTAATATATAACGCTAATGGAATCCATTTTGACTGGTCAGAATGTGTTTAGCATCTGAATAATGTTAAATAAATGATCTAAATGATAAGAGATTTTACGTTTATGTTTAACATGTATGAAAGGAGTCACCAGTGTAACCACTTTGTAACAGCCAAAAATAAAGCTCTAATAAAAGGTTATACATGCACTGAGGACCTCCAAAAATGCCTCTGACTAAGGGGCCGCCTTTTATAGGCATCACACATGAGAAAGTAGTCAAAAGGAAACAAATGGGAAAACGCAACGAGATCCCAAAAAAAAAAACATGCCAGAATGTCATGTTTTCTAGCAAAAGAAGAAGAAGGAAAAAAAGACACTGGTGAGGAGACAACTGTTATAACGTAATTATTGCTGACAATCATTAAATGTATCTATAAATTAATATAAAATACGGTTAACGTATGGAAACTGCTTGGTTAAAAAATAAAAAAATTAAATACAACAGCTGACCAATCAGAACTGAGAATTCAAAAAGCGCTTTGATACGGTGAGACAATGATGGTGTTAATAATCATCGGTGAAGATAAGGCAGATGCAGGGAGCAGGAAGCCAAACGCAAAGTTAAATATATATTTTTGCGGTAAAGCACAACTTTTTAGACTTTCCAGCACGACATCCACGTGTGAGTCTTCAACTGCTTCTTTTACACAGCTCAAGGATTTACTGTAAGGCTCGTGTTTATTTGTCCGCACTTTTGTGAATCTGTTTCTTTCAATCTGTTCAATCTGTTTCGTCCTGCATGTAAGGATCTTTTTACTTGTTTAACAGTCACGATGAGCCCTTGAAACAGCAACAACGTGCCACAGCGGAAGAGCGCAGCCAGTACAGCCAGTACTGCCAGAAACGCATTCAAAGAGAGATGAAGCCACAGCAGCATCAGCAGCAGACTGGCATGAGATCCTGACCTCTCATTGACCTGCAGGAAATAGCAGGACTTGAACTAAAGATGACTTGTTTTTCTTTCCTTCTTTCTTCCTTTTAAGTGCACTACTTTGTTTTTATGAAAGAAAGTGGCTTTAGTAGCTTCGGCATGGGAGGCCGCTTCCACGCTCCTTTCACACAGTGTTTTTGGAGGAGTACTGTAGCTGCGGACTCTCCAAAATCAACAGATATAAAGTGCTTTTGATTCTCTTTATAAAATGCTTTAGAACAGTAGAGAAAGATTCAAACTGACACAAGCATCATGACACAACAACACAACAGAAGACACAGTGACAAGAGCTTCAGTATTTCCACTCAAATATTTTTCTGGCATCTTTTTAAAAAAGGTTTTGCATTGGCGCTAATAAAAAAAAATTAAAAAATCACACGATTCCACACTAGGTTTGTATATACAATACAAATTTAAATGAACGTGCTGGATTTATCTGGCCACGTAAGCAGTCATCCAGCCGAGAGGCACCGCATGAAAGAAAATACCAGCCAATTATGATTAATAAGTCACTATTATCTACAGCTCATGTGGGTGTTACACACAATCTCAAATGGCATTTACAAATCTGGACTGAGCGAATGTGACAATTACGTGTTACTACGTTGGTTTTGGTGGATAACTCGGCTGGACGCCTAATTCTCCAGACCGAAATAATTGATCACAGAAGCAGATTTGCTGCAAGAATAGTCGACTAGCTTCTTCAATTGTGATTAAAGCCTGCGTGATTTCTGATTTACATCCTTAATTTCCTAAATGATGTAGAAAAAAATGGAAGAAATAGGAATAAATACTTTACGGTGTGACGCTGAAAAGTGCCTAAAGATACACTTAAAAAATTGGTTGTTAATGTAACAGCTGCAGCAGCCTCATTTCCCCTCTCGTCTGTTCCAACATCATCAATATACTAATCACCGGCCTGATCATCTGCACCTGTTTCTCACTGGTTCATGCCTTCAGTTAGATGTTTTAAAATGCTTAAGTGATTCATATGTGGCTTAACAAACAAAAATTATTTCTTTTATTAAGTCCATCAGGAAGCCTGAAGACCTTTTCCTCAGGACTACATTTAAAAAATACAAGAAAGTCTGACTGTTTAAAAGGAAATATGAAGAACTAAGGGGTTGCTCAATACTTTTGAACAGTCCAGTATATTCTATGTTAATTTTCGATATTAATGAATATGTTCTCGGCTCATTTTTCTCTTTTTCTCCATTAGGTGTATATGCATGTTAGGTTTTACAGTGGTATAAAAGAAATAAAACATCTTGTGTTGGTCACAATAGCTTACTTTTGTCTCTTTTGGACCTCACATCACCTTGTCGTTGATAATTTTCCTGTAACATCATTACAAATTCATGCTGCGATTCGCACTAACCGAAGCACCACGTATCAAATCATCAGAGCTGCCTCAGTAGTAAAAGCAATCTAAATTCTAAAGAGAAAACGAACCCACTGATGAGGGAAAAAACAACATGTGGGTTGGAGAGCTCCAGGTCACATGACAATCTGGACTTCTTCAAAAGCAGCATCACGGTCCAGCCTAGACAACCAGTTGCAAAGCTTTACAGCCATCTTTCTCCACCTTTTAGTCCTGTCTCCGTCTCAGATTCAGCTCTTCATTTGCGCTAGGCGTTCCTATGGAAACTCAGAGCCGTTCCCCATCTCCTGGGCGTTTTCCTGTTTTATTGGCTGCTCAGGAGTCAGGCGCTCGTGCCCAGAATAGACTGATCCATCTCTTCCCACCCCCCTACCACTCCACTCCCACCCAGGATTCTCATGCACACACACACACACACACACACACACACACACACACCCCTGGACCCACACAGTGCCACAACCATAGCAATGATCCTGTTCATAACTGTAGCACACTGTAGCACACACCATGACAAGAAAAAAATCCCAAAGTCACAGAGATACGATACATCACAACAAAGCTGAATTAGCAGAGTGCAGTAAATTCACAGATCTTTAAAAAATAAAAAAATAATAAGACTTAGATTTTTACAAATGCTTACATCAAAAAGCTTTTTTTTTTTTGTTTTGTTTGTTTGTTTGTTTGTTTGTTTGTTTTAGAAAACCTCAGTTTTCTAAGACAGACGTTTGAGAGGAACCTAAAGAAAAGCAATCCTCTTCTGTGTAAAAACTAACAGAAAGTCTGAATTTGGTCATTCTGAAAAAATACATAATTAAATTACATAAAAATACAAGTCCATTAAATAAAAAAATCTGGTTAATTGACTATTACTTCACCACAGCTTGTGTTTTTACATTTTTTTAACTGTCTGCTCACTGCTTAGCAACCATTGCTAACACACCACTGTTACCTCAGTCTCATGCTAGCATGAGAATGTTCTAGCATTTTTAATTAGAAGCTGAGTGTGCTGCAGTCTATGGTCAAAACATGTATCTGAAGAAATCACTGATGATTACAATACAAATGGTGACTTATTCTAGAATTTTCTAGAGTTTGTATGAATGTACTGCAAAGTATGCCAGACTAGGCATAGCCAGTGTTAGCTAGTAGAGATGGGGGGGTGGATGGGGAGCGGTTTAGTTACGAATCACGATTCTTCTGTGTGATGATTCTACAACTACACTCACACACTTACACTTGTCTTAAAACACCGCGAGCACTAATTAGCAGTAATTAGCAAATTGCACGCTTTTAGAAGCCCCGCATGCCCGTGTTAGAAACCGCACCTGTCTGTGAGTTTTGAGTTGAGTTTTGAGAATTCAGAGGCATTGGCGGCGGTGTGGCATTGATGGCTCAGTGCCATGCGGAGGACCAGTCCAGATAAAAAGGGAATGTTGCGTCCGGCGTAGAACCCGTGTCAAGCGGATGGGATGGTCCACTGTGGTGACCCTACGATGGGAGCAGACGAAAGACTAACAACAATAGCCGGTAAACCGTCATCATTTAAAAAAAAAAAAAAAAAACATTGTTTCTTTATACTCCTACAGGTGGCGCACTCTGGACTATTTACACATTTTCATCCCATGTGGTACAGTAGGAGTGTTTGATTAGAAATAACAATCATGCCGGATGACAGAAATACGTACGTAAAATGTAGCTTTTCTTTTTTGCTTGGTTTAATTTGAAGTTAAATGTTAAACTCTTATATTTAAAGTTAATTTGTATTGTTTAAATCAGGTGTGCCCAACCAGTCGATCGCAGACTGCTTTCCAGTCGATCGCGAGAGTAAACTGCCTTCTGGTTTGTCCTTTCTCTTTCTTCACTGTATCCACGCCTCAAACCTCAAATAAAACAATAACCATTATAGACATAGTATTGCTTGAGTAAAGAAACCCTGTACTTATTTTAAAAAACATTTCTTTATTTCCCCTTACAAGATCACTGATTACGTTCGTCTCTGCACTGAAAAACCGACGGAATTAGTGGCTGAATTTGAAATCGCATACTAACATACTACTCATACTATTTCATATAAATATATAACAGAAATAGCGAGAGTAGTATGCTAGTACGCTAATCTGAATTTAGCCAGGGTTTTAGCTATAGGCACATTACTAGTAAGGACTCAATGTTTAATTAGAGAAGTTGAGAGAGCTGCAACTTCAGCAAAGTAAAAGGCAACTATGGCAGAAGCAAAAAAAAAAAAAAAAAAAAAAAGGGCAATTTGGGTCGCCATTTCAAAACCGAGCACAAAAGCTACGATGCAGATTTCCGGCTAAATCAGCTCTCCGAAAAGTCCAGGAATTGAAGAGGCAGTTAGCAGCACAGCAGTCCATTTTCACCAGGCCAGTCACCAAGGGTAAGGCTGCAACTGTAGCATCTTATCGCGTCAGTCACGTTCTTGCAAAACACAAGAAGTCTTTCAAGGATGGCGAAGTTGTGAAAGAAGCTTTTGTCGGGGCTGCAGACGCACTATTTGGTGACTTCAAGAATAAAAGTGATATCATAGCTGCCGTTAAGGACGTGCAATTATCCCGTGGCACTGTTACACGGCGATGTGAGGGAATGTGAGGGATGTCGAGACGCAGGTAAGGAAGGATATTGAACAGTTTTTCTCTTCAATTTGACGAGTCGACTGATGTTGTGGATGTGGCACAGCTGTGTGAGCCATGGGTGCAAAAGAAGACCTAGGGTTAGGGTTAACAATTTTATTGTCACTACAATTAGACTATATTTTATTATATATGGATTAGGGCTACTTTCTGTTTGGTTTGTGCACATTCAATATGTAAATATGCTATGAATAGCAACTGGCTTTCTGTTTGGACTGGTACAGTAGATCTCGGCACACTGACAAATTAAAACGTAGATCTTTGTTTAAAAAAAAAGTTGGGCAACCCTGGTTTAAATGCTGCGCTTGGGTTTTTAAACTAATGTTATAAGGAACATTTAATTACACATGAAACTTTTTTAAAGGTTTAAAATTGTAACAAAATCGGGGATAATTTGTATCTTGAATTTGGAATAATTATAAAATCGTGACACTTCAGCACCGAGGTATCGTGATAATATCATATTGGCAGACGACTGCTGATTCCTGTCCATATTTGGTAGCATGACAAAAGTTGGGTTCATCAGAAACAATTTTTTTACTGTCGCTGTTTTTTCCACATGAGCTGTTAAGTTAATTTATGATATAGACAAATGATAACTAACCCATGTTATACTATGTTTTAGTATCCATATTTAGCATTTTTCAACAATTCAGCAGTTAGTAAAAAGAAACTTTCGTCATTCAAAACCTCCCCTGATTCCTAGAATGCATCTTTTAATGACTTCAGCCTCTTTACCAACCTTTTCACAGGTAAGAGACTTGGTTCCTGTTTTTTTGTTGTTGTTTTTTTTTCACTTTTGGAACTTGAATCATGTTGAAGATAGAGTGTAAAAAAAATATCTGTGAGCCAGTGAAAACATTTAGGATATAGAATTTTGTATGTCAAACAATAGCCTACTTCTTATAATGATATATATACTGAAATATATACGAAATATGGAAATATATTCAGTGTACTATAGGTACTTTTCATTATTATTACTGCTTACACTTACTGACTTGGAGTAACTCTTGATCCCGGTCAGACTCATGGTGGATCCGGAGACACAGAAATCCTGGAAATACTCAGTCCGTCTCAGCCAAGCAGGAATTTTGGGTTGTCAAAATGTTGCTGTGATGCTAATTTTGCAATGTTATCAACTTTGGGGCAATTCACTCACTTACTCACTCGTCTTCTATACCGCTTTATCCTGTATTCAGGGTCGCGGGGACCTGGACCCTGGAGGTGCAAGGCTAACCACTACACCACCGTGCTGTGTTGGGACAACATTGTTTTTAAGTTGTTTCTGAACTTTAGAATGACTTTAGGACATCACTTAACAACACAATGTTGCAAAAACAACCTCAAAACAACATTAATATTAAACCGACGGCCTGAGCAGAAAACCCAGGTGAAAAAAACCCTACGTGCTTACCACTTGACCACTAGGGGGCATGTTGCTGTTGATGCTAGTAAATGCGCATATACAGTATAACAACAACCACCACAAAAAAAAATTTGAAGACAACAGGAAATTCCTGAAATATTAAATTGGAAATCAGCCTACAGCTTTAGCACGTCCTTTGTCCTTATCTAATAAATCGACGCGCGCCATATCGATTTGAAACCCTCTGACTGTTACAGCATGACTCTCGTTCTGCCCCTTAGCATGCAGGATCATAAACAGAGTGTCAAGGCTAACACATTCAGAAGCTGGCTCGACCCCATCGATCACACGCAGCAAGAGTCCAGCCGGCTCCATAGTAACAGGCTTCACATATAGGCCAAACATTTGAAACTGAACACCTTGTTCTCTTGCACTCATACTGCATAATCTAATCCTTTCTTCATTTCTGACAACTGCTGGAAGAGCTCATGGTCCCTCACTTTGCTGGAGCGATGCACAATGCAGCACAGAGACCGGAGCGGTCTTGCCTGTCCGGACACGTCTCGGAAGCATTTTATTCTGACCATGAATCGCCTTGCATATTCCCGCGGGGAATAAAAAGAACAAGGAAAAGGGATATGGTTGCAGCAATGCTGGATATGGATTCAGTATCTTGTATATGTGTATATAGTGCCGTGAAAAAAGTATTGAAATACTAATTGAAATAACATAATTGATGGAACCATAAATTCTGAAGTCCTGAAGTAATTGTCCGGCCATCAGTTCATGACCTTGCACTTGGGTTATGCAGCAGGACAATGATCCGAAATACGCCATGAAGTCCACGTCCTCCACAAAAAATAAAAAATAAATGAAGGTTTTGGAGTTGCTTTAAGTTGGACTTAAATCCAATTAAGATTCTTTAACGGGCCATTCACGCTAGAAAGCCCTCCAGTGTGTGATTTATTACCAATTACCTTATTCGAAACACATGTTCATGTTAGCGCTATAAACAAGACGGCAGAAAAAAAGCTGACCTCTGGAACGAAGGTCCGTGGCTAGCGGGCTAGCGGGAGGCTTCTTCACGGCAGCAGTACGGTACACGATGTGAGGACGACCGCCGCCACCGTCCTCTTGCTCCGTCACATGATGTCCCGTTTCTACCGGCTCGATGAAGAACTCCTCCTTCTCGGTTCGGATCATCCCCGCCTGAGTGAAAGAGAAAAAGAACAAGAGCTCACAGATTTATCATATTAACGTGCTTGATAATTACAGTCATGTTATATGTTGGAAATACGAATAAATACTAGATCAATTCACACCACAGCGCAGCTTCAAGCAACAATTATCGGTTCTGATTGGACTTAATCATTCCTATAGCAACTGGTCATTCGGAGGGACGTGTGCGACGCCTACAACAGGAGTCAATACTTGTCTTGTGGACGTCCCAGACTTCGAGACATGCTGTTGGAGGAAAATAATCACCGCTTCATATAAGATCGTAACACAGTATTTTGCTCTAACAGCACACCCTAAGATATTTAATTCCTTCACTCACTGATGCCAAGTCCGAAAATATTCTAGCAAACCTTGCCAACATAAACAGTGCCCTTTTATTACTACAACACCTCTGGGAACTATATACTTAAGATTTCTGGAAATCTATATAACAGCTTAACCAAAAGAAGCCAAGAAGAAATACAGTGTAAAACAAACAGTGTGTTAACCTCTATTTGTGTTCATTGCTTCTGGAGGAAGAAAAAATATATTTAAAAAAAACTTAAACTCTGTACTTGCCCACTAGGCTGAGCTTGAGGATGATATTATGGAGATTTATTCTCACTTTATGTGTATACACCCTGGCTTAAAGAGCTAATTTAAATGATATGTAAATGAGAATAAGATTTAAAAATAAAACAAAAATGTATATCAAAACGTGACATTTATCAATTTATGAATGTACATCCTTTACTAGTCACCTACTGTAGCTTCCTTAGAGTTTTACCCCCTCCACCCCCTCCTGCTCTCTACATCCACCCACTTAACCACACCCTCAAAAGAGGAACAATAGTGAGATATACTGTATGTAATTGTATAGCTTGACAGTGAACCTGAACCAGCTGTTTATAAACAATTTTTTTTTTAAATATGACTTATCGCAACAACGGTTATGAGTAAATATAGCGGTATTTAAGTCGAGATATTGTATTGTGAAATGTATTTTCTTATAGGAAGTAATGTAAATACAGATAACCCGTTCAGGCCACCCAAGAATATTACCAATATTACCAATTTCCAACACTATAATTATATTTTTGCATATAAAAACAATCCAAACATTTAACAAAAATACTGTAAATGAAGTAAAATATGAAATTAAACCTTGACATTAAACCTTAATCTAGTATTCCTCTTGGCACCGGCTACTTTAAAAACAAACTAAAAGCAACTCCTTTTTCTTCTTGCTAACATTCTTGGAACTCATGGTGCTACTGTATGTCTTCACTAAATCTTGCCCAAAATGCAAAAATACTAAAAAAACTAAAAATCACAAACGTATGCACCACCAGATGTAGGCACAACTGGCACTGTCGTTTGTATACCGAAAATGCTTTGTATGCTGAAGCAAATTTCTTGCAAAATTTTACTTCATAAGGCGAACAAGTTACTTACTACCTTTTTTTCCTGCTAGGCTGCATAATCTGTACATACGACGTTCATATACCATGATAATAACATAAAAAGTGGAATACTGGCACAGGCATAGGCAAAATGTTTACATTTATTATCATAGAAAGGCTAGCAGACAGGACATTGGTAATTAATTGGTAAAGACATGTCAGCTTTTGATATATTGTTTTGTTTGGGTGTGTGTGTGTGTGTGATTAAGAGAAAGAGAGTGGGAGAGCGGGTGAGAGAAAGAGAGAGAGAGAGAGAGAGAAGCAGCTATTGCTTCCTTTGACATGATCCACAGTGCGAGGGCATCGCTGCAGTCGCACTCGAGCATGGCTGGAGATCACAGTGCAGGAACGTGCTAAAAGATCCAAATGTCAGCCTGAGTTATGTAAGAGGCCTCGGAAGGCCGCCTTCCTCCGACTGACCTTCCCGTCTTTCTGCGGGAAAGAGAGATGAAAAGGAAGAGAAAGAGAGAAGAGTGGGAGAGACGAATGGACGAATGGAGGCCACAGGGCAAGATGTGTCTTGTCAGGAAGGTGAACAAGTGGCACCTCATGCTAAGAATGGTAGATAAGGTCATATTGTGCGGTTTAGCTATTTGCGCACCCCTCCTCTCTCTCTCTCTCTCTCTCTCTCTCTCTCCGGATCAGAGCGATCAGAATTTTGTCCGTCACTCTCCCAAATTCCATCTGTCTGTTTAGACAACTGATAATTACCGACCCTCGTCACAGCCGCCTCGTATCGCCCATGAGAGGGATCTCATCATGCGCGTACACGCGCACAGACACACACACACACACACGCGCACACACACACACACACACACACACACACACACACACACACACACACACTTCACATGCTCCTGATTTCAAAATGCTAAGAGAATGAATAATGCTGCTGTTGGACGTCAATAAGAGGAATAAATTAGCTTTTTGCTAACTTTTCTGTAATGAAGAATACAGAATTTTCTGTTAATTACTTTCATCAACTATTCCTTTCATTAAAATGTTTTTATTCATTTTTTTGGCTGTACTTATTTAAAAACAAACTTTTTCCAATGTTAGAAAGCTTAGAAAGTTTAGTTATCTTAACTGCTAGCTAGTACTGTAGAGCGAAACCTGTAGTACGAATTTAATCCGTTCTGTAGGTGAGTTCTATTGTATGAAATTTCATATTGTGAAATGCATTTTCTCATAGGAAATAATGTAAATGCAGATAATCTGTTCCAGCCAGCCAAAAATAATTCCATACATTATAATCATATTTTTGCGTATAAAAACAATCCAAACATTTTTAAAAAGGCATGAAAAATTAAGTAAATATATGAAATAAATAGACATAAACGCTTATTTAACTTTCATTTATGATTCTCTTGGAACCGGCTGCTTTAAAAACAAATCTTTTACTTCTTGCTAACATCCTCCTTGCTAACATTCTTCGTACCAATGGTGCTATGTCTATACTAAAACTTGCACAAAATGCAAAAAGAAAAAAGAAAAAGAAGTACATAAATTTGCTTCACTTGGCTTTCCACTCATGCAAACGAGTTTTGAACGGCTCCCGGACGAACTCGCAACTTAGCCGGCGTTCAGGTCAGCTCAGTTTGTTTACTTGTATGATGAAAATGCTTCGTATACCGAGGCAAATTTATTTCTTAAGGTGAAAATTTGTGTATCATATGCCGAGGTACTGCTGTATTGACTCTTCAGCATTAGTTAGTTTATGCTAGCTTATCGGGCTCACTAAAAGAATAACCTACTGTATATTACAATTGTATTGTTTTCTTAAAAAGTATATATTCTGTAAAGACATTAACCCTGCTAGCAAGCTACCTAGCATTTTTTAAAGTAAAAAATCTAACTTGCTAAGATAGGTGTAAATAGCTTCTACCATAGTAGGGGAAATCTGTATTTGTCCTAATCTGTATTTGTCCTAATGTTGCATACTGTTACATAAGTTGTGTTTAGTACTGAGCTCAGTGGATTTACGGACACCACAATCCTCTCAACTCTCAAAGCTCAAAGGAAACTAAATACGTACAAGCTTTCGGGTAAGAAAGAAGAGCGCAGAGAAAGAGTCTTAGCCCTGACCTCGCAAACTGTCTGTCTTTTTTCTGTTTATACTCATCCCTTCATCTCCAGCCAGGCTGATGGATAAATGCTGAGGCGCATGAGGCAGTCGCGCACCGGAATACCAAGCAGTGGGCAAGTGGAGAGACGTGTCAGCCAGGAGAGATGACAAGAGGGACTCTGAGACACGGACATATCGATCCAAGGATGCGAGTAAGGGAGGGGACGGGACAAGGCTGAGCTGTCCCCATTGCGTTCATAGGCACTGCTGAATAAAACATCAGGGGCCTTCTGGAGCCGGACAGAACAACGTGTTCACTTCCAAGCTTGGACATACAGTAAAAGACAGGAATTAAAGCTTAGAAGGTAGAGACGGACACAGGGACATGTCCCAGTTTTCTAACACGGCCTCCTGTTGGTTGTTTAGCCAATAAACCCCAAGCAAATCTCTTATCAGGTTGGACTTTATGGCCAGGCACTTTTTTCTTTTTACTTTTAAAGAACTCGGTGGATACGGTGGCAAAAACTGTACACATGAACTACAAACGTGTTTCTAGAGATAAATATTTTAAAACTAAAATTTAAAAAATCTGTTCAGTTGGCACATTATACTATGCACTATATTTATTATACACTACATAATGCTTCTTAATCAAAACATCTTAAAGCAAAATCTAATCCCAATTCAATCACTAAAATTCTCTTTATACTTCTTCAGAAATACTTCTTAAAGCTCGCTGGAAGCTCCTGGTAGCAAGAGATCCCTTTAAGTACTAAGCTGTGAGATGGATTCTCATGGACTCTACAAGACCTCTGAGGTTATGGTGGCACCAAGGTACACAGGATAAGTCCTGTGACTGAGGTGGAGCATCCACGAATTAGACTTTACAGCACAGCTCAAAGATGCTCATTCGGATTGAGATCTGACGAATTTGCTCACCGAGTCCAACACCTTGAACTCTTCGTCATGTTCCTCAAACCACTCCAGAACTATTTTTACAATGTGGCAGGGATCTACTGCCATTACGGAATACAATTCCCATGAAGGAGTGAACCTGGATTGCAGGAATGTTTAGGTACAGTAGCTGACATGTCTACGAAGGTGGACCCAAGGTTTCTCAGCAGAATACTACCCAGAACATCACACTGTCTCTGCCGACTTGCTCTCTTCCCATAGTGCATCCATGTGCCATTTTTTTCCCCCAGGTAAGTAACACAAATACTGTACAAACCCAACCATCCACATGGTTCATCAGACCAGGTCACCTTCTTCTATCGCTCCATGGTCCAGGTCTGATGCTCACGTGCCCATTGTAGGTGCTTTCAGTAGTGGACCCAGGACAGGATGGGCGCCCAGATTGGTCTGCAGCGAGGCAGTCCCATTCACAGAAAGCTCCAACGCACAACAATGTGTACTGACACCTTTCTATAAGAGCCACCATTCACCTTATTCCATCACTGAGTCATTGATGCCCTTTTGGTAGGTACTAACCGGGAAGACCTGCTGTGTTGGACATTGCCAGACCCAGTCGTCCAGCCATCAAAATTCAGGTCTTGTTAAAGTCAATCAGATCCTTTTACGCTTGCTCATTTTTCCAGCTTCCAACACATCAACTTTGAGAACTGACAGTTCGCTGGCTTTCTAATACTGTGTATGCTTTTCACTTCACCTCTCAGTGGTTTTAACGTTAGTGCTAATTTTCCTACAGTATAACATCACACACTCAAGTGTTTTGTTCATAGCGTAATATCTTAAAAAGTTTGCATTCATTCTGTTATTTATAAAACTGTACAATCAAAGTTTTGATTATAATACAGTCCATTTGCTTCTGTAGTGATCGCCTGTTTCAATAAAGTCCTTAAGATGAATTACATACAGTAACTAACGGGTTTAAGGAGAATTAAGTATCTTTTTTGTGCATGGCGTCTTTGTTGGCAGTTTAATTCACATTTTTGGAGCTTACAGTAATTTGTCAAGAACGTCGCACGTGTTTAGGTGACATCGTTTGTCATAACACCCTTTTATCTCCTTGGAGCCATTTCGTGGTGATGTGTGTAGAACAGACTTTGCAGGTGAAAAGAACAAACATCAGAATATGGGGTAAGGTACTGTAATCTTCTTATACACCACAACACTTTGTCATGTGTTACTCTATATATGTGTGAACACAGAGTATGCTCCGTAAAGTAACAGACTTGTGTCAACACATTATTCCTAAATCTTTTGTCTGTTAGTGTGAGGTGTAATGTCTGAGCAACGTTTTTGAGCTTAATATTTAATTTAATCCTTTGCACTAGGACCTTTAAGTGAAGGACGTTCCAGTCCCAAGTAAAGGAGGTGTGGCCTTTGTGCCTGTCAGTCTCACCAAAGGCGGTGTAGCTTCTATACCAGTCACCCAGTAATGGAGGTTCAGTGAAGGAGGTGTGGTTTGTATTCCAGTTACTAAGTAAAGGAGGCGTGGCCTTTGTGCCTGTCATTTTAAATGAAGCAGGTGTGGCCTTTGTACCTGACAGCCTCATTGAAGAATGTGTGTTTTGTTTTTCCGGTTACATTACATTCTTATCCAGGGCAACTTACAAAAAGTGCTTTGAAGATACAGTTAGAAAGTAAAGGAGGTGTGGCTTTTATGCCTGACAGCCTCAGTGAAGGAGGTGTGGCCTTTATGCCTATCAGTCTTATTGAACAAGCTGTTGCCTCTATTCCAGTCACTCCTTAAAGAGGTGTGGCCTTTGCTCCTGACAATCTCAGTGAAGGTGTGGCCTTTATGCCCCCCAGTTACAGTGAAGGAGGTGTGGTCTCTATACTAGTCACTAAGTAAAGGAGGTGTGGCCTTTGTGGCCATCAGCCTATGTGAAGTAGGTGTGGCCTCTATTCCTGTCACATAGTAAAGGAGGTGTGGCCTTTGTGCCCATCAGTCTCGGTAAAGGAGGTGTGGCCTTTGTGCCTGTCAGTCTCGGTAAAGGAGGTGTGGCCTTTGTGCCCGTCAGTCACGGTAAAGGAGGTGTGGCCTTTGTGCCCGTCAGTCTCGGTAAAGGAGGTGTGGCCTTTGTGCCCGTCAGTCTCGGTAAAGGAGGTGTGGCCTTTGTGCCCGTCAGTCTCGGTAAAGGAGGTGTGGCCTTTGTGCCCGTCAGTCTCGGTAAAGGAGGTGTGGCCTTTGTGCCCGTCAGTCTCGGTAAAGGAGGTGTGGCCTTTGTGCCCGTCAGTCTCGGTAAAGGAGGTGTGGCCTTTGTGCCTGTCAGTGTCTGTAAAGGAGGTGTGGCCTTTGTGCCCGTCAGTCTCTGTAAAGGAGGTGTGGCCTTTGTGCCCGTCAGTCTCGGTGAAGGAAGTGTGGCCTTTGTGCCCATCAGTCTCGGTAAAGGAGGTGTGGCCTTTGTGCCCATCAGTCTTGGTAAAGGAGGTGTGGCCTATTTGCCTGTCAGTCTCAGTGAACAAGGTGTGGCCTTTGTGCCTGTCAGTCTCAGTGGAGGAGGTGTGGCCTTTGTGGAGTAGGTGTCTGAAACTGATTTACAAGTAAATAAATCTAAAAACGATCATGTATCCAGGCCATTAGTTTCACTTATCGTGCCCCTGATGCTGCAGAATAAAGCTATAAAGTGTATGCAGAGGAACTCAGACATCATACGCAGCTAAATCAAACACACTTAAGCTCTGTTTACTGTACACTTTACACTACCTCGACACAATGGGTGTCCTGCTGACACAAAACTGCGTATTTTAATTAACAAATATATTTAATTATTATTTATATTCTTATACAAATTAAATATCTAGACTCCGGATTAGAGAATCATCGTGACAGCACAAGACACAGGAACTGCATTTCTGTATGAATATGCGCAAGTTCATTGAGAAAAAAGATGAACTAATCTTTATTATATTAAAAAAATGGAATAAAATTTGGATAATATCCATGTCAGCCTAATTCCAACTTTAGAGTCTGGGGTGAAAAAACGGATGTGCTGAGACTCATTGTAAAAATCCCATTTCCTCATTGAGGAAGTGGGCGTGATTTAAGATTCCTTCCTGACCTTTGAACTGGCAGGATGAAGCGACAGTGAGAGGCGACGCCGAGGAAGGCACGCAAATTAATTTAGAGGGAGCTTTAATTGAAAGCACACATTCCTGTGCCAGGAGTAATTATCTGGCGAGAGAGAACGTTGCTTTACTCGAGCCAGAAAATGACAAGGAGAAATGGAGCCCTTAGTCAGCTTACACACACACACACACACACACACACACACACTGGACTGCGAGGAGAGACATTTCAGCATCAGGTGCATCAGACATAAACAGAGGTTGGAAATGTGAGACAGACAGAGAGAGAGAGAGACAGACAGAGAGAGAGACAGAGAGAGAGACAGACAGAGAGAGAGAGAGACAGACAGAGAGAGAGACAGACAGAGAGAGAGAGAGACAGACAGAGAGACAGACAGAGAGAGAGACAGAGAGAGAGACAGACAGGTACTGCGCTGTGTGTTTGGAGAAGTGTGTGTGTGTGAAATTTGACCTCAATTTTTCACTCTTTCTGTCTCACACATCTCTCTCTCCTACACACACACACACACACACTTTTCATACAAATCAGGTTTTCAGTTATTCATTCAATCGTTTTCTTCCTCTTCAATCAAATCTCAATTTGTCGTCCACAGATGTCAGACAATTTTAAAGTTAAATAAAAATATAATTTTTTTGTTCCATAGGAAACACAGATCTCAGCGCTGACATCACTCTTGCTGACTTAAACTTCCTCACCATCCTACTGTCTCGCATCTGGGGCCAAAAAAAAATTCTTTCTAACTGTGATGTAACACACACACACACACACACACACACACACAGAGGAAAATGTGACATCAGCATACATCTGGCTGAACTCTACAGTCTATGAGGAAATTCTTACTGACTTGGAGCTTTATTCTTTGAATGAGTCTCTACACTCCGGGTGACTAAACCTGATGGCGAGAGGCAGGCGCGGAGAAAAAAAAAGAGATGCAGAATGAGAGAGAGAGAGAGAGAGAGAGAGAGAGAGAATCCCTTCACCTGTACACACAGATCAGCTCATAGACAAGGCATAAAGTCCACCTGCAGTACACTTTTAATTGAAAGACAAACTTCTAGACTTTTTTTTTTCTTGCTTCAGTAACTAATGACAGAAATGTAGGAGAAAGATGAGGAAGACAGAAGAAAAGAAAAAGAAAAAAAAAAAGAAAGTCTGCTCCATGGCTGTCTCACAGAAGTTTCGAAGCAGATGAAATCGCAGAAATGACACCACATCTGTCCAGCCTCCTTTAGAAACTGCTGTGTGTTTAAGAAGTGAATTTTAACCGCAGTAGACATCCGGTGAAATCGAAAACAAGTCCGGCCAAACGTCCCAGCAGGAATCCTGCCGCTGGATGGAGGTTGTAATATAGTTGAAACGACGTTGCGAAAGCAATCGAGAACAAAGATCTGAGCACTGACGTCACTCTTCCTGACTTAAACTTAAACTCACCATCCTACTGGCACAAGAGCAGCTGGGGCCAAAAGAAAAGAACTGAATTTTTTTAAGTACAATTGGTTTATACAGTATGTATTTAATCTATTTAATTTAATTTTCTCCTGTTTTGTTTCCTGCTTAATAATTATAATAATTATTAAAAAAAAAAAAAAAAAAACTCTTGCAACTTCAGGCTGTAACTTGCCTTTATCATCATTGTCTTTTTTTTTTTAAACATTTTATTAGCTGTAGTTTAAAATATACAGTATATTAAATACAAAATACACTTATTTAAAAAAAACATATAATAAGTTAGTACCTTACTTAATAAATAACTATTTTATTATTGATTATATATTATTGATAGGGGTTAGGGTAAAGGATTGGGGTTAGGGTAAAGGATTGGGGTTAGGGTAAAGGATTGGGGTTAGGGTAAAGGATTGGGGTTAGGGTTTAAAGTAAATGGAGTTAGCATTTAGGAGTTGGGTTTAGGGTAAAGAATTGGGGTTAGGGTTTAATGTAAGGGCTTAGGAATTGGGTTCATGGTAAAGGGTTAGAGGTTGCGGGTAGGATAAAGGGTTAAGGAAAAACATAGGGATTATGGTTTAAAGTAAAGGGTTAGGGGGTGTGGTTAGGGTTTAGGAGTTGGGTTAAGGGTAGAGGATTAGCGATTGTGCTTAGGGTTAGGTACAAAGGGCTAGGGTTTGGGGTAAAAGGATAGAAATTACAGTAAAGGGTTCGGCTTAGGGTAAAAGGTTGGGTTTAGGATATGGTTCACAAACTAGTAAGGGGCTAGGGGTTGAGGACGGACGGACAGACAGACAGATAAATAGATAGTACTTTATTAACCCTGAAGTTAATTTCAGGGTAAAGGCTTAGATGTTAGATCAAAGTGTTAGGGATTTGGGGTTCAGGTTAGGGGTCGAGGTTAGGATAAAGGGTAAAAAGTTAAGAGTAAAGAGTAAAGAGTCAGGGGCTGGGGTTAAAATCATTAGAATGAGTTCATGTTTTGAAATATTATACTATATAATGTCTTTTGGTTATTGTACCCCTTTAGTGGACGAAGTACCCTGAAGGACAGGAGCTTCAGTTTGTTTTAACCCTGGAAAAAATGCAGACATTAAGATTGACGGAAAATCCGCATTTAACTAATATGGTTTGTTTCTCAGAAGTGTCCTCACTGTAAGTGACCTGGATTGTCCTGTGTGTGTGTGTGTGTGTGTATGTGTGAAAACACCTGGGATGAACCTGGGACGCTGGGTCACAGTTCAGCAATCTGCGGTCTGTGCTGCATTCTGCTCATGTGAGATCAGAGTTAATCACTGAGTAAAGACTGCGTGAGAGTGAGAGTGAGAGTGAGAGTGAAACTCAGTCAGACTGAGAGCTGAGAAAACCAGGAGGACAACAGGAAGAAGCCCGGGCCTCTGGGACGTGTTTATGTAATACAATAACACACCAAGTATCATAACACTGTGTGTGTGTGCGTGCGTGTGTGTGTGTGTGTGTGTGTGTGTGTGTGTATACAGTACAGTGTTTGTTATACAGTATTTGTGTTTGTGTTTATGTACTGTGTACTGTATGTCTCTGTGTGTGTTGATGTACTTGTGTGTGTTGTAGATATATTTGTGGAGGCGTATATGGAACTTTGTATGTGTGTGTGTGTGTGTGTGTGTGTGTGTGTGTGTGTGTGTGTGTGCACCTATACAGTGTTTGTTATACTGTTTGTACAGTGCATGTCTATTAATATGGTTGCATGTTTGTGTGTTCTTGTATGAGTGAGCCTTTCATACATTTTTTGATATTTAAGTGCCGTTCGAATCAAACCGGGACTGCACCGAGTAAGAGAACAGTTTTGAGAGTAAAAGCTCCCTTTTCTGCTCCACTAATGCACTCGTTCCACTAGCGCTCTTTAGGGAAGCGGCTCCTCCTGACTCTATAAACTCATCATCACTCACTTCTGTCGAACAACACACACACACACACACACGTTTTCTAGCCGGAGAGCTTACCAGCCTGGAAGTCTCATGTCTCATGTGCACAGCCGGTGAACGTCCTGACGAACGACCCAATCCTGCAAGCAAATCTAAATCCCTCTCCTAAAGGTCAATTTGCTTCTCCATCCGCCATTCAGAGAGACGCGGAGGATCGCACGCACTCCATCACTTCACGGCATCGAGCTTGGAGACACACACACGGAGGACTGGAGGTGTCCATCAGCAGAGGCACAGTGCTCTAGCTTGCGTTTTCGAAAGGGACTGGTGATGCGTGGCAGCCTGGGAAAACACTTGACATGGTGCGAGACTGGCGGCTCCTGCCGTATAAAGCTCTAACTCTCATTCGTATCGTAACCGCGAGCAAAGTTCAGGCGTTTTACAGAAAAAAATCTCAGTTTTCATTCCGACTGTGAAGCGAGTAGCATCAGGGAATCGCATTTGGAGAGCCGGGATCGGATTACAAACTAAACCGATTAGAATGATGACTGTTACATTACGGCAAATAGCTATTTAACAACTCCATCAAAGCCTGGCTTTCACAGTGTGAGGAAACCACATTTACTGTAGCTAGCAAGGCTTTAGATCATGTTAAGCTGAATGAGAGTCTGGGTTCTAAGTCAAACTTCGAACGTAGTGATTGAAGTCATGAAGCGTCTCTGCTGACCTCAAGATACAAGAAACTGACTCAAGTTTAAAGGCTACATGCATGAAGACTCCTTTACTTTCATTTAGTATATTGTTTTTGTGTGCTTAGTAAGTTTATACGAGAGTTAGTTCCAAACGAGCGATCTGATTGGACGAGAGTCGTTCCATGAGTGCTGCCGCAGCATAAATGAAAATAGGTCTGTATGATCAGCAGTACTGAGGAGAGAGCAGCTGCCTGCCAAAAACCATTCAACACCAGTCACATAAGCACTTTCAGCAAGAACACATCTGATAACATTACATCATCTTAAACAACACGCCGTCTCCTTAGTAACCGCTACTAAGTCATTCTGAATCGCCTCTGGACCGTCCGTTCATGGCTAACGTAAGCTACAAATCTAACTATCTCTAACACAAGGATGAATCCCAAATCCCTCTCGGACCCACAATAAAGAGCACTACTTGGTGTATGGAGCAAGTGCACTAGGTTACCCACTCACTCACTCCTCATCTATACCGCTTTATTCTGTATTCAGGATCACAGGGGCCTCAAGCCTATCCCAGGAGACTTTGCGCACAAGTCGGAGTACACCCTGGGTACCAATCCATCGCAGGACATACACCCATAAACAAACACACTCACACACTATGGGAAATTTGGGGACGCCAATTAGCTTAATCTGCCTGTCTTTGGATTGTGGGAGGAAACCGACGTACCCGAAGGAAACCCACCAAGAACGGGGAGAACACGCAAACTCCAGACCCAAGACGAGAATCGAACCCGGACCTGGGACGTGTTCCATTTAACACTATTTGAGAGAATGTAGCTGATATACTAAAAAGAAACATACGACATTAACGAGACTGTCCACCACCTCCATGGTTTATTCTCCTTACCTTTCGGCAACATATTGTACTGGAGTACTGGTAAGAATTTCAAACTACCGTACTTTCACCCCTGTTAATTACACTAACTGTCGTTCGGTTCGTTGCGCAGGCGGATGGATATGTCTTGCCGGTGTGAAATAACTGGTTAATTAACCAATCATAATCTTTTGATAATAAATAGTGTTTGTATAACTGTTGTATAAAAGCAATATCACACTTGAGGTAGTGCTGTTATGCTGAATATCAGCACAGCTGGTTGGACCTTCATAATATTCATTACAACAGCATGACTCCGAGTGTGATACTGCTTGAATATCTCAATCTAAAGAGAGCCGTCAAGACGAGCACAAAAAACAGAAAGTTATTTCTCCAAAAAAGCCGGAGCATCACTTAGACTTGAACCTGATGACAGTCTGACTAAACGGTCACTTGTGATCTCGTTGGTGTATATTTCCGTTGTAGCACAGATGCTCCTCTGAAGCCAGCGCTGTGTTTCACTGAATCATCAATCCCTGTTCTCTCACATCCCAAGCAGGAGCGGTGGTGATCATTCACCTCACTTAACCCAGATCGACTGTTCCCGAGCAGTAATTAGGCTGGCCCTGAGCAATTAGGCATAAATACTATCAGTGCTCGAACCCTGAGTCATTACTTCGACAAGATTTCTTTCATCACAACACTCATAACTAAGATCTGATTTATAGAAAGTCAAAGTTTCAGGAATTTCTTGACTCACATCCATTACACTTGCTTCCCCCCCCTTCCCCCCCTCCTCCCCTATCCATATCTATCAGCCCCATCAGGTGCACCACGGTGTAACCTAGCAACAAGGAAAGATATCATCCCACCCTCAACCTTCGCTCAGAGTGGCAGCTGGAAGCTGACAGCCAATAAAACGCGAGGAACTTCATGTCCCAGGGGACCGATCGACCAATCTGTGAGTTTCACAGGACCTGTTGAGATGCATATCTTCCTCTCGGTGTCTCTTACACACACACACACACACACACACACGGCCCCACCCTAAAAGCAGGAAGACGATATCACAAGATCAGTGCAGATATAGTGTATAAAAACATACTCTCGCAGACAGGCAGGTGTCATAACACTTTTATTCACACGTTTCTCGATCTTATTAACATCAATTCAGTCTTAACTGTTATAATTTTATTTTAAGAGGGAAAAAAACTGTGCCATTTGTTTTTTTATACGCCTGGGTATCTGATTAACGCTGGTGTCGCTCAACAGACAGGTATTAACCAGCCATGGCTTTGCAGAACTGTGCACCAGCGCCGAGAACATTCATCTACTCCATTTGCTGTGACTCACGGTCGAACACACACTTGCCTAGGACGCAATTGCTGCACGCAATTAGTTCGCCGTTGTAACACAACACAGCGAGGGGAGCCGGCGTCGGCTCATAATCAAACCAATACTATGGTCAGTCATGCCACCTCCGGCTGCTTCATTAGAGCCCGAGCGCTCCGTCTCCCCCTCTCCCTCGCCGCCTCGGGCCCAGACAAATTAACCCCCGCTGTGCCGCCCACCTCCAACCAGACATCCCTGTTTAATAAGCCGTCTGCAAGGACAGCGAGTCTTGCATATGTACACCGTCAGCAGGAGCGTTCTACAAGAGAGTGAAAATGCTGACGAGATGAGAATTAAGGTTTATGCTGCCGTGGATGTCCGCGCGAAAGCTTTAATTACACGTGTATTCTGTCTCTAATCAATGATTAGATAATTAGGAGAATAAAAATATATGTAACTTGAGGGATTTAGGATTCCCCTTCACCGGCATCATTTCTGAACGGAATAGATTTCAACGACAGCAACAGATTTTTGATGTCTAAATGTATGAGTTACTGTACAGTACACAGCCATAAACATGGTTTCTATAGTAACGGCTCATTCACAGGGATGTAACCGCATGGTGGACGCTCCAGATAATCCAAGACTCAGGACTTTGTTATAACAAAATGTTCCTTAAGACGGAAGAAAAATCAATATTTTGTCGATATTAAGTTAATCATTGATGGAAGGAGTCTCCAGTGTCAGGTGTGAAGCTTAAGGTTTTCTACCACA
Organism: Channallabes apus; assembly: GCA_030522415.1. NCBI lineage: Eukaryota > Metazoa > Chordata > Actinopteri > Siluriformes > Clariidae > Channallabes > Channallabes apus. Next base: position 6,550,351 of record CM060113.1, on the reverse strand, counting down.
AGAAATCCTTCACTAAAATTACAATGTACAATACTGGCCATGGCCTGAACTGCAAGTGCGTCCTCTTATGGTGTACAAGTTAACAGACATGAGCTACGGAGAAACATTATGCAAAACAACACTTTCAGTTAGTTAATGTGTAATCGATTCCATTCTTCACAGCAATTATTCGATTAATCATTAATCATTAACATCTAGTTGTTCCTGTAGAAACAATACCATATAAGAAAAAGTTTAACCTTCTAACCCATTAGAATAAAGATTTCAGCAGAGCTGTTTCATAATGAAAAAAACATTTCCAATGGAGGAAACATTTCTCTTCTTCAATTTGTAATTTCTATCGTCTGATACGTTCCATTCTTCTTCTGCGAATCAAATAAAAAACAGGACCTGAGCCAAAAGCTGGTGTTACAGCTGCAGCTCTGTGATCTTTACACGAGAAAACTCTTTACACCTTCTCGATTCTTTTTCACAGCATCACTACTCGTCTGCTCCCGTTCATTAGCCCGCTCTTAAATCTGTCAAAGTTTTGGTCGATTTGAAGTTAGAGCGAAAAAAAGCTAGCTTTATGAACGCTGACCTTTCCCTCTCTCTCTCTCTCGCTCTCGCTCTCTCTCTTTGTTGTCCCTTCAGTTTTAACAGTTTGTTAAACAACAGATCAAAGTAGTTAAATAAATAAATGAGATAAAAGTAAAAAGTAAAAAAAAAAAGTATTTTTATAGTTATTTTATATTTATAGTAATGATGCAACGATAAATTTAGGATCTTTTACTTTCAGTATCAAGCTCCCGTGTGATGATATATGGCTTTCATCTACATCGTCCATTCGTTCTGCCTAGTAACTGGGGAGGATCAAGGTTTAAATTGGGATAATGTCTAAATTCCTAAATAACAATACAGCAAGATTTCTTAAGTTAAGACCAGTTAAGTTTGAATTGCAGTGACAAGGCTGTTACACTTGTGCAACGAGTTACACTTACTTACATTTACAGTGGTGTGAAAAACTATTTGCCCCCTTCCTGATTTCTTATTCTTTTGCATGTTTGTCACACTTAAATGTTTCTGCTCATCAAAAACCGTTAACTATTAGTCAAAGATAACATAATTGAACACAAAATGCAGTTTTTAAATGAAGGTTTACGTTATTAAGGGAGAAAAAAAACTCCAAATCTACATGGCCCTGTGTGAAAAAGTGATTGCCCCCCTTGTTAAAAAATAACTTAACTGTGGTTTATCACACCTGAGTTCAATTTCTGTAGTCAGCCCCAGGCCTGATTACTGCCACACCTGTTTCAATCAAGAAATCACTTAAATAGGAGCTACCTGACACAGAGAAGTAGACCAAAAGCACATCAAAAGCTAGACATCATGCCAAGATCCAAAGAAATTCAGGAACAAAAGTAATTGAGATCTAACAGTCTGGTAAAGGTTATAAAGCCATTTCTAAAGCTTTGGGACTCCAGCGAACCACAGTGAGAGCCATTATCCACAAATGGCAAAAACATGGAACAGTGGTGAACCTTCCCAGGAGTGGCCGACCGACCAAAATTACCCCAAGAGCGCAGAGACAACTCATCCGAGAGGCCACAAAAGACCCCAGGACAACATCTAAAGAACTGCAGGCCTCACTTGCCTCAATTAAGGTCAGTGTTCACGACTCCACCATAAGAAAGAGACTGGGCAAAAACGGCCTGCATGGCAGATTTCCAAGGCGCAAACCACTTTGAAGCAAAAAGAACATTAAGGCTCGTCTCAATTTTGCTAAAAAACATCTCAATGATTGCCAAGACTTTTGGGAAAATACCTTGTGGACCGACGAGACAAAAGTTGAACTTTTTGGAAGGTGCGTGTCCCGTTGCATCTGGCGTAAAAGTAACACAGCATTTCAGAAAAAGAACATCATACCAACAGTAAAATATGGTGGTGGTAGTGTGATGGTCTGGGGTTGTTTTGCTGCTTCAGGACCTGGAAGGCTTGCTGTGATAGATGGAACCATGAATTCTACTGTCTACCAAAAAATCCTGAAGGAGAATGTCCGGCCATCTGTTCGTCAACTCAAACTGAAGCGATCCTGGGTGCTGCAGCAGGACAATGACCCAAAACACACCAGCAAATCCACCTCTGAATGGCTGAAGAAAAACAAAATGAAGACTTTGGAGTGGCCTAGTCAAAGTCCTGACCTGAATCCTATTGAGATGTTGTGGAATGACCTTAAAAAGGCGGTTCATGCTAGAAAACCCTCAAATAAAGCTGAATTACAACAATTCTGCAAAGATGAGTGGGCCAAAATTCCTCCAGAGCGCTGTAAAAGACTCGTTGCAAGTTATCACAAACGCTTGATTGCAGTTATTGCTGCTAAGGGTGGCCCAACCAGTTATTAGGTTCAGGGGGCAATTACTTTTTCACACAGGGCCATGTAGGTTTGGATTTTTTTTCTCCCTAAATAATAAAACCCCTCATTTAAAAACTGCATTTTGTGTTTACTTGTGTTATCTTTGACTAATAGTTAAATGTGTTTGATGATCAGAAACATATTGTGTGACAAACATGCAAAAGAATAAGAAATCAGGAGGGGGGCAAATAGTTTTTCACACCACTGTACTTGAGTAACTTAAAAGAAAAAAAAAAGTTTACTCTTACTCCGCTACATTCGGCTACACTCGACTTGTTACTTTTCTAACCATTTATTCTACACTTTAGATATTTTTTATTTTTGCCAGAAATGCAGCCGGTGGATCTACCATGTGACTGTGTTTCGCCAATCAGACGTAGCAACAAGAGTCACATGACTCCATTTGACCAATCACCCGCAATAACAATAACCACATGTAGTCACATGACCAAACAGAAACTTGCTGCATAGCGGAGAAAAAATCTCCAGACGTGTTAGACAGCGAAGGAAACATGATGCAGATAGTTTAGCTGTTTTATTTAATGTTGCAATGTTAACATACAATATATAATTAGCAAATAAGCTACTGTATAGGCTAAAAAATATCATTTTGTACACGTTCTAATGTATCTGCTGAGCCACTTGGAGGGCGACCGAATATACTGTACAATATGTCGTACACGGGAAATGGTTTACACTGTCATACATATATTACCTACAGCAGGTATTTGTTTCAAATTGTAAAAAAAAAAAAAAAAAAGTGAGATTAGGGTTTGGGTTTACAGGAGGATCAGGTCCAGCTCCGCCCACTGGACTTTGATCTTGCAGCTAAGGCTAGCTTGAGTATTTCTATGTCTGGATTGTTTTTTTACTGTTTTCAGATACATAGTGTCATAATTAAAATAAAAAAAATAAAATAATTTAAAATTTAAACCTTAAACCTTAAGTTGAAGCCACACCCACATTCAGTACACATCTGCATACGGATACAGAGACAAACATCAGCATTGTGTTACACCCATTATTTTCTGGAAAAGTGATCCTTCATCATTTACAATTCAGCACACTGTCCTGAAGGATCCGAGAGAAAGATAAAGTCCAGTCTGCTCCCGTGTCATACACACGTCATCTCATCTCGTCTAGACGATATTAATTCCTTTCAATAGAATTTCCGAGTTCATTCCATCTCTTATCTCGCATCGCTGTGAATAAACCTGAGGACTACATGTATTCCGTTCATGCTGGGTCTGATATGGTTGAACACCGTCTACCGACACGTCTAATCCGCTCTTTATATAAGAATTCCTGGAATTCCTGTTTCGCAGAGGATCTACAGAGCTGACTGTGAGAACATGTTCGGAGAAGGAAAACTGGAAGCTGGGTGAGGGGAGAAATAAAACGCTTCAGTCACGATAGCTCTGACAGGTGGGTTCTTCTTTCTTTTCTAAAAAAAAAAAAGTTCTGGAAAATAATTTTAGAAAAGAAAAAAGAGAGAAGAAAAAATCTGAGAACTAAAAACGAGAAGAAAAGATTGTTCTGATGGATGGATGTGTGGATGACAGCTAGGGAGAAAGGCAGAAAAACAAACTGATAGAAAACAAGATGCTTACGAGAGAGAGAGAGAGAGAGAGAGAGAGAGAGAGCGAGAGAGCGAGCAAGTGAGAGACGCCAGGACCCTCATTACACAGCTGGAGCAGAGAGCTGCAACCCCCCCACGGTCCGCTTTAATGAGCCGACCCGTCACACACAACACAGGTAATCAAGGTCAACTTCCAGACCATGCAAGCAATCAACACACACACACACAGACACACACACACACAGAATATAAATATGCAAGACGTCCCTGGACATTCCTATTTAAATTCTATATCAATTTCCACACCAGTTTCCATATTTTCCATATTTCTACAGCCATATTGTCTATATGTTTTTTTCCCCCTAAATTTTATATTTTGTTCTTCTATTTTTTCTGTGTATGTGACAAATACAATTTGAATTTGTCCATCCTGGTCCGGGTAAATCCGGAGCCAATCCTGGGAACATCACGATGCCTGAGGAGGGAATTCGCCCTGGATATACAGGGATACATTTGCTGTTGTTGGATCGGTTTTCTGGGAATCATAAAGGCACAAGTGTGTAAACACTCATGGATCTGTGAATACATTAATATAACGGTCCTGGATGCACATTTTTAAACAAATCTGATGTCTTACTGTACATACAGTACGTTCAGTAAGACCTCGCTTGCACAGTACTGTGATAAAAGTCTTGAGCCGCCCCTCATTTCTTCATATTTTGCTTACAAAGAGACAGACTTTCTTATACTTTTAATGTAGTCTTGAGGAACAGTTCTCCAGGCTTCCTTTTGTCTTTTGTTTTCAGTCCAGTCCCTGTACCTGTCCCGTTTCAGAGGAATGTTTTGTTCGTTAAGTCACGCAGTGACCATTCAAGCATGAAAAACATCAAATGTACTGTAAGGCATAAACCAGTGAGAAACAGGTGGAGATGATGACAGATGATCAGGACGGTGATTAGTTATACTGCTGATGCTGAATGCTGAGTGGTTGGAACAGACGAGAGGGGAAATGAGGTTGCTGCTGAGGTTGTAACATAAACAACCAATTATATAAACAACCGATTACTTGACATTATACTGTGGCTTTGTTACAACCTAAGAAATATCCTTGTAGGCATCCGGGTTTCTGACTACACGCCATGATTTACATTTGAGCACACAATGATGATTTGACCAGGTCCATAATTTCTTATTAATTATAATAATTTTAAAATGAACAAGGGGTAAAAAGACAAATGTGAACTTTAGGGATGGGAATAACCAGATACGATTTCACGACATCATACTGCCGATTCAATTTCTATTGCCATTCTGTAAATAAATAGTTTTTATTAAATATCCCGATTCAATATTAAACATTTTGATATATTTATTTTAAACAAACTTATCAGATTATTTGCTCTGTGAACCATTTAGAGGATTATAGGCGATTATATCCTCCTGCAGGATTATAGACGAATATAATGTATATATATTTTAAAAAATTGATGTTTGAGATACATGACTTTAAACCTGAAAGAATCACTATACATAACTGAATTGATTTTTCCCATCTCTAGTGACCAGGATGTGCAAAATCCCCCCAGAAATCCACGATTTGATAGGAAAATCTTACTAAAAGTGTCTTATGAACATTGAAATGGTGTATAACTATTGGTTGCTGCTATTGGTGGGTTAAATGTCATGTCTTATACAAAGCAACAATGTTTTTTTTTCCTTGCTCACATTCATCTGCTGCGCCACACTCCAGTCCAGTAGGTGGCAGTACTGCGGCAAGCACCCATAAACTCAAAACACAAAAAGTGCTAATTCAGCAATTTTAGACCTTTAAACAGTTGTACAATCACCTAAATAATTAAAAGTTTTTAAGTTGAGAACGGCACGGTGATTAACTTAATCGACTCTAGATAAAAACGACATTAGAGTTCGGTTTATTCTGTTAAAGTAAGACATAAGCTTTCCAGCTAAAAGTCTGGTCCCGAGACTAACTTAAACCTGATTTGATTTGATCCGTTTCCCGAACATGCATGACAATCACGGTGCAATAATTTCTAAGATCATCTGGTAATTGACCTGCCGCTTCAATAAAGTGCAAAAGCCAAGTAAAGGAAGATCTAGATCAAGATATCGCAAACGTGCCAAGACCTGGCTTTAAAAAAAAAAGGTGATAACTATTTAACGCTGCGTTTATCGGTGGGCTTCCTTTTATTATTGCTTCTAAATTATTCAAAGATCTATCAATAATGCAGCTTTAATTAGCTTAGTTACACTGTCTGCATGGAGGACCGCTGCACCTGATCGCATGCAGAATCAGCAGAAACATTCAAATGACGAAGAACGGAAGCTCAACGTAGACGCTACGGATCGCTAATTACAGAAATTAGTCATTTTTCTTCTATTTATGAGTCTTTCTCAACCATGAATTTCTACTCCGCTACACGAGTCACTGTCTACATTCCTTATCTGCAGGTAATAAAGACGTAATCGTTCAGGAAGGATTCCAGGCACTAGAGCAAACAGCGACAGAAGATCTCCGGAACGAACACGATATCACGCAATGCCTTTGTCAGTTATTGTGGTCGTGACTCCCCGAGTCTCTCCTCGGAGAGAGACGAGATAAGGGGATTACACGGGCTGACCCGGTGCTTTAATGCTGCTGAGAAGATGTAGTACTCGAGCTATCAAGCGGAGATAAGATCAGACAGGAAAGATGCACAGCCAGACGGAGACACACCGAGAGGCAGCTTGAACGCCAGGTACCTCTTAACCGTGTTCAAAAGACCACCATTTCGCCATCGATCGGCCTGTTTAAATCTCGACTTCTGGCTCAAATCGTGCTCAAAAGATAAGCCACCCCCATTAGCAAGGATCAGGTGTAAAACTTCGGCCCAGGTTTTACAAGCTGGAGACGCAGAAGAGGATCTAAACAGACATGTAGATTAAATTTTCCATTTCTGAACATCTAGCATGGAGTTGCTAAGTCGCAGGGGGGGCTGGAGCCTATTCCAGGAGACTTAGGCCACGAGGTGGGGAACACCCAATCCATCGCAGAAGACACACACACACACAGGTATTCAGATACTACAGGCAATTTGGGAATGCCAACTCTTAATTTGGACCAATTAGAACGCTTTGGACTACGGAGGAAACACAAGCAGCACGCTCCAACCACTGTGATGCCTAACTTAATTGTACTCTGCATTGCAATTCATTTCTCTTACTTAATTAATCATACTTTTTACAGCCAGTTGTATAAGCATTTCACCGCATATGATACTGTGTATGGCTGTGTATGAGACTAATAAAAGTTTACAATATGAAAAAACTGGAATTGGAACTGAATTAAGGAGTAAACCAGAACAATTCAGAAAAGAAAAATGATTGCTCATAAAAAGAAATAAATGCAATGTCTTTATAAAAAAGGACTGTAAGGTCTCATGAGGTCTCTATTCCAACAGACCCGAGAACAGGAGTATCCCATGAAACGCTCAAACACATCTTCAATCAGCAGCAATGGAAACAGTCGACACTAATATGAACTCAGGACTACAGTATATTCCTCCAAAACGGAGATTAATGAGACAAATATCTGACATCATGGTAAGTCAAGCCTGACCACTCTGCTATCGTTATACGCGGTTCATGGTTCGACCAGCTTGTACAACGCAAAAGCTGACAAACAGAGTGCAGGCCTCGGGGATGGACATCCTCCTCGTTATGATTTACAGCCTGGTGTTCGCCTGGCCTGAGATCACTCGGCATTTCGTGCGTCGCTCCTCGCTCTCCAGTTCATCTCCATTAGCAGGAGGATGTGCTTCAGGCCTCTTCTGCAATCCAGAGCATTGGAGGAGGACGAGGAGGAGGAGGAGGAGGAGGAAGATTTTGGCCGGGTTCGACCACAGATCTAAATAGAGAATCAAGTGACTAGGAGAAGAAAAAAAAAAAACAGCAACAACAACAAAAACACAACAGTGTATTCATAACAATCCCTACGCTTGGGTTGTATTTGACTTGGATGGACCGCCGTTCTCTACGGTTGCTTTGCTGGGAAAGAAATCCACCAACACCGAGCTGCAATCTGGACAAAGAGTTTCATGGATGTCTTAGGTTTGAGATCACATCTGGAGCTGCGTCCAGCACAGCTGTGGACAACGGACACACGTGCAATCGGAGAGTCGTCGTCTTTTCCGTGATGGGAACGTGGAACCCTGTGTGAAGGGGCCGAGCAGTTTCAGGAAAATGGCATTAAGCGTCAGAGCATTTCGAATGCCGACGTCGGACGTGACTCGTGAACCGTGTCAACGAGGTCTTTTGGGAAGTGAGGCGTCTCGGTAATCCGAGCTCTGAGCAAAAGTTCAATGTGACTAACTGAACCACTAAGTATGAGAAAGCGCTTGATGCCTGAGGTCATTCGTCTGGATGATGTCTTGTGGCGTCTGGCCAGGGGTTTAAACTTGATTCGATGCTTTAGCTTAGTTAATCGCTTTAGTCCTGGTGCAGATGCCACCATGAGGTCATGACAAAAAAACAAAAAAAAAAGAAACACAAAGCCTTGGGCTCACCACTGTGCTTGTTTAACAGTACCCTATTGATGGAAATAAAAACTAATAAAGAAAAAGCAAATGAAGCGACACTGTCTGAAAAATATTCTGTTTTTGCTTTCCAGGCAGAACTTTGGGAAAATGTTCGACTCTGCAGGGACACAGATCTTTGAGTCTTTAATTTTTTATTATTTTTTTCACAGCACAATTTGACTTTCTTAACATCTCCGTCTGCCAATAGAAGCTTTCATTTATCTCTTCGGTTTCCACAATTATCTATTCATCTCCGCACCTCTCTCTCTCTCTCTCTCTTTCTCTCTCTCTCCCTGAGGCGAGTGTGCCTGAGTTCAGCTGTCAGGTAGGTCTAAATATTTAAGTGCAGGGCACACACTTCCATGCAGAAGCTCAACACACACACAGTTTAGCAGACACACAATCATCACATTCACTAACCTGAACACATTTTGCATACAAGCAAATGCGCTAATGTGAGTGAACGATACACAACATGTAGAATAAAGATATCATGCTGTATGAGCCAAAAGAAACGAATCTGGGACGATTGATATTTGGTCAATACTTACCGATCACCTGGCAGCCCCACCCCCTGTCCCCTGTCTCACATCGTGACATCATCATCCATTCGGCCTTGATTTTCTCACCAGAATGAATACACCATATACAGTACTTGTTTTCCATCACGACAAATGAAAGCGGTTTTGAGTTCATTACCATGAAATAAAATCAATATAAATCCAGCCAGTTGGGTAGGGGGGAAAAAAAGAAGCACACATCTGGTTTAGTTACTATGCAAACACTGCAGATGTTTACATGCCCAATTTAATAATAATTTAAAACATATTTTTTTTTCCCAAAACATGAAGGAAGAACGTTTTTTACATGAAACTGGAACTGATGATGTATTTGTCTCCCGAGAAAATACTGGTTTATGTAAAACACCATATATGCAGTAAGTGTAATAGAGTTTCTTCACATCACTATAATGTACTAAGCAACCAACATACCAAGCATGCCTTTCCTTCTGTTTACATGTTAATATACTTAAAAAAATTCTATTAAAACCAAAATGTAAGCAAAAAAAATACAAATAAAAACCCAAAAATAATTTAACGATGTAATGTAGCCTTGGACGTGTTTTGTTTTCCTGACATCAAAGCAGAGCAATTAAACATCTTTTTTTGATGTAGAATAGGGTGGTTTTACACTATGCACCGTTCTTTCGTATGATGACTGCTACAGTAGAGCTACGGGTGGGGTTTCACATTAGCAATGTTTCTCCGTAAACAAGAGTATTAACACATTTCTCCGTTTTCTCCAAAACAGCAGGTGGCAGTATATACACCTAGGGGGTTGTAAGTCTACAACAAACACCCATAAGAAAAAAAATACTACACTGTTTGTAAACCTTACTGTAGTGAAGAAATACTATAATAAACGATAAGTAAACAGAAAATAGTAATATAGTAAAACCATAGTACTGTACATGGTAAAGGTTTCTACAGCAGGTAGTCAATTACTATATTAAATCCTTCAGTTTAATACAGCGTGTAGGCGAATAGCTACACTACTACTGTACTGTAAGTAGTGTTGGGGAAGTTACTGAAAAAAGTCAACTACCACAAATGACTAATTACTACCGCGAAATTGTAATTTGATTACATTACTGATTATTACATGTAAAAAGTAATCAAGTTACTAATTACGTTACTTTCAAGTTATTTTGAAAACATCTGTCACTGCGTGCCCCTGTGATGGGCGTGTCTCAACCTGTTGTCGCTCCTTGCTCACCCTATAGGCTCCCTACGTAGGCTCCCTACGTAGACGTCCCCACATTTACATTTAGGCATTTGGCAGACGCTCTTATCCAGAGCGACTTACATTTTTATCTCATTACACATCTGAGCAGTTGAGGGTTAAGGGCTTTTCTCAAGGGCCCAACAGTGGCAACTTGGTGGTTGTGGGGTTTGAACCTGGGATCTTCCGAACCATAGTCCAATGCCTTAACCACTGAGCTACCCCTGGCCCCCACCTTCTGCAGGTGCGAGGCCACCAGGTCGGGCCGGCCGGCGATAATTAATGTTAATTAATTAATCTCAGCATTTCCCCTTCCTCCCTCCTTTAACCCACTCCATCCCCGTTTTTTCTAAATAAAATGTAAAAAAAAAAAATGTAACCCCTTTTCCCGTAAGACCTCGACTCATGTCTGTGGCGCCCCCCATGCAAAAAGAGCGAACATGTAACAACATCAAATGTAAAAACTTTAAAACAGATGCTGCCATGCAAAACGTGATTTGTAACGCTAGTAACATAATGTTACTGACATTGGTAACTCTAATCAAATGACATGCATTTATAATGTAATGCGTTACATTACTGCGTTATCAGGAAAAGTAATTCGATTACAGTAACGCGTTACACAGTAACACATTACATTATACCCTGTTACTGTAACTCTGTTACTAAGGCATGTCGTCAAATACTACGGTAATTCCTGCAGTTTACGATGGCCTTTAGTTGAATCATACAGACGACACTACAGTTTACTGTAGAACGCAGTCAAATACTATTGGCAATAATGTGTAGTCAGATGCTACAGTAAATACTCGAGTTTACTACAGTGTATACTGTAGTCAAATACTACAGTAAATACTAGTTTATGTAATCAAATACTATTTAAAAATTCTACAGTGAATTACTATAGTAAATAATACAGTTTACTTATAACGAACAGTCCAATGTTGTTGTTGGTTTTTCGGCTGTGGGTCGCCACAGCGGAATATCCGGTCCGCGCAACAACTTGGCACAGGCTTTACGCCGGATGCCCTTCCTGACGCAACCCTCCCATTTTACACGGGCTTGGGACCGGCACTGCATCCAGTGGCAGGGGGGGTTTGCGCACTGGCTGGGAATCGAACCCGGGCCTTCCGCATGGCAGGCGAAACACCAACCACTGAGCCACCAGTGAATATTCCAGTTTACTACTACTACTGTACATGTGCTGTAGTCAATTTCTATCATAAGTACTACAGTTTACTACAGTTTCACAGTCAAATACTATAGTAATTGCTACAGTCTACTAAAGTGTGTAATCAAATACTATAGAAAAAAAAATCTCCAGTTTACTACAGTATACTACAGTATAACAATTATTAGAGTAATATACAGTATTTTTCCTATAGATGAAAGGAGAAGAGGATTACAATGGATCTGATTCGAACTGTGCATGGTACACTGATGCCAGCGTGTTCACACTAATCAAACGTTTTTGGCATGACGTGTAGTCAGATACGTTCTCAAGTCCCTAGTGTGAAAGCACCTTTAGCCTCCTTTGGCAAAACAGTACTATCATCAATCAGCACATGGACGATGGTGTATCACACATGCTCACACGCTTGTGTATGTGAACTTAAATGCGACAAACATTTATGAACAATTAATAAATGAATCAGTTAATTAAATAATTAACATGCCCCCAAAGGGCACCAGCTCTAGCTAGCAGACACAACAAGCCAAGCACATGGGGACGGAATATAAAACACACTGTATCGATTGCTCCTTTTTTAAAAACGAACAGACTGTCAGACCAATCAGGGTCTCCCTCCTTCTAAGCGATTCCCATTCCTCCATTTACTTCCTTTTTACCTCTCCAACACCAACCTCTCCTTCTTTCTCTTTAATTATCCTCTCGCAGCCAGACGGACAGACTCGTTTACCCGGCACTGTCTGATCTTCTCGCTGCCTCATACCTTTCTGTCTTCAAAAATCTGTCGTTGTTTTGGTTGTCGTGTCTTTCAATTTCTCCTGCATCTCGCAGCATCGTCTCTAACCCGATATTACTGTCATGTCTGGCACAGGGGACCTCGGGACACATGGGAAGACATAAGGACAGGATCCTAGAGGAGGTCAAAGGCAGTTTATGGGTAAAGGGTAAACCGAGCTCGGGGTGTCACATGGAGGGATGGTTTCGAAAGATGCAGGGGAGAAAAAAGCTATTTTTATATTGTGTGTCATTACAAATCATGTTGTGTTTGTTTTTATTTTTGCTGTTCATAAAGACCTTTTGGGTGACATGCGAAATAATTAGCAAGTACTGTTGCGCTTAAGATTTTTGCCCTTATACTCCTACACAAACAGTGCTGTAAATGGTTTGTCCTCTTACTGATGTCTTCTGTTTTGCAATATTTATTACATTTAATCGTTTCACATTGACGATAAAAATAAAAGTACAACTACTGTACATCACTAATGTCTAAAATGAATTGCTCTGATGAACTGCACCACCATTGTGGTTTCTGATACATGTAACTAGAGATCAGACTTTCACATCACTGAAGGATGTTCTTTGTGAAACTACTTTAATTCAGCCACATGAGTCCACATTGAGCCCATTTAATTCATTCATTCATTTTCTATACCGCTTAATCCTCGCGGGGTCACGGGGGACCTGGAGCCTATCCCAGGGGACCCTGGACAGGGTGCCAATCCATCGCAGGGCACACACATACACACACTCACACACCCAATCACACACTACGGGCAATTTTTTAGGAATGCCAATTAGCCTAACCTGCATATCTTTGGACTGTGGGAGGAAACCGGAGTACCCGGAGGAAACCCACCAAGCACGGGGAGAACATGCAAACTCCATGCACACAGAGACGGGAATCGAGCCTGGCCGGGGAATCGAACCCAGACCCTGGAGGTGCAAGGCGACAGTGCTAACCACTACACCACCGCGCCGCGAGCGCATTTAAACTCCTGTCAAATCATCTCAATAAGGGTCAGGATTAAGGATACCCAGCAGGAATATTTGAGGAACAGATGAACATTAAAGGACATCTATTCTGCAAAAATTTCCTTTTTTTGACATTGTCAAAAATGACATTGTCATTTTTGAAATTGTCATTTTTTGACATTCAGACGAGTCTCCAAACATACATTTCCCTCTTTTTATATATTTTTGTTCCATTTTTTTATTTGCAGAGGCTTAAACAAACAAATAAAAATTTCCCCCTAATGTGACATCATATAAAAAGATCCCCTCCCCCAGATCAACAGTAGCTCATTTACATAAACACTGAAACAGAGCACTTGAAGGAGAAGTGAAAGATAAGGAAATTGTGAAAAAAATGTTTTAATTATTATTTATATATGTAATGGAGCATTCACAGATACAGTACACAAACTTAGAGGTAGCTCTGAGACCTGGGTTAACTTTTTTTTTGGGGGGGGGGGGGGGATTTTTTCCCCCGATTTCCTCCCTAATTTAGTCGTGTCCAATTCCTCCCCGTCATTAGAGGGCTCCCACATTAAGCTTCTACTACCACTCAGTCGGATGGGCCGCACACTATCACGTGTTTCCTCTGAAGTACATGACGCCAGCCGACCGCATCTTTTCGAATTTCTTGCTCACGCAACATTGGGGGCGGCGTAACACACTCGGAGGAACAGCGCTATCCGCTCCCTCCGCTTGCGTGAGCTCACAGACGCCCCTGATTGGCTTGTAGAGCCGTCATTAATGTGGGAGCACTAAGTACCTCTCATCCCTCCCCACTGAGAGAGCTCGGCCAATCAGCTCTCTCGATACCTCCGGTTACAGCAACACCCGGGAACCGAACCAGAGATCTCCGGATGATAAGGCGAGCACTTTACCGCTGCGCCACTCAGGAGATCCCAGGTTCAAACCCCACAACCACCAAGTTGCCACTGTTGGGCCCTTGAGCAAGGCCCTTAACCCTCAACTGCTCAGATGTATAACGAGATAAAAATAAGAGGATAAGAGCGTCTGCCAAATGCCTAAATGTAAATGTAAATGTAAAGCGCTATGTGGTTAACATTGGACCACTAGGGGTGTGCAGCTAATGCTAGTAAATCCATGTACATAACAACGGCATTAATTTACTGAAGTATTTCATTGGAATAAAAAAAAAACAAGAATTAAAAGTGTGAGACCTGTTCTGTGAAATCGTAAATGATGCAAGTTAGGACGCTGTACAAACACCATATTACAGTAGAGTAATTTGGGAACTACGATGCAACTGGCTGTAATGTTTCTGAAAGAAAATGAAACAGTGAAACAACATTAAACAAGAAGCGATGCATCACGTGAGATACACATGATGTGTGTGGGAAGCTGTTGTGTCCGTCCCGATCAGGGACCGTGGATGTGGTCGGACGTTTTGCAAACGGATGCTAATGGGCATTAAGGTTGATATTCACTTGCTTTGAGGTTGTGTTTGCGACATTGTGTTCGGTTTGTTCATTTAACGTTATCTCAATGCCATTTTGTCAAAGTCGTTCCAACTTTTAGAAATAACGCCGACCTGCTGGTGGGCGTCATCGCAACGTCGTCACAGCGCTCACCCAATGTTAGGCTTCCTGCTGTGAATTCACAATAATAACAATGTGAAATAAAACAAAAGCTGTTTATGCAACTGTCTACAACACTGGTGGTAATGATTCCTTGCTTAGTATTAACGATTTCTCGCACAACACTCCCAACACTTAGTAAAACTAGGCACGAAAACAGGACAGTTCGTCCAGATACCGGACACTCCGATTATTCTGAAGCTACAGTATTTAAAATCTTTGACTAAATCAATGCAGGACATCTATCAGAGGACGAGAAGCATGTTAATAGATCTGTTAGGTGAGACGGGGTTCGCTTAGGTGGAGATGCAAAAATTTAAGTTGCATTTTCCTAAATCATCATAACGATACAAATATGTACTGTAACAATCTAAGAACTGAGGATCGCAGCGCTCAAGGCCGCCATACTCTATGAATCTTTCCGCAGAGGGATTACAACAAAACGAGGTTGCCTTGGTAACGCCGAAGCTACGGGTCACAAGGGCGCCGGAATATCTGTCTTCCTCCATCTTTTTCTTCCCACCTACCTCTCTCTCTCTCTACTGTCGCTCTGTCTGCAAAAGAAGATCCCTCAGTACCTTCAATTACTGTGATTGTTCAGGGTGTCAATGATATCTCGGTCCAGCCATTTAGCTCCGTTCGACTCGTTGACATTTGGTGGGGGCTCAGGGCATTCCCGCAACTCTCCATCTTAATAGGAGGAGGAATCCTACAGCCAGGGCAAGGCTCTCTCTCACACAAACCCCCGACAGTCCAGCTCTGCTTTTAATAAGTGAAGGACACACGCACACACTCATTTCATCTCATTCTTTCTAACCCCTTCATCGGCCAAGCCATTTTTTTCCTCCCCGCTCTCTTTCCTCAAACCACTTTTATCAGCACACGGCTAACAAAATGTGAGGCAGGTAAAGAGAAGGGCTCCTATGAGAGCACTGAACCTTTTCACTGAAGGTGTGACTTTTGTTCGTGCTGGCAGCGCAGAGCCGGAGGAGGTGGCACACACACACACACACACACACACACACACACATGCACATGCACGTACAGACAGACAGACAGACACAAACACGTACACACAAACACAATGGGGCGAAATCCCGGAGACTCAGACAGACACCGCAGGATGTCTTTCACATACAGAGTCCACGCTGTTTTTCATGGCGCCGTCCGGAACGACAGACAGGTACCCGAGTGCTTTTAGTCCTACAGCGTACGCACTCGTTTCTTTAAACAACGTTTTCTGTCGATTAAAACGTATTCAAAAATAAGCTCACCTGCTCGGCGCACATAAAGAGGTTGCCGTATGGCTAGAGCTAGCGTCAATTATTTTTTCTTTTTAAGGCATTTGGACAACACTGACATGGAGGCAATCGATCAGCAACAGCAGATTTTAAAACGCATGTGAGGTCCGTAGGATTCTCATCCTGAATAGAGGGAGTATTTTAAACGACAAGATGAAGGGCATCAGTATAATCTTAATCAAGAAGAGGATTAACAGATCAGCATTTTAGGTTAACAGAACAGAGAACCTTAACACAGAGCAGAAAGAGAATGAGTTTTTTTTATTTATTTTTATTTATTTTTTTTTTTATCAGTTGTCATCCTCACTAGAGACCAGGAATGGCTTTTTCTCGTACTTCCCATCCTCGAAAGTAAGCAGGATCAACGTTTTGAGCGATTCCCATCCTCATTAGAGAACAATTTTCATGTTAAAAAGAGAAGAGGACCAGCATTTTCAGCCATTCTTATTCCAAATAGACACCAGGATCGGCTTCTTGAATGATGTTTTCTGATCAACAGCGATCAGAATCAACTTTTTTGTCTTTCTCGTCCTCAACCGAGGCATAAACAGTGTTGGAATCTTTAGCAAGATCGCAAGAGCAGCTTGATTCTCGTGATCAGTAGAGAGCAGAATCTGGATTTGAAGTTATTCCAATTTTTCAGGAGATCAGGATGAGTCTCGTCCTAAGTATAGACCAGGATCAGCATTTAAAGAGATTCGCTTCCTCAATGCAGGAAATGATCAGGTTTCGAAGTGATTCTCATCCTCAGTAGAGAGCAGGATCGTCAGTTTCATTGATTCTCATCAGCACCACTGCAAAAGATCACCATTTTAAGCAATTCTCATTAGTAGAAACCAGGATCAGGAAGATCAGTATTTTAATTCTTATCCTCAAAAAAAAAATAATAATAACAGGGTCAGCATTTGATTAGCACCATTCTCATTGGAGAGACGATCAGCATTTTGGGCAATTCTCATCCTCGATAGAGACCAGGATCTGATTTTTTAACCATTCTCATCCTCAATGGGGACTAAGATCTGAATTTTGAACCATTCTCATCCTCAATGGGGACCAAGATCTGAATTTTGAACCATTCTCATCCTCAATGGGGACTAAGATCTGAATTTTGAACCATTCTCATCCTCAATGGGGACCAAGATCTGAATTTTAAACCATTCTCATCCTCAATGGGGACTAAGATCTGAATTTTGAACCATTCTCATCCTCAATAATGACCAGGATCTGAATTTTGAACCATTCTCATCCTCAGTAGAGACCACGAATCACATTTCAAGCAATCCCCATCCTCAATAAAGAGAGCTGGATAACCATTTTGAGCAGTTCTTAACCTCAACAGAGAGCAGGATCATCACTCTAAGTCATTTTATTACTCAAGATTCAAGATTCAAGATTCAAGAATGTAGTGAAGGATCTACATTTTAAGCAATTCTGTGGTATCCTCAGTAGGGAGCAGGATCTGGATTTCAAGCGTCTCTCATCCTCAATACAGTGAAGGATCAAAGATTTTGGGTAATTCTCATCCTCAGTAGAGAGCAGGATTATCATCAGAAGCAGCCAAGATCCTTGATATTGAGGAGGATAAGTGATTCTTCCTCAATAGAAATCAGGATCAGCATTTTTATTAGCACTCTCAATAGAGAAGCAAGATCAGTATTTTGAACAATTCTCGTCATGCATAAAATGATGTTTTACACCATGGTTTTATGGATTATTATTTTTTTGCTTATTGAAATTAATTGTAGGAACAATGTCTATAGTAATATTTAAATAATTAAAAAAAATTATAAGGCAGGGGTATCTCAGTGGTTAAGACGTCGGACTACAGAACTTTATTTATCGATCGGTAGGATCAAACCCCAGCACCCCTAAGCTGCGACTGTTGGGCCTTTGAGCAAGGCCCTTAACCCTCACCCTCTCACCTGCATAAAGAGATAAATATATTAAGATTGGTCTGGATAAGGGTGTCTGCCAAATGCCGGAAAGGTAAATGGGTCGTTTT
This sequence comes from Channallabes apus, assembly GCA_030522415.1. Taxonomy (NCBI): domain Eukaryota; kingdom Metazoa; phylum Chordata; class Actinopteri; order Siluriformes; family Clariidae; genus Channallabes; species Channallabes apus. The sequence goes on along the minus strand of CM060113.1, from coordinate 6,532,146 downwards.
TTTAAACATACACTAAATCTTAATTACTGGGAATAGATATCATGGTTATCATTTATTCATAAATGAATTATTTAAGGTGTACAGTACGTCTTCTCTGAGTCAATCTAACAACAGCTCATAAGTCGTCACATTTTCAGCAATCTATCTAGCACGTCAATCTATTGCTGCAATCTGTGAAATCGTTCGTCTTCAATTTAAATTCATCAGCTTCACTGCCTGTTTCAAAGCTGTCTCAACATCAGAACCCCCATCACCCAATCCCCCCCCCCCCCCGAGTCCGCAGCACTGCGGCCGGCTTCGATGTAGCGTGCCAGACTGCCTCTCCAAATCCACCCAGGGACATATCCATAACAACTGTCAGCCCTCGTGACAAATGGCACTGAAAAAGAACAAGAGGCGGTAAGCCAATCTGGCAGCGAGAGAAAATAATTAACAGTTAACAAAGTTTCTTTCAGTCAGATATTTGAGTGCGTCCAATTTAGCCAGGTGTGATCGAACGAGTGAGGAGAAGCTTGAGTTGGAGAATGGAGGTTGCATGTCTGCTTTTTTCCCCCCTATTATGAATCCTTTAAAGGAGATCACATTTTAGTCGTGTATACAAAATAGCGTCACTAGAGGGTTTTTTTTTTGTATGTGTATGTTTTTATGTCTGATCTGAGAACTGGGCAAAGCAATAACTTCATTGCACCGTCTAAACTGGGAGTTCGCATGTTCTCCCCGTGCTTAGTGGGTTTCCTCCGCGTATCCGGTTTCCTCCCACAGTCCAAAGACATGCAGATTAGACTAATTAATCCCAAATTGCCTGTGAAGCAACGTGGTATAGTGTGTGTATGTGTGTTTGCCCTGCGATGGATTGGCATCTTCTCCAACGTGTACCCCACCTCGTGCCCCAAGTCCCCTGGTATAGGCTCCAGGCCTCCCATTACCCCGAAAACAGGATTAAGCGGTATAGAAGATAGGTGAGTGTTTAAACTGGCGTTTTTACCATGCACATGACAATAAACTCAATTCAATTCACTCACTCAACGTCTATACCGCTTTATCCTGTATTCAGGGTCTCGGGTGGCCAGGAGTTTATCTCAGGAAACTTAGGGCACGAGGCAGAGTATCCAATACATCACAGGGCACTAATCTGCAGCTTTCGGACTGTGGGAGGAAACCAAAGTACCCGGAAGAAACCCATCAAGCACAGAGTACATGCAAACTCCCAGAGAGATGAGGAATCGAACCCGGACCCTGAAGGTGCAAGGCGACAGCGCCAACCACTACACCACAGTGCCGCCTCAATTTAATTCAATTAAATTCATTAAAAATGAGAAAATATCGACCAATGTTTAAACGAGCCAACTAGATTTCTCCCCTAATCTGACCTAATTTAAGAAGATACCTTACCCCCCCCCCCCGCCCCCCCGCCCCGCTCAGCTCTGCTTTTCTTAGGGCGCGTGGCTCAGCAGTAACTCTTCAATTCCAATGGACACTGAACCTTCACATTTGGAAGAGGAGTGAAAGAAAGCGAGAAAGACCTGAGGGGTGTACACTGTACACTTTGATGGAGCGCTGAGAACCGTGTCAACTTGTTAAAGGAATAGCAGAACACAGGACGGGCAAATATTGAATTCAGTTCCCAGACAGAATCTCGATTGGCTTTATTGGTCGTTTTTTGTGTCTGGGGAAACGAAACGGGGAGAGTCAATTACTCTGGCTTATGAAGCCTCATAGTGCTGGAAGACATTTAGTTTAAAAAAGAGAGAGAGAGAGAGAGAGAGAGAGAGAGACAGACAATCCTTTCCAGAATGAGATCTCTCTCTCTGTCTCTCTCTCTCTCTGCCAGGCTCTGCCTTGCTGTACTTATAAATCCTGACAAGGGTGTCAATATGTCAATGCAAATAGGCCGTGTTGCACCCTGCATGGTGTACTGGGCCCTGCTCCAGCAGTGACAGGAAGACAAGAGCAAGAACCAGAAAATGTGTGTGTGTGTGTGGGTAAGTGTGCAAAAAGGAAAGGAAGCTCATTTTCAGTGCTAGCTGTCACTGCACCCTTGAATAAAGCACCCTAAGGTTAGAATTTCTTTTTTTTTAATCAGAGAATTGTTATTTTCTGCATTCTTCAAAACTCCACCTGCCATCTTTTCTCTCCCCGCTGCTCTATGAAGTGCATGAGCTGTGCTTAGCTATTAATTTATAATTAAGCGTGTAGCCTTATGCATCGATATATCCAGAGCAGGGTACGAACGCGGTCCCTCCTGCCCGTTGGCTAGGCAACGTCTTAATTTATTCGTCTCGGTATCTCCTGTGCTGTCCCCTCAGCATCTGGGAGAGAAAGCAGCTAAAGAGGTGATGATACTAGTGTCACATGGCTGAAGTGTCTCGGAGACAGGCGGGGCGCGGGGTGCCAGGGGGATGGGCGGAGGTGAAATGGCACAACTCATCCTCTCATCAGAGAAGAATTCTTTTATGTCAAGAGCCGAAAGGTCGGGGGAGATTTCACCGTGCGCTCGCGGGTGATTTCTTTCCGGTGGAACCGTAATAAAAGACTCGGGAGCCTGGTGTTATGGGAAAATATTCAGGACATGAAGCCGAGTTACTGTGAACACACCAAAGGCGACTATTTCCCATTAACAGCACATCCGGAGCAATTCGCCGACAATTACCACACGTAAGGTTTTGTAACATTTCGCAATTCCATTTAAGACTGCAGAACCTTCCAGAAACAAGTTCACTCTGATCATCACTTATGTCACAGCAGAGCTGCGTGATTACATCGATTATACAACTGATTTGATCTTTTATTGCAGTTTGTTGATTCGATGGATCAGTTTTCAAATACAGTTTTTTAGATAAAATTGACGCATTTTAAAATATCGAAAAGAAATCACAGCTCATAACTTTCAGCAGAAATAAAAATCACTTGTATCTTGTGCAAAACAAAAAACTTGCTAAATATGCTTCATTTGCAAGAATATGGCAGCTTCTTCTTCTTCTGAGTTTATGAGCAGCTGCAGCATTACTGCCACCTACTGGACTGGAGTGTAGAGCGGTACATTAAAAGAAAGACCTTTGCCTTAGCATATGAAGAAGTTAAGTTGCGCGTACGTCTGCAAGACGTTCAAAATCTTGTTTGCGTCAGTGGAAAGTCAAGCTAAGCGAGTTTACAGGTTTTTCTTTTGTGTTTCTTTGCATTTTATGCAAGATTTAATAAAAACACAGCATGACAAGTACCAAGAATGTTAGTAAGGACATTAGCAAGAAAAAAAACTGAGGGGTCATAAATTACTATTAGGTGAGGGTTAATGTCTTTATTTATTTTATATTTTACCTCATTTGCATGTCTTTTCTAAATGTTTTGCTTGTTTTTCATTCATTCATTCATTCATTCATTTTCTCTACCGCTTAATCCTGTGTTCAGGGTCGCGGGGGACCTGGAGCCTATCCCAGGAGACTTCGGGCACTAGGCGGGGTACACCCTGGACAGGGTGCCAATCCATCGCAGGGCACACACACATACACACACTCACTCACCTAATCACACACTACGGGCAATTTAGGAACACCAATTAGCCTAACCTGCATATCTTTGGACTGTGGGAGGAAACCGGAGTACCCGGAGGAAACCCACCAAGCACGGGGAGAACATGCAAACTCCATGCACACAGAGACGGGAATCGAGCCTGGCCGGGGATTCCGGTCTCCCAGACCCTGGAGGTGCAAGGCGACAGTGCTAACCACTACACCACCGCGCCGCCTTGCTTGTTTTTATATGTAAAAATATGTTTGCAGTGTTGGAAATTGGTAATATTGGTTATATTTTTGGGTGGATATAGGAACGGGAAAGCGAGTTTCTCAATACGAAATTTGGCCTTGAGAACTCGCCACGGTACATGACATTTAAGAAATCAAGAAAACAAGTTACACAGCATTTCTTTTATTATTTAAAACTTTTTTTTTTCTTTTTTAATACTTCAAACTCTGGAAGAAATAAAGCTGATTGAGGCAAATCAGACAATAAACGGATTACTGAATTGTACTGAATAGTAAATCGTGATATACAAAAATCTAACTGAATTAAATCAAAGCAAATCTAAAGTCTACTTATGAATCTCAGCAAAACCAATCTTACACTGCAAATTATCTGACACTTGCCATGATTTAAAATCTGACTTTCAGACATGATAGATAATTTGCCTTGTTTTAAAAATTACTTACTTGTTTTTAATACTTGATTTTATATCATAATCTTAAACTGAGCATGAGTATATCATTTTGTCTTTATTAGTCCAGAAATCCTAAATTGGATAGAATAGCTCTTAAAATAAGCTAAATTAGTTATTTCACCAGACGTCTCACAAAATAAAACTTCTTTTAAGATTCTTTGACAAACTCAAAGATTTGTTTGCTCAGTTTGCTTGATTTAAAAATCTTATTTCAAGATTTCTTACCAAGTAAAATTTACTTGCTGCATGGACAGATAATTTCACTAGTTTTAGGTAATTTTTTTATCAAATGTAGTAATTGTTTCTTATTTTTAGACTAACAATTTTTGCAGTGTATAAAAAACGCTCTGAAAAATGCATGCCGGACCTTTAAAAGCCACTCCTACTTTTAGCCACTTTAAAAGTCACTCCTACTTTTAGCCACTTTAAAAGTCACTCATACTTTTAACATAAAAACAGTGCAAAGTATCTCACGAGTGAAATGTCCGTCGGATGTTCCTGCAGACGTACACGGTCCTTAAGGTCTTTAAAAGGAAAGAGACCATGATGAGACATCAGTAAACTGTTTATGGAAATGCTAGGAGTCTGGCTCGCTGTCAGCGTTTCTCTAACAGACAGTTGAATGGAACTGATGATGGAAGAAAACTCACTGCAAGAGCTGGTTTTTAAAATGCCACAGTTTTATAAAAGTGACAGAAAGCAAGGCGGCAAGTGCTCAGGCATATAACACACACAGACACAGACACACACACACACACACACACACACAGACAGCACTGTGGCATTTAGTGTTCTCCTCCAAGCGTGTTGAGGCAGTGACCCGTACTCGAGTGCTACATCAAAAGTTGAGAAGCCATCTGTTTGTCTCTGGGAAGCTATAGAGAATCTTTCCCTGGTGCATATTAATTAGAGATGGGCAGGAAATGTTTATTATTATTTAATTATTACTTTTTGACTTTACATATTTGCATTCTAGGCGCAGTGGTGGCTCAAACAGTTAAGGCTCAGGATTACTGATCGGAAGGTCAAGAGTTCAAACCCGTCTGCCTCTGTTGAGCCCTTGAGCAAAGCCATTGACCGTATCTCCTCCAGGGGGCGCTGTATCCTGGATGATCCTGCACTCTGTCTCCAGCTTCCTAACTATAATATACAATTAATAATAAATCACCATACTGTAAAGTACATTGTGACCGAAGAATTGCATCTTAAATGTTAATTAGAGGTGGTCCGATGTTGCAGTTCCTCTATAAACCTACAGGTGGTGCACTCCAAACCATTCACATATTGACAAACAGCGCAGCATGAGATGTGGTAGGAGCGAGTTTGTTTAGAATTCAAATTCAGGATACATATAAAATCATGATAGTGACAGAATCACGATACAGATGCAATCGGTGATCGCTGGTGATTCCTGTCCTTAATATTAACTACGTTTCGAGGAACGTCTTGTGTCTGCTTGTTATACTGTGAAATGATACTAAAGCCGATTTAACACTAGTAAATGGGGTTGCTTCTGCTTCAGCGAGGTCTAATGCAAGTGCTAATGAGACCGAGTCGGCGCGCGTGATGAAAAACCCGTACAATTGCTATTTCTGTATCAGATTTATCCATAAACGTTGCAGAGAAATGCACTTGATCAGAAGAACTGAATGAGATTAAATGCTTCGTTTCCTGGAGATGAGTAGTTGAATCCGTGCCCGGTGTTTCGCTATCGACTGTTCATTGATTATCCCGGTGCCGGCAGTTTAGGAGAGAATTGCTGATGCTTGTTACTGCGATGCCGTTCCGTATTAATGTTGATGAAGCACAATTACTGTAATAAATCAACACAGGCGACGTTAACACCGACTCCCGCTAGGAAGGATTCCCTCGGGCGAACCTCATACGCAGACATTTGCACACAGGCACGTACACACAAGTGCTGGGGAAAAAAGGTGTTCTTTTCATGCACACACATTGCAAGCATATGCAAACTGCCACTAATTATTTTTTTTCTCTTCATCCAAACATCTAAACAGGTTCCCTCACGTACCTAAACAGTCAATCTGATAATAGCGGTGTGTCTCTCTCGTGAGTAGAGGGAGTTCCTGTCAGGAGCCTGGAGGCTCCATGGAAACACACAAGGAACGAGTTAGCATAAGATACAGACCATACATGCACACACACACTCACACACACACACCGGACATGCGAAGATCGAATCGAAATTATTTTGAAATGGGATTTGAAATAATATTGACATGGTGATACAAAAGTACACAATGGACAATAACGTCGGAACAAGAAAGATGAAAAGGAGACAAACCAGAGGTCATGACCCTATGTCTGGATCGATACAGTCATGTAGAAATTTTGGAAAAAGAGTTTCAGTTCAAAATGCAAACAGGGTTTCTAGTTGGAGAAAAAATACGACTTACAGAAAGTCTGGAAATCCAAACTACGAAAGGTAAAAGCCAGAGCCAAGGCGACGTTCTCGTCTAAAAAAAAGCATGCCTATAGTGTAGTGTTAGTCACCCAGCGAAATTGTGTACAAGGGCTGGTCAGGTCAAACCGGGACCCTGCTACACTAATGCACTTATCCCAGCGTTTCACTAGTGCTCGGATACCATCAAGGTAGAAAGTTTTCTCAGTACACCGGAGCCTGTCTGATATATGTCTGAAACGCTGGCCTCCCAGGAACTCCTTTTTTTTTAATACTAGGCCAAGCATGTGGAAACGGCTTGGGGTGAGGTTAGGACTGTACGGGGACGAGGCAATAACTCCCAGATGCGCCTCTTCCGCAAGTTGGCGACAAGCTTTTTTTAAGAATCAGCTGTTCTGTCTCGCTGAATGTTCACGGGAACGACTGCAGTGGGCTCCGAGCCACTGCCAGTTATTCACAGATGTACGACCTTTGAAACTTTAAACCCTTTAAATGTTTCACAGTGGCGAAGAGTCTCATCACCGTACTGTTTGAAGTCTTCTGTAAATTTCAATCAGTCCGGGTTTGACTTGAACACCCCTTGTATATTTAGTATTTGACATGGAATTTCGTCTGGCAAAAAATAAGTTTGTATCAGGGTTTGGCAACGTCCCCGATTTCCAACATGCGGGCGTGGTCTTCCACCTTACACAGGTGCTGGAATTTAATCATCTGCCAGTAAAACGACAAATTCTTGACTAAACTATTATTTCAGACAGCATAAATCCGAAAGTAAACCGCGATCCCGAATAGAAGAAGACGTTTAGTTTTAATTTCATCGTAGCAAATGTTCGCCACCAAGGCGAAAAAGGCCACTCTGGCTAATAGTCCGAGATCACGGTGCTTTCTGCCTCTCGATGAGGCCTGCTGGTGCCACTCTGTAATGCGCCGCCTGTGCAGCTCTGAATTGCCACGATACATCACAGCCACGGCTTCGGCAAAACGGTGCGGCACGACAGCTCATTTCTCCTAGTTAACCTCCTTAACCGGATTACCTCCTGCCATCTCCACAGCGGAACCTCACGCCAGCGTCGGATCCATCATCGAGAGCAGGGTCAAGTACGAGCTAATGGTTAGCAAGCAACGGAAACAAGCCAAGATGCGCCGTGTTTATCAATACAGATAGGATTGCAAAATAGTGAACTACTTCTTCTTAAAAGAAAAAAAAACCTACAGTATACTGAACAATTAATATCTTTCCATATGGACAATCTGACAGATTTGCAAATAATGGTGTTTCAGCTACAAGGAGTATCGAAGCGGACTGATTTCTGCTTTAGCCTTGACCTAACGTTCTCTTCTTTCCTCCTCATCTCTTAGACATCGATTATCGGCAGCAGTAAATGTCAGGGCAGTGACCCTATTGCCTGAGGCGCAGAGATACACATGCAGAATTTTTCAATTTCCTACAGCTCGAACCACCGCAGGACTGTCTCATTTCCTCGTGACAGTACGTCCAATTACTCTGCACTAATGCCTGCTGGTAGACTGTCAAACAAATTAGCGCCATCTTGACGCGAAAGCCGGGTTCGCTGATTTATACGTGAATCCGGTCCAGCTCGTCTCATCAGCACGGGATGTACTGTAATAACATTAAGATTTTATTCGTCCCAGCTCGTTTTTTTTTTTTTCCACCTCTCTCTTTAATTTGACGTTCTTGCAGGTAATGTGGCAGCCGTAACAGCTTGTGTCTCAGCGGGATCTTTGACCTCTTCGCTGCTTCTCGATGTTCAGACTCTCCCTGAATCAAACAAAGCAAGCTTCAGGTTTGGAACGAAACTCCAACAAAAACAATTCCGTCTCACAGCCATACCTTTGATGCAGCTCCATGTCAACCATCACATTCTATACATAGTTATACTTAATAAGGAACAGATTGTCCTCTTTTTAGAAAAGACAATTCGCTGACTTTGCTTCTGGCATAGTAGCGTTCTATCGATATTCATGTCATTAGACGGACAAGATGTCTGCTTGACCCTCTCGCTTTTATCACAGCTATATTTGACATGTATTTTCCTCCTCCTTAATTTCTGTTGCTATTTGGTATCCTTGCCAGACTTTCTGTCTGTGCCTTGTAGCTCCGTGATAGCGATACATCTGTTGGATTACAAGCCTCCCTGAGCATGAGTTACACACAGGACATGAGGGTCTAACACCTCCACACTCTGTTAAATTTAATTTCTCCTGCCTGCGCTGTAACAATTATAAACCTCAGCTGGGGCAAATGTCTGATTTTCCACTTAGGCAGCACTCAGTCTGGTTTAAGAGAATGACCGCATTATGTCTCGGTCATGAGCTTTAACCTGTGACATACTGTACAGTACTACACCCTCATGACATCTCTTTCATTCTTTGGATGTCCCATTAGAACATGTACACCAAACATTAATATCTTGAACATTAAAACTACCCATGCTTTGGGTTCCCCTTGTGCCACCTGGGCAGCTCTGGCCCCTCAGGGTGTGGCACCACAGGGCCTCCGGGGGTGTGCACTGATGTCTGGCACCAGGAGATCCTTTGGGAGCTGTGGGTTGCAGCGTGGCGCCTCCATGGATCAGAATCGTATGTCACCCTAATGGTACTCGATCAGATTGGGATTTGGGGAGTTTCGAGGCTCTGTCTAATTCTTGCACTCTTTGTCTGCTGGGCATCCTGGAATGTGGTGGAATGTGGTGCACAGGGTGCTCTGATGCCTTTCTATCATGGCCAGCATTTAATTTTTTGGCCATTTGTGCTGGACTGGCTTTCCTGTGAGTTCAGACAGGACACCCTGCGGGCATGGGTGAGCCGTTGGTGCCCATGATCGTGTCACCAGTTTGCTGATGTATAGCTGATGATCAATGCGGTTCATGGTGGAGATGTAATGGATGATCAGTGGTATATACAGTATACAGTACATCATTTATACAGGGATGCTAAAAGAATGAAATAGACTTGTAGGGTTATAATTCTTATAAGGTTCCTGCCTGATTCGACAGAACGACATGAGAAAGCATCGCTCATGACCCATTTCCTGGCCAAGCTTTAACCCATGGTGCAAAAAAAAAGGTCAAAAAGAACAGGAGATGAAAAGGTTTAAAGAAAAGCTGAAAAGAAGCTGAGCTCTTGCATATGAAGAAGGAAACGTTGAATACCTGAGCATGAGTAGAGTTTTATATCGTGTAGACTGTTGATTCAATTATATTTTAAGCATTGTGATTTTCGATTCAAAACGATTTAGTACCACTAATGTTTAGTGTCTCATCTTACATGCTTTGACGTATTAAAACCTAATGAAAGTACTTAATACACCCTGAAAGCGTGTGCTGTTTCTGGCAATTTTCTGGGGGCGTCAGGAGGTATTATTGGTTAGCACTGTCGCCTTGCACCGCCAGGGTCAAGGGTTCGATTCCCGCCTCAGGTGTGTGTGCATGGTGTTTGCATGTTCTCCCCGTGCTTGGTGGGTTTCCTCCATGTGCTCCAGTTTCCTCCCCTAGTCCAAAAACAGGCAGATTAAGCTAACTGGTGTTCCCAAATTGTTGGTAGTGTGTGAATGCATATGTGGTGTGTGCATGTGTGCCATGGGATGGATTGGCACCCTGACCAAAAGTGTACCCCACCTTGTGCCGATGTTTCCTGGGATACGTTCCAGGTCCTGCGTGACCCTGTACAGGAGAAGCAGTATAGAAGAGGGATGAATGAAAAGTTTTTCTGATCTACACTCCACTCCAGTAGGTGGCAGTACTGCACCGACATGCCAAAAATTCAAAAGAAGAAGCAGATATAATCTTGCAAAACAAAAGTATTTTCCAAAGATTTATATTTTCCGCATTCCGGTAGATTTTCAAGTAATCTGACAATTGTTACGTAAATAATTTGAAAAGCGTGAATCGAAAACTCCCTTATCGATTCATTCAATCAAAATCAACCAACCAAACCCTGATAAAACTGCATAGTAGATTTAATCGCACAGCTCTACTGCTTAGTATTGAGCATTCAGGCGCATGATGGAACAGTTAATTTAACTCTGTTTATGTTGATTGCTGCCATGTGCTGCGAGTAATGAACTCCGTGTACTCAGATTAAGAGGACACGAGAGTCTTGGACACTGTTAAAAGATTTTTTTTTTTTTTACGTGTATTGTAAGATCCTTGCCCATTTTTGTATCAGCAGCCAGCTAGGGGAGGGGTTTATTCTTATATGAGGTCACATTAGGGGAGAAATCCTAGAGCCTTGTTTAAATCACTAGTTCTTTTCCCAGTAAGAGTTTAAAATGAGCCAATTAGATTTCTCCCCTAATGTGACCTCATATAAGAGTATAACCCTCCCCTGGCTGGTTGCTCAGCTCCTTCTGTGCTCTAGGGGGCATGACTCAAGAGTAGCTCTTATACAGACACACTTTGTGGAAGCTCTGGTTAAAGAAATTGTCAAATACGGAACCTTTAAAGCAACGTAACAATGAGATGACTTGATTCCAAGATGGCAGTGTATTATGACTAGGCTGAGTAATATACAAAGTAATACACAAAGGCGACAAAGACATATTAAGTTGAAAAGATAGTGAGCGAGAGTTTAACAGAAACGTCTAGGAGGCATCATATCACACCTCACCAGGGTGCTATGCAGTGAGATTCTCAACTCCGACAAGATAAACCAGCACACTTGATTAGTAGCACAGTCTCAGAGCAACACAATCGACTCAGAATCCTTATTGCCTATTAATGCGTTTTATTCAAATAGGAATTATAAATAACAAATAGCAAACCATAGAACATAAGAACATGTACACGATGGCGGTGGGAGGAGGGGGGGGGGGGGGTTTGGGGGGTTTCAATCTCTGACATCTTTGTGACTGCATCATCCGGTTCCACAGCAGCATCTTGGATTTAGGAAGGCATGAGCGCGAGAGAATTCTGAAGCATTTTTTTTATTATCTTATTCCTTACAACAAATTCTAGCATCAACTCATTTCCTATGAGAAATAAAACAAAGGCGGTTTGGGGAGCGTGAATAATCCAGTAATGTGTCCCTGTGGAACCCCAGGATCTCAAAAAGCCAATCTGGATTGACAGCCAACTGTTTTTCTTGCACTTGCATGGAGAGCGGATGTCACGTGTTAACCGAGGGAATGCTATGGGGACGTTCAAGTCATAGCAGGACTTTTGATTGCGCAGAATAACAGAGTGCAGACATGAGAGGTAAAAACTCGCTCTCTCTCTCTCTATATATATATATATATATATATATAAAATCCCCTGCTACAATAACGCACTTATCCCAGCGTGTCACTAGTGCTTGGATACCATCAAGGCAGGAAGTTTTCTCAGTTTGCCGGAGCCATGATCAGACTGCCTGTCTGAAACGCCGGCCTCCCAGGAACTCCTGTAATGGAGCAAAGATGTGGAAATGTCAGGGAGCGAGGTCAGGACTGTACGGGGGGGATGTGGCGATAACTCCCAGTCGAGTTCCTGTAATGTACAGTACAAGTGGTGTGGACGAATGATTGTGTGTACAGTTCCCGCAGACAGATGCGCCTCCTATGCTAAGTTATCCATCGAAGGATCAGACTATCCACTCATCGAACGTTCACAGGAACATCGGCTGGGATCGTCATTCAAGGATGTACTGTATGTCTTCTTTAAAACATTTGCACCGTTCAGATGTTTTACCGCGGTTAAGATCATCACCATCACCATACTACTGAAGTCTAATCAGTTTTATGCCTCCAGTCCCGGTTTGACTTGAACGCGCATCATACATCAACAGTAACACAGAGCACCCTCATGATGATCCTGAAACGGAAGGTGAATTCTGGGTGCCATACTGCAGTTCAAATCATTTCACTAAGAGCGTGATTTCCAAGAACGCTATTTGCGATTGTGTATTATCTCACGTAATGAGATCAATTCCTAACCACATTCCTATTTAATCCTATTGCATAAGCGTTTTTTTTTTCCTGACCTCAGTCATTTTAATTTTTTTCCCCCTCCTAGTAAAATCCTTGCTGGCTCAGACTACTGTGTCATGATCACGGAGCACGCCGGGTAATGGCTGCTGAATTGCTGTGAGTAAGAGTGGGTAATTACAGGTCTGGAGCGTGGCATCGGCTGCGTCACTGACTGGTTGATAACAGACCCTTGATTGAGTAATAGTGGGTTTGAGGGCCTCGTGGACGGGTGGAGTCTGTAATGATAGCGAGATCGTTCGCTCATTCATGCCCCGATGCCGACTGGTTCGCGCAAATAGCTCCGAAGGAGGTCGGGTAACAACCGCTCAGTACAAAATTGATATAATAACCACACTCAAAGGTAATGATACTTGAGCCGGCCTCAGTCTGACTCACTACAGCGAGCGGTTAAACGCACGGAGACAACGTCTCTCACTATAAACACCTGCAGTTCGAGTGAAAATATACCTCTCGCAGCCACAACAGTAAAACTCACCACAACAGCGCTCGCGTACATACTCATTACGGCTAATGTATGATATCTGAGGGCGGTTTAATCGATACGTGACCTACGTTTATCTGAACTAATCTTCCCAGGCTAGAAGGAAGAGCTCTGTTGTGGACAATAACACGACTTTCCAGTTGACGATCCATCATCTCTCACCCCTCCTCGTAGTGACTGACGGCGTCTAGGGAGTTCCCAGGAGCTCTCATGCTTGTAAAACGCGATGGAGCCACACACACACGCCACTCTGAATGCATCCTGACAGGCGTTTCATTGCTCCCACAATCCCCCTGCTGTCCCCAATAACATAAGGTGCCTTGCTTAGTGATGAGCAAATAACCCAAAACAATCGCGTCTCATCTGACTGTTTAACCTCTTCACATGACACGGCGCTCAATCGCGTAACACCTTCAGGACAACCGTACGGCTCCGCGGAGATTACTGTTAGCCTGTAAGAGGCTAAGTCTGAGCAGTAGTGCTGCTGTCGACGAAAAAAGGTTCCACTGATGACACGAGAACGTGATCCATCCTGAGAAAGGAGTAAAGGCGCGAGGATATAATTGCGTAAGGCTGCATGTGAAAGGATCTGGCCTTCGGCTACTCCTAAAAGCGCAGAGCCCCTCGGGGAACGGCCGAATGAAACACACACAGTGGCAGCAGACATCCATTATAAACAAGTCTCTCACTCCGTCCTGCTGGCTGTCACCACCTTGGTTCTGTCTTTTGCAACTCTCTTGCTGACAGATACACCGAGCGCTGTCTCCGTGACTCTAATATCTTCATTACTCCGGCAATATTACCAGCCAAGTCGCCCTGGGGATCTACGCGCTGATGCGTCGTGCCCTGCAGAATCTTTCCCGTATTTCGGTTTAATACTCCACACAGAACCGTACGCTGTTATACAGCACCGCAGAGTGTGACATTTTTAGATAAACAGAGGTTGGGACATTTTTATGGCATTCAAGGGTCACCTAAGGAGGTAAATCAGGACGCTTGATTGGAAGCAAGGACTCAGTGGACATGGGGGTCACAGGTAACAGTTTGATAGGAAAATGTCCTGGGGAAAATTCCATGCAAAGGTCATCCTTACTATGGACACATTTATAGGGTTCGTACCAAACCATGATCATACAATAAAAACAATAAACTTTCTTTCGGCTGCTCTCATCAAGGGGGCGAAACAGGGGTTTTTACGCCAGATGCCCTGATGCAACCCTCCCATTTTATCTGAGCTTGTCTCTGGGACTGGGGAGTATGGCATCTGGTAACCACCGACAGCAGGGCTCGAACCCGGATCCTCAGATCCCCAAACCAACAACCTAGAGCCTTTGCCGCGTGAGAGTCCAATGCTGAGCATCAAAAAGCCCAAAGAGGAAATTATGAAAACTAAAGAGATGAAGAGGAAAGGACTGAAAGAAAAAGCAGTAATCACTGATTTATTAAATTCACAGCTAGTTTATTTATAATTGATACTAAAATATTGTATGTAAAAATCCACTATTCAAACATGTTCTCTATACACGAGTGGCACTCGTGTCAAAAATCCACAGAAAACATGATTGACATTTACAGACGAAGTCAAGCACATAAGACCGCATTCCAGCTGAGGTGGCGGACGCGCAAGATCGTTAAAAATCGGCGGGTATCTTGTCGCCAACTTGCGCAAGAGACGTATATTTTCAAGCAGTGGCGGCCCGTCAATAAAGATAGGCTGCTAGATAGAATGCTACTTTAACATGTAATTATTTAACATAATAATTATTTATTTTAATGATGAAAAGTCATTTAGTCACAATATTCCGCTGAATTTCTTAATATAATTTCATTCATTCATTCATTCATTCATTCATTTTCTATAGCGCTTAATCCTGTGTTCAGGGTCGCGGGGGACCTGGAGCCTATCCCAGGAGACTTCGGGCACTAGGCGGGGTACACCCTGGACAGGGTGCCAATCCATCGCAGGGCACACACACATACACACACTCACACACCCAATCACACACTACGGGCAATTTGGGAACGCCAATTAGCCTAACCTGCATATCTTTGGACTGTGGGAGGAAACCGGAGTACCCGGAGGAAACCCACCAAGCACGGGGAGAACATGCAAACTCCATGCACACAGAGATGGGAATCGA
This sequence comes from Channallabes apus, assembly GCA_030522415.1. Taxonomy (NCBI): domain Eukaryota; kingdom Metazoa; phylum Chordata; class Actinopteri; order Siluriformes; family Clariidae; genus Channallabes; species Channallabes apus. The sequence continues at coordinate 6,516,906 of CM060113.1, read as the reverse complement.
GCCTGGCCGGGGAATCGAACCCAGACCCTGGAGGTGCAAGGCGACAGTGCTAACCACTACACCAATATAATTTATTTACAATAAAATTTTTTAACTGTATTACGTTCATTTGTTCTGGTGTACGCGGGGCGCCGGACAAACGAGTGTCTACAATATGTTGGCGCGTAGATTTTTGAAAAGCATGTGATTTGAGGCTGACCTCTAATTGGATTTTTATAAATCATCCATGGGGCGCAGCACAGAACCCTCCCACTTTTGTTCTCAGCGAATCAATATTGTTTTTAAATATTTGGGCTCATGTGATTCTCAACGAGTCAGCAGATTGTTAGTTAATGTATTGAATAGTGATTGATGTGGAAGCAGCTAAATACATGAGAGGGAAATTACATGCATGAGTATGAGAGGGAAATTCTGTAATTTCTTTGCTAAAATACCCCTACGCAAGGCGATCGGACAAAGACGGAAACAAAGTTAAAGACCTGGAACCAGATCGACCTGATCTTCTAATTAAGCAGCAGTCAAGTGATCGCGACCGAACTCACACTCTTATGGCTACTTACAGGCAATTATTAAAAGTTTCATCTTAATTTTGTTTGCTCCCCCCAAAAACATTTTGCACCAGTCGCCACTGTTTTCAAGATGTATAAATGTATGCATTTTGGGGATTTGATCTTTTTTATACATTATACTGTACAGTAAGTATTACTTCCCTGACACAAAGCTTGTCCATTCTCTTTTCTCTCTCTTTTTATTCGCTCTCTAAAAGTCTTTTTGTTTAACGCTGTGAATCTGAATGTCACATCCATAATGCTAAGACTGCCCGCTGTAGCTAATGCAATGTTTTTGGAAGGTGGAGCGCTAATCCAGAGAATCTAGAAGAAACTCATGGTTAAGAACATCAACCCAAACTTAGATTAGACTTTATTGTCACTGCACATGTTAACCAGAAGTGCATTTGTTGCAGTGCAAAGTTGCATGTGTACAGAGAAGGGGTTATACACTGAGTGCAAATGATTATGGGTGCAGGCAATAAAGGAAGATTAAATGCTGGTATTTAGCAGAATTTTATATATTTTTTAATAAATACCTTCAATGTTTTTTATACCCAAGGCTGACATCATCAAGTCTTTCTCAGTAAAAGACAGAAGCACAGAAATAAGGATGTTTCTGAAGTGTGAATGGTCTAGTAATACACCTCTCTTTAAACACCAGGCTCTGAGCTTGGATAAAAATCCAACTGATTTCAGGTTCTCAATCATGTATTTATTTATTTTTTTAGAGATTTTCTCCCTAATTTAGTCGTGTCCAATTCCTCCTCGTCACTAGGGGGCTCCAACATTAAGCTAATACTACCACTCATCCGGGAGGGCCGAAGACTCTCACGTGTTTCCTCTGAACTGGCCGCATCTTTTCGAACTGCTCGCTCACACACTGTTGGAGGTGGAGTAACACACTCGGAGGACAGCGCTATCCACTCCTTCCGCTTGCGTGAGCTCACTGACGCCCCTGATTGACTGGACAGCTGTGATTTATGTGTGGGAGCACTAAGTATCTCTCATCCCTGAGAGAGCTCGGCCAATCAGCTCTCTCTAGACCTCCGGCTGTGAGAGGTTCAGCATCACCTGGGAATCGAACTCACAATCTCCGGATGATAGGGTGAGTGCTTTACCACTGCGCCACTCGGAGGCGACTTTTCAGGCCTTGAGAACGGTAAAGGTGCGCGCTACTGGAACACTGTTGCTGTTTCTATGTGTAGCGTCATGAAGCCAAAGTTTAGAGTCTAGACGTCAGCACTGTGTGTTGGGTTTCGAACGAGTTAGTTAGTTCTGAATGAGTAATCTGATTGGACGAGCGTCTGTTCCAGAAACGCTACCGTAGATGTGAAACAGGAATGCACTTTGTTTTGGGCGGGATGTGAGTCTAGGGCACAGTGGCGAACGGAACATACATGGACGCAGGATAGACATATATCTAAAGCATCGGCGTGATTGTAAACCGCATAGAAGGTCAGGACGTTTAGTATTTACTCCAGCTCTGAGAGCGTGCACTACAGAAGCCAGTCTCTAATCTAAACGACGCCTCTTTGGCCCGAGCAATTCACCCCTGTCATGACTGAACAAAACCCGGGGATATTCGGAAGAGATCCTGACTTCAGTACCTGCAATCTGTTTACCTCCTGTTTCTGTCGTGAAAGGAATCTCAGATGTTTTTTTATTATTTCCCGTTAAAAAAAAATTATACGCAGAAATTGAAATTGCATAGCAACAAATAGCATCTGAGGAACTCACGCTCCTGACGTTAATTATGTTGCTGACTGATTTGCCATCTGTCTGCTATCTGATGAACTCAAACTCAAAGCAATTAAACACTTATTTCATGCTCAGTATTGTTATGTATTATATAGTGATCTTCACAAGTCGTGATGTTAGACTTCCCATGGGATTAGCATCTTAATTAATAATTAATAATAATAGATAAATAACAGACTCAGACAAACCACTGTATTGTTTTTCTTCTTCTTTTGTATTTACTGTATACACTGTATACACTTACCATCCAAACTTATTGTACACTTCTAGTTCTTCTTTCAGTTGCTCACGGTTCGGCTCGCCACAGCGGACCATTTGTCTTCTCCTAACTCTGTCTAGCACATCTTCATATATCACTCCACCCGCCTGCATGTCCTCTCTCACCACATCCATAAACCTCCTCTTGGGCGTTCCTCTTCTCCTCCTGCCTGGCAGCTCCATCTCTAACCTTCTCATCCAGATGTATCCCTCTTCAATCCTCTTAGCAAGTCCAAACCATCTTAATCTGGCCTCTCACAACATTTATTCTGTCCAGTGTCGCGTTAATTTCTCTCCAAGATCTTGTATTGATGATTGTCGAGGACCGCTGTGTAAAGTCTTCTCCAGCAAATCCCAAAGATTCTCAATGCTCTTAAGATCTGGACTCGATGGTAGCCAATCAATGTGTGAAAATGATGTCTCATGCTCCCAGAACCACGCTTAGACAACTCGAGGCTGAAGAATGCTGCCATCTTCATCTTGGAATATACCCATGCCATCAACAAAGAAAATAAAATCCAATGATAGAAAAAAGCACGCTTCTGAATCTAGACCTGACCAACAAGAGAAACCCCTGGTCATAACGCTGCCCCCACAGGCTCGTATGGTAGGCACTAGGCCTGTTGGGTGGCATCGCTTCATCCAAGTCTCTTCTTACCCTGATGCACCCATCATTCTGGAACAGGATAAATCTGGACTCATCAGACCATATGAACTATTTCCAATGCCTCACAGAAAAAAACGAGACGCTCCCCATTGCATCAGTTAGGGTTAAATAACTTTAACTTTCCAGCTGAACCATTTTAATCACTGCAGTAATTATCCCATGGAAGGCTCTTATCTATTTGCCTTGTTAAATCCAGGTGGTGACTTTTTAAGTTTTTTTTTTTTTTTTGCCCTGGCAGTGTATTTACTTATGCTTATGAAAACAATAGCTTTCTCCATCAACAGATGTTACAGCCAGCTGTTGTCCTCAATAAACGGCTTTTTCTCAAAAGCTCAGCATTGCTACGCTCTCGAAAATAACCCGTCCCACACCAAAGAGTCCAGCCACATACAGTAATTATACGTTTCATTTATAAAGTGTGGTTTCCTTCACCCGGTTTTTGACCAGAAAATAAAAATAGTTCGACTGAAATATCCGGGCCTGAGCAGAAGGATGCGAGGAAGGCCAGGAGTGTAACGAAGCTTCAGAGCTGCTCTGTATGCACAATGTCTCTCGGCAGGAGAGCAGTCTGACCCTGAGGGTTTCAAGGTAAAGGGTAGCAGGAATACACACATCACACAACATGCCGAGCATGCTTTCCTGGACTTATTTGCAGGTGTTATAAAGAGTGCAGTGGAGTGATCACAATTTACACAAAGGATTACAGCAATGACAGACAGTTTGGCATTCACCATTGAGAAGGTAACATCAACTGGTGGACCACGGTAAAGCTTCAGGCAGAATGAAATATTCTAGGAGATTTTGTATAGTCAGGTAGCATTGCATTGAGTTTGCATGTTCTCCCCCGTGCTTGGTGGGGTTTCTCTGGGTACTCCGGTTTCCTCCCACAGTCCAAAGACTTGCACATTAGGCTAACTGGCGTTCCCATGTTGCCTGTAGTGTGAATGAACATGAACAACGTGTGAATGTTAATCCGAGGTCATAAAATGGGAATAAATACAATGATAATCACCACTGGTTTCCACCATCCCTAGTTGCACTACAGAGTTTCCTATATGGATGAATGGATATAAGTACATTACAATATAGGATTTGTTTGTTCTAAATGTCTCTGTTCTGCACACCAACCATGAAATGTGTCACTTGAAACGTGAATGGAGTCAAGTTCCACAACCCCCCGTTCTGAAGTTCAGCTGAAGCTTCTGCAGTCCCACTGAGCAACTTTCAAAGTTGCGGGACAAAGAGCGGGACAATTTATAATGACCAAGACATACAGAATTATAACATACTTACATGCACCTCAATTTAGATTTCAGACAAACTTGAAAAAACTTGAACTATTCCTTTAAAGGCAGAAGAAGCTTCATTGAATTTCCACTTGAGGAAAAGTACAACAGCACTTGCCTATAAAAGTTCTTCAGTATCAAAAGTAGAGAGAATGTATTACGTCAGTCTGGTCTTGAAGGTCTGACAAAAGTCTCTCTCACTCCTTCTCTTGCTCTCTAAACATCCAGGAGAGGTTTGTTGCCATTAGGAACGCTAAAAAACCATCCGTCTAAACTTAACATTTGATATAAATAAGGCCATTGTGTAGAAATCTCAGCATCAGATTTTAAATACCTGGCGCATAAATGGGCGTGTTCACGTGGGAAGGCAAATCGTGCTTCTTGTGTTTTTAATGTTAAAAACGTAATTACTTCACAATATTAGCTGAGGAGAAATTAATAGCTGCAAATACTATTAATACTTGGTATCGTCAGAATACTACTTAAGGACAACCACTTGGATGGACTGTTGATTTTTCCAACTTAATGTCTAATGTTATGGCATTGGTTGAAATCCACTATCACGATTTTCACAATGAAAAATTATTCAGTTGCATATCGCAATTCCTTTTTAATGGCAATTGATTTTTCAATCAATCAATTTTTAAAACAGATTTTTCAAAATATTTTTTTTTATTTAGGTACGTTTGCTGTGATTAAAGTGATTAAACGTTGCTGTTCCTCTATGAGCCTGCAGGGGGTGCACTCTAGACCATTCACACAGAAAAGCATCCTGTGTGGTAGAAGCAAAAATTAGCTACATTTGTTTAAAATTGTAACAAAATCTATTATATTATCTAATATATTATTATCTAATATCTAAACAATTTATATCGGATGGGAACGTTTATAAAATCGTGACGCAGAGGTATTGTGATAATATCGTATCAGAAGGTCGTTGGATGTTTTCCTTCTCTACAGACCACGATAAAGCCCTAATGAATAAAATTGTTTATCAGAGAATAGGAACAACGTTCACCCGAACACGTTCCACCTGATCAAAGTCTGAAAGTCTTTTTCTGTCCGTCTTACCAACGACGTTCCATTACAATTCCTAAAGATTTTAGTCTAGGAAATCCGTAAAGGTTATAGGTCAACGTTAGGGCCCCTATTGATTAAAAATAAGGCATAAAATGAAAAAAGTCGTTAAGAGAGTTCTTTTTTTCTCTATAACTGAACGCTCTGAATCAACAATTTGGCACTTTTTAAACAAAAATAAGATGCTTGTTTTTTAAGATTAGGTCTTGAATTGACATGAAATAGTTCCCAGCCATGTTCACAAAGCTCCGCCCTCCAGGACTTTAAACAAGCATTATTATTATACTTATGTTCTTTTCATAACAATAATTTGCACTCTCACTCGTTCATTCTCTTTACAGCTTATCCTGTCCGGGGTCCCAGAAGGCCTGGACCTTATCCCAGGGGACTCTGGGCACCAGACGGGGTAGACCCTGGACCCTATCCCAGGGGACTCTGGGCACCAGACGGGGTAGACCCTGGACCCTATCCCAGGGGACTCTGGGCACCAGACGGGGTAGACCCTGGACCCTATCCCAGGGGACTCTGGGCACCAGACGGGGTAGACCCTGGACCCTATCCCAGGGGACTCTGGGCACCAGACGGGGTAGACCCTGGACCCTATCCCAGGGGACTCTGGGCACCAGACGGGGTAGACCCTGGACCCTATCCCAGGGGACTCTGGGCACCAGACGGGGTAGACCCTGGACGGGGTTGCCAAGCCACACTCGATCACACATTATGCGCAAAATCTGGCAACACCACCTTGAGTACCCAGAGGAAACCCACTAAGCACACTAAGCCCGGAGGTGTGAGGTCACAGTGTTAACCACGACGCCAAAGATCAACATGTCCTACTTATTCTTTCTTGTAGCGCATCCATGAAAAACAAGTCGCTTTCTGTAACTTTAACAACTATGAATAGTCGATCCTTCAAAAGCCTCTGTCTCGAACGTATGAGAACAAAAATAAATGTTGTCATGTTAGCGAGAATCTACAAAAGAAAAACAAGATGTTTCTCATGATGGAAAACTTTTTCCCCTTGAGTGACACTGGAGACTCCTTTCAACAATGTCACATAAACATTCCTTTTACAGTGAACTCCACCTCATCAACAATTATATGTTATTCTACTTGTAATATCTCAACATTGGTCAATTTCACATGAGGATAAAAGGAATGAACTCTTGACCCTAGAAGGAGTGAGGGCGTGTACAGTATAACATCCACAGAGATACTTCAAGTGTGTTGTCATCTTTTTACTGATCCTTCCGTTTACAGACATGGCCAAAGGAAATGATTGAATGCTGGGAATCTCGCTTGGCCGGACACAGCCTGATGCTCACAATGAGGTTGTAAAGTTAATCTTCGAAACATTTTGATGCTAAAAAGGGTCTGACCTAGGTTAAAAAAAAGTGCATTTTCAGATCATATAATTTTTTTAACAGTTAATGCTTCATTTTTTGTAAACATGCACACACATTTCAATTCTATGGCAGATAAAAAGAAACACATTTGCTAAAGACAATTTGATGCCATTTGATGTCTGTAGTGTCCGTAACGTTTTGGAATTCAAATATTTCAATGATCCTAAGCGTCAATCAGATGAAACTTGGGCAGTTTAGATTTCACATGAAGTGACATAAACCTGAAAAAGTGTATTATTCTAAAACGCACAATTGTTAAGATATTGCACCATGGGTTTGACATTGCAGATTTTTTGCTTTTTAAGCTTTTACCAAAAATGTAAGCAGCAATTTTTACAGGTCATGTGCTTCTAGAAGGTAACATCAATTTCAGTACCAATACTCAAAGAAATATGAATAATTCGCATTTAAAATTATTATTGTTTGAAGCGAAACAGTATAAATGTGAAAAATTGCCATTTTTGGGGCTCATATAAAATCATCTCTCCAAAATGGTGATTAGCAAGATCGGTCACTTCCATGTTGCATACAGTAAACTTCAAAACTAGCTTCTTTAGCACACACAGTTTCTGCATTATATTCATAACATAAAAATTAAATCAGCATAAAATCATCATAAAAAATGTCATCAGCAGCAATACTGAGTTTTGGCCGAAATGACTATTTCAGTTTGATTTTATTTTGTTGAAAGTTTTAGATTAAAAATTATGAAATAAATGAGTAAGCTGCTTTCCGAGCCGTTCCTGAATTCACGCTAAAAGGTTACTGTGTTTGTTCATCATTAAAGATTTTATTGTAAACCCTTACACCACATGGATTTCCTTTCATAAAAGGTCCCAATTAAAACCGCTTTAGAAGGCTAACCATGCAAAGAACCCATGGTGGAAAAAAAAACCCCTCTCTCTTTTCCTTTCTTTTATAAGCGCTTTGTGTTTTACAACACTGTGTCTTTCTCAGTGGGACGTGTGTGTGCTGACTGGATTATTTGGCTTTCAGGTTTGTAGAGAGAAATAAGTCTTCCTTCTCGGGTTACAGGTTTGGGAATAAGGTGTATGAGATTCTGGGTTGTTGTGTTGGGTTAAATATGTGTTTTATTTTGAGAAATGTGTGGATCCAATTGGGAAAAACTGGAAGTAAAGTGTAAATGGGACCTTAGACTTGTGAAAACCGTTCATCTCTACTGCACACGCTTGTCAGTCATGGATATGCTGTCCTTTTTTTTTTTTTTTTTTTGGTTTAATTTTAAGTTGCCATCTTCTTGGAACTTTATGCATCTCTTTGATTGGACTCTGATCAGCGATTTACATCACGGCTTGAATGTCGGATGGCCGGGAATAAGGCTACCCATAAACTTAATAATCTGACTAGTATCATGTAAGCAAAGCTCTCCTGAGACATTTATACTTCAAAATGCAAAAATAAAGAATTAAAAGGTTGCAATCATGGTAAAAAAGAGCTGCTGCAAAAACCACAAACTCTTTTTAGTAATAATAGGATGATTTGAGAGACACTTCTGTCCAACTTTGGCATGTAAGTGAGCCAAAATATGAATTAATTTATTCATCTTCTACAGTACAATGCATATCCTGTGTATAGGGTCACAGGGGCCTGGAGCCTATGCCAGGAGACTAAGGGCACGAGGCGGAGTACACCATGGACAGCTACACCCTGGGCACCCGCCAGATGGCCTAATCTGCATGTCTTTAGACTATGAGAGGAAACCAGGAGAACAGGCAAACTTCAAGCACACAGACCCTACTGTAGGTGGGAATCGAACCCTTGACCAAGAAGGTGCAAGGTCACAGTGCTAAGCACTATGCCAAGTGAGGCAAAATATCTCTGACAAAAAAAAAAAAAGAGCTAAACATTTTAAAGTTAAATGCTTTAGTGTTCTGTGTGCTGAGATTTGACGCAACCTCCTCCTGGGTACTATGCACTCGAGACTGTTTTCAGTTCTGGCACCTACAGTAGGTAGTGGAATAACCTTTCTCTAGATGTCTGTACAGTCGAGTCACAGGCAATCTTTAAGTGACAACAACAGACCCATCTGGTACTAAAGACCCCCCCACACCCACCCCCACCACCCGAGGGTACTTATATTTAGTAAGCTAGTAACCAGTGTAAGGATCTATCCAATGACGGAAACTTCAAAGCACTTTTGTAAATACTGTAGCTCTGGATAAGATCGTCTGCCAAATGCCTACATGTAAATGTAAATGCACAGAATAATTATTATTATTATTGATACCACAACACTCATAAACTTCTCATTTGGTTGGTTAAAAGGTGTTGATCATTCTTCCAGAACAACAACACGTCCATGGGAAAAACTGGAGGATTGAATCGTTTTTCATGAACATGACAAACTTTGATTTTTGCATTATTTCCAGACAAGAACTTAAAAAAAAACAGCATAAGCGATGATTGGAATCAGGTATCAGTGATAACAGAAAGGAATCTATCTCTCAGACGTAAAGCATGACATGCAAGTTGGCGAATTGTTGAGGTATAAAAGGAGTAGAACCCTTTTGCAAGAAAACGATCCTTTGCACAAAGTGAAATTCCAGTTGGTGGCATTTCCCAGTGGGCACAGGGAGCACCGCAGGACGCCTTCAGAAGTAGTGGGGACCTATTGAAGCCATAAAAAATATATATATTACACTCCAGATGTCTTCAGGAATAAGTTCTAAAACTATAGCCCTGATACTAAAGTTGTCATGAATATGATCTAAAAACTCTTGAGGTTTTATGTCTTTCTCCAGAAGACCTGAGGGCTGGCCGGTGTGCCCACTGGAATAGTAATGGATCATTCATTAGTGTTGAGATGCAGTGATGTTCTGGTTAAAATTAGAGTTCATGGGTTTGGGTTTGAGTGTTTATGTGAAGTTTGGAAGTACAGAATTTCCAAAACGTGCTGTAGCAATTGTGCTAAAAAACTAAAACTTTTATGTGCTGTGATTCGTGACAAGCATTGGTGCAATGTGTAAACAGTTCTGGATTTCACATTAGATCATCACACTGGACACAGCTGCACTCACCAGGCCGTCGCAGTTGCTGATGGCCACCGAGGCTCCTTGCACATCCGTGATATCGCCCACGTACATGCATTCGGTGTTGATCGGCTCAGTGCGCGTGCCGCCCGGCGTCTGCCACTCCATCTTGGCTCCGGGAGCCACCAGACGCGTGTTGGGGCGCAGGCGCAGGTGGAACTCCCGGCCGAAGACGGTGACGTTATAGTAGAGCCTCTCTCCGTCTCCTCGCGGCTCGTCGGCTGTTTCCGCCTCTCTTCGCCAGCGCCTACGGAACTGCCCGCGTGCTGCACCCGCTGACACCGCGTGCGACAGGAAGCGGCCGTGCGCATCGCTCAGCACGGGCCTCACCAGTCCATAGTCCCCCAGCACGTGCTGCAGGGAATCTGCCAAACCACAAATACACACACACACATATATACTTCTTGAACTTTTGCTTCCTTAAAGTCAATAATCCTGATTACAGGAGTGTTATTAACACATGATGTGTGTGTTGCAGTGTGCATGCATTAGGGTTGATGCGGTGATTTATGCAACTAATCTACATCATCTACAGTATACACTTCATCCTGTACTGGTTGTGGGGGGCCTGAAGCCTAACCCAGGAGACTTAGAGCACGAGGTGGGGTACACCCTGGGAACACATACAGTACACACTATGGGAATGCCAATTAGCCAAATCTACATCTATCGACATCTAGCCAAATCTATCCACGAGGCTGTGGTAGATAGTCGGAGTACCCAGAGGAAACCCAACAAGCACGGAGAGAACATGCTTCATGTGCTTGCACACAGACCCAAGGTGCAAATCGAGCCTGGACCCTGGAGCTTCAGCTGATCTACACTCTCATTCACACACTACGGGGAATTTACAGTAGGAACGACAATTAGCCTCATCTGCATGTCTTTGGTCTGTGGGAGGAAACTTGTTGGAGTGCAAACTCTACACACACAGACCTCAAGGCGGGAATCGAACCTCGACCTTGGAGGTGCAACCAATACGCCACCATGCTGCCATGCAACTGATCTGTTCTCACTCACTCATCGTCTATATCGCTTTATCCTGCATACAGAGTCGCAGCGGGGCTGGAGGCTATCTCAGGAGATTTAGGGCACGAGGCGAGGTACATCCTGGACAGCGCGGCAATCCATCACACACACACACACACACACACACACACACACTATGGGCAATTTACTGTAGTAACAATAAATTAGCCTAATCTAAATGTATTTGGTCTGTGGGAGGAAACCTGTGGAAGTGCAAACTCTATACACACAGACCTCGGGGCGGGAATCAAACCCGGACCTTGGAGGTGTAAGGAGGACAGCGTCCACCATTACACCACCATGCTGCCATGCAACTGATCTAGTCTATGAATTAATATTTGCAGGAAAACATAAAGTAATGTAAATAATAATAATAATAAAGAGTTTTTCCTTTACGTTCGCCTGGCTCATCCTAAAACCAGCCTCAGATCAAAGCACTTCTCATGTGCTCGGTTTCCAAACATTGCCACGTGTCCCGGGTTTTCCACCGCGGGTCCACCTGCTCCATGCACACGCGCGGCTACACCCGCGACCGCAGCGCGCCTGCTCTCCGTGCGTCTCTCACTTTCTCCGATCTGACACTGTAACACTGTGTGACGCGCTGAGGTGACGAGCCACACCTATGTGCACGAAAGTGCAGTATATATACAGTACATGCAGATCTACACACTGATATATATTTACAGCATATCTCACTAGATCATTTTCAGGATCGAGTGCGCACAGCATCTCTCCAGAGGAGAAAAAAAAATAAACAACACACACACACACACACACACTTGGAAAGCTATGACAGAAATCGAAATCGGGTCTTCCATAGCTGCTCGGGTTTTGCGCTCAGTGCGCAGTGCCATGTGGAGACCCGGGCGCATTAAAGCGCATTAAAGCGCAATGCGCGCAAAAACCCTCCGAGCCCCGGAGAGACAGACAGACAGAGAGAGAGAGAGAGAGAGAGAGAGAGCGGGCAAGACTGATGACACAGCATGCAGGACCGGGTGGGAAAGAAAAGAGGAGGGAAAAAAGTCCTTGAGCAGGGATGCCTGAGCAAGTTCACATGGAGAGAAGTAAAGCAATTCCTGCATTCTAGAGCAAAGGAGGGATCATCCCGACCATCACCATCACCATGAACAACACCATCATCACCATCATTATCATCATCATCATCATCATCATCATCATCCAGGTGAACGTAAAAGTAGATGGATAAAGAGCGTACCTAGGCTACTGGCGATGTAGAGGCCGTGGGCGGGCAGCAGCAGCGCGGAGATCAGGATCGGAAACGCGGCGGCGGGATTCATGGCAGCTCCGAACTGCGCAGGTGGGAGAGAGACGGAGTTCAGGATCCGGAGGAGGAAAGTTACAGCGGAGGGAGAGAGAGAGAGAGACAGAGAGAGAGAGAGAGAGAGAGAGAGAGAGAGACAGAGAGAGAGAGGGAGAGAGACAGAGAGAGAGAGAGAGAGAGAGAGAGAGTAACTTACTGCGCACAGCACCGGAGACGAGGAGAGACTCTATCTCACTCTCTCTCTCACTCACTCACTCTGCCTCTATCACTCTCCCCTCTCTCTCTCTTTCACTTTCTCCCTTACTCTCTCCCAGTGTCTGGCTCATTCTCTCTCCTTTCAAACTGTATCCCTGTGTGTGTGTGTGTGTGTGTGTGTGTTTGGAGTGTGTGTGTGGTAGAGTCTCCCTCTCTCTCTGTCTCTCTCTCTCTCTCTCTCTCTGTGTGTGTGTGTGTGTGTGTGTGTGTGTGTGTGTGTGTGTGTATCTACTGTCCCAACCCAATCCATTCATCCTATTCATCTAATCCAGCTGGAAAATCTAATGGCACCCTCAATCCTCTGATGCAGAAGAATACTTATTCTCTTTAGGGAAATGTTTTCATCCTGTGTGTGTGTGTGTGTGTGTGTGTGTGTGGACTGAAGAGAAACCTGCAGGACCTGCACAAACTTTCTCGCTTTCATGCTTATAGAACTTCACCCAATCCAACAGCGCCCCCTGTGGTGAACTCACAGAGGATGTGCTCTGTTGTGTTTTGGTTTTGTGCGCGCGCGCGCGCGCGCGTGTGTGTTATTAGATATTATTGAAGCGTCAAGATGCTGTACAAAATATTACAACAACATATTGACATCTTTATAAACAAAAGACAGGTTTTGTCTGTATATTGGGTCAGAACTCGCACATTCATTCATTGATATCTTTACGTTTCATACATTAGAGGACCGGAAACCAGTCTCAGGAAAAAAAAATCTGTCTTTCTGTCTGTCCAGATTTTGTTATATCACCACAAAAAAAACTGACAGAATTTAATGACAATCCGTCTGTTTTTGCCTGAAGTTATGAGCGGTTGTGTTGGGTGGTTCATGAACGATTCGTTCTTTTTAACGTCACTCAGAAGAGCGAGTCGTCTCCGAGAGTGACCCGTTCATTTTCCACTGGGCGCGCATGCGCACATCATCGCAAAACCTCCGTAGGTTACTGTATGTACAGGAAACAGAATTGAGCGATTCTTTCTCAATGACTCTTCTACTCCGAGCCGTTCGTTCTTTTGTCACGTGACTCCCATAGACGCAATAGAGTCAAAAGAACGAGCGACTCAGACTAGAAGATATGATGCTCATTCTGTTTATTATAATATGTCCTTAGCTGCATTATAATATTTTCATTACTGGAACTCCAAATTTGTGGATGTAAGATGTATTGGGGGTCTTTTTCTTTTATTGAAAATGCAACATTTTATTTTATTTCTGATCAAAAGAATGAAATTAACTAAATGACTCCAAAAAAGATTTGTTAATTTTAATGAACACGATTCAAACAACCGAGTCACTAAAATTATTCAAACTTCCCACCAATGAGCTAATATATAATAATTTTAGATAAACTAATGAGCGGTTGTGTTCGGACAGTGTACTGCGCCTGCGTCAGACTGTGGGCGTGTCTTAAATCAACCGCGGAACAGAATTTGATGCATCTTCTGCAGTACTTAGGCTACGTTTACACTGTGTACACGATCTTTTGCTCATACTGTATGTGACACAAATCGGATATGTTCTATGTCCGTGTAAACAGGGAAAAAAAACACATGCATACCGATATTTCAAGATCGGTTTCAGGCCTCCTTCATATGTGGAAATCAATATCAGATATAAATCAGATATGTGCTAATGTGATTGTTGTATAAACAGACAGATCGGATTTCCTTAGTCGTTGTGTTCTCTACGTCATTAAAACAGTGACTTTTTCGCGGTTTAATGACGTAATGTTTTTCTCCGGTGGAAGCGCGTGTGGAATAATAACATCCCAGGTGACATGGAAGAGGAAAAGAACCCCCCCCCCCACACACACACACACACCCCGCCTTGTGTTAATAAAAATCAGATATAGGCAACAAATCAGAATTAGGCATCGAGACCTGCAGTGTAAACGTAGCCTTAGATTTCTGACTGAAGTTTAATCTGCACCATAAGTGAAATCACAATGTTGAGTAAAAGTGATTTTATGATCAGTTATGTGCTGGATTTAATAATCTACTTTAAAATAAACTATTTTTCAATTCAATTCAATTTTATTTATATAGCGCTTTTAACAATGGTCATTGTCTCAAAGCAGCTTCACAAAAATTTAAGAAATTTAATTTAACAAAAAAAAAAAAAAAAAAATTTATATATATATATATATAGAATAATTATATATAAAGTAATAAGTAAATAAATAAAATTATAATAGAAAATAAATAAATAAAAACAAATAATAATAATTATAGAAAAGAAAATAATTGGAATTGTGGATGTGTGAGAAAAATGTGCAGATAATAATGAGATGAATGAATGAAATGTCTCTGATGAGCAAGCCAAGGGTGACGGCGACGGTGGCAAGGAAAAACTCCCTGAGATGGCATTAGGAAGAAACCTTGAGAGGAACCAGACTCAACAGGGAACCCATCCTCATTTGGGCGATAACAGATAGAAATGATATAACATCTTGTGTTGTGCAGGTGAAAAATCAATATGACAGAAATTATTTAAATGGTCATGAAGACCAGTTCAGCATAGGGACGAGTCAGTAGGTGCAGAGGGCAGATGAGGTCTGGATCACTGGAAGCACAGGAGCAGCATGTGTAGCTCCAACCATCATAAAGCTGAATCCAGTTGGAGCTGGTCCTTCTCTGGGTGCCTCAGGAACCTCGCAGGGTCGGCCTTTGTCTACTGAAGCTGGCAAAATCTCCCGATGCCTCGGGATGGGTAGAGAAATACAGAACAGATGGGGAGAATTAGCGTAGTTGCCATTCGGTATAGGTGTACTGGAGTATGAGTACTGGGATGAGTTATGTGTATGCCAGATTAAAAAGATGCGTCTTGAGTCTACTTTTGAACTGAGAAACCGTGTCTGCTCCCCGGACACTGTCTGGAAGGCTATTCCAAAGCTTTGGAGCTAAATATGAAAAAGCCCTACCCCCTTTTGTAGATTTTGAAATTCTGGGAACTACCAGAAGTCCGGAGTTTTGTGATCTTAAGGCGCGTGGTGGATTGTAGCGTATCAGAAGACTGGTTAGGTATGTGGGAGCTAAACCATTTAAGGCCTTGTATGTAAGTAATACTATTTTGTAATTTATTCTAAACTGAACAGGTAGCCAGTGCAGGGATGATAATATTGGGGTTATATGATCATATTTTCTGGATCTAGTGAGAACCCTGGCAGCTGCATTTTGGATTAACTGAAGCTTGTTTATTGAGGATGCAGGACAACCACCTAGTAATGCATTACAATAGTCCAGTCTGGAGGTCATGAATGCATGAACTAGTTTTTCTGCATCAGATACGGATAAGATGTTCCTAAGTTTAGCAATATTTCGAAGATGGAAAAAGGCTGTTTTTGTGATATTTGAAATGTGATTTTCAAAAGACAAGTTACTGTCTAATATTACTCCCAGATCTTTTACTGCTGAGCTGGTAATAACAGTACATCCTTCTAAGCGCAAGCTGAATTGTGAAAGCTGTTGTGTGCTGGTTTTTGGGCCAATAAGTAATATCTCTGTCTTATCTGAATTTAATAAAAGAAAGTTATTGGTCATCCAATCTTTTATGTCCTGGACACACTCAGTTAATCTAGACAACTTAGGTATTTCGTCTGGTTTAGTTGAGATATATAATTGGGTATCATCAGCATAACAATGGAAACTAATCCCATGTCTTCTAATGATGTTACCCAAGGGAAGCATGTATATTGAGAACAACAGAGGTCCTAAAACTGACCCTTGTGGGACCCCATATTTCACTGGCATTATACCAGACGGTTCTCCATTTAGATCTACAAAATGGTAGCGATCAGACAGGTAAGATCTAAACCATTTTAGTGCCTGTCCCTGAATGCCTATATAATTTTGTAAGCGATCTATGAGAATATTATGATCTATAGTGTCGAATGCAGCACTAAGATCGAGCAGGACTAGCAATGAGATGCAGCCTTGGTCTGAAGCTAAAAACAAGTCATTTGTAATCTTAACTAGTGCAGTTTCTGTGCTATGATGGGGCCTGAAACCTGACTGAAATTCTTCAAGGATGTTGTTATCCTGCAAGAATGTGCAAATTTGAGCTGATACTACTTTTTCTAGTATTTTTGATATGAACGGGAGGTTTGAGATCGGTCTGTAATTTTTTATTTCATTCGCGTCCAAATTAGATTTTTTAAGAAGCGGCTTAATAACTGCTAACTTGAAAGGTTTAGGGACGTGACCTAGATGTAATGAAGAATTAATAATGTTTAGGAGTGGCTCTCCAACCGTAAGCATCACTTCTTTTAAAAATCTGGTTGGGATTGGGTCTAACAGGCACGTTGTTGATTTAGCCGAGGTGATGAGTTTATACAGCTCTTCCTGTCCTATACCTGTAAAGCAGTGAAAATCTAAATGTGAAGCTATAGGCTGAACTGGATCGTGAGATACTATTAGAGGTTGAACCTCCATTATTTTCTTCCTGATATTATTGATTTTTTCATTAAAGAAGTCCATAAAGTCTTCACTTCTAAACTGTGATGGGATACTCTCTGCGGGCATCTTAGGTTTTGTTAAGCGAGCCACTGTACTAAATAAGAACCTGGGATTGTTTTGGTTTCTTGCTATCAGTTGGCTAAGATGCTCGGTCCTAGCAGTTTTTAGAGCCTGTCTATAGCTGCACATACTGTCTTTATACGCAATTCGAAAAACTTCTAATTTAGTTTTCCTCCATTTTCGCTCGAGGTTACGGGTTGCTCTCTTTAGGGCGCGAGTATGACTGTTGTACCACGGTGCCAATGTTTTATCTCTGACTTTTTTTAATCTGATGGGAGCAACAGTGTCTAATGTACTGGTAAAAATAGTGCCCATGCTGCTAGTCACTTCATCTAGATCATCTGCATTTAGGGGTCTAATAAGAAATTGGGACAGATCCGGCAGATTACTTGTGAATCTGTCTTTAGTGGTGGGATTCATATTTCTAACAGATTGATAGCGTGGGGAGACACAGCTAATCTGTTCTACGGGTAGAGTATATGTCAGGAGGTGATGATCTGTGATATCATCACTTTGAGGTATGATCTCTATATTAGAGACATCTATACCATGGGATATAATTAAATCTAGCGTATGATTATAGCGGTGAGTTGCTCCAATTATATTTTGCTTAACCCCAAAGGAATTTAGTAAATCCATAAATGTGAGTGCTAAAGCGTCGTTAGCATCATCTACATGAATGTTAAAGTCTCCTACTATCAATACTTTGTCAGAGTTAACCAATAGGTCTGATAGCAGATGTCCAAATTCTTTAAGAAAATCGCCATATGGCCCCGGGGGTCTGTACACGGTGGCCAAGGTAAAATATAGCAAGGGTTTATTACGTATTTCATTTAGTGCAACATTAATGATAAGCACTTCAAATGAATTAAACCTGGGCCTTATTTTCTGGGTAACAGTGAGTACATCATTGTAGATAGTGGCGACACCACCGCCGCGACCAATTAGACGGGGCTCGTGCTTATAGAAATATCCTGACGGAGTAGACTCATTCAGACCAAAATATTCATTTGGTTTAAGCCAGGTTTCAGTGAGACAGAGTGCGTCAAGGCAATAATCTGAGATAATTTCATTAACAATAAGTGCTTTAGGCGCAAGGGATCTAATGTTGAGTAGTCCAAACTTTAGAGGTGGAAGTCCAAACTTTAGAGGTATACTAAATATACTACTAAATATACTTGCTCAATGTAAACAACCAGCTGCACCAATAGATATTAATTAGATATGAATTAAACTGTTTTTGAATATTTTCACTTTGGATGAAATAACAGCGCTGAAGTGGTATAAGTGAATTTTAACATGCTGGAGTCATTTTAAGACAAATCTTCATATTTATCTCATCTACTTTTTCCATTTCTCATCTGTGATTCACACTCAGTTTACCGCACAGGGAGTGTATTCGTCTGACAACGAAAGAAGTACAACTTAGTGTAAACAAGGCGTAAGATACTCAACCTTATAAATTTTTTTTGTATTAAAAAATTACAACTAAAAAAGACAAACAGACATGTACCTGGGCTTCAGAAATAATTACATCACTGATTACATTAAAGATGATCAGCTTATTTTTAGCTTTAACCTTTTAACTATTTCTTAAATCTCTTTTCCCGTCAACGATATGCTTATGCTAGTTACATTTAAATCTAACTGGAAAAAAGATAATAAAAATATGAAATCCCTTATGTTTCTTTATTCATTACCGGCCTTTAGGGAGAATAAAACCGTCCATTTGAAGCCAGATGTCATTTCAGGGCACTACACACACACACAAACTTATTATTCACACACTCACACACTCAAGGTGCAATTTCCAGTCGCCAATCCGCCTCCTGACAGGTTCTCGTGAGGCTGTAGGAAACCGGAGACCCCAGAGGAGGAAATCCCACATAGACACAGGAGAATATATGAAACACCACACAGACAGCAACCTGAGCTCAGGATCCAATCTGTGACCCTGGAAATGTGAGACAGCCGCGATGCCCGCTGCACAATCATGCCACCATTATGTCGTCTTTTGTGCATTTGTGTCCTTGGAATAAAAAAAAAAAAGTTAAAAAAAAAAAAAAAAAAAAGACTTACAGTTAGAATATATGTCTGACCTGACCTGCAAGTGATCACATTTTTTCCCTGTTATCTGATTCTGTAGAAACCTATAAACGTGGCTAGCATCCATTTTTAAATTCATTCATTCATTCATCTTCTATACCGCTTTATCCTGTATTTAGGGTCGCGGGGACCTGGAGCCTATCCCAGGAGACTCAGGGCACGAGGCAGGGTACACCCTGGACAGCATGCCAATCCATCGCAGAGCACACACACACACACACACACACACACACACACACACTATGGTCAATTTAGGAACGCCAATTAGCCTAATCTGCATATCTTTGGACTGTGGGAGGAAACCGGAGTACCCGGAGGAAACCCACCAAACACGGGGAGAACATGCAAACTCCATGCACACAGAGACGGGAATCGAGCCTGGCCGGGAATCGAACCCGGACCCTGGAGGTGCAAGGCGACAGACAGTGCTAACCACTACACCACCGTGCTGCCCCATTTGTAAATATATTTTATATTTTGTTATACAGTATATGTTTATCAAAAATGTATGAATGTGTACAATTCAATATTTTCGAACAGAAAGCAACATATTACACGACAGATCAATTTTCATTCACTCATCTTCTACACCAGTTACCATGTGCAGGAATGCAGGAAACCTGGAGCCTAAGCCAGGAAAGTTGCCGGCACATTTGGAACCAAAACCGGACATTTTGACAATCCATCGCAGGCTACACATGCACACACACACACACACACACACACACACACACACACCACACACTCATTCACCCACTGTGGGCAATTTCTGGAACAACAATTAGCCTAGTCTGCATGTCTGGGACTGTGGGAGGAAACCACCAAGCACAGGGAGAACATGAAAACTACATGTGTACAGACCCCGAGGCGGGAATCGAACACTTAACCCTAGAGGTGCAAGGCTACAGTGTTGACCATTATGTCACCACCAGTTCAAAAAAACTAATCTGAAAATGGAAAGGAGCAAGTGTCACAAAGTTAGCAGAAGAACTCTCATTCTCCAGTACCCTCAGTAAAACCTAACAACTGTTTTACTTATAAGTACTGTTCAAGTCTTAGGCACATTTTTTTTTTAAATGCCATAAACAAAAATACCTTTGAAAACATTTCTATATAAGAGAAACTCTTATGAAGAGCACTAAACACATAAAATAAATACAGTAAAAAAAAAAAGTTGTATAAAAGCTGTAGATTTGTGCAGTTATATAAGTACACTGAAGTACAATGAAAGTAGCTGTTCATTCATTAATTTCCCATAAATTTTATCCCATGTAGGATCATAAAACCTTGGAGTACAGCACAGGATACACCCAAGATGGAGTGCCAACCCATCCTGAGGCACAAGCGCACACACACAACAAGCATTTAGGAAATGCCAATCATGCTACACTGCATGTCTTTGTAAAAACCCACCAAACTCCACAAACAGACCAGAGATAAGATTTGAATCCTCAACCCTAGAGGCGTGAGCCAACTGATATATTCCAGACACGGAGAACGCAAGTGCAAATGAGATAAGTCCAAAAACACGACAATCAAAATCAAGGATAATCTAACTCGTAAGTCCAGTAAACCCGTAAATGTGGAAACAAAGACAAGATCAAAATCCGAAAGAGCAAGCAAGATCCAGAAAGCTTGGCGACGACACTGGAACAAGTTCACAGGGAGCACATCATTTACGAGGACCGGACGTACGCTAGTCTTATTAATCTGTCCTGTAATTAGTACTCAGGTGAGCTAGAGCTTTGGTGTTGGGAGTTGTAGTTCTTGTTTCTTGTAGTTCTGACAGCGACGGTGTCAAGTGTAGAAGAAAGACAGTGTAGAAAAGAGCACTGGAGCCTAGCAAACATTAGGCTAATTAAGGCAAATTAAGCCCTGGTCAAGAGTTAATGTGGCCTTGATGGTAATCATTATCCACCTACGCCTACCTTACACCAGCTCTACACCAGATCAGTGATATTCTATATCAGTTCTATGTGTTTAGATATAAAATCCTTTGTCGTTTGAGAAGCACCACGACTCATTTTAATTTAATATCAAGTCGTGCTGTACTTCCTCATTACTGATCTAGTTACAGAATAAATTAGACATTTAGGATTTAAACTGACCACAGATCTGTACATTTCTTTCTTAATAAAACGTTGGGTTCAGAGTCACACGTTGGTATTTTTACTCATCGTACATATCGCCTTGTATTAAACCCCGTTGTCTCTTGCTGTCTGATTTATGTTCCTGCACACCATGTGTGCTGCCTGCCACCTCCCGTTCCCCTCCGTTACCATGGCGATACCAAGCCCTGTACCTGGAAAAGTACACTTCTGAACATTTTTATATATCCGCACCTTCAAACCAAAGCTGGTTACATACAAGCTAGAATGTTTATACAGAGAATAATGCTATCCTTTTTTTCCCCACACTACCAAGTCTATGCATGGTCTGTAATTACAGTAAGTGGATTATTTTCCTATGAATGCACACCCCAGGATGTGTTATTCAGTGCACAGCAGCAGCTCTGACTCTGTGGTGCAGGGTGAAAGTGAATTTGCAGGTTAAATACCAAGGCTATTTCACAAATATAATGAAACGAACAAGGTAAAAATTAGAAAGTGTAATTCTTGAATAAATAAAACATTGTTGGTTGGTCCTATTTAGTGGTTAGTTGCTTGTTATGGATATATATAAAAGTTCATAAAGTGTGCATGCAATTTAGATTTTTATCTATAATGAGCATATATTTTTATCATGCATGATGGATTAAGAGAAAGAAAGCTACACTGTACTGAGCAGATGTAAGCACTATTTGTTTTAATACATTTCTTTTTCTAGTTGTTAATTTTATGACATAAGCATTACAGAGGGAGTATAAAAGCAGCCAATAAAACGAAAAGTTATTGAATAATATTTGCATTTCTGTAGGAAAAGCAACATATTATGTAATACACTACATAATGTTGCATTAAACATAATGAAGGCTGTCAGGTTTGAAGAAGAACTGGGGCGGGTTCTCCAGGTTCCAGGATGCTTGTTAAACCTGAACAGCCGTTACTTACCATTTCCTTGTATTGCATTTCCTTGTCATTGTACCAGAGACTTGTGATGTATTTGGAAAAAGCATGGCCGTGACTCTTTAGTTTTTATGGACGAGGATTTGGGCCAGCATAAAAAAAAAAAAAAATTCTCTTAGAGTTCTAACTTTAATCTCAGAATTCTAAACTAAACTTCTAATAAACCAAAGTCGGAATTCTAAGGAAAAAAGTTAGAATTCTTCAGGGAAAAATAGAATTAAAGGTACTGTATTTGGAAAGCCAGCATAAAAATATATTAAAATTTTTATATTGATTATAAAAATATATTAAATATAAATATTTAAATAAATATGAATATATATTGAAAAATATGTATTGAACTTTTTATCTCAACATTCTGACTTTAATCTCAGAATTCTGAACTAAACTTGTCATTTTAAACTAAAGTGACAATTCTGCATGGATTCTCTTTGGAAAGAACATCGAATGAACTATGGTTACTGTAGTTCACATGGAAGCGGATTAGGTGCCACCATAAAAATAATCATTTGAAACTTTTTTTCAGGATTCTAAATTTAAATTCAGAATTTTAACTTTAAACTAAAGTCAGTATCCTAGGAAAACAGTAATGATACATGATACATTAGTTTGTTTATTTATTTATTTACTTACTGCTCTTTGGTTTTCTTTATTGTAAGTCAAAGCATAATGTTGTCATTTCTCAAGGCCACGTGGATTTACAGGATTTATTTTTTACAATGTAAGATATTTGCATGGTACTACCATACATTTGCGGTCATGATACACGTTTATCTATATTGTATTTATATTAGAATATTTTATCTATATGTAATGTTCTGTATATGTCTGAGCCTGACTGACTGAAGCCTCCTTGTAATATTGCATTTTAATATTTAAATTTTTATATTGTAGTGTTCGGGGCTTAAGCAAGTAAATCAGATTTCCCCCCTATTGTGACATCATATTGGAGGTAACCCTTCCCTGGATCAGTTCCAAGCCACGACCAGCACTGCACAACTCAGTAATAAAGGCTAGACTAGCGAGTAGCGGCTACAGTAATTGCTGATGTCTAATCTATCCTTCTTCTGCCGTTATTTGTGTTCTAACTGGAATTAACCATCTTACATAATTTATATTCTCCACTTACAGTAGTTTGTTTGTCAGATATGAACTTGGGGGGAAAAACTCCCCAAGCTTGGGGGAAATGAATGGACAGCCAGCACAACCTTAACCAGAGCAATTAAAGCTCAAGCTAGGGCCCAAGAGGGTTTGAACCTGGTTCCTCCCAGTGCCTTAACCACTGAGATACCCAGTGTCCTAAATATGGCCATTTCCAGTCCCTCTATTCTGATTGGATGAGGAAATGCACTTCCTTAAAGGGGAGTTTCAGGGCAGGTCATGTACATCATTTTATAAAGCTACAGACAGTGAAAGAAAATCAAGTCACCTGAATGCAGGATCTGAAATGTAGTTCAGCTGGAACATTAACACAGGTCTTTGGAGACCTCTAAGACTTATGTTATCTTGTTTTAAAAAAGGAGTATAATATGTGACCTTTAATGTTTGGACTGGAGAGAGAGAGAGAGAGAGAGAGAGAGACTGGTTAGAGCTGACTGGATGTCTACAACAGGACTAATAACCACTCTTTATGAGTATGGTGAGCAGAAAAGCACACATCTCAGAACATACGTTTTCACACCTTGAGTCTGATGGGTTACAACAATCACTCCTGTCACACAAGAACAGGAATCCGAGGCTATACTGGACACCTGGTTTAATAAATCTTTAATTGTGTTGTGACATAATGATGCTACTGTAGGACACAAAATTAGGTGTCAGTTCAGGAATCCATGGAGCTGACCTGCTTCAGGCTGGTGGCTGGGGTGTAATGAAGCCTGATGTCTTGTAGGTAGAACTATTACCTGTAATGTTGATTCCTGCCTCGGGTCTGTGTGTGTGTGGAGTTTGCATGTTTTCCATCTGCTTGGTGGGTTTCCTCCGGTTTCCTCCCACAGTCCAAAGACATGCAGGTTAGTCTGACTGGTGTTCCCAAATTGCCCATAGTGTGTGAATGAGCGTGGGAGAAAGTGTGTGTGTGTGTGTGTGTGTGTGTGTGCCCTGTGGTGGATTGGCACCCCGTCCAGAGTGTACCCTGCCTCCATGCCATAAGTCTACTGGTATACTGTAGGCTCCAGGACCCCTGCGACCCTGTATGCAGGATAAAGCGGCATAGACGAGTGAGTGAGTGAGTGAGTGAGTGAGTGAGTGAGTGTTGTACGTTCTGAGCACTACTTGATGTCAGCGTTGGTTTAAAAAAAAAAAAAAAAGCATTCTGGAAGGCAGATAATCAGGGACAATTTCGAGAAGGTCAGCAGGAACTGCGTGCCATGTGTGGGGTCAAACACACAGCAACCATTTGTTTGCATGCATTAGCATAAGTGATGAGCAGAGGGACAGACTCTAATTGTGAACTTGAAAGGTTAAGATTCTGAAGCGCAAGGTTCGGTGGCATCGGGTCAGAGTTAATCTGGTGCAGTTATGAAATATTTTATCTGCCTCGGTCTACTGTATGGCTAGGATGGAATGTATGGAATGGAATGAATACAACAAGAACACTCACTCTGAGAGGATATATATCGGATAGTGACGCTGTCGGCTTGTGTTTGACCCCTGCAATGAATGTGGGTTATTTTTAGGTGTTTACACACACATCCACACACACACACACACACACACAAAGAGAGAATGAAATCATGACTTTTTACCTTTTGTAAGACTTTCACATTAAGACTTTTGATCTTATTTGATCTTATCTCGTCCTATAAGCATAATTGGAACTTATGCAAGCTATGCAAAACTTTCATGACATTTATTATGTTCGAAAATTTTCCACCTTCATAATGTGTCAATATAATTTTTATATATATATATATATATATATATATATATATATATATATATATATATATATATTTTTTTTTTTTTTTTTTTTTTTTTTTTTGCTAACTACCATCTCCATGGCAACTTCTGTCACTTTTGCATCGCAGGACACACAGCACAGATGTGGACGCGGCTCTCCTGCCTTGAGTGACCACGACGGGTCATGATCCCTGAGCGAACTGTGCACTGATCCAAAATGCACTCACAAATGGAGAGAAGCATGACTGGAATTGCTGTGTGTGTGTGTGTGTGTGTGTGTGTGTGTGTGTGTGTGTGTGTGTGTGTGTGTGTGTGTGTGTGTGATGGTTGAAAAGAATTTGGCATTGCTCCTGACTTTGGATTTACACTCCATAAACTCTGTCTGAGGGCAGTCTGCAATGTGTGCCTTTTTATTTATTTTATTTATTTATTTTTACCTCCTTGAAAGAACTTCATATTTTTTCTTGCTTCTACAAAAGTGTGAATAGATCGATGTTGCTGAAGGCCACCGACCCATGTTTAGTGTTAACGTGGCGCAAAATAAAACTACATTATGAAAAGAAGCGTTTTTATATTCTTGAAGGCTCGTTTAGGGATTTGTAAAACAAAGGCCTGCTTTTTTAGCAGCCAGAAAGGTGTTGAAATGATCAGCTTTAATCGAAGTACACAAGTGCGAGTACATTTACAACACTTTCAAATAGCAAATTAGCAGAAAACAATCCAGAAAAAAAAGAAAGAAAGAAAAAGTCACACACTTTAATTCTTCATTCGATCGCCTTTCGCTCAAATTACAGCAGCATTATGCAGTGCTCAATACAGGTGTGAAAATGATTCCTCATGCACCCAATTTGAGTCCTGTTCCATCAGGGAAGAAAAGCTCCGTAGACGTGATAATCTGGTCATTCAGGTCGTCGGCTGACTTCATTTTATTGCCTAGTCTAGACCTGAGCAACTTCAGATCGTAACCCCGCCTCCAGAGGCGCGTACAGTGGGCACTATGCATGATGCGTGCATCGCTTCATGCGCTTCCCTCCTTACCCTGACACGCCCATCACTCTGGAATAAGGTCAGCCTGGACTCATCAGACCACATGACCTTTTTCTATTGCTCTGACATCCGATCTTTATGCTTCCTATGCTAAAGATGTTTTTTTTTCTCATTAACAAGTGGTTTTCTTATATCTACACTGTTTCGTCCCAGTCACCATGTATGGAAATGCTCTTACTGTCTCTAAGCTTTAACATAGCTCTGATTTCTGGAGCCTAAAGCCTAAAATTTCTGATTTCTGGAGGGGCAAACAGTATACTGTGGGCAATTTGGACCAAGAAGGAAACCCATCAAGACCAGAGGAGAGACTCGAACCCTCAACCCTGAAGGTGTGAGGTGACAGGGATAATCACTGCTCATGGTACCTACCATTTTAAAAGTAAGTAGCAAAAATAATTTCACTCTACAGTATGTAATACTTTAAAAAGTTTTGTGTTTTCATTTCCAGTGCTGCAAGTCGTGAATTGTATATATATATATATATAAATTTTTTTTTTTTTTTTTTTTTTGTCGTTTTTTTTTTTTTTTTTTTAACATAAGGTTATGTTATGTTTCTCTGACAAAAGCCCTAATCCTGCATGAGGTCAATGCAGCTAAACGCTTCAACACCTCAAGTTCAGATGTGCACGCTAAAACATCTTTATAAAAACACATAGTGTATACCACCGCAGCATCTTCTCCATTCTTCGTCTCTCTACACAAATTCATGAATGTTATAACAGAAACGCTGAAAAGATGAAAAACATCCTTTCGAGCGGCATAAAAGCGATAGCCTGGAGGTGAGTAAATTACCGTTATTGAATAAAAGCCTTCGAGAAACGCTCTAATGGATTGAAGACATCCCGTTATATAGTCGTTTCATCTCCTGCGTCTGTAGTAATCAAGTCAAATCTACTCGAGCTCGAACTCACTGATGCCTCCTGGAGAAAAAAAAGAGAGAGAGAGATAAAAAGCACAAATTACAGCCTAAAATATAAGTTTAATCATAGTATTTTAGACAGACCTATTACATTAAACAGCCCTGTTTTCGAATATCATGCTGGAATAATGACAAGTGAAATCTGACTGTTTCTTAAAGAGGATGTTAAAGACAGTCCTCCATTCAGTACTTCAGGGCTGAATAATAATCCAATCATTCACATTCACAGCTGCTGAAGCGTTGAGAAATAGTGGGTAAATTGAGAAAACATTATAGCATATGTTTTTATCTTATTAGCCTGGGCATTTAACTATGTGTTTCATACCATTGTGGTATAGCAGCGATTAGATGTAAACCTTCTGATTCCTGATGTGTATCATCTCGATAATGTGATGAAAATTATTAATTACAAAACATTGAGGTCTTCATCCTCGCCTCTCATTTCTTCATATTTTGCTATTTTGCTGCCAAAGAGTCAGAGTATCTTGGATTTTTGATGTTATCTTGAGGAATATCTTCCTGAAGCTTTCCAAGATTCCTGAAGGACTTTTTTTTTGGGGGGGGGGGGGATGGGGGGCAAGTTTTTAGATCTCAGAGCGTTTCTGAGGAATTTTTTTTGTTTGTTAAGCCACACCGTTACCATTCAAGCATTTAAAAAAATATCTAATTTAAGGCATAAACCAGTGAGAAAGAGATGCAGATGATGACAGATGATCAGGATTAGTTATACTGGTGATGCTGAATGCTGAGTGGTTGGAACAGACGAGAGGGGAAATGAGGTCGCTGCTGAGGCTGTTACTTAAACAACACATAATTAAATTGTATCTTTAGGCACTTTGCAGTCTGTCACAGTTACACTTTGTCAATTTAATCTACATAATTGTTTAATCATGTGGAATATTACACTTTGTTTGGTTGTTTGGTTTTAGCCATGTTATGATTAACACCTAGTTCATAGTATAGTATAGTATAGTATATAGTATAGTATATAGTATAGTATGTAGTATATAGTATAGTATATATTATAGTTTATAGTATAGTATATAGTATGGTATGGTATGGTATAGTATATAGTATAGTATATAGTATAGTATATAGTATAGTATGGTATAGTATATAATATAGTATATAATACAGTATAGTATGTAGTATAGTATAGTATAGTATATAGTATATAGTATGGTATGGTATAATATAGTATAGTATATAGTATAGTATAGTATAGTATGTAGTATAGTATGGTATGGTATAATATAGTATAGTATATAGTATAGTATATAGTATAGTATGGTATAGTATATAGTATAGTATATAGCATAGTATAGTATATAGTATATAGTATAGTATAGTATATAATATAGTATAGTATATAGTATAGTATATAGTTTATGGTATAGTATAGTATAGTATAGTATAGTATAGTATAGTGTTGGAACCATAATAGCCCTAATAACCACGACTACATGGTTTAGATGCAAGTCGCACAATTTTTCTATTTGAATTTTGTATAATAATTAAATTAATTTTATCTCATGCTAATGTGGACGCAGATATTCTGATCCGACCGTGCTATAAATTTTGGAATGAGGATTTTGGCCTCAGCACAGCGCCACACTGAATCTGAAATGAAGCTCTCAAGACGTGTTTTCAGCTTTAATTCCACAGTGTGGCATTAAGTATTAAGGAATTACAGCCATTTTTATACATATACACCCACTTTGTACATAAATAATGGAACACATGACTGACAAGCAGGTGCATGGCCAGGTGTGGCATGTTCCCTCGTTCTCCCTCCATGACTAATCAAGCAGATTAAAAGCCTGGACGTGGTTCTGAGTGATACATTTGCATTTGGTACTGTTGCTGTTCAGTCAAAATCTCAACCTGACTGTATATCCAATCTAGGAGCACATACGAAAGTGACCCAGATCTGATCTGAAAATCTTTTGTTTGTGAGTTCGGACAACTTTAAAACACCAGATCTGTGCCGCATTAGAGTAAAAAAATCAGAATTGGGACACTTTGCCAAGGATGGTAATGTTAACGTAATCCTAATGTCTGTATGAGGTGCCAGTTTATTTTCAGGAAAGGACAGACAGACAGACTTTATTGATTAATCCTGAAGGAAATTTCAAAATAAGGGAAATTAGTATGTGTGAAAGGTTTCTGTTTAACAAGAGATGACCTACAGCATATTGAACTCACAGTTGGTTCCCCACAATCCTAGAAGAATTATGCCCTCTGACTCTATGCTAAGCGTAAAGCAAATTGTTCATTACTGTACAGATTTCAGGTTATTTCAGGTTATTTAAAGAAAGATGTCCTCGAAAAAAAAACACATCCAATTTATTTAAATGTACTCTTTTTTTGCTCAAGTAGACAAAGAGAAGTGAGACGCTATATTTAAAAGAATGTGCTTTAACACGTTATCTCACTCACTCATCGTCGTCGTCTATACCATTTTATTCTCTACCCAGGAACAGAGGTGGGAATCGAACCCAGACCATGGAGGTGTGAGGCAACAGTGCCTCAGATCCAATCTGGAAAACATCAGATCTGTACACTACACCACCTTAAAACATCAGATCTGTACACTACACCACCTTAAAACATCAGATCTGTACACTACACCACCATAAAACATCAGATCTGTACACTACACCACCATAAAACATCAGATCTGTACACTACACCACCTTAAAACATCAGATCTGTACACTACACCACCATAAAACATCAGATCTGTACACTACACCACCTTAAAACATCAGATCTGTACACTACACCACCTTAAAACATCAGATCTGTACACTACACCACCTTAAAACATCAGATCTGTACGCTACCCCACCATAAAACATCAGATCTGTACACTACACCACCATAAAACATCAGATCTGTACACTACACCACCTTAAAACATCAGATCTGTACACTACACAACCATAAAACATCAGATCTGTACACTACACCACCTTAAAACATCAGATCTGTACACTACACCACCTTAAAACATCAGATCTGTACACTACACCACCTTAAAACATCAGATCTGTACACTACACCACCATAAAACATCAGATCTGTACACTACACCACCATAAAACATCAGATCTGTACACTACACCACCTTAAAACATCAGATCTGTACACTACACAACCATAAAACATCAGATCTGTACACTACACCACCTTAAAACATCAGATCTGTACACTACACCACCTTAAAACATCAGATCTGTACACTACACCACCATAAAACATCAGATCTGTACACTACACCACCTTAAAACATCAGATCTGTACGCTACACCACCATAAAACATCAGATCTGTACACTACACCACCATAAAACATCAGATCTGTACACTACACAACCATAAAACATCAGATCTGTACACTACACCACCATAAAACATCAGATCTGTACGCTACTCCACCTTAAAACATCAGATCTGTACACTACACCACCTTAAAACATCAGATCTGTACACTACACCACCTTAAAACATCAGATCTGTACACTACACCACCTTAAATCTGTACAATACACCACCTTAAAACATCAGATCTGTACACTACACCACCTTAAAACATCAGATCTGTACACTACACCACCTTAAAACATCAGATCTGTACACTACACCACCTTAAAACATCAGATCTGTACACTACTCCACCTTAAAACATCAGATCTGTACACTACACCACCTTAAAACATCAGATCTGTACACTACTCCACCTTAAAACATCAGATCTGTACACTACTCCACCTTAAAACATCAGATCTGTACACTACACCACCTTAAAACATCAGATCTGTACACTACACCACCTTAAAACATCAGATCTGTACACTACACCACCTTAAATCTGTACAATACACCAGCTTAAAACATCAGATCTGTACACTACACCACCTTAAAACATCAGATCTGTACACTACTCCACCATAAAACATCAGATCTGTACACTACACCACCTTAAAACATCAGATCTGTACACTACTCCACCTTAAAACATCAGATCTGTACACTACACCACCTTAAAACATCAGATCTGTACACTACACCAGCTTAAAACATCAGATCTGTACACTACACCGCCTTAAAACATCAGATCTGTACACTACTCCACCATAAAACATCAGATCTGTACACTACACCGCCTTAAAACATCAGATCTGTACACTACACCACCATAAAATATCAGATCTGTACACTACACCACCTTAAAACATCAGATCTGTACACTACACCACCTTAAAACATCAGATCTGTACGCTACACCACCATAAAACATCAGATCTGTACACTACACCACCTTAAAACATCAGATCTGTACACTACACCACCTTAAAACATCAGATCTGTACACTACACCACCTTAAAACATCAGATCTGTACACTACACCACCATAAAACATCAGATCTGTACACTACACCACCATAAAACATCAGATCTGTACACTACACCACCTTAAAACATCAGATCTGTACACTACACCACCATAAAACATCAGATCTGTACACTACACAACCATAAAACATCAGATCTGTACACTACACCACCATAAAACATCAGATCTGTACGCTACTCCACCTTAAAACATCAGATCTGTACACTACACCACCTTAAAACATCAGATCTGTACACTACACCACCTTAAAACATCAGATCTGTACACTACACCACCTTAAATCTGTACAATACACCACCTTAAAACATCAGATCTGTACACTACACCACCTTAAAACATCAGATCTGTACACTACACCACCTTAAAACATCAGATCTGTACACTACACCACCTTAAATCTGTACAATACACCACCTTAAAACATCAGATCTGTACACTACACCACCTTAAAACATCAGATCTGTACACTACTCCACCTTAAAACATCAGATCTGTACACTACACCACCTTAAAACATCAGATCTGTACACTACTCCACCTTAAAACATCAGATCTGTACACTACACCACCTTAAAACATCAGATCTGTACACTACACCACCTTAAAACATCAGATCTGTACACTACACCACCTTAAATCTGTACAATACACCACCTTAAAACATCAGATCTGTACACTACACCAGCTTAAAACATCAGATCTGTACACTACACCGCCTTAAAACATCAGATCTGTACACTACTCCACCTTAAAACATCAGATCTGTACACTACACCACCTTAAATCATCAGATCTGTACACTACACCACCTTAAAACATCAGATCTGTACACTACACCACCTTAAAACATCAGATCTGTACACTACTCCACCTTAAAACATCAGATCTGTACACTACACCACCTTAAAACATCAGATCTGTACACTACACCACCTTAAAACATCAGATCTGTACACTACACCACCTTAAAACATCAGATCTGTACACTACAC
Organism: Channallabes apus; assembly: GCA_030522415.1. Taxonomy (NCBI): domain Eukaryota; kingdom Metazoa; phylum Chordata; class Actinopteri; order Siluriformes; family Clariidae; genus Channallabes; species Channallabes apus. Next base: position 6,484,328 of record CM060113.1, on the reverse strand, counting down.
CACCTTAAAACATCAGATCTGTACACTACACCACCTTAAAACATCAGATCTGTACACTACACCACCTTAAAACATCAGATCTGTACACTACACCGCCTTAAAACATCAGATCTGTACATTAAACCACCTTAAAACATCAGATCTGTACACTACACCGCCTTAAAACATCAGATCTGTACACTATTCCACCATAAAACATCAGATCTGTACACTACACCACCTTAAAACATCAGATCTGTACACTACTCCACCTTAAAACATCAGATCTGTACACTACACCACCTTAAAACATCAGATCTGTACACTACACCACCTTAAAACATCAGATCTGTACATGTAACCAAGATTTATTTATTATTAGAGAAATACTGTCAGCCGTAGTTTCAGGATTTCTTACGAGGAACGTCTTTGTGACATTACTGTACATGTAAAGCGACGCTGCTGGTGAGGGATTAAATCGTTGCAACACAAGTGATAATATAACCGATATTAAGGAACTATGAATGGATTCAATAAATAAATGAATAATACTGTGGTATATGAGGAATAAAACACTTTGGAGTGTGCTGTTGTTGTAAAGTAATGAACGTCAGCACAGTAAGAGTAACACGGATCTCCGTCAGGCCGCATTACCACATCGTATCAATACCACTTCCCCTATAACAACACACTCCAGTATGCTTAATTAACAAACTCTGGTTGAAAGTGTAATTTAAGTTATGCAATATCTTGTAGCGTCGTCTAAGGATTGTTTTCTTTTTCTTTTTTTTTCCCGATCACGGTTGTGGAATCACCTTCCTCTAAGCCATTTCCTCTTTGCTCTGTTAAGCCCTTAATGAGCGTAATCAGACAGGGATAAGCATGGAATTTACTAAATTCTTTTATATGATTTGTGTCATCTATTCACCAAGCAGGACCTTGGCTGCTCTACCCGCCTACTGAAACTTACATTTCCCCACACAGGCACTTCTCTCAAAGATGAGGTTAATTGAACCTGTTTAGTCGGGAGCTGTTACTACTCAGCTGACTCACTGATGAATCATTACAATAGCTGCCAAAACATTACCATTTATTACTAAATAAATAAATAAATACATTTTGGGCCTATAATATACGAGAGCGTTCGAGTCAAAATGGGACTTTTGATTGTGCAGAATAACAGCACACAGTTATAAGGGTATAAACTCCCTTTATTTCTTCTTTATAATCCCCTGCCCCACTCATGCACGTATCCCAGTGTTTCATTAGTGCTTGATACCAGTTAGAACATTTTCTCAGTACGCCGGAGCCATGATCGGACTGTCTGTCTGATTCACACCTGAAACTGTTATTCTGCAGAAGCAAAAGTCTTCGAACGCTCTCGTATAGTATAGACCCAAAATGTATGTATTTATTTATTTATTTATTTATTTTTGTAATAAATGATAATGTTTTGCGGTACAGTGGTGTAGTGGTTAGCATTGTCGCCTTGCACCTCCAGGGTCCGGGTTCGATTCCCGGTCAGGGTCGATTCCCGTCTCTGTGTACATGGAGTTTGCGTGTTCTCCCCGTGCTTGGTGGGTTTGGGGGAAGTGGTGCCTCAGGGGGTTAAGGCACTGAGTTACTTATTGGCGGTTCGATCCCCATCTCCACCAGGTTGCCACTGTTGGGCCCTTGAGCAAGGCCCTAAATCCTGTCTGCTCCAGGGGCGCTGTATCATGGCTGACCCTGCGCTCTGACCCCAGTTACGCTGGGATATGCAAAGAAGGAATTTCATTATGCTGTAAAGTATATGTGACCAATAAAGACTTAACTTAAACACTGGCCTCCCAGGAACTCCTTTAATGGCTCAGACATGTGGAAATGGCTAGGAGCAAGGTCAGGACTGTACGGTGGGTGAGGCAAAAACTCCCAGCCAAATTCCTGTAATGTGCAAGTGGTGTTGGTGAATGATTGTGTGCACAGTTCCCACAGACAGATGCGTCTCTTTCAGAGAGGTTCAGACGTTCCACTTGTTGAATGTTCCCGGGAATGAGCGCAGATCCTGAGATCCACCACGACTGGAATCGTCAGCCACGCACGTGCAGGCTTCTTTAAAACTGTTCTTCTGGTCCTGGTTTGACTTGAACGCCCTTGATTAAATATTTGAAATACAGTTTTTGTAACTGGAACGCTGAACCTCATTATTTTATACAGAAAAACCAAGGTTTATAAAAATGGAAAATGTGTTCCAGTGAGAGCAGTCAGCTGGGATGAAGTTAGGAAATCGTTCATTAGCATCTGTCAGTATTAGCATCCAAAAATATTTGAAAATTTGGCAATAAAGAAGTTGGAGAGATCTCCGTAAAAGGACTGAGCGTTAGTAGATCTATCCAGGTTCCAAAATGTGATGCTGATGTTAGTTGAAAGCCTTTTTTCACTTTGCATTTGTCTCCATTTGAATGATTCTAACAATACAGCTCCAGTACTTCGAGCGCTGCGCCTGTTTAGCATGACACGGTTCACTTGCAGTCTTTTGCAACGTGCAAAAAATTCCACCGTCAGCACATGAATTCGAAGCTCTTGGAACATTAATGACATCCTATGCGAGCTGTTTCACAGATCATCATCCTCCAACATATTTAGTTACCTTTTTTTAGAGATCACATCGTTCGCCCTGGAACAATCTCGGAGCAATTATTTGCCTCATGCAGCAGGTATTCACGTAGGCAAATGTTCTCAATAATGGTTAGATCCGCGCCACGTGGGAAGGAGCATGACCGCCTGAGGAAATGCATACGGCTTTAATTAGCGACTTCAGCCCTGTTCAGAACAGGAATCAGGCTTGTTCTTGCTCATGCAACAAAATTGATTGCAGTTTCCCAGGATGCTTTGCACGTCTAAGATCATCATAAGAGCTCACTCTTTCACTGAACGATCATGTTCAGTTAGGGCTGGAAGATTTCTAGGACACTCAGACATCCAGATGTTAATTATAGTAGTCGAACATATCTTTTTAAGTCTATCAAGGGTGGCATGGTGATGCGGGTGATGAACAACCTACAGCCTATCCCAGGGGGCTCAGGGCACAACACAGGGTACATCATGGACGCGGTGCCAAGACATTACAGGGCACAAGCATGCACGCACTGCTGGCAATTTGGAAAGTAGTCTTTTTTTCACTGTAGGAGGAAAACTGGAGGAAACAAACCAAGCACACACAGACCCAAAGGTGAGACTCGAACCCTCAACCCTGGAGGTGCGAGGTCACAATGCTAAGCAATACACCTTTATCCAGCCTTATTGAGGAATTGCAGACGTATAGTTTAAAAACAACAATCTGCGTATTTTGGAACGTATTATGGTGTCTCTTATAAGACTGGCGGATCAGTGATAGGTTTCTTATCTGCCATGTGGAAAACCCAGGTTTGAGTCCTAACCATTGGAGGCGGGTCATCTCTCCAGGGTTGCATCAAGTAGGGCATTCAGTATAAAACCTGTACAAGTTTAAATTCATTTATCGGTTGGTTTGCAACCAAAAGAACAACAATGTTATGGTATGCTTTTTTTTCCTCAAGCTGATGAAGTTTCAAGGTCTTGCTTAAGAGTCTGAACTCGAACCCAAACACTTTCTCTAAGCCACGGTTTGATTATTAAGTTCTATTATTCTGAATAATACCTCAATAAAACTCTAATTAAACAAAGCAGCACGGTGGTGTAGTGGTTAGCACTGTCGCCTTGCACCTCCAGGGTCTGGGTTCGATTCCCCGGCCAGGCTCGATTCCCATCTCTGTGTGCATGGAGTTTGCATGTTCTCCCCGTGCTTGGTGGGTTTCCTCCGGGTACTCCGGTTTCCTCCCACAGTCCAAATATATGCAGGTTAGGCTAATTGGCGTTCTCAAATTGCCCGTAGTGTGTGATTGGGTGTGTGAGTGTGTGTGTACTGTATGTGTGTGTGCCCTGCGATGGATTGGCACCCTGTCCAGGGTGTACCCTGCCTAGTGCCCGAAGTCTCCTGGGATAGGCTCCAGGCCCCCCGCGACCCTGAACACAGGATTAATGAATGAATGAATGAATAAAACTCTAATAATTCCTCTAATAATAAATGTGACACTGTGTAGCTTCAGTATAAAGAACCTGATGAGAATATTAGATTAGTTTTTGATGTGTCTGAAGGTCAGTAAGGTCAGATGGTTTCGTGTCAGGGAGCTGAAAGCGTGATCTCTAACCTCTGTGTCTGTTTCTGTCTGCAGGATATAAAGTATTTAGGAACGGAGACTGAGTGAGAAACTCAGAAAACAAGTTGGACTTCAGGATTCTATCTCACCTGAACAGTTAATATACTGGGACAATTAGCATATAAAGTTTGCAAAGTAAAAAAAAAAAGAAGTGACATATACTGTGTGTGCATGTACATACTGTATGGGTTTAAAGTTGCTGATTGGAGCCCATCTGTTGTTTTTCAGTAAGTTTCTCAAAAAGTATATTGTAGATGTACCTTATAAATAATGCAAATACCTCGCTCGCCCTACTCTGATTAGTAATATCGAGGAGCGTGTATATTATGGAGACTCGCTGAAAAAAAAAAAAAAAAAAACGAGACATTTAACGTTATGCCCTAATGCGGCTCGATGTCTTTCGTGCAAAGCAAGCAGCAGGTACAGTATTGCTTTATTTGGAATTTATTTATATCTATTTGTTTGTTCATGCTCTATAATTCCAAGGTAGCAATTACAGTCCGATCAGCTTCAGTTCTTTTGTCTCTTTTCCTCACTGGGGTTTTGCGTTCTTGTTAGAATTAAACATTGCATCAGAAATGTTACTTCTACATTTTGCTATAATAAGCAAGGTGCATGCATCAAGCTTGATCAGCGAGGCATTGCGTTTTAATACACCACAAGCAAAGTGAATGCGATCCATCCTGCACTGGATTTCACTTTTATTAGAGCATTGCACCCTACAAAAGTGCCACACTGAAATGCGATCACTGTTTGTCCTCAGAGACGACAGAAGAGCATGAAAAAGTCATTTTTTTCCAAGGCATACATTTTAAAATTGATCTTTTATGTAATTTTTCTTTAAAATGGTTTCTATATACCTCATGCATTGATTATTAAATCCAGCTTTTCAAAATAATTACTGCTAAAATATGATAGTCTATGAATAGCGATCCTGGGTGTGGTGGCACCGAGCCCAGTGCAGTCGATTCCGGGAACATTCAGGGAGTCGAGCGCCTGATACTTGAAAATCGATGGATAACTCGGGGCCAAATCTGTCTGTGGGAACTGTGAACACAATCATTCACCAACACCACTTGCACATTACAGGAATTTGGCTGGGAGTTATTGCCTCATAGACTGTACAGTCCTGACCTCACTCCAAGCCATTTCCACATGTCTGAGCCATTAAAGGAGTTCCTGGGAGGCCGGTGTTTCAGTTGTGAATTAGACAGGCAGTCCGATCATGGCTGAGGTGTACTGAGAAAATGTTCTAACTTGATGGTATCCAAGCACTAGTGAAACACTGGGATACGTGCATTAGTGTTAGTGGAGATTATATGGAGAAATAAAGAGAGTTTTTACTCTCATAACTGTGCTCTGTTACTCTGGACAATCAAAAGTCCCCGTTTGACCTGAACAAAATATCATACAGCTCACAGCATGGGGTGAAATATACGGTCAAGTCATGCATCGTGTCATACTAAATATCCTAACAAACATATCAGCACTAGAATCATGCGGCACATCATGGACATTTCCATATGAACATACGCGTGATGTGATGTGATGTGATGTGATGTGATGTGATGTGATGGTTGAGGCCGGTCTCTTACTTTAATAGATCATGACAAGCCACCAAGGATTTCCTGAGCTCTAACCCTTCTGTTATATAATGTATGTTATGTCATTTTTTTGCATAATGAGTTAAGGACTTTTATTATTAAAGTATGCCGTGTCAGGGTTGAGCTGAAGACCTGGGAAATGATTGAGAAAGCTCAGGGTTTTGACTTTGTGTCATATCTCGTGAGAGTGTGTGGAGATCTGGTAAATATTAGCGTACAGCCTCGGCCAAAAGTTCTGAGAATGATACAAATATAAATTTTCCCAATGTCCACTGCTTCAGTGTTTTTAGATCTTCTTGTCAGATGTTACTATGATATACTGAAGTATAATTATTATCAATAAAAAAGTGCTCACTTTTTCTTCTCTAGACAAACTTTTTTCTGGAGACCCCAAACAATCATAAACGATTCATCAGAGTAAATCAGCCCCCCATCCCCATCTTCGAAGACCCACACCCCCCCCTCCTCCCATCCACAGCAGTTCAATCGCTGTAGGTTTTTCTGAATATCAGTCTGTCCTTGATGTTTTTCCTGGAGAGAAGTGGTTTCTTTGCTACCCTTCTTGAAATGTATGAAGGTGAGCGCTACCATCAGTCCAGTGTCATGTCAACAGTAAATAAAGCATTCTGAGACGATTCATGTGTGGAGTTGATTTTCACCAAAGGGATTTGGCTCACTCACAATTTTTCCTAAGAACACAACCATGAATAAAGAACGATACAAAAACATTCTCTGAGAGCAACGTCGCCCAACCATCCAAGGACAGTTTGGTGGCGAACAATGCCTTTTCCAGCATGATGAAGCTCCTCGTTTCTGATTCTGATAAATTCCAAGCATTGCTTATGCAAGAATGGGCTGGAATCAGTCAGAGTGTGGCTCAGGAGTTGATTGACAGGGTGAATTGCAGAGGTCTTGAAAAAGAAGGATCAACACTATATATATATATATATATATATATATATATATATATATATATATATATATATATATATATATATATCGACTCATTACATGAACTTGATGTAATTGTCAATAAAAGCCTTTAACCATGTAACACTGCAGCAGTCTTTTGGGTCATGGCCACGGCTATACGGATCCTTTTTTTTCATACTTACATGCTTCAGTGAAAGCCCATACCCATAGTCCACAATCCATTCTGTTTTTAGTCAGTAACACATTCATTTCTTCATTTTGCCTTCATATATTCCGTCATTCTCTGCCACTCGATATATGGGAGCGCATAAATTCTTAATAAATGCCTATATTTAACGGCGAACGTGAGAAGCACCCATGGATTATTCAGCGAACTCAGATGTATGGAAGGCCCTCAGTCACGAGGGAACACGGCGCACGACGATGCGTGCGAGAAACCGCATTTAATTTCCTTCTAATCTTCTTCGTTCCTCAAGGAGAGCGATGTATAATTAAAGTTTATGGGATTGCCTGGCAGCTTATGGAGCGCAGTGACATGACAGAAAGAAAAGCACCATTAAAGACTGAATGGAATTAAACAACACACACACACACACACACACACACACACACTCACACACACACACCTGTCAAGTTCCTGTTGTATCTTAAGAGGTTTATTAAATGTGTAACATGCAGCTTTGACATTTATTCATCATTTTTGTAAGGAGTCTCCAGTGTCAGTCCTTAGTAGCAGTTTCCATACAAAATCATGTTTTTCAAATCAGGGAGATATCAAATCTCCGTACCTCTGTGACATAACTGAGAGGCTTTTTTGCTCTCAGTAGAACCTGGTGAGAGAACGCCGTATTATAGCTGCTATTAGGTACAGTACCAGTCAAACATTTGGATACGTCTATAAATTCAGTGTTTTTTGTTTAGTGATTTCTACATCCTAGAACAATACTGGAGATTTCAAAACTATGAGATAACACACATGGCTTTGGGTAGTTAAGTAACACAAACATCAACAATCAGTTGTTATTTTAAGACATGAAGGTCAGCTGTTCTGGAACAGTTCTTACAAGATGTTCTCTCCATGATGAAACTGTCTCTCATGAAGACCTTCCCAGGAAAGCAAGACCAAAACGTAACTCTCCTGCAGGGGAGAAGTTCATTTAGAGTCACCAGCCTCAGAAATAACCAACAAACAGCACCTCAGATTAGAGCCGTTATGGAGGTTTAACAGAGCAGAAGTAGCAGATAAACATCTCAATATCAACTGTTCAAAGGAGATTATTGGGTATTTTGGACGCATTGTTGTGCAGTGTAGAAAGAAATCAAAGCAAGAAAGACCACTTAATTAGAAGGTGTGTCCAAACTTTTGACTAGTAGCTTAAGTAGCGTAAGATTACAGGATGTTTCATTATATTACAGGTGCCATATTGTACCCCTTTTTAACAAGGTTAAAACGTTTTCGAGGTCTCCACAATGTGATTTTTTCAGTTCCAGCTAAAATACCACTGATGGTGACGATGTATTCTCACGTCACTGAAATTCCTTCTGTGTCACTCCTATTCCAAACTCACTATTTTGGTGTCTTTTTTTTTTTCCTTGCATGGAATGACATCATACCAGGCAGAAAACTTGAACAGCATTTATGGATAAAAATGGAAAAGGAAGGCAATCTTTTTTTTTTTTCATATTTTGTCTGTGCACCCAAACACTCAATTTTGCATTTTGAGCACATCGGTTAATGAGTTCTTATCATTTCTGTAGTATGGGCATAGTGGTAGAGGCTGTGACCAGGCGACCAACAGAAGGCAACCCGGGGGTAGTGGGGCTTGAACTGCCTGACTCTCCAAACATCAACCCTGAGTGTCAGCTACCGCCTCAAGTGTGACAATAAAAGGATGCAAATTATGACTTCTTTATATTAATTATAATTAATATCAGTTCTTTATATTAATCAGAATCAGAAGATTCTGCAAACAAAAGCTGCAAACAATAATGACTATCTGCATTATATACCATCCAGTAATTTAGGATGCATCTGAATTTGTTTCTACTGTACACATTTTTGTACATTTCTCATATGTTTTATTATCTGACTACAATTTCAGCTGACGCTAATTGCCAAGAAATAAGATTACAGGCTTCAGGGTCCAGAAGCTCCAAAAGAATAAAGATAGTCTCTAGTGTATAGCTAAGTCGGGTAAATATTTTTTTGCAAATACATCTTTCATTTAGAAGTGCAAATATGTGGTGGTGCTAAACAGATGGTAGAGTCTAAGCTGTCTAAGCCAAGAGTTTTATGCATTTATTAAATGTACGTATTATACCGCAGCGCTGTCGAACATTCGGATCTTGTTGGTCAGAAGTTTTTGATTGATTCCTTTTTACAGCGGCTCTGACAGCAATTCCAGCCACACTGTTTGTTTTGCTGCAATTGTTTCTAGGATAGAAATTTACACTTAACTTTGATATGGTGTTTTTTTTTTTTTTTTTGTTAGAAGGTGTTTATTTAACATTTAATATCAATGCAAGAAAAGACAAATCTAATACAATTGGGGAAATTTTGTATAGCCCCTCCACCTGCTTGACCCCCGCCCCCCAGGAGACTGTCAGTTTCAGTGACGTCCCTTCTTCAGTTAGAAGAATGCACTTCTACAAAGGGCCACTAGGCAGAGGGCCATGGTGCAGTAGCTCATTTAAAGATAAAGACACCAAAACAGTGTGTTTGGAATAGGAGTGACACAGGTCTCATAGGTGAGGGAAGAGAGGTACTTTGTGTTTCCACATTAATCACGGCTCTACAGCGAATCAGGGACGTTTGTGAGCCTCAATTTCTTAAGTCTCTTACATGCGATACTGTGCTTGACGTCTTTGGTAAATGTTAATTTCATCACAAGTCTCAGTTTGACTTGAAAACCCATCACAATTCTAACTTCAAAACAGCGAAATTACCAACTTGAAATTTTTAGCGATGCAAGATTGGTCACCATATTACATAAACTTCAGAAGTAGCTTCGTTGGCACACATATTCTGTATTTTAAGTACTGTATAACATAAAAATAAATATAGTCAGCACCAATACTGTGTTTTGGTTGTTTTCTTTTGTCCTGATTTGTCACATTTGTTCCATGAATTGAGAAATGATTAGACAGAAACAGTATTGTTCAAGAATCACGTCATTCTAGCTTGAGGTTGCTTAGTTTTAACCAAGCATGTATTTGTAGTCAAAAAATCCATATTTCATAATATTTTGTCACAATCTATGTTATTGGCCTTTTCCAGCATTGTGTTGTCTGTCTCGATGCAATTCAGGCTCTTAGAAGTGGGTATTTTTAAACTACTCTTTTCCCCATCTTGCTTCTACAGGCCATCTGTGTCCCTCTCTCTCCTCTCGTCACCCTTACAGAACGCCAACTCTCCTCATACTCTCATATCCATGTGTAAACACACAGACACACACAAACACACACATACAGCGTCTTGTGCGGATCCACCCACACTCTCCTTTCGCAGACTTGCTGCCACAGTAACTTTGAAAGCTGCCCTCCTAACTGCAGAACTCTAAGACATCAACAGATGATAATCTCTAGTCACCAAACTTCCTGTGTGATTTTATCACGCTGAAGGAGTTAGTGCTTTATCGCAATGTAGCGCCTAGTTTGGTTGCTAACTCCAGCGAAGCATCAGATGTGTAAAAACAGTGTGAAGAAGGTTCAACAGATCCACCAGCATCATTGGTAGATTGCATGTCTGAAATCTACTAGCAAAATTGTCGCCCATGGATAGGCCTCTAGTAGAAGTGGAATTGGCGCTGCTCTCTTGGAATAAACATTGGCGATAGATAACCTTACATCTATCATGAACTTTCAGGATGCCCCAGAGCAGACTCATTTACAGTAACCTCAGATTACCATCCAAGTGCATGTCATTCATTCATTCGTTCATCTGGCCACTGTTGCAATGCAGGAGAATATACTGTACCCCTTATAAATAAAAATGATCAACAAATCACCAACAAAATAGTGACAGGATCACGGGCGCCAAAGGCTCACCCAGGTCCACGGGGACCAAAGGACAGCCGGTCTCGTCAGATCCCACAGACAAAGCCAATGCAGTACAAACCACTGAAAAAAGGTAATGCTTGCAGTGATGGAAAGGTATCAGAACACCCAGTGCATCAGGGCCTGCCATGTACAAGGGTTCAAGTTTGTTAATCCGGTCTGCAAATTCCTCAGATCTCAATCCGACCCAGCACTTATGGAATACACCGACCAAGCAAGTCCAATCCACGTAGACACCCAAAGGATCCGCTGCTAACTTCCTGGTGCACAGAGTGGCCAGAGCTACACCTTGTGGCACAAGGAGAACCTACACAATATTGGACAGAATGTGTTGTGTTATTGCTGATCAGCATATATATTACCAGTTTCTAGCAAATTACGACTAACAGGAATTTGGTACATTTGGAAGAAATATGGCTTCTTCATGGCACTACAGAGAACAATTTGACCTTCTATTTGGAGATCTCAAGAATTTTATGATCTGAAAATGCAACAGCCAAGAGCCAAAGAAATGAAATTGACCAAACTATCTGAGAGTAAGAGATCATCTGTCTCCTCTGTCAATCACAGCAACATTAGCCAGTAAAGGTGACGATAAAGAGGGCATGATACTTTTATAATGCAGAATAAGCAACAGTTTTACCAAATATAATCAGCTGGCTTTTGCTAATTTGGAGGGAACATACAGTGTTAGTACATACAGTACAGGGCACTGGGGGCTCAGTGGTCTCTTGCCTGCCATGCAGAAAGCCCGGGTTTTTTATTCCTAGGCAATGCCCAAACCCAAACACTAGATGCAGTGCCGTCCCAAGCCTGGATAAAATAGGATGGTTGCATCAGGAAGGGCATCCAGCCTAAAACCTGTGCCAAGTTGCTGTGTGGATGGAATGGTTTGCTGTGGTGACCCCTCGAAAGGAGCAGCCAAAAGACTAACAACACCAGTATTAGTATACACACTTACATTGGATTACGCACCCCATCTGCTGACTAAACTCAAAAAATCGCATGAAGTTTACCCGGCATGCTTAAAACTCTCAACTTTATGCCAGACTACAATTCTGAACTTCTCCACACTTTTCTCCACACAGACATGTAAAAGATAGAAGGGGGGAGAAAAATCCGCTGTCCAAAATGTCTCTGAATGCCTGGTTTCGTATACCTTTTTTTTTTTGGTCTGCAAAGCCTTGCGAGAGATTTCTGAGGCTTTTTGAGCACTCGCAGTAAATGAAGCCATGCTGTGTTGAAGCAGGGGAAAAATCTGCCAGCGAGGTGAAGATCTCACGGCTGACAGATCCGAGCTGCTTTCAGCTTCATGCAACTCGGAAACCCTTTCTGTTCAAGCGCTCATTATATAACCGAGACCTTGCTGAGGAATAAAATAAGAATATGCTTAGCTCGTTAGGTGAAATATTTAATCCAGAAGGTGTAGAAAAAAAGAAGGAAAAAAAGATGAATGTACGTGTATTAGCGTTTGAAACGTTCAACCGTGTAGGGCGGATGCTGATGGAATGTGTGTTTGAATAGAGCTGAGCACTTCTTTAAGTCCTAATGTGTACATTTAATGGGTGTTAATGTGCATGTCTGTGTATGCACTTGTTTGTTATTGGGTGATGACAAGTGTGCGTTTAGTTGTGAAGTGGATGGATGGTCTTACTGGAGCCTCAGTCAGCTCTAGTTACACACACACACACACTTGGCAGGCAACCTCAGTACAATGTCTGTGTGTTAGAGGATGAGGCTGTGGGCCAGACTCAGCCTTCATATCTCTCTCTCTCTCTCTCTCTCTCTCTGTTTTCTTGTTTCTCTGTCCATCATACTGCTGTGAAAGCTGTTTTCATTTACATGTTCTCTCTCTCTCTCTCTCTCTCTCTCTCTCTCCATCCACTGCCTGGCCAAAAAAAGTTCACCGTTCCAGGAGAGTCAAATTATTGTCAAGCAAAGAAAACATTAAAATGACTAGAATCAGGTTAACACTTTATTAAAACCTGGAAGGATAGTAATGAACCGGCGACTTTGCAGAAACAATATGGTCTGAAAAAATAACGAATGAATGTGTGTGATCAGAGATTGTTTATATGTTTGATAAAATTGTACTGAAAGTAGATTTCAGCGCTATAAGTATTTATTCCATATGAACACAAAGTCATGAAAACTTAGAGGACTTGGAGAAACCACTTGTTTATAAGACTAATCAGGGAAAAAAATCTTAACTTGCTAGGGAGCATAAAGACTGGACTTGACTGGAGCAATGAAAAAAAGATCATGTGACCGGATGAGTCCAGATTGATACTGTACCAGAGTGATGGGTGCGTCAGGGTAAGAAGGTAAGTGCATGAAGCGATGCACCCATTATGCATAGTGTCTACTGTACAAGCCTGTGAGGTTGCTCCAGTTGCTCAAGTCTAGACTCAGCAACATGTACAGTATGCATGTGGCAATAAAACTAAGTCAGCCGACGACCTGAGTGTACTGAATGGCCAGGTTATCACAGTATCTTGTAAAGTATTCACAGAGTTTTTCTTCACTGATGACACGACCACATTCCAGGACTTCATCATATTGTGCTCCGTAATCAAAGTTACCCAGTGGTGTCAAAAGTATTCACATTCATTACTTGAGTAGAAGTATAGATACTAGGGTTCAAAAATACTTCTTTAGAAGTTGAAGTATCAACCCAAGCTTTTTACTTAAGTAAAAGTGTAAAAGTACTGGTTTCAAAACTACTTAAAGTATAAAAGTAAAAGTACCGTGAGGGGCGACAAAAGCATTAAGGTCTCGCTTTTGTTGGTTTTCGGCTTGCGTTGTGCGCGTTCTTATCATGCGACCGTGGGGGTTGCGCGTTCTGATAATAAAAATAGAGTAACGAGGCTATTTTTAAAATGTAAGGAGTAGAAAGTACAGATAATTGCTTAAAAATGTAAGGAGTAGAAGTAAAAAGTCGGCTGAAAAATAATTACTCCAGTAAAGTATAGATACCCAAAATTTCTACTTAAGTAAGGTAACGAAGTATTTGTACTTCGTTACTTGACACCTCTGAAGTTACCATACTGTGTATTTCAGCCAGTGTAACACATAAACTTTCTTGTTCTAGCTACCGGATGAAGGAGATTCCAGATTTAAAAGCAGATTTAAACCAGTAAATTTAGTCCATAGCGTACTTTCCACATTAACATGAAGCAATAATTACATTTTTACTTTTCATTCACTGATATTTAGAAGTCAGTTTAATAAGCAGAATTTTACACATACCATCGATAATTCAAGAAACGTCACCATCACGTGATTATAAGTAACATAGTGATATCTTAAAGATCTGTGCAATCTGATTACTTCAAAAGGTTATCAATCTTATATGGCTTTAAATAGCATTTTTCTTTCTTGCTGTCTCTATGGAAGCTTCCTGGAGAGAGAAAAAAAACGATATACCTTGAAATGTTTATACATGCAAGAATGTGATATGGGCATATCTGTCATTAAGTCTTTCAAGTCTTTCATGCAGAGCATTACTTGAAGAACATCTGTTACTATGGATTCCCACCCGTGTTTGGTCCTCAAGTGGTTTTGGTGATGAATGATCAAGTTTGTACTGTTCATATGTTTTGCTAGACGTTGCTGAGGAGTAGGATGGGTTTCCTTGGCTGGAGATATCTCTCTAGTCACGTCCCTGGTCCTCTATGGGGTGCTATCTAGAGCCAGTGGAGACCGTCTTCTTAAATCAGTTTGACTACTAATAACTCTTGATTAGATCATCAGTTCTTTAAGGTTATTAAGGTGATTAGACATAGTTTCCAGCATTAAAACCAGTGATGTTTCAGCAAAGGAGCCATGGTGAAAGGATCTTAGGACCATCATGAAAGACTGCCACAAATGAGACCACAATGCTGCCAAAGTCCTTGGTGAACCTACAGTATAGAAAAGTATGTGAGTCTTTCACAGATTTGAGCGTAAACCACTCTGTGACAGCGAACACCTTGGATTCAACCATGATCACTCTTTCCTTGCTCATGATGAAGTTCAGGAATGTTTTTCTCGGGACAGGGATGTTGCGTTTCTCAGGCTTTACAAACTCAAGTATATCCAAGAACCATTTGAGGGAACTTCTGATCTGCTGCATATGTTTTTCGTTTTTTTTTTTTTTTTTTTTTTGGAAATGAGAGTAGACTGACATATTTATTTTATTGACACATTTTCCAGAGGAATGTCGTTCAGGAATGCCTGGAAGACTATGGGGGCAATGAACAAACCACACAGCGTGACTAAATATTCATAGTGCCCAGAGGCAGCACTGAAGGCCTTCTTCCACTTTTTCTTGTATTTACTCATTTATTGATTTTTCTGCTTCTGGTTTTCCTGGTAGGCATCATGGTTTAAACAGGCTGAGAAGGTCAGTCTAGACTTCTCTGTCCCTAAACACATGAATCTCCTTCTGAAATGAAAACTGCAACTGTGAAATATAATCTATCCAACAGGTTATTGGGATGGGATATTCTTGATATATACAGTACCAGTTAAAAGTTGGGGCACACAGTCTAAAACCATGGTCCTTTATCTATTTCTACATTTCTACATAAAACAATGCTGAAAGCATCCAAAATATGCAATAATCTCCAGAACAGCTGAGCTTCATTTCCTAAATAATAACTGATTGTTGTCGTTGTTGTTACCTAAGGGAGTGGTGTCTCAGGCGACTAATGCTCTAGGTTGTCGAATTTGAGGTTCTGGGTTCAAGCCCTGCCATTGGTGGGTTGCCACACCCCATGCTACCCAGCCACTGCATGGAGTGCCGATCCCAAGCCTGGTTAGAAAATGGGAGGGTTGCGTCAGGAAGGGCGTCTGGTGTAAAACCATTGCCAAGTTGTGTGCCGATTGGATCTCGTCTGCTGTGGTGACCCCTTGACGGAAGCAGCTGAAAGAAAGTTTTTTTAGCTTGTTATTGTTTGGTTACTTAATTTCCCCATTCCATACGGTATGTCTCATTTCATAGTTTTGAAATCTCCAGTATTGTTCTAGAATGTAGAAGATAAATCCAAACTTTTAACCAGTACCAAAACACAACAATGACTTACTGTATGTTTTGCAGAAATAGAGAAATATAAGAATCCACAGATGAGTTTAGTGTACGCTATGTGCATGTTTCTCCGAGCCAGTTAGATTTTATGATATTGTATTGTATACAACTATGGAAAGTAATGAATCACATTTACCTGCATTACTGTAATTAAGTAGTTTTTAAACACTTTTTAAAGTAGTTTTTAAAATCTGTAATTTTACTTTTACTTAAGTATGTTTTGTTTGAAGTATTGTACTTCGCTACATTTAAAATCATATTCGCGACTGGATAAAAAAATAAATGAATGAAAATGAAAAAAAAAAGTAAAATAATGCAACGGGGAAGGAAAAAAATTGCACCCTGGAAACCACTGCACTGATTGATTGATGGAGAACAAACGCCCCTAAATTCACAGGAACGATGGAGACAGACAAAACAGATGCCAGTGATGCAGACACAGCTGGAAGCGAAATGCCATCAAATTCTTATGAAGCAAACCCCTGGCCATTGTAACGGCTACTACTAGGTTGTATACCAAATTGGGTGTTATTTTTGACCATGACCTTAAATTTGATAAATAGATCAGTGCTGTGGTTCGGTCCACTTTCTTTCAACTAAGACGACTGGCAAAACTTAAGCCTATTTTGTCCTTTAAGCATTTAGAAATAGCCATCCACGCCTTTATCACCACTCGCATCGATTACTGTAATGCTTTGTATTTCAGGGTTTCCCAGGCAGCATTACATCGACTACAGCTGATCCAAAACTCTTAACGTCTACCCGTAAAAGAGAACATACCTCTCCAGTTCTGGCTTCCAGTTCTCTCCCCATCTTTGGCTCCTGGTACACTACCAAATTAATAAAAAAATTATTTTGGTCACGTTTAAATGTTTACATGGCCTTGCCCCGCCCATCTCTCTGATCTGCTTCAGCCCTATGCCCCACCCCGGTGTCTCAGATCATCAGATAAACTTTTGCTGACTGTTCCTAAAATCAAATGCAAGCTTAGGGGTGATCGGGCATCCTCTGTAACGCCACTCAAATTGTGGAATGACCTTCGCTTGATTATTGGTGAGGCCACGGATACAGTAACTGAGGGTGTTTAAGTCCCATCTTAAAACTCACATGTTTTCTCTGGCATTTAAACAAACATGACATGTTGATTTTATACATTCTGTCTGATTAGATATTTGTGTGATGGTTTTTTAATCATGTCTTTTATATTATTTTATTATTTATGTGAAGCACTTTGTGGCATTCTTGTTGTTAAGGTGCTATACAAATAAAGTTGAGTTGAGAATTATGTATGTCCTGTATGTTGCCCTTTTAAGAGTTGCTGCCCCTCCTCAGTGTGTGCGCTGCGGAGGTGTGTGTGTGTGAGAAGGAGAGAACGGAGTAGGAGCTCAGGTGTGCTGTACCCCGAAACGCTCTATTCTTTTGTATTATAATCTTGTGATGCTGAAAGAGGCCGATAAAGGTTTTGTGCTGAACGTTATTCTTGGCTCTGTAACAGTACTTGTACGTGAGTACAAAAGTTTATTATTCTTTCCACCTCTGCAACTATGTCATTCCTCCTGGATTTTGTGGTCCTTATTAGCATTAGCATTAGCTCATTCAGTGCTTCTGTTGCTAATGGGACGTG
Organism: Channallabes apus; assembly: GCA_030522415.1. Classification (NCBI taxonomy): domain Eukaryota; kingdom Metazoa; phylum Chordata; class Actinopteri; order Siluriformes; family Clariidae; genus Channallabes; species Channallabes apus. Next base: position 6,466,847 of record CM060113.1, on the reverse strand, counting down.
TTATGGGATGTACTGAGCTTCATACGTCACAAACTGATGTTCAGGTAACGTTAACTAATACTGACATTTCAAGCTTTTTAATTAATAGCTAACTAACAGTTCTGGGGTTGAATCCCAAATAGCGTTAAATTGGAAAGCTACTGCACTATGTACGGTGTAGAATCTCTTGTTCAACACACCAAGTAGTGCGCTTTATCAGGGGTTAGAGAGGGATTTGGGATTCAGCCTGAAACACAACACAGACAGGTCACAGGCAATTCGGAGGGACTTAAAGCAATTACTAAGTAAATAAAGTGTTGTTTAATATGACATCCATCCATCCATAAATGTAGGAACCTCTGTAGTCCAACTAGGGCTGTGAAAGCCAGCGGTGACTCTTGTATTTATTCCCATTTTGTATGACTGTGGTAGGACCTCCGGTCAACATTCACACACACATTCTGGGATTCAACCCCGGAACAGTTAATTAGAATAGTTTGAAATGTCAGTATTGGTCAGTGATACCTGGGAACACCAATTAGCCTAATCTGCGTGTCTTTGGACTGTTAGAGGAAACCGGAGGAAACCCACCAAGCACGAAGAGAACATGCAAACTTCATGCACACAGACTTGGTGCAGGAATCGAACCCATGACCTGGAGGTGCAAGACGACACCTTAAGATGACATAACATTATCAAATGTGTTTTCTTGCTGAAAGTGCTACCCTGACTGATTTCGTATGTGGGTTTTGGCACTGGCATCTGATAAGGAACGACCCTTTTCCATCCAGAAGTGGAGGACAGATGTCATGGAAGACAGACGTTGTAATGTCACATGAAAAAATACTTGTTAGCACCCTACAAAGTTCATCTCATTCACTCACTCATTGTCTATACTGCCTTTATCCTATATACAGGGTCACAGGGACCTGGAGCCTGTCCCATAAGATTTAAGGCAAGAAGTGGGGTACATCTTGGAAGAGGTGGCAATCTATCGCAGGGCACAAACATACTCATTGCACACAACGGGCAATTTGGAAACACCAATTATTAATTATTGTTCTCTGCATGTCTACATGCAAACTCCATGCACACAGACCCAATTCAGGAATCGAACCCTCGACCCTGGAGGTGTAAGGTGACAGTGCTAACCACTACACCACCATGTTGCTTAGCACAAATAAATTTAACTTTGTGTGCATTGATGTGACTGAATAATGAAAGCAAGATCGGAATGAAAAGTCATAAAATAAACCCTTTTATATGTCAGAGAGGAATCTGGTGAGATTCACAAAAAAATTGCAAAGGAATGCAGTTCTTTAAAGAAGGGTTGTTTATAGAGTGTAGTGAAGCTAGAAGTGTCAACCACATCCAGCAAATGGGATTGTTTTTAATGAAACAGTATAAATTATAGTGTGTCATGGATTGGAGGAAAGGGAGTCCTAAAAGAAGAGACATGAAGAAAGAACAGCTACAGTATGCTACAGAGACGTGGCTTGAGACAGAAAAACACATCTCAGGCCAACAGGAGGATGGACAGTGGAAAGTGTGTCCGTTTTTTTTTTTTTGCCGCAGCAATATGGGGAAGAAAATAAAGCCCAGCTGTTTTACACATCAGCCCGTATTAATTCAAACACCTTTGATATAACAAGTTTAGGGGCTATGACCATGTATTCTCATCTCTGCCGACAGTCCTCCAGGCCTCTGGCCACAATGTTTGGCTCTTTCACCAAAGCAAGGATCTGCGGCGGCGGCCTTATTAAAGATCGCCAGAGTTTAAAAGGTCGTTTATGCTGTCTTCCAGCCCTCTCTGGTACTGACACTTGGCATTTCACTGATCTCTTGCTCTAATTAAAAGAAGTAGAGATGGAGGCAAAGAAAAACACGCACACACACACTCACACACATACACACACACGAGAACAGCAGTTGCCAAGGACTCTGTCGGTTTTGTGCATGCCTAGCCGAGTCACAGAGAAAAACATTGCCTTCCAGACTAAGGCAACTTAATTAGGAGACTCCAGACACACTCCATCACCGTGTAATTATGATGCTCCTCACTTCTGTCTTTGTGGCTTCTACAAGAGACAAACACAGTGGCATGCGACTGAATGTGGACAGGTCATGCATTGTTCAAGGTCAGTAATGATTTTGGAGTCTGGAAGGGTCTCATATTTATTATTTTATTCCATTATTTTAATTTTTTCCTTTTGGCTTCCACATCAGGTGCTCCTTACAAATGTCTTAAGGTTTGCATCGAAGCACAACAGCACCACCAGCTGTTATAAGAAAAATGCTTAGAATGTTATGAAGAAGTAGCTGGGGCTGATTTTGTTCAAGCCCAGATTGTAAAAGTTTGGAAAGTCCAAAGGTGTCGAAAATATGTAATAATCTCCTATGAACAGTTGATATTGAGATGTACAGTGGCTTGCAAAAGTATTCGACCCCCTTGAACTTTTCCACATTTTGTCACATTACAGCCACAAACATGAATCAATTTTATTGGAATTCCACATCAAAGACCAATACAAAGTGGTGTACACGTGAGAAGTGGAACGAAAATCATACATGATTCCAAACATTTTTTTTTACAAATAAATAACTGCAAAGTGGGGTGTGCGTAATTATTCAGCTCACTTTGTTCTGAGTGCAGTCAGTTGCCCATAGACATTGCCTGATGAGAGCTAATGACTAAATAGAGTGCACCTGTGTGTAATCTAATGTCAGTACAAATACAGCTGCTCTGTGACGGCCTCAGAGGTTGTCTAGGAGAATTTTGGGAGCAACAACACCATGAAATCCAAAGAACACACCAGACAGGTCAGGGATAAAGTTATTGAGAAATTTAAAGCAGGCTTAGGCTACAAAAAGATTTCCAAAGCCTTGAACATCCCACGGAGCCACTGTTCAAGCGATCATTCAGAAATGGAAGGAGTATGGCACAACTGTAAACCTACCAAGACAAGGCCGTCCACCTAAACTCACAGGCTGAACAAGGAGAGCGCTGATCAGAAATGCAGCCAAGAGGCCCATGGTGACTCTGGACGAGCTGCAGAGATCTACAGCTCAGGTGGGGGAATCTGTCCATAGGACAACTATTAGATAGATAGATAGATAGATAGATAGATAGATAGATAGATAGATAGATAGATAGATAGATAGATAGATAGATAGCACATTTCTTGCTGCACTTGTTCAGGACCATTTTTATTTTAAAATTTCATTACAATAAAAGAACTGAGATACTTTTGAGTCGGCATCTCTTCATTATGTGCAGCGAATTATGATTTGAATCTTGGCTATTTCCATCTATCCGTCCCTGTTTATGCAGACTCATGAACCTGAACATGCTAAATGTACTTGAGCTGATGTTATGACAGTAACTAAGCCAAAACAACATTGTGAAACATATAATGTCTCAGAAACTCTCTGGAATCTGGCAGTTCCTCGAGCATGCTGGAATGACGCTACGCTCCAGGTCGAGTTCATACTTGCAGAACTTCAGGTGCACGATAAAAGGTTTTGTACTGGGCTTTTCTTTTTGGATTCGTTCCTCTGATCAGCGAGTTGGGGCAAAATGGTGTGAAGAGAACATGGCACAGACGTGGCACAAACATCTCTGCCAGGTTCTGGAACAACATGTTCTCTTACGAACTCGAGGAGAGTTTACACCTTCTGCAGTCAACAGAAAATCCAGGCCAGTGTTCCGTGTGTTATATATACTCATGCACCTGCCAATATTACAGCTATAAAGTCTTTCTGTGAAATCTGTGACAGATGGTTAAGATTTACTGACTTGCATTTGGTGTGTGTGTGTATGTGTGTGTGTGTGTCTGTGTGTGAAGTATGCGTGCAGCTGTACAGTACATGTGAGCTATTCATCTTTCTTTCCACAGAGACATTCTTGAAAACAAACCCGGGTGTCCACATTTTCTAGGTGGTCCTCCAGCTTTCTGTGCTGCTCTCACCCCTGATTGGCCAGTGAGCAGTCCCCGCTTTACTGTGATTGGCTGTTGGCCAGAGAGTGTTCCCTGCCCTCTGTGCTGTGGACCCTGAATCCTCGGTTTATTCTGGCTGAAAACGCCATAGCGTATCTATCTATCTATCTATCTATCTATCTATCTATCTATCTGTGTATTTATATATCTATATTTTTGTTTTCCTAGCTTTTTCATACTATTTACATTTTTAACTTTTATCATTTCTATCTGCCTTTTTATCTGTCTGCCTTACTGTCTATACTGTATTAATTTCTATCCCTATCTATCTATCTATCTATCTATCTATCTATCTATCTATCTATCTACAGTATCTATCTGTCTGTGTATCTGTCCCACCTGTGTTGGTACAGTATGTCCACGGAATCACAAATGTAGTACACCTGTGTCACGCCCTTGTGTGTCTCTATTTAAGCCGGCCGAACCCGTAGCGTCTCGACCGGTCACTATCATTCTTTTCATGGGTTTTGTTTGTGAGTGTGTGTGTCTCAGTGTGTACTGGCTAAAGAGTTACGTCTCATCCTCAGACGTAAACAGCAGGGCAGGAGGAAAGACTGACGGGGTGCAATATCGTTCAAGTTCAGGGTGACACGTCCCCCTCACGAGCAGGAGGCAAGGAGGGGACTTTTCAGGAAGTACATGGAATACGTGCTGCATTCACAAGCACCTGCCTGCTGAGTAGAACTGAGGAAATCGAGTTGAGTATCCATTTTATTATGTGTGGTTTGTTTTTGTTTGTATTTCGGAGACCAATTCTTTTGTTGTTGATTGTTGTCAGTAATACTCGATATTTTACGTTTAATCAAAGAAGAAAAAAATCCATTAAATAAAGAAAAGAAAAGTGAACTCCTGCATCTGTGTCCGCTCCTTCCATCAGTAGAACATGACAGATGAACGGACCTTGCAAGACGCAGCAGGAGTTCCCCTCCCGGATGAAAACGCGGCTGCATCGCTACCTGCGTGATCAACAGCAGGAGATCGGGAGCTTAGTCAGAGCGGTCCATGATCTCCCGTGCAGTGTCCAGCGTGCAGCTGGCCACATCCCGGCTATCACCAACTAGCCCTGCCGTCTCCCGTCACTCAGACAGCTCCTCGCCCCACACCGCCTGAAAGGTACTGTATGGAGGCAATCCAGAAGGATGTCGTCGTTTCCTGCTCGCCTGTGAATTATACTTGACCGAGTTTCCCAACATAACCGATCACCAAAAGGTGAACTTTATCACCCAGCATCTCACAGGGCGAGCACTGACGGAGGGACTGTGTCTGTACTGTGGGGGGGATAGGCACAAAGTCAGCTCCTGTCCCCTTTTGAAAGTAACTTCGCTTACACCACCACGACACATTCACCTTTTTGTTTACCTGCTTCAGTGTCATTTAATAATATTACGTTGTCTGTCATTCCGGGCGGCACGGTGGTGTAGTGGTTAGCACTGTCGCCTTGCACCTCCAGGGTCCGGGTTCAATTCCCGACCAGGCTCGATTCCCATCTCTGTGTGCATGGAGTTTGCATGCTCTCCCCGTGCTTGGTGGGTTTCCTCCGGGTACTCCGGTTTCCTCCCACAGTCCAAAGACATGCAGATTAGGCTAATTGGCGTTCCCAAATTGACCATAGTGTGTGAATTAGTGTGTGTGTGCTCTGCGATGGATTGGCACGCTGTCCAGGGTGTACCCTGCCTCGTGCCCAGAGTCTCCTGGGATAGGCTCCAGGTCCCCGCTACCCAAAATACAGGATAAAGCGGAATAGAAGATGAATGAATGAATGAATGTCTGTCTTTCCTTTAATAGATTCGGGGTCAGCTGGCAACATCATCTCTGCCTCTGTTCTTTCCGCGATGCAAGCTCCAATGTCGAGGCTTCCACACCCGATAACTGTTAAAGCTCTGGATGGCAATAATCTAGGACAATCGCCATTAGAATTTATCTCCGCGCCCCTTCGGTTAACCTTCAACCGGCTGAGGAAGTAAAAATTTTTGTGCTTCCTCAGGTAGACCATTCCGTCGTACTGGGCTTACCCTAGCTCAGTTTTCACAATCCTAATTTCAATTGGGCAAATTCTCGCATCATCTCTTGGTCACCACGGTGCGCTAAAACATGTAAACCCCCCACGTTGGCGGTCCAAACCACCACCATTGAGAGTCCGAATGCTAAAGTGTCAGTCAGTCTGCCATTCGGAGTATGCAATTTTTCAGGATGTGTTTAGTGTTTGGGAAGCAGCAAGACTTCCTCCCCATCGTCTGTGGGATTGTGCGATTGAACTCATGCCGGGGAAAGCCCGCCTTATTCACGTATTTATCCGTTGTCCCGGGATGAAACCAGGGCAATGGAGGAATACGTGGAGGAGGCTCTCCGTCAGGGTCTGATCAGCAGATCCACGTCACCAGCATCAGCAGGGTTCTTTTTTATAGAGAAAAAAGACGGGGGATTAAGGCCGTGCATTGATTATAGAGGTCTCAATGCCGTAACAATAAAATACAAGCCCCCACTGCCATTGGTTCTGGCCGCTATCGACCAACTCCGAGGCGCCTCCATCTACACAAAATTCGATCTCTGCAGCGCTTACAACCTCGTTTGTGTGCGTAAAGGGGATGAGTGGAAGACAGCGTTTAGCACCTCTTCCGGTCATTATCAGTATAACGTGATGTCGTATGGACTGGTAAACGCTCCTGCGGTGTTTCAGGGGTTTATGAATGACGTGTTTCGGGATATGTTAAACTGTTGTCTCATAGTATATTTAGATGATATTCTAATATACTCAAGGTCATATTCTGAGCATGTCGGCCATGTAACCGCCGTCCTTCGTCGCCTGCGTGCACACGGGCTCTATGCGAAGGCTGAGAAATGTGAATTCCATAAACAAGAGATTGCATTTCTCGGCTATCGCATAGGACCACTGGGGGTCAAGATGGCGAAGGTTAAGGTGGAGGCGGTAACCCAATGGTCGGAACCCCGGTCAGTAAAGGTGCTCCAGAGCTTTCTCGGGTTTGCAAACTTTTATAGACGGTTCATTCGTAAATTTAGTTCTGTAGCTGCTCCCCTCACCACGATGCTAAAGGGGAAACCCAAAATGCTGAAAACGCTCACGGCAGATGCCAGGAGTGCTTTCAACAAACTTAAAACCCTATTTACCACCGCGCCAATTTTACGGCTTCCCAATCCGGAGAAGCCATTTATAGTAGAAGTAGATGCGTCTGAGGTGGGGATAGGGTCGGTACTATCCCAGCACTATGGGCAACCTGAGAAACTTCACCCCTGTGCGTTTTTCTCTAGGAAACTGACACCTGCTGAGCAAAATTATGATATCGGCAATAGAGAACTACTCGCAGTGAAAGTGCCGTTAGGGGAGTGGAGACATTGGCTCGAGGGAGCCAAACATCCCTTCCTCGTGTTAACCGATCATAGAAATCTTGAGTATATCCAACAGGCCAAAAGATTAAACACAAGACAAGCTCGGTGGTCTCTGTTCTTTACGCGTTTCCAGTTCCGTATCACCTATCGGCCCGGTTCCAAAAAAAAAAAAAAACGACGTGTTATCACGCTATTAACCTACCATAAAGCCAACTGAAAAACCTGAACCTATTGTACCTGCGCCGCTTGTGGTGGCTCTGGTGACATGGGCTCTGGACGAGGAGATCACGGCGTGAAGCGCACCTTTGATAATCTAAAACAAAAATACTGGTGGCCAGGGATGAGGGAAACCGTAAAGAACGTTTTTTTATCTTGTGCCATTTGTGCTACCACCAAAACTCCGCGTAGCCTACCAGTTGGGAAATTAATGCCCCTACCGACACCGAATCGGCCGTGGTCCCATTTAGCGGTAGACTTTGTCACGGACCTGCCGGTGTCTCAACGGTACACCACCATCTTAGTAGTAGTTGATGGGTTTTCAAAAGGTTCTCGCTTCATCCAGTTTGGCTTCCTCCCGTCTGCCATCCAGGTAACTGATGCCCTCTTTACATCTGTGTTTCGCCACTATGGTATGCCCAAAGATATAGTTTCCGATTGTGGTCCCCAATTTATCGCCAAAGTCTGGAAAGCTTTCTTCCAGAAGTTGGGGACCACCGTTAGTCTAACGTCGGACTATCATCCCGAGTCAAATGGACAGGCAGAGCGGACTGTTCAAGAACTCGGAAGATATCTTCGGGCATACTGCAGTAGCAGGCAGCACGAATGGCCTAATTGGTTGCTTTGGGCAGAATATGCTCAAAATTCTCTAATACACTCCGCGACCGGCCTAACGCCCTTTCAGTGTATTTTAAGATATCAACCTCCGTTATGTCCTTGGGATGCCACGCCCACCGAAGTACCCATGGTGGATGAATGTTTTAAAAAAGCGGAAAGAGTGTGGGAAGATGCCCACACCCACATCGCCCGAGCAGTTTCTCGATTTAAGAAATATGCCGATAGACAAAGGAAGGAAAGTCCTCCGCTCCAGGTAGGCGATCGGGTGTGGCTCTTGATACGGGACCTCAACCTAAACCTTCCCTGTCGTAAGCTTTCCCCTAAATACATTGGTCCTTTTGTCATTTTAGCACAAATCAGTCCTGTTTCCTTTAAACTCCAACTACCTTCTTATATGCATATTAACCCTGTGTTTCATGTGTCACTTCTTAAGCCAGTGATCCGGGGACCCCTCGATGAGGATGCAGCTACGCCCTCACTCCCTGGGGCGGTGGAGATAGAGGGCAGCCCGGCGTTTAAAGTAACAAGGTTGCTAGATTCTCGGAGGAGAGGAGGGTCCCTCCAATATCTTGTAGACTGGGAGGGTTATGGTCCGGAGGAGAGGAGTTGGGTCCCGGCCAAGGACATCTTGAGTCCCGAACTAATTGCCACCTTTCACCAAGAGAGGCCGGATCGCCCAGCTCCTTGGCCTCCAGGACGCCCCACTCGTCGGCCTGCCCACGCAGAAAGCGAGTCCCGACCTCCTCAGGTAAGATGTCGGGGTTGCCCTCGCCTCCTTCGGGAGGCCGGTCCTGAAGGGGGGGTACTATAACATCTGTACCACCACGGTCCGGGGAAATAAGATCTGGGTCCCCGGACTACTAAGCCGCCGCTTTGTCCCCACCTAGTGTGTCTGTGTTGGTATGTCCACGAAATCACAAATGTAGAACACCTGTGTCACGCCCTTGTGTGTCTCTATTTAAGCCAGCCGAACCCGTAGCGTCTCGTCCGTTCACTATCATTCTTTTCATGGGTTTTGTTTGTGAGTGTGTGTGTCTCAGTGTGTACTGGCTAAAGAGTTACGTCTCATCTTCATACGTAAACAGCAGGGCAGGAGGAAAGCCTGGGAAGCAGACGGGGTGCAATATCGTTCAAGTTCAAGGTGACACGCCCCCCTCACGAGCGGGAGGCAAGGAGGGGACTTTTCAGGAAGTACATGGAATACGTGCTGCATTCACAAGCACCTGCCTGCTGAGTAGAACTGAGGAAATCGAGTCGAGTATCCATTTTATTTTGTGTGGTTTGTTTTTGTTTGTATTTCGGAGACTAATTCTTTTGTTGTTGATTGTTGCCAGGAATACTCGATATTTTACGTTTAATCAAAGAAGACAAAAAAAACATTAAATAAAGAAAAGAAAAGTGAACTCCTGCATCTGTGTCCGCTCCTTCCACCAGTAGAACATGACAACAGTATAGGCCATAAGTTTGGACACACCATGGACACACGGTGTACTTAACAAAAAAATAGAAACTAGAAACATGTTTTATATTCTAGTTTCTTCAAAATAGCCACCCTTTGCTCTGGTTACTGCTTTGCACACTCTTGGCATTCTCTCGATGAGCTTCAAGAGGTCGTCACCTTAAATGGTTTCCAACAGTCTTGAAGGAGTTCCCAGAGGGGTTTAGCACTTGTTGGCCCCTTTGCCTTCACTCTGCGGTCCAGCTCACCCCAAACCATCTCGATTGGGTTCAGGTCCAGTGACTGTGGAGACCTTTTTTAGTTAAATACATAACTCCACCAGTGTTCATTCATAGTTTTGATGCCTTCAGTGAGAATCTATCAATGTAAATGGTCATGAAAATGAAGAAAACGCATTGACAGATAGATGAGAAGGTGTCTCCAAACTTTTGGCCTGTACTATATATTAATTTATTTCTGCCTGCTTTTAAACTGTTCTTTCTACTGAACTATGTTTCATCCTTTTGTTCTGCCTGTCTATCTACCTTTCTTTTTTCTTCTATCTATCTATCTATCTATCTATCTATCTATCTATCTATCTATCTGTCTGTCTGTCTGTCTGTCTGTCTGTCTGTCAAAGGTAAATTTAAATATTTCGACCCACTTTCCCAGATACACATACTCTCTCTCTCTCTCTCTCTCTCTCTCTCTCTCTCTCTATTTCTTCGTATTTCCTTCTCATAAAATGTGTACAACAATCATGGGTTTTCCCATGCATACACAATACATATACACTGAAAAACACATACACCACAGATGTATTCAGAGGCACATCTCTCTCTCTCTACTGTATCTCTCTCTGTCTCTCTTTGTCTCTCTGTCTCTCCTACTCCACTCTAAGCTCTGCTGTAAGAAGCCTCACTCGACTCTACATCATTATCTAAAATCTCACAGACAAATACAATGAGCCCGGAGATAAAAACTTCATGTGTAAGCATAATAATTCGGTCAATTACATAATCTGTGTTTGGATCCTTATTAAATCCCCTGCTGTGTGTTTCCGCTGTGGCGCAGGGACGAGGTGTCCACACTGAGGAGGAGGCAGCTGAAGTGTCTGAAGAAAATTTAATAAAACCACAACTAACACGGTTGCAGCCTTGACATCATCTCCATTAGCTGCTGTGCTGAACGCTGCTTCTCTCGTGTGTGTGTGTGTGTCTGTAATATCCTGCAGCACAAGAGATCAGAATACAGATAGCAACAGATCTTTATCCACCATCCCACATCGGTGTTAAAACGCTCATTAATCCATCCTTTGTATGTTTGTAAAGATTTCAGGATTTCACAGCTGATCCTGTTAACAAACCAATAAAACAAATTTTATTAATACCTATTTTTACTCACAAAATAATTACATAATGGTTTCAGGATAATCTGAAACAGATTACAAAATAATCGGCTGAGGAATTGTGTATGTTTAGCTGCTGGTCCCTACAATCTTGCACACAAAATTCTCCCAATAAATGTTCGAACTTTGGATGAACCAGTGGACCGCACAGCACTTGGCTGCACTCCTCACCCTGTTTTTTCCATAGTGAGACCATGACTTCCAGTATGACATGATCCACAGTTGTCTGGTAAACGCATCATCTCTTTGTCTGGTTGCCTTCCTCTTACACCATTACACATCAATCAGAAAAGGATTTACAATACAGAACTTCTCAAAATGTCGTTCATTTACGTACTCAGCATGGAGGCGTTCAGCCTGTGGCACTGCTGAGGTGTTATTGAAGACCAGGTTGCTTTGATAGCAGCCTTCAGCTCGTCTGTATCTTTGAGTTGGATCTTTCTCTGGAGAACAGCCCGTAGATTCTCTAGGGGGTTCAGGTCAGGCGAGTTGGTTGGCCAATCAAGCACAGGAATATCACAGTTAGTGGTAGTTTGGTCAATGTGAGCAGGTTCTGGATAAAGACATCCATAAAGCTTGCAAGATGCAGATAGAAGAAAATTTTCTGGTAGACCGGCTGCGTTGATTTTGGACTTGACAGTAGACTGAGCAGCGGTCCAGTTCTTTTTTTTTTTTCCCTTAGGCCCGGTAAAACATTTCTGACGTTGTCTCTGGCATAGGAGTGGCAATGCAACAGTTAATTTCCTGAAGACTTCAGCCTCACTCCACTCCTTCTGAAGATCTCTCAACATCTTTCAGCAATCGGCTTTGCTTGACAAATCTTCTTAAGCTTGCGGTCATCCCTGTTGTTGCTTGTGCATCTTTTCCAACCACACTTTTCCTTTACAGTCAACTTTCTATAAATTTGCTTCGATAGAGCACTTGGCCAAATGTGCTTTTCAGCAATGACCTGCCATGGCTTGCCCTCCTTTTGGAGGGTGTCACGTTGTCCTCATGATTGTGGTTGCATGTAGTGAACTGGACCAAGGGATACATGGTATTCATCCTGTACGAAAAGTAATTTATTTAAAACTTGCAAAGAAATAGTCTAATATATTTTGAGATAAAGGACTATGTAGAGAACTTAAAACAAAAGTCTGTCTGTGGGAACTGTACACACAATCATCCAACAACACCACCTGCACAATACAGAAACTCAGCTGGGAGGTATTGCCACATCCACCGTACAGTCCTGACATTTCTATATTAAAGGAATTCCTGGCAGGCCAGTGTTTCATACATAAAGCAGGCAGTCTGATCATGGCCCCGGCATACTGAGAAAACTTTCTACCTTGAAGGTTATAAGTTCTAGTGCATTAGTGTAGCAGGGGATTATATAGAGAAATAAATAAAGGGAGTTTTTACATGAATGTGATCTGTTATAGCGCAATCAAAAGTCCCGGTCTGATTTGAGTGAAACTGAATTGGTGCATCCAATTTATAATAAAATCATGGCTGTCTATTTCTTCCTTGCATGTCAGTGTACATTTAGCAAATACCATAAATATACTACACATGACTATTTTTGATTTTTGAAAACCTACTTAATCATAGGTTTCCTTTCCTCACCCTTTATGGTCCTGGCAAGCTTGAGCGTTACTTCCCTGCTGTCAAGTATTTTCCGTAAGTCCACAGCAATGTGGACCGTATTAGCATTTTCAGATGATTTAAGTACATCATTAATTGCAGACAAACACTTACAACAACAGTGGTGTATATTTACTGCCTGCTTAAGTTGTACCTTTAACCAAATTCCACCTTGACTGCATAAAAGGACTAAAGGAGGTGAATCGCTCCCCAGGCATCCAGCAACTGCAATAATTTGCTTTATAACCAAGCACATGGTCCTCGTTATCAGCATCTGGCAGCAACCGCCTTTAAAGTTGGAAAAACTATAGCCACGTCATTCTCCAGAAGCTACACCCACTTAATGTAACAGGATCAAGCAGGTTGGCTCCAGAAAAAAATTCCTGAGATAGTTTCAAATTCCTTTATATGGAGTTCAATTTGTGTACAAGGTTCTAGACGGCTGAAATGGGGTGGTTAGTGGTTGTGACTTTTTGTCCTACATACTGTGTATGAAACCCAAAATATCTCAAACAGTATATTTTGTGTGTGGTCTGAATTCCGGTTGCTGACCCAGAGATGGACAAGGGTGTCACGGAGTTCAGCTTCTTAAGCCGCAGCACAGCTGGGTGACACGCGGCTCGAGATCCAACACCTGATCTACATCTGATTTTACTTTTGCTGCCATGGTTTAAATAAAGCCTGTGGTTAATGTAGGCACTGTAAGAAGCACAGGTTTATGTTTCCTGCTGCACCGAGGGCCTATGATCCTGTGACTGGAGGGCAGGCTTCTGAGCCACAAACTCCAAGGTCTTTAGGGAGGCTTATTTTAGCCAAGTTCAGAGCATGTGTCCGTTATTAAACTGTGGTCTTGCCTTTTATCCCAGATTTAGGTGTGCAAGTAAAAGGAAGGCAGAACAACGTAACAGCAAAATGGACCAAAAGAATGCTTTGGAGAGATACTTGCGACGTTGGCGCATGAGAAATGTCGAACAGTGTGTAAAATATACCCTTTTTAATAAACCTGTCCCCCAACTAAGTATACTTCAGTCTCTGTGGTGCAATGATGCAATCAAAGCAAAGGAAGGATTTAAGATTACTTACTTAAGTCCCAGAGAAAAGAACCCAGATGTTAGATAGATAGATAGATAGATAGATAGATAGATAGATAGATAGATAGATAGATAGATAGATAGATAGAGTAATTTATTAATCCTAAAGGAAAATTGTTATAGTGTGTTATAGTAAAATATTATATATACATATATATATATACATATATATATATATATATATATATATATATATATATATATATATATATATATATAAACTTGAGTAGTACACTCTATACAGACGTGTGACTTGAAATTAAAAAATGCAAATCAGTGTAATGATTATCACGTTTTACAAGTGTAATGACTGTCATTGGTAAAAATGACGTTATTACCAGTTTACTGGTTATCATTGTTGAAATATCATTGCTTTGATATTTGATAATTTTTGCTATTGTCATTGTGGAAACGTGATTGTTGTCAATGTAATGATTGTGACGGTTTATATTGTCACTCTTGCTGTAGTGTCAGTTGTCTTGTGATTATTGTCATTATTAAAATGTCATTGCTGTCATTCCATTTATTATCATCGCTGAATTGTCATTGTTGTCTGAATAACTGCCGTCACTGTTGAAATGTCACTGTTGTCAGTGAAATAATTGTCATTGTTGTCAGTGTAATTATTATTACTGTTGTTAAAATGTTATTACAGTCAGTGTATTATCATCACTGTTGAATTGTCAATGTTTTAAGTATAATTACTGTCAGCTGCTGAAATCTCATTGTTGTTTGGTGTCATTTCACGTCATTTTTTAAATGTTAGTCTTGTCGTGCCAATTATTATAATTTTTAATTGTCATTGTTCAGTGTAAATATTATAATTTTTTTAATGTCATTGTTGTCGGTGTAATCACTGTCATTGTTGTGAGTGTAATTTCTATTATTGTTGTTCACGTCTCATTTTAGTCAGTGTAATAATTATTAATGTTATTTTTGTCAGTGCAATTACTGTAATTTCTGAAATGTTCTGAAAAAATTGTTGTCAGTGTAACTTTTCAGTATCATTGTTGAAATGTTACCATTGTTCATTCATTCCTTCATTTTCTATACCGCTTTATCCTGTGTTCAGGGTCGCGGGGGACCTGGAGCCTATCCCAGGAGACTTCGGGCACTAGGCGGGGTACACCCTGGACAGGGTGCCAATCCATCGCAGAGCACACACACATACACACACTCACACACCCAATCACACACTACGGGCAATTTAGGAACGCCAATTAGCCTAACCTGCATATCTTTGGACTGTGGGAGGAAACCGGAGTACCCGGAGGAAACCCACCAAGCACGGGGAGAACATGCAAACTCCATGCACACAGAGACGGGAATCAAGCCTGGCCGGGGAATCGAACCCAGACCCTGGAGGTGCAAGGCGACAGTGCTAACCACTACACCACCATGTTACCATTGTCATATTTGTCAATGTAACACTGTTGGAGTGTCATGGTTGTCAGTACAATTCCGGTCATTGTTATAAAGTCATTGTTGCGGGTGTAATTATTGTCCTTATCAAATTGTCATTCTTTCGCTTTGTATTTAAGAATCAAATTAATCTTGAATAACTTGAGAGTAGATGTTAAAACTGTAGACAAAAATGTGAGATATTATACTTTTATTGATTTATTTACCTACTTTTAATTAATTATTGAATTTAGTTATTTATTTATGTCACTATTCCGACGAGGTATAGTTTAAGAAGCTCGTTTACTATGTGTTATGTCTAATAAATGTATTGTCATCTTACTCCAGCGCGATGAACAGAATCAATCGCAAATTTTCGGGATCCGCCTCAAATTTAAATAAACTTATATAGGAGTAATTGTCACGATTTGATTAAATGTGAAGTACATACAGTATTTTGGCTATTAAAAAAATCGACTGACTGAGATTTGAGATAAAATCAGAGACTGTTGTTCCAAGGTAAAAGGCAAGGCAATCTCATCTCTCTTTTCCTCTTGTAATCCAATAATCCCTCTTTTTATTTGCCCTGCGGCTCAGGCAAGCCCACACAGGAACCTTTAGCATATGCTGCTGATAGCCCATAAGCCGAGGAGGAAATGAGCGCACAGATTCCCAGCGTTTGACACTACAGTCAGTGACAGATCACTTTGACGACATTCCGATTAGACGGCAGGTGAATCAACATTATTAAAAAACATTATTATTTTGCCTGATATTTACTCCTTTAACGCAGTAGTTACCATGGAATGAGATATACTGTAAATGATGCAGGCGAAAACACAGAGACGTCTGATCGGAAGGTCCTAGGTTTAAACCCCAGCACCACCATATTGCCGTTTTGGGGCCCTTGAGCAACGCCCCCTTAACTCTTAACTGCTCAGATGTATAATGAGGTGTCGCTCTGGATAAGGGAGTCTGCCAATTGTAAAGATACTTATGCACTGAATAACGCAGCAGGGTTTTATAGATATGGTGTCATATTTAGAGATGCATTGATACTGATGCAGTTATTGAGTATCGATGTCATGCTGATTTACTTTACCTTTATACTCTAAAACGTATACATACATACATCAAATGTATGATTAACAAAATTAGGCTAACAAACTCACAGTATCATCTGATGTTGGATTGGAAGTATCGAGAAAAGTGAATCAGTCAGTATACAGTACAGTTGGAGAATGGAGCTGTGTTCTTGATTTATTAATCAAACAACACTTTTGCATCCTTATACCAAATGCATCATTCAATATAATGTTACTGTATATGAAGCTATAGAAAGATGCATATGCAGCCCTTTTGTTTTTGTGTATGCTTTTTTTTTTTTCCCAAGGACTAATAAAGGTCTTGAATCTCTCTTCATGAACCAATCACATGTCTCCCTAATGCACCTTTACTCAGTCTAAAGTGCTGTTGCTGAGCAACGTGCGGTCTGGTGTTGGAGCTCGCGCCTGTTTGTTCCCTTCAAGCGTTGCCGAGAAGAAGCGGAGACCCATATACCCAGGGGGCTCTGGATCAATGTCTGAACAAACAAGCTCTGGCGTTGTTGCCTCCTCCATTTCTCTATCACACT
Source organism: Channallabes apus (assembly GCA_030522415.1). Taxonomy (NCBI): domain Eukaryota; kingdom Metazoa; phylum Chordata; class Actinopteri; order Siluriformes; family Clariidae; genus Channallabes; species Channallabes apus. The sequence goes on along the minus strand of CM060113.1, from coordinate 6,450,094 downwards.
GGCACTTTGTGTCCCAGCTTTAGCGTGCACTCGCTATACACCGCTCGCAAATTTGTTAAACTTTGCTTTAACAATTTACCTTAAACCTAGATGCATTTATTTTTTTCTATCCGGTCTCCTCAGTGACAGTTTATCCATCAGCCCTGGAAGATTTCACCATCTTATTGACTTCCTAACACACATGACCTACTTTGCAGGATAAAAACCAATACATTGTTACCTTGTGTGTGTGTGTGTGTGTGTGTGTGCGCGTGCACAGTGTTTGATCCAACCAAGCAGGTATAACTTGCTATCCACAGTGGCTTGCATTCAGTATTCACCTCCACTGAATGTGTTACACACTTTATCATGGCCTCTTTGTTCCTCCTCTAATTAATTATGTCTCTAAAAGTACCAAAGACTCTCAGATTAACATCCAAAACATGGTGTTGGTGCTAAAAAAGTGTCTCACCTAGGTGAAAAAGTGAATTTTCAGATAGGATCATATAACACTGTTTTTCATAATACTTAATGCTTCTTATTTCTCGGTCCATGCATACACATTTATCAGATAAAAAGAAACACATTTACTAAATACAATTTCTTGTCCTTTTATGTAGTGTTATGTAATGTAATTGAAACTTTTTTTTAAATTAAAATCTTTCAATGATCTTAACTGATTTTAAATGAGCAGATGAAACTTGGCCAGTTTAGATTTCACATGAAATGACGTAAACCTGAAAAGGGATATTATTCTAATATGCAAAATTGTATGCAAGTTATCGCAACCTGAATTTCACCTATGGTTATGGACACTACAGATTTTTAAGCTTGTACCAAAAACCGGAATGCCTTAATCTAAACAATAATTTTTTACAGGTCATGTGCTTCTAGAAGGTTACACCAATTTTACCATCAATACTCATAAAGAAATATGAATAATTAGCATTTAAAATTATTATAGTTTGAAATGAGATGGTATAACTAAAAAAAATGGCCATTTTGGGAGATATATAAAATCATCTTTTCAAAAACGGTTGACGTTAGCAACTTGAAATTTTTAGGGAAGCCAGATTGATCACTTCCATGTTGCATTAAGTTCAGAAGTAGCTTCTTTGACACACACAGTTTCTGTAGTATACTGTATGCATAACATAAAAAATAAAATAACACCAATACTGTTTTGGCTATAACTCATGTGAATTAGTGAATTATATTGAAGTGAACTTCTACTATCAGCTACGTGTCATACATAAGCTATTTGTGTATACAAAGAAACCTAGCATTAGCTGGCTAGATAAATATTTTAGTAGCTAGCTAGCACACGTTAATTCATGCATGTTTTTAAGCTACATAGCTACCTACAGTAGTAAAGATGGCATACTGTCATGAGTATTATCTACACCCTACAAAAGCATTTACAGAAGATATTTTCAGCACCATAAAAAAGTAAATGCTATAAAATAAAATAAAATGTCATTTTAAGTTTCATAGAGAGGTTTCATACCATATAACTTTATAGAGTCTGACTAGCTAGTCTAGCTCACTCAGCTAGCCAATTGTATGTCATTCCATTATCATGCTGTTCAGTGGTGAGCAAAAGTATTGAGACATGAGACACACACTATGGGCAATTTGGGAACGCCAGTTAGCCTAATTTCATGTCTTTGGACTGTGTAAGGAAACTGGAGTAACCAGTGGAAACCCACCAAGCACAGGAAGATCATGCGAACTCCATGCACATGATTCCTGAGGTGGGACACATTGCTCAACTTTAGTAAGATGGTTTTTCTCATCAGGTTTTGCTGAGACATATAACTGTGTGTCGTCAGCATAACAATGAAAACTAATACCATGCTTACGGATTATGTTGCCCAGAGGAAGCATGTAAAGGGAAAAAAAGCAGTGGGCCTAAAACTGAACCCTGTGGAACGCCAAACTCCACTAGAGAACATGAAGAATAATCACCATTTAAGTCTACATACGGATAACGATCGGTCAAATAGGATCTGAGCCAGGAGAGGGCTGTACCCTTAATTCCTACTACATTTTCTAATCTGTGAAGAAGAATAGCATGATCAATAGTGTCAAAAGCTGCACTGAGGTCGAGTAATACAAGCATAGTTACACAACCCTGATCAGAGGCCAATAGGAGGTCATTTACAACTTTAACGAGTGCTGTTTCTGTGCTGTGATGAGGCCTAAATCCTGACTGATACAGTTCATGTATGCTATTTCTATGAAGATATGAGCATAGCTGCTCCGCTACTATCTTTTCCAGAATCTTAGAGATAAAGGGGAGGTTTGATATTGGCCTGTAATTGGACAGCTGGCAGGAGTTGAGGTCAGGTTTCTTAATTATTGGTTTAATAACTGCTAATTTAAAAGATTTTGGAACATAACCAATGCTGAGTGAGGAATTAATTATTCTCAACAGCGGTTCTGTTATTACTGGTACTATCTGTTTAAGAAAATGTGTCGGTATAGGATCTAATATACAGGTTGATGAATTTGCAGAAGAAATGAGTGAGAGGGGAGTAAAGTATTCTAGGTTCCGATCTAGCATGGCTAGGTTAACATCTGCATCAATTACATTGTTCGGTTTCAAATTTTATTATTAAAAAAGTTCATGAAGTCCTCACTATTGCATGATGTTGTTGTGGAGATTTCTGTAGTGGTCTTATTTCTGGTTAATTTGGCTACAGTATTAAATAAAAATCTAGGATTATTTTTATTTTCTTCTATAAGAGTGGAGAGATACGTTGATCTAGCTACACTAAGAGCTTTCCTATAGTTCAGGATGCTCTCTTTCCATGCTATTTGAAATACTAACAATTTAGTTTGACGCCATTTACGCTCTAATTTCCGAGCAGTCTGTTTTAAAGGGCGCGTGTGATCGTTATACCAGGGAGCGAGTTTCTTATCTCTAATAATTTTTCTTTTAGCTGGAGCTACATTATCTAAGGTACAACGAAGTGTCGACTCTAAATATTCAGTCGCCTGATCGAGTTCTGTGGGGTCAGACGGTGGCCTAATCGAAGTTGGTAACTGTGGGAGATTACTGATAAAACTCTGTGTGGTAGTTGATGTGAATGTACGTTTAATACGGTAGCGCGGTGCTGTGCGTACATTATCACTGTGACACACTTGAATGGAGACAAGATAGTGATCTGAGATCATTTCAGACAGTGGAATTGTGAATACATTTCTTATACTTAATCCGAAAAATATTATTAAGTCTAAAGTGTGACCTGCTTTATGAGTGGGTCCTACTACACACTGATTTACGCCTACGGAGTCCAGTATGGACATAAATGCTGTTCTCAGAGGGTCTTCTGGATTCTCAAAATGAATATTAAAATCTCCAGCAATTAACACTTTGTCTACAGAAACGAACAGGTCTGAGATGAAATCTGCAAATTCACTAAGAAATTCAGAATACGGCCCTGGTGGTCTGTAAATTATAATTAGTGGAATCGACTGAGCTGATTTAATATACTTAAATACACTTATGTTACTATAGAGAATTTCAAATGAGTTAAATTTGTGTCCGTGTTTTTGTACGATAGACAGATTATCATTATGAATAGCTGCGACGCCTCCTCCTCTACCAGTTAACCGAGGCTGGTGTATGTAGCTGTATCCAGGAGGACTAGCTTCATTTAGAGCTACATACTCGTCCTGTTTAACCCACGTTTCAGTTAAACAGAGTATATCAAACGCCTGATCTGTGATAATTTCATTAACAGTAACTGCTTTTGATGCGAGAGATCTAATATTTAACAATCCTATCTTCAGATCAGAGGTGCCGGCTGCGCATTCAGTGTGATCTGAGTTTGTGGTCTTTGTGTTAATGAAATTATTGAAACAGACTTTCTGAGTCTTTCTACATTTTTGCTTAGATCGGGGAACAGACACAGTCTCAATATGATGAACCCTGAGTGACGACTCTATGCAGCTAGCAGACGGTTGGTTTAGCCTGTCTGTCTGCTCCCTGGCCTGGGCTCTGGATTGTCACCGATTAACTAGACCTCTACTGAGACTATGAGCTATACTATAGGAAATAAGAGCAGCACCTTCCGAGTGGGATGGACACCGTCCCGCCCTAACAGGCCAGCTTTGCCCTCAAAGGTCTTCCAGTTATTTACATATACAGGCCACATTATTTTCGGACCACCACCTGGACATCCAGCAGTTCAGCGACCATAACCTGCTGTAAGCTATGTCGCCACATCTCATTGGGATGGGACCAGAGCATACTACTTCATCGGACATTGCCTTCGCTTTAGCATATCCCATATTGTATGATTGGATGTGTCTTAATGAGCTCCTGCATCTCCTCCAGGATGTACCTTGCTTTTAGTTTCCAGAGTTAATCTCCAGTCCACCCATGACGGTACACAGGATTGGTGATATAGAGGTTGGATGGATGAATACAGTAGATGGACGAATGGACATTTTTTCCCAGGTTAGAGTTATATTCTTTTTTTTTCTCTTAGTAACAGTGATCAAGAAATTATTCTATATTTCCATGAGGTTATTACTCTATACTATGAACAGTACTGTAACACAACCACACACAGCAGAGTATTACTTCCTAACATGGTTATTTTCATATTCCAGCATCTCTATCTACTCCAGACACCATTTGTAAAAGCCCCTGTATGTTTCCACGTGTCACACCCGAATCCACGTCCACTTCAGCACTGACTTTCCATCCTCTTGACTCACGCCTGTTCCTCATTACATTCATTAAGTCTCTGTGTATAAATTCCACACCCCACCACCGCTCACATTCTGTTTTTTCTGAGCTTTTCTCAGTTCCATGTTGTGTATCTTGACTTTGGTTTTGATTTTGCTTCTTTTTTTCCCCTGTCTTCTCTCGATCTCGTGTCTCAGTATGTGTTTGCCTGCTGGACATTTTTGATGTTTTTGCAGTATTACCAACCATAAAACAACAAACTGTTTTTTCTGTCCTTTTGGGACACTTTAGTATTTTTGCTTGCCTTGTACTGGCGCTAGTGGTTCAGTAGGGTGTTGATGAGTTGATTTGTTCCTAGAATAGACATCCAAATGAAGCAGGCTATCACTTCCCCTGTCAGCATGTTCACACTCATTTCCCTCTTCTGTTTAAAAAGCGAAATGGTGCATTTACCTCTAAGTCTTCTCCATGACGATGAAAAAATTAGACCACAGCACTCAGATCTAGTCTGAAGGTTGTTGATTAATTTTCTTGAACTGCATTGCAAAGCAAATCACAGGTTTATTAATGAATATGACCGTTCTACTATTTAATGTACATTCCTATAATAAAAACTTGTGTGTAAGGCCTAATTATTCAAGTGGTTCATCTTTTTGCTTTTGTATTTTTCCTGGAGAAACATTCATCGAAGGAGACTTCAGTATCAGAAGTAAAATTGTAGCTTCAGGTTTCCAAACATGATTTTGTGGTTTTCATATTAAAAAGAAAAAAAAGGTGTGGAACGATTGTTGATAGCTGATCTCTAATATACAGGAACCTGACTTGTGTTGAGGACATTCATTTTTCATTCATTCATTCATCTTCTATACCGCTTTATCCTGTGATCAGGGTCGCGGGGGGCCTGGAGACTATCCCAGGAGGCTTTCGGGCACAAGGCAGGGTACACCCTGGACAGGGTGCCAATCCATCGCAGGGCACACACACACACACACACATTCACCCATCCAATCACACACTACGGGCAATTTGGGAACGCCAATTAGCCTAGCCTGCATATCTTTGGACTGTGGGAGGAAACCGGAGTACCCGGAGGAAACCCACCAAGCACGGGGGGAACATGCAAACTCCATGCACACAGAGACGGGAATCGAGCCTGGCCGGGGAATCGAACCCAGACCCTGGAGGTGCAAGGCGACAGTGCTAACCACTACACCACCGTGCCGCGTGTTGAGGACATTAAACACCAAATGTATTATAAACAGGATGAACGCAGTAGGAACTTGTTTAACTTGGCAGGAGAAATCGATAAGGACGATTTTTGGACATGTTTAAAAAAAACCTGGTGAGGACGTGTTTGAAGTGAGATGCAGGAAGAACTTATGGACATATTAATGATGGCATTGACCAGTTAACGAGCTAACACTTCTTACGGACTTCACTGACGTACAACAAGCATGACGCAGAAGGGAAAGACTGGATGGGACTGAGTCGTCATTGGGACGTCACTGCGTTGTTACGCCGTTGATGGAGTTCTCACAGCTCCCTCTTTAGGATTGTGCGATGACCAGGATTGGTCCATGTCACGTTGTAGAAGAACATATTAAGCTCATGTTTCTTTGGCGTTTACCACACATACAGTATGGTGCGCATGTAGCTGGTTATCAGTATGTCTATGTCACGTCCAGAGGAATTCACTGGATTCACTTGATCACAGTATCACTGTAAAAAGCTATGAAAAGCACTGAGCACTGAGTGTGTCACAGTACCTGCAACGACACGGTACTAAGCGTGTGATAAGCTTAGAGTAAGTAAGAGTGCGGTGCATGTTAAACGCATTGCAATCCTGAACTTGAAAAATGCACATTTCTCCATTTTGACCCCGTTCCCGATGCGCTCTGTAATATTTTTTGGTCACATTGGAAACTGCTTTATCCTGTATACTGAGTTGCGGGGCCTGGAGCCTCTCCCAGGAGACTTAGGACACGTATACCCTAGACAGTGTGTCAATTCATTGCAGGGTACACAGACACGCTACGGGAAATTTGCAACAATTAGCCTAATCTGCATGTCTTTGGACTGTGGGAGGAAACCAGGGCACCCGGAGGAAACCCACCAGAGCTCAGGGAGAACATGGGAACTTCGTGCACACAGACCCCAAGGCGAGAATCGAACCCAGGCCCTGGAGGTTAGAGGAGAAAAGTGCTAATCACTAAGCCAATGTGCCCTGAACAGTACACCCTGTTATGTGTTATGCTTTATTTAATGTGATTTTGGTTTTGTGCTTCAGACAAAGAACTAGAACTAGGCCTCATTATTATTATTATTATTATTATTATTATTATTATTATTATTACAGACATCAGAGCCAGCACCGAGGTCCAAGTATTCACTTTGCTGAACCCCTCCCATGACAGACCACACCTCAGTATTACACCGAGACCTCTGCTCTCCTGGATGCCGCTCTCCTCTGCTTTTTCGATCGCGTCTCCTTTGCATGTTAAATGATGTTTTTATGCTTTAGTTTTTGACCTGCACTCTGTAGTACCGAGCCGATGGAGCCAATCAATGACGCATTTTTCCATAGCGGAAATGTAATAAATGTAATGGCTATCGTGTTTGCTGTAATAGAGGAAGCGATAATAAAACTTAACCGATGGCAGACGTTTTCTGCCAGCCCTTGACTTGGCCTTGATAGCGACATCGGTAGTGATTAATTAGTAACTTTACTGCGTGCACATTTGTCATAAATACACTCAGTATTAATGATCAGATCAATATATTTAATACACTTGCAACAAGATGCCCGAGCTTCATGCTCTCAGAACGCATCTCACTTTTATGTCCGCTTTTATGTCGGAATTAATCACACTGATCGCCGACTGTAAATCTGGATCATCCAGGGAACCTGATGAGCGGCGCAGGATCGAGTTACACAGGGTTGTGTGTTTAATTAGATTTTATAGGTTCTGATAAAAATCTTCAATGCAGAAAATTTGATCTAATTCTGCTTCAGCGATGGAGTTATACGAGGGGTCGTTCAAGTCAAACCGGGACTTGTGATGGAATTTCTGGTGTAAAAGTCAGGGACATTTACAGAAGACTTCATGCACAGTACGGTGATGAGACTGTTGGCCGCAGTAAAACATATGAACGTGCAATCATTTTTCAATTCCATCAATGATGATCCTGGCCCGGGTGGCTCGGAACCCACTACAGTCGTTCCCGTGAACATCGAAGGAGTGGAATGCAGGATCGTCAGCCGACTTGTGGAGGAGACGCCTCTGTCTGTAGGAACTGTACACTCCATCATTCACCAACAGGACTTGCACATTACAGGAACTCACCTGGAAATACTGGAACTCCCCAGTGCAGTCCTGACCTTGCTCGCACCAAACCATTTCCACATGTAAAGGAGTTCCTGGGAGGCCACACATGAAGCAGGCAGCCTGATCATACTGTAACTACTGAGAAAACTTTCCACTTTGATGGTATCCAAGTTTTTTTGTTATTCTGCATAATCGAAGGTCCCAGTTTGACTTGAACAACTCTCAGAGTTGAAGAACTCCACAAACCGGACCATGATATAAGGGGGAATGTTAAAGGTACCATTTGTTTTTGTTTTTATAAATTGACTGATATACCATTTAGGTAAAGTATTTTTTTCACCCCTCTTTCAAACTGTTTCAGAGTTTATGTAAATGACCTACTGCTGAGCCACGCCCCTTCCAAAAAACAGAAGAACTAAGCAACAAACTTCCCTAGGAGAGGGGTATCTTCTTATATGAGATCACATTAGGTTCAGGTGGCACGTTTCCTTGAGAACAAGAACCTAAGAGTGTAGATGAGTAGTTCTCTGAAGCACACATACAGTTTCGTAATAAAGTCTTTAATCTACACATTTAAAGGATAAAAAGCTTGTATTTGTGATTCCTGGACTAAACATGGACTTGAAGCCACCCCGTGTTCTCCTGGTCCTCTGGTGGAATTCTCTTGGTCTTTTCTCTTGGTCAGTTTTTGTCAATTACGAGCACGAAGGCTTGAGGTTTAAAACGATTTCACAGACAGTCCAGACCATAATTAAGACCTTTCCGAGTATTATACTTGGAGCACGTTGTCAAAACAGACACCAAGGCCACGGCTGGACAGAAATAGACTCGAGGACAAACAAAAGAAAGAATGAAATGTGGTCGTGCGACAAGATGTGTCCTTCTAAGTGAGTTCATGAAGGAATATATTTTTCCATCAAGATTAAACATGAAATATGACATGTTGAACAGAGTTAAACCAGAATGATTTTATTTCCCTGTTTTCGTCAGTGTCTGATCTTCCTAAAAAATGCCTTTTCTTTCAGTTCCAGCTCATGAAACGCAACACTTCCAGATGACTCCCCGAGAGTAAAAGACTGTCTCACCCTCTCACTCGTCCTTATCAATCTTTCTCTTTGCTGAAGGATCTCCAAGCGTCCTCCTATCGCCTGAGGTTGTTAGGCAGGGCGTACGTTACGTACTGTGCGTATAAACCTCCTGAGTAGTTCCGTATGCAGACGAGGCTCCACAACAAGCAGGAGGAGGAGAAGAAGGAGCACAAGACTTCTGTCTTTCTCTCTGTTTCTTTGGCTGCTTCTGTTGCTGAATTGAGACGCCGCAGCTGCAAAACCACCGTGGAATGCCGAAGATCTAAAATGTTTTTGTGTGCGTGCGTGTGTGTTCCAGAAAGACGCATTTTTTTTCTTCTCCTTTGGTTTCCAAGTACATAAACTTGCTGAAATTGGAACAGCTTTGTGTTCAAACCTCTTCATGAACCTTGGCTTTGCAGTTCTCACACAATTCTTTCAGTTTTTGCATTCCTGTCTTGGTTTTTTGTTCATTCTTCATTCATGATGTTCTTAAGGACGTGAAGTAGGATCTGATCCAAGAACGCTTCTCAACTACCCCGGGCCTACTGTAGGCTTGCGTTTGACTCTTTTCAGAAGATTTCCAGACGCTGGCACAGAAGCCTAGACGCTGATTGACGTGTGATGAGATCGTGTCAAGTTATGAAAGTTAGGAAAGGTTCATCTTAACCCTTAACCCTTAACCCTATCTGCTCCAGGGGCGCTGCTCCATAAGCTGGCTGACCCTGCACTCTGACCCCAGTTTCCTAATTGGGATATGTGAAAATTGAGCAATTTCCCTCTGGGATTAATAAAGTTCTATAAAAAAAAAAAAAAAAAAAAAAAAAAAAAAAAAAAATAATGTCCATAAAAAATGAGGGTTCATACCATTATTTCAATTCCGATTCATTTTCTAAAGCATCTCAAACTTAAGTGCATTTATTTTCACCATGATCCACTACTGTAAGTCAGTTAGCATGTGCTGAAGTATAGACGTCTTTAGATTTAAATCCCTTGTTTATATCGTTCATTCATTCATCTTCTATACCGCTTAATCCTGTATTTAGGGTCACGGGGGACCTGGAGCCTATCCCAGGAGACTCAGGGCACGAGGCAGGGTACACCCTGGACAGTGTGCCAATCCATCGCAGAGCACACACACACACACACACACACTCATTCACACACTATGGTCACTATTAGCCTAATCTGCATGTCTTTGGACTGTGGGAGGAAACCGGAGTACCCGGAGGAAACCCACCAAGCACGGGGAGAACATGCAAACTCCATGCACACAGAGACGGGAATCGAACCCGGACCCTGGAGGTGCAAGGCGACAGTGCTAACCACCTACCTATGACAGTGCATAAGCCTTTGTTTATATAGTGCAGACTCTTATGTAACACTTTTGGGAGGAGTCTTCAGTGTCAAAGTTTTGTAAATTTGATATAAATTTACACAGTATCGGTGCTGATTAAAAAAATAATTATGTTATACATATAACACAGAAAATGGACACTACGGTTCAAAAGTTTTAGATCACTTGCAAATTTCCTTGTTTTTGTTTAGTGATTTATTTTCTACATTCTACAACAATACTGGGGATTTCAAAACTATAAATGGACACATATGGAATTATGTAAATACGTAACAACAAAAACAACACTGTTATTGTAAGACACAGAGGTCGGCCTTTCTGTAATAGTTCCTGCAAGAACATTATTGTCAAGTGCATTTGCAAAATCCGTCCAGCACCATAATGAAACTGTCTCTCATGAAGGCCGTCCCAGGAGGACGAGACCAAAACCTCCCTCTGCTGCAGACGAGAAGTTCATTTAGAGTTATCAGCCTGAAAAATGACCAATTAACAGCAGCTCAGATTAGAGGCGTTATGAAGTCTTTACAGAGCAGAAGTAGCAGAAACATCTCAATATCAACTGTTCAAAGGAGATTCATGCAGTTTTTGGACGCCTTCAGCAAAACTTTACAATGTAGAAAGAAATAAACATCAGGAACCATCATGGAGTTAGAAAGTGATCTATAACCTTTTGAACGGTAGTGTATGTGACAAACGAAACAACTAAACTTGCTTCCCTAAAAAGTCCCCGAGTTCTGACCCCAGTTCCTAACACTGTGCTGTAAGATAAATATGACAAACAACTTAATCTTTAGCTGAAAGACCAACGACAGTTTACAAAGCAAATATCGAATATTAATCATATGGCTGATATCAATGAACTGACGATAAATCTGTGCAGCCTTTATTTTATCATTAATAGCAGTACTAGCAGTAGTAACAGAAAGTTTTCATTATTTTTCAATTTTATTTTTGTTCTTATTTTATACTCTATAGGTCGGCACAGTGCCGTACTGGTTAGCCTCGTCACCTTGCACACATCCAGGGTACTCCGGTTTCCTCCCACAGTCCAAAGACAAGCAGATTAGGCTAACTGGTGGTCCTAATCGCACATAGTGTGTGTGTGTGTGTGTGTGTGTGTGTGCCAAGCGATGGATTGGTCCAGGATGTACCCCACCTCGTGGTAATAAGCTCCAGGCCCCCCACGACCCTATACATACAGGTGTGAAAACTATTTGCCCCCCTCCTGATTTCTTATTCTTTTGCATGTTTGTCACACAAAATGTTTCTGATCATCAAACACATTTAACTATTAGTCAAAGATAACACAAGTAAACACAAAATGCAGTTTTTAAATGAGGGGTTTTATTATTTAGGGAGAAAAAAAATCCAAACCTACATGGCCCTGTGTGAAAAAGTAATTGCCCCCTGAACCTAATAACTGGTTGGGCCACCCTTAGCAGCAATAACTGCAATCAAGCGTTTGCGATAACTTGCAACGAGTCTTTTACAGCGCTCTGGAGGAATTTTGGCCCACTCATCTTTGCAGAATTGTTGTAATTCAGCTTTATTTGAGGGTTTTCTAGCATGAACCACCTTTTTAAGGTCATGCCACAACATCTCAATAGGATTCAGGTCAGGACTTTGACTAGGCCACTCCAAAGTCTTCATTTTGTTTTTCTTCAGCCATTCAGAGGTGGATTTGCTGGTGTGTTTTGGGTCATTGTCCTGCTGCAGCACCCAAGATCGCTTCAGCTTGAGTTGACGAACAGATGGCCGGACATTCTCCTTCAGGATTTTTTGGTAGACAGTAGAATTCATGGTTCCATCTATCACAGCAAGCCTTCCAGGTCCTGAAGCAGCAAAACAACCCCAGACCATCACACTACCACCACCATATTTTACTGTTGGTATGATGTTCTTTTTCTGAAATGCTGTGTTACTTTTACGCCAGATGTAACGGGACACGCACCTTCCAAAAAGTTCAACTTTTGTCTCGTCGGTCCACAAGGTATTTTCCCAAAAGTCTTGGCAATCATTGAGATGTTTTTTAGCAAAATTGAGACGAACCTTAATGTTCTTTTTGCTTAAAAGTGGTTTGCGCCTTGGAAATCTGCCATGCAGGCCGTTTTTGCCCAGTCTCTTTCTTATGGTGGAGTCGTGAACACTGACCTTAATTGAGGCAAGTGAGGCCTGCAGTTCTTTAGATGTTGTCCTGGGGTCTTTTGTGGCCTCTCGGATGAGTTGTCTCTGCGCTCTTGGGGTAATTTTGGTCGGCCGGCCACTCCTGGGAAGGTTCACCACTGTTCCATGTTTTTGCCATTTGTGGATAATGGCTCTCACTGTGGTTCGCTGGAGTCCCAAAGCTTTGGGCTTGGGTTATAAAATGGCTTTATAACCTTTACCAGACTGATAGATCTCAATTACTTTTGTTCTCATTTGTTCCTGAATTTCTTTGGATCTTGGCATGATGTCTAGCTTTTGAGGTGCTTTTGGTCTACTTCTCTGTGTCAGGTAGCTCCTATTTAAGTGATTTCTTGATTGAAACAGGTGTGGCAGTAATCAGGCCTGGGGGTGACTACAGAAATTGAACTCAGGTGTGATAAACCACAGTTAAGTTATTTTTTAAGAAGGGGGGCAATCACTTTTTCACACAGGGCCATGTAGATTTGGAGTTTTTTTTCTCCCTTAATAACGTAAACCTTCATTTAAAAACTGCATTTTGTGTTCAATTATGTTATCTTTGACTAATAGTTAATGGTTTTTGATGAGCAGAAACATTTAAGTGTGACAAACATGCAAAAGAATAAGAAATCAGGAAGGGGGCAAATAGGTTTTCACACCACTGTAGATAAAGCAGTATAGACGATGAGTGAATGCTGAATATTAGGACTTTTTATTGATTGATTTGATTGTTTGTTTGTTTATTAGACATTAGTTGTAGTAGTACTGTGGTGCCGACTGTCTCCTATGAAAATTTTAATATAAAATTGCCTAAAGGCTTTAATCTAACATCATGAAGAACACTTTGTTCTGATTCATGTTTTTGCACCAGCACATTGACACGTGCCACATCGGTATATCAGGTTTTTCGTCCTGGATTCTGGCATACCGAGCCGCTCTCCCGCCTGTCAGCCGAAGCTCAATAAACTGTCAGCGTGTGCTTTATGACAAGGAGAACAGAAGAGAGACGGAGATCAGGAGCGGGACAGAAGAGGACAGGAGAACAGTCTGGACTGCAGGATTCAGTCAGAACCTAGCTGACATTTTGATGATATTAATTGTCTCAGTTGAGAAAGATGAAGAACATCACGCATACAGTACACACACACACACACACACACACACACACACATATACAGTATATATATATACAGTATACACACATTAATTAAGCATCAGCATCATCAGCAATCTGCAGGTGACCTGTATGAGAGAAACGAGCCTGCAGGGGAATAAGGACGAGTTTATCACCATGGATATCAAACGGACGGGAAACAGAAAAACAACTGGTGCAACTGGTGAGACTTTTCACCACATCATCAAAAACCTGGAGCCAGCTGTGACATTTCACCCCAGATGTTTGCGAGTTAGACATATCTGACTCGTTTAAAGAAGCTGAATTCTTTAGGCACGCGAAGGTCTGCAGTCTGTTTGCAAAAGTTGGACGTATGAAGTGTTTTGGGCCCGTTCGCTTGGATTATGGCTGTTATTGAACCGACGTGTGTGTGTGATTCAGCCAAACACATGGTCACGCCACAAACACACTGCACGTGGTGTCCAGATGTCAACGGGCTTTAAGCGAGCCATGTGTGCTTCAGGTCTCAACACGATCCAAATAATACAGACAGCAAGGATCAGTCAGCTTGTACGGAAATATGGATCAGTCATCCAATCCTGCACGTAATTACAAAAACAAATATTATACCAATTACAGTTTTTGTCGCGACTGAACTGGCGAAGATGCGGAAGATGGTCTGGAGTGTAGCGTCCAGCAAGCGGTTCTGAACAGGCGTGCGTCCGTTCGAAAAAGAGTTCTTGCTCCTGTTATAAAAAAAAAATATATAAAGAAACTTTAAATCACTTATCCTGAGTGGCCACTTTATTAGGAACATACAGTATGTATGCTCATGCATTCCACCAATCATACAGTATGTTCCTAATGAAGTGGCCAAAAAGGATCAGTAATAGGATTAGTTTTTTTAACTTAAAATTAAAATTACAGCTTTGTGTGTCTGAATCGAAAAAGACTTCTTGCTCTCAGTGAGAGCTCCTCTTTGGAAAAAAAAAAAAAAAAAAGAATAGTAATGAATAAAAATCTTAGTACTCACCCATGGTGGCCACTTTATTAGGAACATATGTACAGTACAATTTTTTTAAGGTAAGTTTACAGATATGTGTGTCTGTAAAAAGAGTTCTCACTTTCAATGAGAGCTCCCATTAAAAAGAATAATCTTAGTTACTATCCTTTGTGGCCACTTTATTAGAAACGTGTTTAGATTTAGCTTACGGGTTTAAGATTACGGAGGTGTGCGTCTGGAAAAGACATCTTGCTCTTAATGAGAACAGTGAAGAAAATAACAAATTGTAGCGCTTCTTAGTGGTCACTTTATTAGTAACATGTGTATGCTCAGTATACTACTAATCATATGTTCCTAATAAAGTGGCCGCGAAGGATCAGTACTAGGATTTTACTTACAAGTTAAAATTACAACATTGTGTGTCTGGATTGAAAAAGTGTTCTTGAGAGCTACTTTCTAAAAAGAGAACAAATTCTTTTTAGTACTTATCCATAGTGGCCACTTTATTAGGAACATACAGTATGTAGGCTTGTTCGTTTCACCAATCATACAGTTTATTTCTAATAAAGTGGCCAATCAATACTAAGATTTTTTATATATTTTTTAAATTGTTGTGTGGTCTGGTTTGAAAAAGTGTTTTTGCTCTCAATGAGAGCTACTCTTTGAAAAAATGTCTAAAAATATTGGTTCTCTTCCTAAGTGGCCACGTTATCAATAACATCGTTCCACCAGTCATATGTTCTTAATAAAGTGGCCACTAAGGAATATCACAAAAAATATATTTTTCAAGGTCAGATTACAGAGGTGTGTGTCTGGAAAAAGAGTTTTTGCTTCCAATGAGAGCTCCCGTTAAAAAGAAAAGAAGAAGAGGAAGAGGAAGAAGAGGAAGGAGAAAGTGTATAGCAGAGTCTCTCTCACTCTCAGTCTGCAGGAGGTTAGTGTTGCAACCGTGAAAGAAAAAGACTTCATACAACATTCCTCGACTTTTCATTCGACCTTGATTAAGACATATAGTTTTCTTTTCTCACACGTGCAAACACACACACACACACACACACACACACACACACAAAAGTGACCCAATGTTCCAGTTTACAAACATGCCCGTCCTTGAATCTTCCTCCTTTCTCCTCAGGGGTTTCCATAGAAACCAGTAGAGGAAGCTTGTGTGTATGTGTCTCTACGTGTGTGTGTGTGTGTGTGTGTGTGTGTGTGTGTGTGTGCATTCTGCAGGTAAGAAATCCTGGTCGCCTAGCTGAGGATCTTAATTTTAGCTCAAACCTGCTGTAGAGATGTGAAGGTTTTCTTGACACTCAGCAGTTTAAACAAACGCAGACGCCTTTTGCGTCTTTTTTCCCAGTCCTGCGAGACAAGCCATAAAAAATATGATTAGAGTTATTATTCTCATTAGTATTATACCTGTGGATATGCTTCATAACAAGTAAAATACCCCAGTAAGCAATATTGCATCATACTTTATATTTGCATAAGATTTGATTTGTCTAAATAAGTTTTTCGAGTCAGCATTTATATGTTGAAGTGGCAGTTGGTAACTTTTTCGTCTTTCCATGTGATTCAAATTTCAGTTGACGTGCCTTTGTTTCTTTTCCAGACAGCAAAACCGATGATCGATGACCATTTAAGGAGAAGGGGCGGAGCTGAGCGGTTTTGCTTTGATTAAGGGAGGAGCTACAGTAATTTCCAATTTGGAAAAACGCATCAGAAGTGAATAAATAAATAAATTAATTAATTAATTAATAAGTAAAAGTTATCTGTTGCATAGAGCTACTTTGAATTTCACAGATTTCACAAGTATCTTTAATGAACTCGGATTTTAACCTCAGTGTTCAGTTTGTGTATTTATGCTTGATATTTTTCCTACATCGTCTTGGATTTTGTTGTGATCACTTTATAAAAATTTGAACCAATAGGTTCTGACAAATCAATCAATCAATCAGTTAAGCAACCAATAAATCAGTCAGTAAATCATGTGAAGGATTTTATATAGAGAGGTTTTAATGTCACAGAGTTTATTCTTTCAGCTTTGATGGTGGGAGGAGCTCAGAAAAATGTACCATATAATGAACAAATGAAATTCTGAATAATAAGTATGAGGGTATCCCAGTGTTTCACCAGTGCTTGCATACCATCAAGGAATAAAGTTTTCTCTTTGTGTCGGAGTCATGATCGGACTGCCTGCTTCACATCTGAAACTCCGGCCTCCCAGGAACTCCTTTAGTGACCCAAACATGTGGAAATGTGTACAGTTCCCACAGACAGATGCGTCTCTTCCACAATTAGGCAAAAAGTCAGGGGTCAGGGGGAGCTCAGTGGTTAAGGCTCGGATGGTCCCAGGTCGTCCCACGACCATCACATTGTCCCTGTTGCGCCTTTGAGCAAAACCTTTAACCCTCAACTGCTCAGATGTTTACTGAGATAAAAAATTTAAGTCTCTCTGGAAAAGGGCGTCTGCCAAATGCTTAAATGTGAATAAGTTATCCGGCAGATTTTCAAGGCTCAGGCGTCCCACTCGAGAAAAAGGTACTGAACTGTTCTGTATGTACTGTATGTTTGTCAGTGGGTCGATCCGAGTCCCGAGTACCTTTTAGTATCTTTCACCCAAAATCTTGTATGTAGTGGAACCTGGACTGTAAATCCTGTAGTCTTTTCATGTGAATGGTTCAAAGATACACTTCAAACACGTTTCTAAATAAAAGACACTAAGGTACAAAAGGTGTACGCTTAAAGTACCATCTTAGTGAAAGTTATCCAAGGAAAAGTACAGTTAAGTACCATTTTTTCTGATCTGCATTGGGTTAATTGGTTAATATTCAATGATTGATAAAGCAACACACTTTTTTAAAAAGTCTAATCAGTGCTACTGTGATTCAAACGTCTCTAAGACAGCAGGAGATCAGAGGGTGAAGTTTTCCGCTAGTGATCCCGTGTTAGAGATCACAGTTCAAGCCTAAACCTGAGCTCTAAACTTGCACTGTAAAAGCGAAGGCACGTTCTCCAGGACAGTCTGTCTGAAGCGCGCGCCAGCAAATTAAATATCAGATGGAGAAAAGAATTCTCCTGGTGTTGTACATTGCTATATTTTCTCAGGTCAGGATGGCAGGTGACGATGTTAACCCGACCTGGGAAACAATGCTGACATTTTCTCTTCCAGCGCTGATCAAGGGCCAAATATAAGTTCAAGTCAGACAGAAAGCACTTTAGAAGAAAAAAAGTTTTTGTGACCTTAGGCTGGAGCGTGAATGTTCTTCTGAGAGAACCGCTAGGACAAACACGAGGATGGAGTTCAGAGATTTCAGCCGTTATGCAATAGACCTTTCCAAGTTTCTTTTTTAATCGTGTAAAAAACTGACGACTTTCCGTCACAGTAAAAAAAATAATAATCATTTTCAGCTTTCCCAGTTAGGAAGCTGTGGTCAGCCAGGATACAGCACCCCCTGGAGCAGATACGCCTTGGTCAAGGCCAACAGTGGCTACTTGATGATCCTGGGGCTCAAACCTCTGACCTTCTGATGAGTAACCCAGTAACCAACAGCCGTGACCGCCTGAGCACACCGAATCCTAACCACTGGGCCACCAGGGAAGACTAACAGATCTCTCACCTCGCACTGTGAAGCTAACGACTTCAGGACTTTCAGGTTCTTCATGGAACCGTTAGTGGTGCTGCTTATAGCCAGAGCTGGACAGCACTACAAGATACCTAAGCTGTCTAGAGCCCTAGATGAATTACACAAGGCCCTGTCTACCTCTCACATGTGTCAGTGTTGACAACTTTAACGAGAGGATCAAGTGGAACTATTTTTCTGGACACACACACACACACTCACACACACACTCACACACACACACACTCACACACACTCACACACACACATTCAACACCATGACAGTGAACTGTGGGAAAAGCAATCAGGTCAGCTTGTGTTCTCTCTTCTATAAGTTTGATGTCAGCATGTAACAGTAAGTTATTTCTGAGACTTTGTACCTGACAAAGTGAGTGAATAACAACTGTTTATAAGCAGCGTTCAAGTCAAACCGGGACTTATGATGACATTTCTGGTAAATAAAAGTGTAAAAACGTTTGACATTTACAGAAGACATGAAGCGCAGTACGGTGATGAGACTTTTAACATCTGATCAGTGCAAACGTTTTAAAGTAGGCTATACGTCCGTGAATGATGATCCTGATGATGATGATGATGATGATGATCGAGGTGGCTTAGAGCCCACTGTAGTCATTTCTGTGAAGATTCAGCGAGTGGAACACCTGACGCTTGAAAATCGACTGATGTAAACTTGGGGAAGAGACATGTCTGTCTGTGTGAACTGTGAAAATTGTACTCAAGTAAGAGTGGCTGTACTTCAAAATAATATTACTCAAGTAAGAATAAAAAAGTATTTGGTGAAAAGAACTCAAGTACTGAGTAACTGTTTCATCATAATGTCCGATTTTTATTTATTTATTCTCAAATTATGAAATTTCGTTTCTTTGTGGTCATTTTACTACATGCGGTTATTGTTACTGCGTCTGATTGGTGAAAGACAGTCACATGGTACTGTAGATCCACCAGTTGCAGTTCCGGTGCATTTCTGGCAAAAACAAAGAATATCTAATGTGTAGAATAAATGATGAGTGTAGCTGAATGTAGTGGAGTAAGAGTAGTGTTTCTTCTTCACAAGTCTACACAAGTTAAAATAAAAAGTATGGTGCAGTAAAACTACTCATAGAAGGAAATTTTTTGTAAATATGTCCTTCAATTATTCACCAACACCACTTGCACATTACAGGATGCGAGTTATTGCCACATTCCCGTACAGTCCTGTAAAGGAGTCCCTGGGAGGCCAGAGTCTCAGACAATGTCTCCGTGTAGTGAGAAAACGTCCTACCTTAATGGTGTCCAAGCACTAGTGAGACATTGGGATAAGGTTGTGTAGCAGGAGATTAAATAGAGAAATGAAGGCAGGTTTGTTTTCCTCTTTCATAACTGTGTTCTGTTATTCTGCACAATCAAAAGTCCTGGTTTGACTTGGTAACAACATGTTTCCAAACTTAAACTTGGATGAGCTATTTATATGCATTCACATGAAATAAAACTCGAACTTTCCAGTAACGACCTCGATGGGGACAGAAAATATATGGGTGTGGTGGCTCTCATCATAGGGGAAGTTATATATATATAATCAAATAAAACCCTGATTCCCTCATCTCTCAGGCTTGGTTTAGTTAAAACAAGATAGAAAGCAACGGATTGACATTAAAATGTAGGAAATAATAACCAGGAAGTATTTCGTATAGTATTTTACAGATACAATCTCGTTCTGTTAAGATTCTGTCCAGTCTTTGTATAGACATGTAAGTTAAGAAGGCTTGAATAAGCAAAAGTTTTATAGTCAAAAATGTCATTGCACTTAACTGCTGCTTGAGCCATTTAAATATTAAGCATTGATCTTGTTTATATACATGCATGTTAATTCCTTTAAATGAAGTTATTTTTGTCACATTATTGTTTTGTTGTATTGTAACAGTGACTCGTTTTATTTATTTAAAATAATTAACATTGACTGAATAAAACAAGTAAAATTTACTTAAAAGAGAAAATAGTTTTACTTAATTATATCAATTAATTACATCAGATCAGTAAGTAAATTCTACTTAACATAATTTAAAGAGGCCATGTTATATGTAATTATTTACTTTTAGTTTTACTCAACTTCCTTAAGCACATTTTACTCATTTTCACAAGTGTAAAATTTATTGTAAAAACCTGCGTGCAAAAACTTGCAAAATAAAAATTTAGTAAATTTTACTTATTACGTTTTTTAGTGCACAAGAGCAGCCTATAGAAAAAAACAACAACAACACAATTTTAATCACTTGTACGAATAACACTGCACCCTGCACACACTCAGGAGTTAGCTAGTGTTAGTTATAGTCACTATGTACTGTTCAGTTACTGGCCACAGACTGCAAACGAACAATATCAGCATTTACATAGGTTTAAAAAATAATAATAATAATAATAATAAAGTATTTTTTTAATATTAACATACGCAAATAATATGTAACAACGGTTCTGACGGTCACTTCCTGACCTTCATCTGCAGGCAACACAGACGACGTGATATCATGTGCAAATGTGTCGATTCTGACCCTTTATTTTATAGTTGTCTCTTTTTTTCCCAAAGACTATCATGATTAAAACCGATGTTTTTATTTGTATTAAAAGCTGAATCTCTCAATTTAAAGTTGATTATTTTTTAAATTAAAGATGTCTTTTTTTTAATGTTGTCTGTTTTTAATTAAATGTGATTCATTAATAACTGACTGTTGTAAGTTAAAGGGATCTTTTTTAAAATTAAAGGTCACACATTTTCACTAACATTGATTCTTTTTATTTTAACAGACGTACTGTAAAGCTGATTCTCCTTATTTAAAGCTGACTTGATGACTTTATTTTAATGTTGTCTGTTTTTAATTAATTGTGACTCAAATAACTGACTGTTTTAAGTTAAAGGGATTTTTTTTTTCAAGCTGACACTTTGTACTTAAAGCTGACTAAACCGTCTCTCTTCTTTACAAGAGATGTGAATTAAGAAGCTTAAAAATACTAGAATTATGCTCATTACTCAGCATCCTGTCTGCTTATTTAAATACAATATCTGCACTAATACCATGGAAGATTAGTATTTTTCAGTTATAAGCTCAAGGCCTCCATGATGTATTTATAGTGTTGTTACAAGACTATGATTATGACAGTTTCGAAACTGATTCAAACAAGATGGTCCTAGTTAGTATGTAAAGGCAGATTCCAGACGTCGCGGATCACGGTCACATGAGTGCGGCGCGACCAAAACAGTGACATCTGTCACCCATAAGGCTCTGCAAAACAGCGACAAGTCCTGTGCAAAGCTGAAACCCTAACAACACTGAAGATGAATTTAATTGAAACAAGCAAGAAAACAACAGATTGGTCCGTCTGGGGACAAAGTTGTGATGCTTCAGTTCATTTCTGTTGCTCTGATTTACTTAGCAACATTAAACCAGGATAATTCTATAGATTTTCTCATTATACAGGTAACAAAAACCATTTAAGGACAGTAATCAATGATGGAGTGGTCTGATGCAGGGCAGACTTATTTCCACAATGAATTTTTATTACTTCCTGGAACATCATACTTATTCATGTCACGTCATACTTTTTATCCATTTACATTTAATGTTGTGGAGCATCCATGAGAAATGTTATGACTTATTTTATTGTAACTAGAATAATTATTATCTTAATTTGTTACCGAGCTCTCACACTGGAGACTCCTTCCAAAAAAATGTTTTTATAAAAACCTCTCCGTCACTTTAGATGTTAGACGAGTGCAGAAATATGAAGCTGTGATTTTCTCTGAACCTTTAGTCCAATCAGAATTGAGGATTTAACAGTGCTGCGGTATAATATCCTTATAAACCACTTCAGAAATCTGTAAAATAACTTTATTGTTTAAAACAGAACGCATGTGTTGTGGAACAGAAAAATGGGGTTGGCTTGGGAGCAATGATTAGATTTGTATCTTAAGTGGTGAACGAGATTCATTTCAATTCATGAAAGCTCAAAAACACTCATTAACTGTGCACACAAACACAATATGTTCACTCCGATGTTCCCTGCGCATAGCGTGGTGTCTCCTAGCAGCCGAGGTGGAGACATGACCAGAATGCATCGTTAAAACACATCGTCCACTTCCTGATAGAACCGTGGCTGTGCTTTTTTTGTCCTTTGTTCATTTCCATATGATGTGTATTTGTTAGAACTGTAAGCACATAAATCAAAATTAAAACAAGTTCAAGTAGAAATCGTCTTACAAATACATGCAAATAAGTGAGTGTTCCCTTGTTTGTATTCTATAGTGAAACTGAAGTTGACTTAATTAGCATTATAAGTGGTGTTCAAGTCAAAGCAGGATTTTTGATTGTAAAGAATAACAGAACACAAGTATGAGAATTAAAAACTTCCTTTATTTCTCTATATAATCCCCTGATACACTGATGCACTTATCTAAGTGTTTCACTAGTGCATGGATACCATCAAGGTAGGAAGTTTTCTTTTTCGCCAGAACCATGATGAGATTCATTCTGCCTGCTTCACATCACGACTGGCCTCCCAGGAACTCCTTTACATGTGGAAATGGCTTGGAGAGCGAGGTCAGGACTGTATGGGGGATGATGCAATAACTCCCAGCCGAGTTCCCGTAATGTGCAAGTTGTGTTGGAGACGGACTGTGTATACAGTTCACACAGACGGATGCATCTCTTCCACAAGTTGCGACAGGTTAATATATTGATTTTCGAGGATCAGGCGTTCTGTATGTTCCCGGAAACAACTGCAGTGGGCTCTGAAATGTCAAATGGCTTTAACGAGAAATTTCATCACTAGTCCCAGTTTGACTTGAACACCCCTAATTCATATTTAGCTTTAAAAGCTATGCATTTAGTTGCATGGAACATGTCAATGTAAAGTCAAAGTGTTCGCTTCAATATACACCTGATCTTGGGAGAAGCCATAGACGGCATCATGAAGCTGAAAGTGCTATTAACGCAAGTCCAGGATAAATTCTGCAAAAAATGTTAAGAGGTAATTAGACCGGGATACAAGCAAGAAGCTAAGGAATACTCTTAAATACGTTAGAGAGATTTACAGCTGAGACATGAGAAACTGCTGACTAGACAATCACAGCTTCAGCTTTATAGTATTGAGAAAGAAAGAAGCAAAATACATATTTCCAGAAGGAAACTTGGAGAAGATGAGGAGAAAGGGTTCCCTGCTGTGATGAGACCAAAATTAAGACTTATGTTTGATAAAATAAAATAAAAAAATTTAAACAGTACTGTTCATTATCCTGAGAATGTTTGCACAGTGAAGCATGGTGATGGAAGCATCATATTACATGAATGTTTTCATGGGAAAGTGGTCAGGCTGAACAAACCAGGCACAAGCCAGGCCCAGTCCATAAGACACATGAGACTAGGACAGAGGTTCAACTTTCAACAGGACATAAGCAAATGGTTCAAGTATGAATTGGTATGAATTCAATCAAAGTAAATCTCTTAATAAACCATCTAAGACAGCACGTGTTCACCATTCAGTGATGTTCTCCATCAGTCTGTCAGAGGTTCTTGCCAAGAAAAATAGGCAAAGATACAGATGTCCAAGGACGTGCCAGACTCTTGTTGTACCTGCAAGACACTGAAACGTTTATAACTTCTATCATATGGAGGATGGATATGAGATGGTTTAAAAACAAATGGCACATTTTTAGCAATCTCATATACATCCTTCATGAGCCACAACATAATATGTACAAAACAACATCACTGAAGACTAAACGCAGTGTGTCTTATAGTTTATATGCGATTAATGCAGTGTTTATATGATAAATACTGATATTTCGTTATTAATAAAGCTTCATTGACATATCAGTGAAAGTGTAAAAAAAAAAAAAAAAAGTCTCTTGCTGTTGGGCCACCTTGGGTTAGCTTCATAGATGTTTCTGTCTGTTACCATGGAAACCAGATCATGAAACTGGCAAGGATGTAATATTAGAATGAAATGCAGGTAAATGCAGCAGACTTAACTCTAAGCTTGGGTAATATATCACTTATAATATTAAATATGCACAGTTTTACAGGAATTCATTCATAAACTACATGCAACGGCAAATGTCTATATGCATGATTTCACTCCATAAAGAACTAGTTCAGGTTTTCCAGACCTAGAGTGTCTAATGATGAAGTCTAATACACTAAGACTTAATCAAGATGTGGACTAGATTATCGATCGATGTCAAACCAGACACTATTTGATCCAAATTGGAAAAAAGTATGACGTGAAGCAAGATCTTGCAGACTGTTGGAGGAAACAAATCTGTTTAAAAATGCAGGATGAACTGATACATCTAGCAACAAAACAAAAAAAGAAAGAGCGGGACAAACGTCGAACGATGCAGAGGAAGCCGATGAGACAAGGTGACCTGTTTGCTCGTCTGTCATTAGGAGCTATCGGAGGACGCTCACCATGGAGACGAGACACTTTAAGCGCCTACGTCGCACCGCTGGAAGCCCCTTAAGCCCAAAGTCATGTTTACGGTCGCTAAGGCGGCCTCAGCGTTCATATTTCATGCTTGAATTTCACGGTTGCCGTGGAGAATGAGTGCTCCCGGATCACCCTTTGGCGACAGTTAATCCCTGAAAGTACAGCTGGCACTGGGTACCAAGGTGATGGCACCCCGACACCGGTGTTGCATAGGCAGCATCCTGGATGCTCATAATTAAACACAAGCCCTTTTCATTTTCACATTTATGGCTGCACTGATGAAGGCCGTAGCCCTGGAGAGGCTTCATACAACGTTAGAGTCGTAGCTTATCTCCAGTAACGAGATCTTAGCCAGTCCTTCTGTTTACACGTAGCAGGTAGTGAGGTTACTTTAATAATAAGATGGTGTGAAATGGATTTCAATGAAAAAAATAATAATAATAGAAATGTGAAAGTTTCACCAATTTGATGCAGTAAATCAGTCTCCATATTGACAATAAGGCCGGACAGATTTAAAACAGCATGTCACTGCCGTGAGAGAAAATCGTGACTGAATGAAGCCGGGTGTCTCCATATGGGCAGATCTTTTTATTATTACTTTTCTATTATTCAGAGATATTAAATCAAAGTCTCAGCAGTTACTCCACAGTCTCATATGTTTGGTTTCTTAGTGTAAAGGATTGTGTTTATTCAGCTTTTTTGGGGCTTTATGGTGATGCCGTATACACGTTAACCTCTACATTTAATCGCATAGAAACTTAACAATTCACTTCCTCATTCGACATTCCCTGCTCTCATTCTCTCTCTTTCTGTCTCATCGTCAATACCGCTTTATCCTGTATTCAGGGTCGCGCGAGCCTGGAGGCTGTCCCAGAAGACTTAGGGCACGAGGCAGGATACTCCTTGGACAGGGTGTCAATCTAACGCAGGGCGCACACACTCACGCACTCGTTCACACACAATGGGCAACTTGGGAACAACAATTAGGCTAAACTGCTGGTCTTTGGACTGTGGGAGGAAACTGGCGCACCCGGAGGACATTGTTTGCTGTTTTTCCATTTTCTAGTTTGGTATTTGTTGGGGCTTAAACAAGCAGATTTGATTTTCCCCCTATTCTGTGCTCATACTGTATATCATCCTTCAGACACTCCCCTGGCACAATGCTCAGCTCCGCCCAGCTTTTCCATTCTCCGGATTAGTGGGTCGCCATCCATCTATCCATCCATCCATCCATTCATCTATCCATCCATCCAGTCATCTATCCGTCCATCCATCCATCCATTCATCTATCCATCCATCCATTCATCTATCCATCCATCAAGTCATCTATCCATCCATCCAGTCATCTATCCGTCCATCCATCCATCCATTCATCTATCCATCCATCCATCCATCCATCCATCCATTCATCTATCCATCCATCCAGTCATCTATCCGTCCATCCATCCATCCATTCATCTATCCATCCATCCATCCATCCATTCATCTATCCATCCATCCAGTCATCTATCCGTCCATCCATCCATCCATTCATCTATCCATCCATCCATCCATCCATTCATCTATCCATCCATCCATTCATCTATCCGTCCATCCATCCATCCATCCATTCATCTATCCATCCATCCATTCATCTATCCATCCATCCATCCATCCATCCATCTATCCATCCATCCATTCATCTATCCATCCATCCATCTATCCATCCATTCATCTATCCATCTATCCATACATCTATCCATACATCCATTCATCTATCCATCCATCCATCCATCCATCCATCCATTCATCCATGCGTCTTTGGATTGTGGGAGGAAACCAGAGCACCTGGAGAAAACCCACCAAGCATGCGGAGAACATGCAAACTGCTTACCGCGAGGCGCTAGTGAGTAGCAGCTTGTTGTTAATGGCTAACCTAGCCTTCTTCAGCTCTTAGTTGTGTTTTAACTTTTGTGTCACTGAATAATGACGATGTCATCTTAAATTAAAACTTTGACTTATTTTTATTAGTCGTAAATGCAAATGGCAAGAGCCGGTCCCTGTGTAGGAAAATGCACTTCTGCAAAGAAGCCATAAGACATCAGTTTATTTAAAGATACAGACACAGAAAAAGGAGTGAAACAGAAAAATTAATTAGGCGGCCGAAATGTAGGATCCGAGTTGCATTCAGCTGGAACATTAACACACAGACACATCTTTGAAGACCTCCAAGACTTATATTGTCATGTTTAAAAAAGAGTATAATATATGACCTTTAAATCTGATTTGTTAACCATCACGTGTGATGATTATTACAGCAGCTCATAAGTGAAGGTAGAATAGCTAGCAGTGACATCCACATATACTTGATAAAAATATCTGATACAATAAGATAACATATGAGGTTAATATATATATATATATATATATATATATATATATATATATATATATATATATATATATATATATATATATATATACACACACACACACACACACACACACATACAGTGGGGTAAAAAGGTCAGTTGTGGAAGTTCTCCCACTTAAAAAGATGAGATAGGTCTGTAATTTTCATCATAGGTTCTGTATACCTCAATTATGAGAGACAAAATAAGAAGAAAAATCCAGAAAATCACATTGAAAGCTGGGACCTAAGTAACAAAGGCCCGTCTGAAGTTTGCTAGAGAGCATTTGGATGATCCAGAAGAGGTTTGGGAGAATGTCATATGGTCAGATGAATCCAAAATAGTGTTTGGAGGAGAAAGAATGCTGAGTTGCAGTCAAAGAACACCATACCTACTGTGAAGCATGGGGGTGGAAACATCATGCTTTGGGGCTGTTTTTCTGCAAAGGGATGAGGACGACTGATCCGTGTAAAGGAAAAAATGAATGGGGCCATGTATCGTGAGATTTTGAGTGAAAACCTCCTTCCATCAGCAAGGACATTGAAGATGAAACATGTCTGGGTCTTTCAGCATGACGATGATCCCAAACACACCATCCGGGCAACTAAGGAGTGGCTTCGTAAGAAGCATTTCAAGGTCCTGGAGTGGCCTAGCCAGTCTCCAGATCTCAACCCCATAGAAAATCTTTGGAGGGAGTTGAAAGTCCATGTTGCCCCAAAACATCTCTGCTCTAGAGGAGATCTGCATGGAGGAACGGACCAAAGTACCAGCAACAGTGTGTGAAAACCTTGTGAAGACTCACAGAAAACACTTGACCTCCGTCACTGCCAACAAGGTGTATATAACAAAGTATTGAGATGAAATTTTGCTACTGACTAAATTCTTTTTTGCCACCATAATTTGAAAATAAATTCTTTAAAAATCCTACAATGTGATTTTCTGGATTTATTTATTTTTTTGCAAGTGGGAGAACTTCGGCACAATCGGTGGCTGACTAAATACTTTTTTGCGAAACTAAAAAGAGTAAAAGAGTTTTGCATGAAGTTTTGCATGAACACTGCTGCGTGTAAACTGTCTCTAGCATTTCACAGCTAAAGATTTTATCATGTTTGAAAATGTAAATTGAGTTCAAATAAGCTTTTTCGGTTCTAAGAAAAAGAGAAACAATCAGAATGATGAATGAAGGAAATCTTTCACAGCCAGCTCTTGTGTTTGTTTCTACTAAAGAAGCAGGAGCTGTAGCTTCCTACCGCTTGGCCTGATTCCCATCTGAGGGCCAAACCCACTGTAAATCATCTTTTCCATCGGTGCCGGCATGAACTGCGGTCAGATGCAACAATAAAAGCAGTCGTAATTGGGGAGGGCGGTGTGAATGGGTGTGCGAGTGTGTGTATGTGTGTGTGTGTGTGTGTGTGTGTGTGTGTGTGTTTGTGCCCTGCGATGGATTGGCACCCTGTCCAGGGTGTACCCCACCTTATGCCCTAAGCCTCCTGGGATGGGCTCCAGGACCCCGCGACCCTGAATAACAGGATAAAGGGGTATAGAATGTGAGTGAGTGAGTGAGTAATTGGGGAGGAGGGAGGGAGCGATGTGAAAGAGAAGGGGGGGGGAGGGGGTACATCTGCTAACACTTACCGAGACGTCTCGCTGCCACGTCAAGAAAAGTCCAAATGAGTCGTGCAAGTAACGTAGAGTGAGAAAGTGCGGCGCCGGTTACTGCACGGCCATCAAATGAAACACAGTACAAATAAAAAGTGGATGAAACGTAAATATCTTTGACTACTTCAATCCTTTGTTTAAAAAATAAATAAATAATCCTCCAGACATCACAGAATTGCATTCGGGACATGAACTTCCCAATAAATCCACGTTGAAGGATTTCTGGTTGTGTTTATGATCCTCACCTGCTCTACATGTGTGCTGAGAAAACTTCACCAGAAATAACATCCATAAGTCCAGAAGAGTCCACGGTGTCGCAAACCTTTTAAACGATCCGTAACGCTCCCTATTCAGCTTTATTTTCGACTTTAGCTCATGAAGTGACATCTAATGAACATCCTGGTATAGTCATGTGATGACAATCTGTGAATTTCTGTATCCATGACACCATTTCCATAATGTTGGTGTTCCTGGGTCGCACATGTGACAGAACTGGGTTATTTTTGAAAAGCTTGGGGGGTTTTATTTTGGTATTGAAAGTAAGTTTCATCCTGTTCAATATGTCGCCCTTAAAGCTCAGAGCATTTCGACATTTTTTGACTTGCAAAATTGTATTTATATATTTTTTTAACAAACATACAGTATATAGGGCTTATGATAGCGAGACATATCCTGTTTTTTCAGCTCAAAATAGGCAAAATGAACTGAATTTAATTTAATTTTAATCAACCATATAAACATGACTGAGCAAAAATGTAACAAAATGGGTAACATAGGCAAAGAAATAGCAGATACACATGATCATGTGTTTTTATGGTTGTTATTGGTTGTTTCTATGATGAAATAATAATAATACTTATAATAATAATAATTATTATTATTATTCATTCATTCATTCATTCATTTTCTATACCGCTTAATCCTGTGTTCAGGGTCGCGGGGGACCTGGAGCCTATCCCAGGAGACTTCGGGCACTAGGCGGGGTACACCCTGGACAGGGTGCCAATCCATCGCAGGACACACACATACACACACTCACACACCCAATCACACACTACGGGCAATTTAGGAACGCCAATTAGCCTAACCTGCATATCTTTGGACTGTGGGAGGAAACCGGAGTACCCGGAGGAAACCCACCAAGCACGGGGAGAACATGCAAACTCCATGCACACAGAGACGGGAATCGAGCCTGGCCGGGGAATCGAACCCAGACCCTGGAGGTGCAAGGCGACAGTGCTAACCACTACACCACCGCGCCGCCTATTATTATTATTATTATAATAAAATGCTAATTTTATGTTAAAAAGTTTATGTGACGTCATTCCCATATTCCAGTAGTGCTAAAATGTACCCTTTATAAAAGTAACGATAAGTTTCGTTCGACCTGACATCTCCAAAAACCCAAATACACAGTTTGATGTCTGAAGCTTCTCCGTTAACACACACCGGCAAGATTTCTATAAAAGCATGCAGTTAGCCTAACCTGCATGTCTTTGGACTGTGGGAGGAAACCGGAGTTTCTGGAGGAAACCCACCAAGCACGGGCAGAACATGCACACTCCACGCACACAGAGACGGGAATCGAACCCAGACCCTGGAGGTGCAATGCGTCAGTGCTAACCGCTAAGCCAATATAGAGAAGTTTAGCCACCATAGAGAAGTTTAATATTTATTTAACATTTATAGAAGGGGTCTCGAGTAACAGTAAACGTTCCATCATGTGACAGAGATGTGTGTGTGTGTGTGTGTTTGGATTTGAAGTGTGTTTCATCTCATTCAATTTGGATCAACAGAAAATAAACGGTTTTATGACATGATAATCAGGAACTCACTTGATGGTATGAGGGAATAAAACAC
The DNA here is from genome assembly GCA_030522415.1 of Channallabes apus. Lineage (NCBI taxonomy): Eukaryota > Metazoa > Chordata > Actinopteri > Siluriformes > Clariidae > Channallabes > Channallabes apus. The sequence goes on along the minus strand of CM060113.1, from coordinate 6,419,374 downwards.
ACATGCTGTTAATCTTGACTTACTATAATTTGAAGAATTATTTGAATCTTAAATACTTTTGCTTAATGTGCTATTTATTTATTAGTCATTTCCTATGACCCATCATAGCTGTTTTCATTCTGCCTCCAGTAATCTGCTCTGAACATCATTAATAATCGCGCGCAAGTATTATTCAGGTAACACCTCTGTGAATGTTTTATGAATCACTAATGAATGTTTAATTGCATGTCATGTCGCTTGTCAAGGCCATTCCTCGAAGCTACATGTAAATATGGCTTCATATATTACTCAGTGCTCAGACTCTGGATCAGTTCAGACGTCTTTTTCTTCTTTCTGGACACACAGCACCACCTCGTGTAGCTCGAGAGAGAGAGCGCGTGTGTTCGGGTACAAACACCCAAGTACCACTTTTAGAAATTAAAAATCCAAGAGTAGTCCGTCTTCTGATGTCTGACAACCGAACATGGATTTGCGGTAAAATGTCTAGGACAGACCCGTCCACATTAGAGTCAGATAAAAGTCACTTGTCATTAGGAATGTGAACCGTCATGACATGGAAATCCAATTGGACCAAAAAAAATTAAAAATCTGCCATCAGCACCTCCTTGAAAGTTTTTCGTCTGGAGGTAATAAATATAAATTTTTCGCCATATTTTCAGTCGGAATTTTTTTTTTTTATATATATAAACAACAAGGATTATTGACCTCAGTTAAGACCTAGGGCACGAGATGGGGTACACCATGGACGGGGTGCCAATCCATCACAGGACACACACATACATACATACACTAACACACCACGGGCAATTTGGGAACGCCAGTTAGCCAAACTGCATGTCTTTGGACTGTGGGAGGAAACCCACCAAGCACACACAGACCAGAGGCAGGAATCGAACCCTGACCCTGGAGGTGCAAAGCGACAGTGCTAACCACTGAGCCACTGTATCACCTATTGAACAGTTAGCGTCCATAATCCTGACTTACATCTTACCACATGCTGTACACCATAGGTGGCCACACCTGGTCCCCCGGTAATCCCTGGAATAGGCCAACTCACTACTACAATGTGAATTAGTGTCTTCCAGCTTTTGATTGACTGAACACAGCTGCTCCAGGTATTCAGTGTTGAGTAGGATAGGGATAATTGGGGTACATGCAGGGCTGCAGCTTTTGAGAACCATACTGTACAGGTTTTTTCCAATTTTTCTCCCCCATTTAGTCGCGGCCAATTCCTCCCCGTCACTAGGGGGCTCCCACATTAAGGCTACCACTATCACTCAGTCTGGATGGCGAAGACTATCACGTGTGACGTCAGCCGAACGCATCTTTTCAAACTGCTTGCTCACGCACCATTAGGGGCGGAGTAACACACTCGGAGGAAAGCGCTAGCCGCTCCTCCTGAGCTCACAGACGCCCCTGATTGGCTGTAGAGCCGTGATTAATGTGGGAGCGCAAGTACCTCTCATCCCTCCCCCCTGAGAGAGCTCGGCCAATCAGCTCTCTCTATGCCTCCGGCTGTGAGAGGAAAACAGAACCCGGGATTCGAACCAGCGATCCCCGGTTGATAGGGCGAGCTCTTTACCACTGCGCCACTCAGAGGCCGCGACTATACAGGTTTCTAATGATGATCCGCTTGATCAACTTGGAAATTTCAGGCTGCTAGGCTGCTGTTTCTGAGACCCAGAGATCTCAAGGCAGCAGAGACGCATCCGTGTTAAAACTGATTGTAAACGTTGACAGTGCTAGGTTAAGTTAGACTTAGCAAAGTAGCTAACATCATGAATAAACACCATCCTAGGGCACTGGATGAGTGGATATTTTCTAAACAATAAGAGCCAAAAACTAAAAAACATAAAAAAAAATAAACTTCCCGATGCCGTCACACAGATAAAAGAGAAACCTAGCAACTGATGACCTCTGCTGATTATTTTAATACACAGTATGTCTTGGTGGACTTGATAACTTATTTAAAAAAAAGAAACAAGCGTGTGAGATTGGGTGAAAGTAATAAGGATTTTAATTTGCATAAATTTGATTTGTGCTCATAACGTAATGACCTCAGACGCTCTACAAATATCCGATTCTCCCTGGATTTACCGGCGTTTGCTAGCGTTAGCTCATTCAGTACTGCTTTTGAAAATGAGACGGTGATATGGTTGTGCGCTTTCTGCTTCGTCAAAAGATGTGGTAACGTTAACTAATTTTAAGATTTCTTAGTAATAGCTAACTAACTGTTCTGGGGTTGAATCCCAAATACAGTCAAATGGAAAGTGGACAGACATTAGGTGCAAAACTTCAATATGAAATGGAAGGTAACGTTATTTTGCGAATCTAAACCTAGTGTAAGATTTCATTAAAGAATCCCACGGATGGTCGGAATATTCGTCCTGTTTAGAAAACAAAAACCACAGCTGAGGTTCGACTCATTAGTGAGATGGATGAAATTAGAAAAAGGTAGACACAAACACGGGGTTTTTTTTTTTTTGTAGAAAGAAAATAGGCAATACACATTTTATTCACACTTTACAAAAAGCTACCGAAATCTACAATACCTTCAGCAAGTCAAGGTCATTAACAAGGAATAAAAGGTGTCATTTACACAATACATAAAAACGATGTGGTGCAGAGAAAGAAAAGAAAAAAGTTGTTCAGAATTTAAAGTTTAACATACTGGTCCATCTTTACTGCTAAAAATTATTTACCATTTCATGGAGATTCGAGGTAAAAGTTTTGCGTTCATCTCATGTCGAATGCTAAACTGATGCATTTCGTCTACCTTCTAAAAGCGTAAGAAAACATAATACCGATAAACCACTGAAGATTTACAAGATTGGAGTTTGGTCCTAAAGCTTCGACAGAGATGCTTGGGAGAAAAAAAAAAAAAAAAGTTTACCAAGCCCCACCCCCGCTCCTAAGCTTGATGGCTTTGGAGGAAAAGAACGCACCATGTGGCACTACACAAGAAACAAACAAAAAAGTAAAATAAAAAGTATGGCCATACTAGGTAGATCTATTACCAACATTAGACACCAACAGAATTGGAAAGGGGGTTTATAAAGTCAGCTCAGAGATGGACAGACCTACAGAAACATGCACGGAACGAAAAAACAGAACGTCGAGTAGCGTTTCAAAACTAGGAAAGATATTCAGAGCCCTACCACAGATACTTAGCTACAAAAATAACTTTTTTTTTTTAAGTTGTAATATTACAGACCTGATTCCTTTGCGTAGTACAGTAGTTTAGGAGAATAAAAAACAAAAACAAACTAAAAAGTGTTACTGAAAAGGGGAAAATGAATAAAATCATATAAAGGATGAGAGGTTGTACAAGTGTTCACTGGTAGTGCAAGGAAAAAAAAAAAAAAGACACACTGAGGCACGACGCGGACCTCTACGACGCAGCAAGGACTCAGGACTCGGTAAAGAGAGACAGAGATTAAAGGAACAAGAATAAAACTTTTTTTTTTTTTTTCAAATTAAATAAACGTCACTGAGTGCAAGAGTGTGGCAGTGACACCTGGGAACAACCTCGTCAACCCTCGTTTGTTTGTTTTTAGGAAGCTGGTTAAATTTGATTCCTGTGTTTAAAAATGCAGTCACGCTTATATGCTACAAAAAAAAATATTTTTATCCGAATCATAATTATATAGTACAAAAAGAAACAAGTTCTGTGTGTGGCTCATGTACAGAGTATAGATTATATGTTTATATGTTTGTAAAATACTTACTGAATTAAAAAAATAAATAAAAATAAACTACTGGCCGCAAAAGACAGTGCTACACACCTTGATTAGAAGTAACGAGCGGTTTTGTAGTTTGTGGAAAAAGAGAGAGAAAAAAAAAAAAAAAAAAAAAAAACTTGTACTAATAAACCAAACCCGGAATGTTCTTCACTTTTCCACGAAACACAGTGACCGGATGCTGGTTGAACACAGACCCGCTGAAGTCTTCCCCCGGCAACCCAGTGCCGCTCTCCTCCACAGTGACCTCACGTCCGATGTTGTCTAGAAGCGAAACGATTCCAGGTGCATAGGTCAGTCACGAAATTAAACGTCGAATAAACGTTAAAACAAAGCAAAAAAAAATATGATAAATCCATGGGCAACCAGTGACCGAGCCGGCGCGTCCAAATTATGCCTTTGCGTCAAACGGGATTGAAGCGAGCCGATCGATCGCCGTCTTAGTAAACCCTTTCGGAATAAGTGCACTGGAGGAGTTTTTATATTGAAGCTCGTATTAAAAAAATTAAGAAAAAGAAGAAGAATAAAAAAAAAAAAAAACGTTCGCCACGGCTTCGGCTTTAGCTTTAAAACTTTGCGATTACGCTTTGTTGAGAATATTGCACCGTTTTAGGAGTGAACACGAGAGCTCGAGACACTCCCGATTAAAAACAAAAAAAACAAACAAACAAAAAAAGACTGGCACCCATATGAGCTTTCCAGAGCTTCTCTAAAAGGACATGGAGAAGAAGTTAAAATCTGAGCACACGTGTAGATACAAAAAGCAGAACCAGATGTGAGCTATTGCTTGTTTTTTTTTTTTGTTTGTTTGTTTGAATCCGTTCAGGGCTTCGAAAGGAACGAGGAGGTTTTAATGCACTTGGGTGAGGATTCAGGAATCATTGCTGGCTTTAGATTATTAAACATCCGACTGCCGTTGGCATTATGACCTCCGTTTCCTTCAGCCCAGACGTCCCTCGAGTGCGTCTTGACACGCGAACCTGACGTGTGCGAGCTAAACTACAGGTACTGCATCCTGATACAAGACCACATGCCTACAAACTACATACGCCTTGTTTTTTTTTTTTGTTTTGTTTTTTTATGAGAATACCGAATATGCTGTGGAAAAGTAGCGATGGGAACAGAAATCCATGCATACGACTAGAAAACAAAGAAAGAAAGCTTGAGAAGAGAACGAGAAAGAGGAAAAACGAGCCTCTTGTAGCATTTAGACGCAAATTTGGCTCCATCGAGTAAACAAGAAAGGAAAAAAATATATAATAAAATAAATAAAAATAAAATAACATTCATGAAATTTAAAAGCTGAAAAAAGAAAAAAAAAAAAAAAAAAAAAGAAGCAAAAAGAGAATTTAGAGGTTCAGTTGTTTTCAGTAAGTTGCCAGAAGAACATGTCAGAGGTGGGTGGGAGTGTGCAGCGTCGCCAGCCAATCCAACCCCAAGGTGGCGTCCCAGGGGGGACCCCCGCGTCGTCAGACTACCTGCGTGCAGGCAGGTGCACCCCATTGATGGGGGGATGCTGGGGCAGGAGCAGCTCCAGCTGTGCAAACAGGGAGAAGTGATCTGACGGGATGTGGGGGTGCGGGCAGCCGCTGACGTTGTTCTCCAAGAGCCAGTCGTGGTCCAGAGGTCCAAGGACACCCAAAATGTTCAGCTGAGGCTCAGAGCAGAAGATGTAATCGATCACACCCTGTAAGAAAGAAGCGGGGGAGGGGGAGGGGTTAATACACGTTTAATACTGATATGGAATCCTGCACATGGCACAATAACGCTCTCACAGTGTTGATCATTTTTACACTTCAACCAATAAACGCATTAGCATTTGGCAAATGATCGGATAAAATAAATAAATAAATAAATAAATAAATAAAATGCTCGTCAGCACCCGTTGTCTGAATCTCGCACCCAAACTATTTCAGCACAGAAGTGATTCAGGACCAGTATGATTCAACACATGACTCATATGATTCGCTGACCTACAGGTCAATCATAACTCCATCATATTTTGGTTGTAAATAGCCAGAGTTTCTTGATTTTCATCAAGTCTTAAGCAAGGACTTTTTTTTTTGCTCTCATTCTCAGTCCAGTCCATGTACACCCTTCTGTGGTTTTTTTTTCCTTGTTTGTTAAACCACACCTACGTGACCTACGAATCCGTTCAGCATCCATATGATTCACTTACATTTATCCTGCGATTCAGCACCCACATGATTCAATTTAATACTGATTCGATTCAGCATGCGTACAATTGAATTTAAAATCAATTAGATACAGCCCCTACATGATTCAATTATGGTCCTATAACATTCATTCATTCAATTCAGTACATATATGATTCAATTTAAAACAGATTTAATCCAAAATCCATATGATTCAATTCAATGTCTATTCGATTCAGCATCCACGTGATTCGATTCAGGACGAGTTACCTTAACCCCAATTTGATTCAACACATGTGTAATTCAATTCAGCACTATTTCAATTCAGAGCCCATATGATTCAGCGTCCATACTGTATACGTAGATGTACTATGTGTATGTAGAAGATCAAGTAGAACCAGACCGAACACTACTCGAATTTTCCTTGGGGTCGTCTGAACATCAGTTCTGATACATTACAACATTCGACTTCATTTTTACTTTTAAGGCTTTTATTTAATTAAGGCTTCTGCGCCACCTTGTGACCGACCTTGAAGTCGAAGGTGTAGTTGGTGTAAGGCATGAGCCCGTTCTCGTAGGCACTCTTGAGCTTGAAGCCGTGCGTGATCCTGCTGTTGGACGAGCCGTTCTTGCCGTTGCAGTTGAAGTTGGTCAGACTGTCGCTGTAACGCAGCTCTTTAAAGTCTTTGTGCGTGCAGTCCACGCCGCCTGTACTCAGGAATTCCACCACACCTGGGAGGAAGAGACACCACAAGACACACACACGTCTTCGAAATCAGAAACCGAACTGAAATCGCTTTGAAGTGGAGCCAATAGAGCAGAAAAGACATGCTGCATGGAAAAAAAAATATTAAAATAACTGAAACGCATCACTTTAAATGAGCCGAGGACAAACCTGAGTCAGGCAGCGAGTTGAGATCGGCACACAGCACCAGAGGGATGGCGTTGGTTTCTCCGGAAATGGACGAGAGCTTGAGGCTGCGCGTGGCTTTGTCCACGATGTTCTTCACCTCAGACAGGAACATCATGGTCTGGACCAGCTTGACGTCAGAGTACTCCGGGTCCCAGTGCATGTGGGCGTTGGCCACCAGGAGGAGCTGTTTCTCCAGGTTAAAGAGTGACTTGCCCGCTGCTCGCGTGAAGAAAAAGGAGGAGTTCACGCAAGAGGATCAGAACAGAATGACCTCAGATGATTGATTTTACAGAGCGAGCGAGCGAGAGAGAGAGAGAGAGACTCACATGTCATCTCCATCATTTCCCTGCGCAGCTCCAGCAGCACCGCCACTCCGATATTGTCCTTGGTCATTACGCGGTTCAACATGGCCTCCGAGCCCTCAGAGTTAGCCATGGCCAGCTGGTTAAACTCCACCGTGTGCTTCTGCACCACACTGAACCTGAACCCAAAAAACACCACACATGCAGCATTTGATTAAAACTCTAAAACCATTCGAAACCAAATTTAGGAAAATACACTAGAAATTTTTAATTAGGAATGAGAATCTTCCTCATTCAGACAATTAAATATTACACAATACAATATAATACAGTTAAACATATTTAATTATATTTATATAAATCAGCATCAATAAGATTTGATTCAACAACCATGTGATTCACTCCAGCACTCATGTGATTATCAGTGTTTCTCAACCCGGTTTTCCTTGTTTTCCCTGCTCACACATACACAACTCATTGGAACAACAACAAAAAGTTGTTTTAGTTAAATTAGTTGTACTGGGACCTGAGAAAACACTAAAACGTGCAGGCCATGATTGAGAACCCCCGGATTAAATTCCCTACCCTTCCTTTATTTTATTCAATTCAGTACACACCTGTAGAACTCAAACGGCGCCCTTTTGGTTTGACCCGTATCATTTGTTCCAGCGCCCACTTTGTTCAATTCAACATCAAGAAGATTGAACTCACCCGTCATAAGATTTGATCTGGCCCCTGGGTACAGTTTGGTAGCGACGTTACTATGAGACAGAAGCTCCGAAGCTTGTATTGAGCAAAAAGGGGCGTGTCCAATGTTGGATCTCTGAGAGTCACATGACCGAAGAGAAATGAATCTTCGCACAACTGAATTATTATTTTTAATTTTTTTAATGAGATTTATAATTTTTCATTTTATGAGATTTCTTTGTTCCTAAATTCATAAATCAAGATTGAGGATTTTAGAGCATTTCAAAATTAACTTTACATTTACATCTTATATAATATATTCATTCATTCTCTACACCACTTTATCCTTATATACAGGGTCGCGGGGGCCTGGAGCCTATCCCAGGAAACTTAGGGCACAAGGCGGGGTACACCCTGGACAGGGTGCCAATCTATATAATATATGAAGAAGGAAAATATGCGCAAAATCTTTTGGCTTGCGATGTTACAATGCAGTTGCTACATAAAATTTGTCCACTAGATGGCAGTACAATGAGCCCTTGACTGAAGCTTTATGAAAAGAACGTTTTTGGCGAGACTATTTTGGAGAAACCTCAACATCTAAATAAGACTTCACCTCACCATCACTACAATTTGGTCCGGCATGGATTAATTATCTTTTATGACCTTAATTTGAGTATTTTTGCCAAACTTTGACGATTCCACAAATTTGTTTAGGAGACTTCTAAAAAAAAATGAAGCTGGCTATAATACTCTGGCTATTTCCTAGCCATTTTTACTTCAGAATGCCTGTTTTGTTTTTTACTAATTACTAAGGTTTAGATTAAACACTTTCCGATCAAGTGACCATCCAAACCTGCTAATAACTATAAGAACTCAATAACCGATAATAGCTAGTAAATAAAATGTGTGCTGTGATTTCCATTCACTGGAATGCTAAGCTAATATTAAACACACTTTCATAACAAACAGTCCTCACAAGCTGAAACTGAGCTGATCCATCCACGTGTGGCGAGCTGGACCAGGCAGAACCCCGACTCACGTGAGCATGACTGTGTGGGAAATGTGAAATGGATTTTACGCACTTTTCTGTCTTGTAGAATATTGCACATCCGTCCACGTGTTTCCTGTCTGACTCGGACATGGTTCTCGCTCGGGACTTCGGACTGAAGAATCCCTCGTAACCCTGCGCTTTTAGCTCCACCAGGAAGTAGGTATAATACTGTTCCGTCTCCACTTCCTGGGTGATGAATTTGAGAGAACAGCATTTGCTCTATATATAGTCACATCATTATGCTTTGAAGTTTTTATCTTTGTTTTTTTTTCAGATGATACCTGTAGGCTGATGATGTCAGCATTGCAGCTGAGGATTTCCTGCATGATGGACTTCTTCCTGTGCTCCCAGTTGAGAGCCCAGGCAGGACAGTAGCCGTACAGCTGGCGCGTGGCGTACTTATCGCATAGTACGTTGTAGCACATCACTGAGAACACGGCTGCGTGCAGAGAGACAGAGCGGCATGAACAATAGGGCCTTTTGTTTTAGAGCCTGCCAACCACCTGTTTGGTTAATGTTTAATCACTAGCACTGAATGTGCAAATCGACAAGCAGTGTAAACAAAACAAACTTCTGTGTTACTGAGAGGTATGAGAAATGAGTACCTGCAGGCCTGGCTCTCTCCGGCTCCTGCAGTACTATCCACGACCTGGACGGCGGATGCTCAGTTGGTACTTAAAAAATTAAATTAAAAAAAATTTTTTTAAAGAGGTTTGACACCATTTGTGACATTTGTGTAATTTGAATTCATATTCTAAGATCTACTCCAAAAAAGTTAATTTTTTTAATTTCATAAAGTTAAAAACATCCCGACACGTCACCGAACATTTCCCACAATGCCGTTCGACTCTTTCGCCCTTACATCATCTCCTTCGCATCTGTGCTGTGCTTTATACGGTCCGTCAATCCAGCTGTCACACCTCTTTAAACATGTCTAAGCTTCAAATGTCATACTAATACAGGCAGTCCCCGACTTACAAACAAGTTTTGTTCTTAGAGCATGTTCAAAAGTCCGATTTGTTCTTAATCCAGACAAAGTGAGTCTTATATGTCTTTGACAAGAATATACAATGTGAAGCATACCAATCCACCTGACTAAATCAGTCCCCCCCCAGGGTATTGGTATCTGGTGCACTGCAGTGTCTATTTTTTGTTTTGTACAATACACGCGAGTGACGTTGGCGATCGAACCGAAAGTATCTTCGAGTTACAAATTTCCGCATGTTCGTAAGTCGGGGACCTCCTGTACCGTGATGATATCTAATCTAACTACCTGTTCGAAACAAATCTCTAGCAGAACTCTACAAAACGTGTCATACACCTGCATTGCATTCTGTTCCATCGTTTGAACCGATAATCTCCATGAATTCTACGTCGGATTTCTTATCAATGATGCTGAAAAACAGAAAGAAGCTCTCGCTATTTTTTGTTTGGGAGGTGAAATGTGAGTGAAAACCATCGGGGCTACAGCGACTCTGAGAAAACCTACTGCGTTTAATAGCACCGGCGAGATTGTCCAAAAGGTAGTTCAGCAGTCGGCGGGTGCCATCTGGTTCCTGGTAGAGGCTCATGAGGTCCTGTGCAAGTGGATTTCCTGCGGACAAGAACCGAAACACGTTACTCAACTTCGTCATCATCATCAGTATCATTATGGAGGTTCCAGCATGGAGAAATAACCAAACTCACCTTTTAACCCCAGTGTTTGTAACTGAAACAGTTTCCCCAATTCGAAAGGTAGAACCCGCAACTGGTTGTTATTTAAAAGCAGTTCCCTGTGGAGGACACACAGGGAAACGCAGACTTAAAGACAAACGGTCCATTTAGAAACCATTTAAAAACTCACAGCACAACCTATTTTTTTCCTTAATTTCCTGTTTAGGCATTTATTTGCAATCAGGTCAATAAGTATTATTGAACTATGACATTTTTTGTATTTTATTTTTCTACATGTCCATGACTTCCAATCTTCATTATTACTTGTACCTCCTTTTTTTTTAATTATTAACCATCATGTTTTTACTAGGAGAATGACTTGTACCATCAGAATACCATCAGTGATAACAGAAGCTAAAAGAATGACTTTTTGTTCTTTATAAATATAATTTTATTTTTTTATTTTTTTATTAAAAAAAGCTCACCTGAGAGACACCATGTTGCCGAGCTCAGCTGGCAAGCTCCTGATCTTATTGGACGACAGGTCTAGGTACACGAGGTTGTGTAGCTTGGCAATGTCGGGGGGGATACGTGACAGCGAGTTGTCACTGAGGTGCAAAACGGTGAGGTGAGTGAGCGACCACAGGGCCGAGCTTAGACTCCGGACTTTACCTGACAGACGAAACAAACGCAAGAAAATTCAAATTCACTTAACCAACTAAACATGTTAAAGCCACTGTTTTCAACTAAAACTCATCATGCCCAGCAGGTTTGTAACAACAGTGACTTTTAGTATAAAAAATATATACGTTATACAGGAATGTGGTGTAAAATCACAGCATAGAATAAAAACTACGACGTAAAGTGGATATTTTACAAAGAAATGAAGGAGAAATTAAACAAATGGTAACAGAATCATTTCTGATTTCTTACTCATCAAGTAAGTGTTTAAACAAAGCCTAATAAACATGGAAACTTGTACCACATATCACGTTACTGACATGATAGTCGTATTGTTCAGCCATCATTAACACGTCCAGCACAAACTATACAACACTTTAATACTCACCACTTATCTCAAGCTCAGCCCAGTGGGATTTTTTCCCACTCGCTGCCTCCTCGCTGGTCATTAGCGTGTACATCCGCCGGGGATCCGGCGGCTCATATTTCTCCTTGGGCATCCCTGAACCACTAAAGAAAAAAAAAAAAGAAAAAAGTTAGGTAAAAAGTTCTCTCAGTAAACCAGAGCCATGTTCAGAAAAGCTGGCCCACCAGGAACTCCTTTAAGTTGTAATCTCTTTTTTGAGTGAGGTCAGGACTGTACGGAGGATATGGAAATAACTCCCAGCCGAGTTCCTGCAACATGCAAGCAGTGTTGGTGAATGATGGTGTGTCCAGTTCCCACAGACAGATTCGTCTCTTCCGCAAGTTGGAGACAAGTTATCCATCACTTTTTAAGGATTAGACATTCTACGTTCTACGCCGGGATCATCATTCACCTACCTACGGCCTTCTTTAAAACGTTTGCATCGCTCAAATGTTTTACTGTGGCTAAATCTTTCGTAAATGTCAATCAGTTTTACAAGGAGTTTCGTCAAAAGTCCCAGTTTGACTTGAACACCCCTCATAGCATTCATAAACTACATTACACCACAGGTGCTGCTGAGTTCTCAAACCTGATCGGTCAGAAATTGGGTGATTTTTCTCTAATAAAAGTTGTTGGCAAGTTGATAAGGGGGGGGGGGGGGGGGACAGCACGCTGAGTTTTGGAAAATTATTTTATGAAACTTTAGGGAAGTTAACAGGAACGGCAAACGATCATTGATTACTTTCAGATAACAGCGTGACTGTTTTATTGCGGCATTCCATATTATATTATATTGCCTTAGAATCAATAGTGCAAGTTGCGGATAAGGCTTTCGTTAAACAGTTTGTTCTAACGATCATATTTTTGTGCGTAAAACGTTCTTTAAATCACAATGAATTTAACATGAGATGAGGCTCGAGAATAAATCCCGGTTTGACCTGAACGCCGCTTGTAGGATTCCTAAACTGAATTAAACTAGAGACGCTGCTGAATTCTCAAATCTGATTAGTCAGAAATTCTCTAATAATAGTTAGAGACAAACTGATGCTGTAGAAAAGGAATAACACACTTAAACCTACTGGAACATTTTGGGGAAATTATTTCAGAAACTTTAGGGAAGTAACAGGAACACAACCCTGTCCTTGATTACATTCCGATAGCAGCGTGACTGTTTTATTGCTCGCTTACATTCGTCATTGGTGTTTTGTTTTTTGTACTTGTTTGTTCTATTTGTTTAAACATAACATTTTATTATCTTAGAGTTAATAATGCAGATTATGCTTTCATCACACATTTTGTTCTATCATATGTCTGTATGTGAACTTGAACATCTCACTAAATGACTGAGTTAGTTCTAGGACCAAAGGTGCAAAGAAGGATTTAATAATTCTAGCCAAAATAACGCTTAAATCCGTCCTTTTAGTTACTTAACTAGTCCAGGACGTCTTAAATAACCTACTACATGCATATATGAATACTTGTTTATATTTTAAGGCTTAAAAATATAACACATTGGCATGTTTAGCAGTTTTTCATAAACAATAAACATAATTATAATGTCTCATACACTGATCACACAAACAGCTGTTTACTTAATAATTAATTTCGCTTGATTCACAGTTCATAACAAACAAAAAATAAAGATAAAAACATTTAGTCGGATTTTACCTCACCTAAATAATTGTTACGTAATTTCGCTCATCTTTAATGTGCTAGTTAACACGAATGCTAATGTTATGCTAGCTAATGCTACAAACAAAGCAATTCGAAGAAACGCGGAAATACATTTATTATTAGTATTAATTATATAAAATACTCGACGTTTTTGCCTGTGTTAAACTTAGGTGTTTAAGTTTATTACCTTGACTCAGGTTTTGTTGTTTTGCTACTTAGCGACATCGACGTGTAGTTAGCATAGTTAGCATAGTTAGCGCGTAGCTAGCAAGCGATTTCTGCATGAACAAAGTGCTTTGTGTTAAACCGGCAGGTTATTATTAACTTATATTTTATTTATTTGTTTGCAATAATAAAGTATGTAATTTATGTTGCGTGTGTGTGGTTTCGTTTTTTTATTATTATTATTATTTGTCTTTCTTTGGTTATGAATACAAAGAGCTAGCTAGACAGGTAGCTAAAGAGTAAGTAAACAGATGACATGTAAGCCGTGTTATTTAAGGTTAAATGATGTACCGTGTTTAATATTTACCTTTAAAAGCATACCAAGCCCGTGCAGTGAGGAAGTGAGCTGAGTCTGAGAGCTGAACTCGGGTTTTTTTTTTTTTTTTTTTGTCCGCTGCTGGATTAAGGATACAGTAAGCAGAGCAGCATGATGGCGTGTGGGTGCTATTATTTCTGCCTACATGGCACTGAAGCAAAGGAAGCTCGCTTTAATTGAGCCCAATTCACCCAGGTGCATCATCATCATCATCAACAACAACAACAGCATCTCTCTAGTAGTGCTGCACATTCATAAGTGTACAGTGATTATTTCTAGATGTACAAATGCTTTTCTCTTTCATGCACATGCTGCAAGGAAGGTCAAACCTGGCTGTAATAGGGGTGCCTAAACTTTTTGAGCCTCCTGATCTCAGTAGAGACAGCACATTGATGTGTTTACTGAAAGTCGTAGTGGGTGCAGAGCTTATGATGGGGAAAATGTGTGCAATCGGGGATATACAATGGAACGAACACGTTTGTTGAAAAATTAGAATGTGATATTAAGCACTTTATTATTATTATTATTATTATTATTATTATTAAAGCCACTTAAAGCTTTTTTACTTTCACCCAGGCAGGTACAAATAAAGAGCTCATCTACATGCCATCCGGCACATCGGGCAACAGATAATTCCCACCCTAGCGATATATCTGTTGTTTCTGTAGCAGTTACTAATTGAGTTTTGGTTGCCAGCCCGATGCCCGATTTTGTCTGAACACTTTGGGGCAAGTGCACCGTACCCACCTAGCTACATCTGCCCCCAAAAGCAGCAGATGAACAAATTTGTATTCATCTTCAGCAATGTTTTTTACAGTGGTTTACTGGTTAGCACTGTCACCTTGCACCACCAGGTTCCGGGTTCGATTCCTTCCGCCTTGGGTTTATGTGCAAGTTTCACCCGTGCTTAGTGGGTTTCCTCCCACAGTCTAAATATATGACATTAGGCTAACTGGCATTTGCAAATTGCCCGGTCTCCTGATTTCAGCAGAGACAGCACATTGATCCATTTACTCATGAGAGTGAGTTGATTATGAAAGTCTAAGTAATGGTGGATGCAGAACATGTGATAATGAGACAAGGTGTGAGGTCAAAGATACACCCAGAACTTGTTCATCAAAAATTTTTAATGTGATATTAAGTGTGTTATTATTATTATTATTTATTTATTAAAGTCAGTAAAGCCTTTTTGCTTTCACCCTTTCTTTCCTTCCATGCTTGGCGGTCCGTGGCACAGCTTCTGGCAGTGTTAAGGGGAAGTCTCTGGTTTTGCAGATCTTCCTCAATCTATGTTTTTTTCGTTGATGTTCAATTCAATCCTCAGTCGCAGTCGTCATTGCTGGACCAGTTCTTCTATTATTAGTTGTTGTTCACATCTTTTCTTTACTTTCACCCAAGGAACCAATAGCAGGTAGAAAGAACGAGTCCCTCTGCGTGCTGAATGGCCTTGCTAAACAACGTTGGTAGCATCATGGCTCAAACCCAGGGACCTCAAAAAAAGGGGCCTCCTGATAATCAATCCAACTCCTTAACCACCAAGCTAGCACGGCCTCCAAAAGCAGGCAGAGGAAACAAGTTTATTTTCATCTTCAGTAAGGTCTTTGGTGACACGGTTAGCGTTGTCCCCTTGCACCTCCCGGTTACAGATTGAGCATGTTCTCTGACTCCTCCGGGTGCTCTGTTTTCCTCCCACAGTTCAAAGACATGGCAAATCTAACTGGCGGTCCCAAATTGCCCGTAGTGTATGAACGGGCATGTTTGTGTATCTGCCCTTCAATGGATTGGCACCCTGTCCAGGGTGTACCCCACCTAACTCTAGGACTCTGGAGTCTATCCCACACACAAATGGGGAATTTGGAAATGGCAATTACCCTACTTTGCATGTCTTTGGACTGTTGGAGGACACCAAAATACCTGGAGGAAGTTAACATGGAGAGCATGCAAACTCTAATCACACAGGCCTGAGGCGGGAATTGAAACTTCAACGCAGGACGTGTAAGGCCACAGTGCAAAATCGTGTGTATTGTTCATACTTAATATTCATTCATTCATTCATTCATTCATTTATTTTCTATACCGCTTAATCCTGTGTTCAGGGTCGCGGGGACCTGGAGCCTATCCCAGGAGACTTCGGGCACTAGGCGGGGTACACCCTGGACAGGGTGCCAATCCATCGCAGGGCACACACACATACACACACTCACACACCCAATCACACACTACGGGCAATTTAGGAACGCCAATTAGCCTAACCTGCATATCTTTGGACTGTGGGAGGAAACCGGAGTACCCGGAGGAATCATACTTAATATAATGAACTTTAATATTCACATATACTCTACCCGTAGAACAGATTAGCTGTGTCTCCCAACGTTATCAATCTGTTAGAAATATGAATCCCACTACTAAAGACAGATTCACAAGTAATCTGCCGGATCTGTCCCAATTTCTTATTAGACCCCTAAATGCAGATGATCTAGATGAAGTGACTAGCAGCATGGGCACTATTTTTACCAGTACATTAGACACTGTTGCTCCCATCAGATTAAAAAAAGTCAGAGATAAAACATTTGCACCGTGGTACAATAGTCATACCTAAAGAGAGCAACCCGTAACCTCGAGCGAAAATGGAGGAAAACTAAATTAGAAGTTTTTCGAATTGCGTATAAAGACAGTATGTGCAGCTATAGACAGGCTCTAAAAACTGCTAGGACTGAGCATCTTAGCCAACTGATAGCAAGAAACCAAAACAATCCCAGGTTCTTATTTAGTACAGTGGGTCGCCTAACAAAACCTAAGATGCCCGCAGAGAGTATCCCATCACAGTTTAAAAGTGAAGACTTTATGGACTTCTTTAATGAAAAAATCTATAATATCAGGAAGAAAATAATGGAGGTTCAACCTCTAATAGTATCTCACGATCCAGTTCAGCCTATAGCTTCACATTTAGATTTTCACTGCTTTACAGGTATAGGACAGGAAGAGCTGTATAAACTTATCACCTCGGCTAAATCAACAACGTGCCTGTTAGACCCAATCCCAACCAGATTTTTAAAAGAAGTGATGCTTACGGTTGGAGAGCCACTTCTAAATATTATTAATTCTTCATTACATCTAGGTCACGTCCCTAAACCTTTCAAGTTAGCAGTTATTAAGCCGCTTCTTAAAAAATCTAATTTGGACGAAAATGAAATAACAAATTACAGACCGATTTCAAACCTTCCGTTCATATCAAAAATGCTAGAAAAAGTAGTATCAGCTCAAATTTGCACACATTCTTGCAGTATAACAACATCCTTGAAGAATTTCAGTCAGGTTTCAGGCCCCATCATAGCACAGAAACTGCACTAGTTACTTGTTTTTAGCTTCAGACCAAGGCTGCATCTCATTGCTAGTCCTGCTCGATCTTAGTGCTGCATTCGACACTATAGATCATAATATTCTCATAGATCGCTTACAAAATTATATAGGTATTCAGGGACAGGCATTAAAATGGTTTAGATCTTACCTGTCTGATCGCTACCATTTTGTAGATCTAAATGGAGAACCGTCTGGTGTAATGCCAGTGAAATATGGGGTCCCACAAGGGTCAGTATTAGGACCTCTGTTGTTCTCAATATACATGCTTCCCTTGGGTAACATCATTAGAAGACATGGGATTAGTTTCCATTGTTGTTCCATTGTTCCATATATGCTGATGATACCCAATTATATATCTCAACTAAACCAGACGAAATACCTAAGTTGTCTAGATTAACTGAGTGTGTCCAGGACATAAAAGATTGGATGACCAATAACTTTTTTTTATTAAATTCAGATAAGACAGAGATATTACTTATTGACAAATTGAATTGAATTGAAATTGAATATTATTAACGTTGTAGAAGCTGGTATTGAATATATTTAATTAATCCGACTATTATTTCAAGGTCTCGGGTTATAGGATGCTCCACAAACAAAAATCTCATTTCAGTCAATTCATCAATTGTACTCACAAATAGCTTTTTATTTAAATTAACAATTATTATTATTCATTATAATAATAAAATATCTACAAAAATAACTTTAACATATATACAGTATATATATATACTCGCTCACTCACTCATCTTCTATAACGGTTCATCCTGTATTCCGGGTCACGGTGGCCTGGAGCCTATTCCAGGCACAGGGTGCCAATCTATCTCAGGGCACACACACATACACACACTCACACTACGGGCAATTTGAGAACGCCAATTAGCCTAACCTGCATATCTTTGGAATGTGGGAGGAAACCCACCAAGCACGGGGAGAACATGCAAACTCCATGCACACAGAGACGGGAATCGAACCCAGACCCTGGAGGTGCAAGGCGACAGTGCTAACCACTACACCACCGTGCCGCATGTATTTATATATACACACACGTATATTAATTTCTTTAGTCTGTTATTGCAGAGAGATACTCAGTAGGTGTTCTTGCAGCTGGGATAATGACTCTTGGATTTGGGAGGGGAGATCGTGGCCGAGATCCTCTACGGCACGGGACAGAAACGCCTCGACTGCTTCTTGGACCGCATCCCGGGTCAGGTGGTCGTTCTGGGTCCACATGGGAGCGCGGGTCAGCTTGAACCGGTCTGTAATGGAGTAGCGAAGGTGACCTGATGGTGGGAAAGGGAAGATTAAGTAAGGAATGTACTTTTATGCTTCAGAACTTGTCACAATGTCACTGTTTTACACCCTCAGTGTGTACTCCTAAGGAAAGAGTTTACTGAAGGTACAAGAAAAAGGGAAGGACTGAGATGTAGTTTTGTACCTGTTATAACTTCCTGGTAGCTAAGCATGAGCATCCAGACAAGCTGCAGGAGCTCATCCCACCTCCTCCATCTTTCTGTGCCATCCTGATAGAAGGAAAAAAACAACACAATATGTGGTAGAAGAATCAGGAAATGCTTTATGCTGCCTTCAGTTCCGCTTTGGAGGCCCATTGTTGAAGCCTGGTGTAGGCGTCACACTCGATTTGGTGGCTGCCAAGATTTTTTATTTTTGTGCTTGACATCCAAGAGGAAAAGACAAGTTTCACCCTGTAAGTGCACCAATTTATCTGCTGTGCTGTTGAATAACTAATAACATATTAAATCAGTGTACAATCCAAAATATCTGTCAGCTCTGTTCTGTACAAAATGTGAAAAAACACCTAATATGACGCACATGTTGTAAGCACAACAACTGCCCTACCAGTTCTAACTTGTACCAGCTACATAACTAACTTAAATTAACTTTCTTGTCTATATTTTCATTTTCATTTCTTCCCATGAAGAAGCCTAAATTCGTCCTCCATGTCTGTTTCTCCTTGGTATGTTTCTTAACCTAAGTCACGAGCGTGATGATGATGATAATGATGATGATTAAACGAGGGCGTGTGAAGTGCTGTGGTCTCACCGATGGATCTGGTGTGAGCGTGGACGTGTGCAGGAAGTGCAGCAGCAGTTTGAAGGACATGGGCAACACCCTCTTCTGAGAGCAGGACTGATCCAGCAGCAGCTCCACCATCTTACACCTCAGCAGGTTACTCTGCAGCGTGCTTAACAACAAAAACCTAACGAAGACGCGAGAAACATTAAAATCATTAGGCATGAAACGCAGACCGGTCACACATGATGTTTTGAGCGTGTGCTGTTCCATCATCTTTGCATCTCTATTGCATTAACTGCACCATCACACACAGGCTCGGGCCCTTAAAACCCCTTCCTGATTAAGTATTAAGTCTTTCTACACTAGAAAGAATTTGTGAGGTGTAGAATCAACCACCTTGTTTCATCTTAAATTTAATTTAATTATGTAAATAAAAAAAATCTGAAAGAGTGTTTTATTGTGACAGGCTGTAAACAGCCTAAAGATAAAGTTTAACCGGCCTGATCATCTGTCATCATCTGCACCTGTTTCTCACTAGTTTAAGATTTTTGCATGGTACTGTACATCTAATTAACTTTTTTTTGGTAGTTTATTTCCTGGATGTTGAATAAATTTTAATAAGATTTCAAAGATTATTTTTTACGAAGTTTTTGGTTGTCAACAAATGCAAAATCAGCATGCCTGGAAATTTAAGAGCAATTAGATTCATTAACAAATCTTTAGGAAATTTATATTTTTTTTGCAACAAAAGATTAATAAATGCGACAAAAGATTAATAAATCATTTTGCGACAAAAGATTAATAAATGAAAGCCATGGTTAACAGACTCATGGTTTCCTCATCTTCTCGTACTTGTTGTCTTTGTTTTGTTTTCGCTTCTTTACCTGAGCCGCCTGCACGGTGCCATGCTGTTGAGACTGGTACACAGCTCCTGAGAGAGCTTACTGGAGCTGCAGGTGGGTCTGAGGTCCACCTCCATGGCTAATAACAGCATCCTCTGCAGAATTAGCAGCATTCTGCATTAAAAAAATCAATACATTTCATGTCATTATCAACATTTCAAATTTCGAAATATCCTCACTAGCCCCGTGGTTGTGTGTGATGTACACTAGCACCATGTTTCTGTTGTCAAGTTTGTCCTTTAATAGAAATTTGAGTGGATTTTTCTTGAAGATAGACCATTCAATCTAGGCTCTTGGCCTGGCTTTGATTACCAGCCTATTCCCAAAACCCAGCCACCGGATAGTGCCAGTGCCGGATAGAACGGGAGGGTTGTGTCAGGAAGGGCATCCGGTGTAAAACCTGTGCCGAGTTTTATGGTTCAGTATTATGTTCTGCTTTTGCCCGGAGCAGCCGAAATGCCAATAACCTGATTTCATAAAATATAAAAATATAAGTCCTGAGTCAAGGTTGTGGAGAATCCAGAGCCAATTCGGAACCATTGTACTGTATATGAGGCAGAAATACACCCTGGATAAGATGCCAGTCCATCACACACCTCTGTACACCGACACACCCATTTAGATTTAGGAGCAAATCTTAACCAATTCACTCTGGCATGAATTTTGAGGAAACTGAAGAACCCTGAGAAAACCCACACAGACAGGGAGAACAAGAGAACCTCATATATTTTTAAGGGGACAAAGGATTAAATTTGGGAATGTTTGGTTACCACTGATGTTGGCGGAAATATCTAGAAATAAATCAGACATTTCAAATTCTAATGACAATTAAAATAATTGCCTGTTTTTAAAAATTTTTTTATCATATATATGACAATTTGGGAACATTTGGGGAACTTACACTTTATGCATTCACGTAAACTTACTTAAGACAGCAGTTACGCTCCCTCTTTTGCATTTCTTTATCCTCAGTAGTACAGAATGACTGTTTGGCTGCATCTAATAGCCAGGTCAAGAGTTCACTAAGAGAAAAAAAAATGTTACAGGAATGTTAAGTCCAAAATAAATCAAATGCAGTCTAACTAATGGCTCCATGCGTTGTAATTCTACAGTATGAAGTGCTTTCGGGCTGATCTGATATGCCAGTGACTCACCTGACCTGTGCGTGCCTGTAATCACACGAGAGCATCTGGTTAGCGATGGAGAGGTGAAGCCGCAGCATGGGGAGCTTGAAATTGAAGTCGTCTTCCAAAACCTGCAGCACGTACTGAAGCAGGAGAAGTCGCACCTCACCGCACAGCTTCCTCGCCTCGTTCTTATAAACACAAAACAAAGTTAAACAAAGTGGAAGAAATGCTCAAGGAGATTGATGATGAAACCACGACGTGGTATCGTTGATGCCTTTCCTACCTGTTCAGCCATCACAGATGATAATAACTCCCAGTCCCATGGGATCGTCGATCTGTCTGCAGGGTGGTATCTGGATGAGAAGGTTTCTTGATTTAGTGGACTTACTCTTGTCATGCATATAGTTTGACACTCTTGTGATTTTCATTAGCTTTTCTTTTGCTCCTGTGTTCCTTGGATAAGCCTTTATATTCAAGTGTCACTTATCAAATGTTGTGTTGCAGGTATTTAGGATGTAGATTTTGGATATGGGGATTTAGCATCTAGGGATTATAGTTTGAGGGATTTACTGGAGGATCTAGGCATTAAGGCTCTAAGGACTTAAGATCTAGATTTAGAATGTAGATTTTTGGTTCTGGATTTTTTATATGAATCTTTTTGGATATTGAATCCATGGATATAGGATCTAGGGATTTAGGGTGTAGATGTAGGATCTAGGGATTTAGGGTGTAGATGTAGGATCTAGAGATTTAGGGTGTAGATGTAGGATCTAGGGATTTAGGGTGTAGATGTAGGATCTAGGGAGTTAGGCTTCAATATGTCGGGCACAATATATATCAGGATTTAGGGTCTAGATTTTGGATCTAGGGATGTAGCATCTATACATATATGTTTTTGTGAATTATAGTTCTATGATCTAATCACTATAGCAGATTATGTCCTAGACATTAAGTACTTACATTACAGTTTGAAGGAATTCTGCATTTAGCATATACAGATTTAGGTTCTTGATTTTGGTGGTTTAGGATCTAAAGATTTAAGATGGAGATTTAAAATATAGGGGTTTATAAATCAAGAGATTTAGGATCTAGGGGGTTATAGTTTGAGAGATTTAGGAAATTAAGATCTAGATTTAGGCTTTAAATGGATTCAAAATATTTTTTAGAATTTAGGATCTAGATTTATTTTGGATCTGGGAATTAAGGATCTAGATTTATGATCTAGGGATTTAGAATACACAGCTTTAAGATCTAGATTTTGTTGGTTTAGGATATAGGGATTAAGGATGCAGATTTAGGGGTTAAGAGCTATGAAATTAGGAATGAAGGGAAATTAGGCTGAAGGGATTTACAATCTGTATTTAGGACATAGGAATTCAAATAAAAATTTTATTTGTCACATACTTGTCATATTTGTCATACACAGTACGATATGTAGTGAAATGCTTAACTGAATTGAAGATCTTCATTGTATTAAAGGATTAATTATCAAATTTGCAGGACGCAAATTTCATTACACAGTATTCTGATGCAATGTAGCATTTGTAATGGACAAGAAAATCAGCATGTATTTGCCCCCATCTACTGTGCTGATAATAAACCCCTTTGGGCTATGCTGTTATAGGAAAATAATCAATAATGAGGCATAACGCAAAGTCGAATTACTTTTCACAACCTATAACAGCACATCCACAAGTCTGTTATTCTTCTGATACCACAGCAAGTTATCAATGCTTACAATTCAAATTTATTATGTTGTATTTATCCATTTATTAATATATTTGATATTGTGGAACATCATGGAGCAAACTCCTTATATGACTTGTAGTTTGGCAGAAACCATGAACAAACTAAACAAACCTCACCAAATCAATGTTGTAATACTTTTATTATAAGTGTAATGCATTAATGTAAACCTGTGATTCGAATATGCTGTTATAGAAAATTTATTGAAAACCTTGCGACCAATTAGAAACAAGAAAGGGCTGTGGTATTCTCCTATTAATGCCTATTTCTTTAAAAGAAAAAAAATAGTTGATATTGATAGGTAACTTAAACTTTGACATATTAGTGTAGACGGTGAAAAGATTGTGACGATGGTGATCACCATGACGCTGTCACTCACTTCTGCGTCCTCATCAGCAGGTTGAAGGCTTCCAGCGCCAGCACTCGAGTGCACTGCGGCTTCAGCAGGATTCCCCTCAGAAGGTGAGCGGTGATATCGGCAGGGGGGTAATAACAAGGCTGGATCAGGTCAGAGAGGAGCTGCAACGTGCCCTCAGTGTAGTTCTCTTCGATGGTGCTGTAGACCAGACTCAGGCTCTGCCTACACAGAGGCTCGGCCATGCCGAACTCCTTGTTGTCCTCATCGCCTGTGTGCTGTTCGAGGGAAGATGCGGATTAGATTAGATTAGATTAGATTAGATTAGACTGGCTATCGGGCTGTCTGTCCTAAAAGTAAAGCAGGAATAAAGTTTAGTATGGATCTGCCACGTAAAACAGAGGGATACATTTGGGAACAAAGCAAAAACGTTCGAACTACTGAACAATGCAGTCTCTAGGTTTTAGGATCTAGGGAGTTAGGATCTAGATTTAGGCTCTACGTATTTAGGATATATAGGGATTTATGATCTAGGATCTATATTTATGATCTATGGATTTAAGATTTAGATTTTGGATTTGGGGATTTAGGATCTTGGAATCTTGAGATTATAATTAGAAGGATTTAGGATCTAGACATTAAGGGTCTAAGTGTTACAGTTTGAGGAATTTAGGATCTATGGATTTATGATATAGCAATTTATGCTCTAGAAATTTAGAATTATATTCAATTTACACTCCAGGAATTTACAATCTAGACTTAGGATGTTTGATCTGGTGATTTTGGTTTTAGGGATTGAAGATCTAGATTTAGGATCTAGGGATTTAGGATCTGGATTTAGGATCTAGTTTGTGCATCTGGGGATTTATGATCTAGGAATATAGGATCTAGGGATTATAATTCAAGAGATTTAGGGATTAAGGGTCTAGGCATTACAGTATGATGAAGCTCTAGATTTAGGATCTAGGGATTTAGGTTCTAAGAGGACTTAGGAAGTATATTTGCACTGTAAATATATAAATTGTATATGTAAATATGTAAATTTGCATATTTAGATTTGCATAACTAGTTACGATCTAGATTTAGGGTGTAGATTTTTAGATCTGTTGATTTAGATTCAAGGGATTTAAAATCTAGATTTAGGATTTAGGGAGTTGGGCTCCAGGAATTTACTGCAGGATCTAGGTTTAGGATCTGAGGATTTAGGTTATAGGAGTTTGGGATTTATAACCTAGCTCTCTGTGCATCCAGCTAGTTATCAGAATTGTTTTTGAGAAATAAGCGGTAGAGATTGTTTACCATATCTTGAACTGGTCCTCCTAATAAACGTTTAATTTTTCTGTACTGCCCCAGAGAAATCTGCTGTCTGTCTTCTGCATGGGGTTCACAAATATCTGCACCATCACCGTCCATGCCGCTTGCCTGTAACACTGAAGTGGAGTCTTTAATACCTGACACCAGTTGAGTTGGTGGACTGAGAGTGTAAGAGAATTTCACAGGACTGACAGGTGGACTCTCAATGAGCAGATCAGACCCCGTTTCTGGTGAATCTCCAGCCAGGAGTTCTGTAGACGTGGGACTGAGGAGCAGTGGTGTATGGTCTGAGGTAGGTAACGTCTGGGTGACAGGCACTGAAGAAGGTGATAAAGTGCTTGTGTGCATTTTTTCTTGGGGTTCATCAACATCAAATGGGGATTCTGGTTTATCAAAGCTGCATGTTGGGTATTTCTGTTCCGTGTCATCATTATAAAGAATAAGGGATTCGTCAGAGAACACGGCTGCATCAATTTCACTCGGGCAGTAGTATGGACTGGAGAAGGTGAAAGGCGACAGCGCTTTGTTCAGCCAGCTGTGTGGTGAGTCCAAACTTTCGTTGTCGTCTGGGTTTTTTTCAGCAGGAGGTGATGTGGATGTTTGATTAGTGTCCTGTGCTTCAAAAAAATCTGGGAGTTCATTAGAAGTCTCAGATTCAAGTGAGATATTTTTTAGACCTGAATGGTGCGAAGTGTTTCCTGAGCTTTGTATGCTGCTATCTTGTAAGTGTGACTGAACGCTGTTGCAGTGGTTTGTGTAAGTGTTTTCTTGATCACATGACACAGGACCAGGTGACTGACGGTCATTCCCATCACCCGAGTCCAAACTAATCACATCTTTCTCGAGATCCACTGAACACGACGACTGGCGAACTTTTCCAGGCGACCTGGCTGTAGAGCTGACGAGTGATTCGGATACATCATTCAGATCGATGACTTCTATAGTGGAACACAGTTTCTTTAGTTTTCGCAAAGGTTTCGTTCCGTCTGATGAGAAGCGGTGACCTGTGATGTCGATAAGAACCTGAGAGAAAAGAGGGCAGTTAGTAAAAAGGGACAATATTTAAAGGAGCAGTTAGTAAAAAGGGGCAGTATGTAAAATGGACAGTTAGTAAAGGGGACACTATGTGAAAAGGACAGTTAGTAAAGGGGACACTATGTGAAAAGGACAGTTAGTAAAGGGGACATTGTGTAAAAAGGACAGTTAGTAAAGGGGACACTATGTGAAAAGGACAGTTAGTAAAGGGGACACTATGTGAAAAGGACAGTTAGTAAAGGGGACACTATGTGAAAAGGACAGTTAGTAAAGGGGACATTGTGTAAAAAGGACAGTTAGTAAAGGGGACACTATGTGAAAAGGACAGTTAGTAAGGGGGGGTAGTATGTAAAAAGGACAGTTAGTAAAGGGGACATTGTGTAAAAAGGACAGTTAGTATAGGGGACACTATGTGAAAAGGACAGTTAGTAAAGGGGACACTATGTGAAAAGGACAGTTAGTATAGGGGACACTATGTGAAAAGGACAGTTAGTAAAGGGGACACTATGTGAAAAGAACAGTTAGTAAGGGGGGGTAGTATGTAAAAAGGACAGTTAGTAAAGGGGACATTGTGTAAAAAGGACAGTTAGTATAGGGGACACTATGTGAAAAGGACAGTTAGTAAAGGGGACACTATGTGAAAAGGACAGTTAGTATAGGGGACACTATGTGAAAAGGACAGTTAGTAAAGGGGACACTATGTGAAAAGGACAGTTAGTAAAGGGGGACACTATGTGAAAAGGACAGTTAGTAAAGGGGACACTATGTGAAAAGGACAGTTAGTATAGGGGACACTATGTGAAAAGGACAGTTAGTAAGGGGGGTAGTATGTAAAAAGGACAGTTAGTAAAGGGGACACTATGTGAAAAGGACAGTTAGTAAAGGGGACATTGTGTAAAAAGGACAGTTAGTAAAGGGGACACTATGTGAAAAGGACAGTTAGTAAAGGGGACATTGTGTAAAAAGGACAGTTAGTGAAGGGGACACTATGTGAAAAGGACAGTTAGTAAAGGGGACATTGTGTAAAAAGGACAGTTAGTAAAGGGGACACTATGTGAAAAGGACAGTTAGTAAAGGGGACACTATGTGCAAAGGACAGTTAGTAAAGGGGACACTATGTGAAAAGGACAGTTAGTAAAGGGGACACTATGTGAAAAGGACAGTTAGTAAGAGAGCAGTATGTAAAAAGGACGGTTAGTAAAGGGGACACTATGTGAAAAGAACAGTTAGTAAGGGGGGTAGTATGTAAAAGGGACAGTTAGTAAAGGGGACACTATGTGAAAAGGACAGTTAGTAAGGGGGCAGTATGTAAAAGGGACAGTTAGTAAGGGGGGTAGTATGTAAAAGGGACAGTTAGTAAAGGGGACACTATGTGAAAAGGACAGTTAGTAAGGGGGGTAGTATGTAAAAGGGACAGTTAGTAAAGGGGACACTATGTGAAAAGGACAGTTAGTAAGGGGGGTAGTATGTAAAAGGGACAGTTAGTAAAGGGGACACTATGTGAAAAGGACAGTTAGTAAGGGGGCAGTATGTAAAAGGGACAGTTAGTAAAGGGGACACTATGTGAAAAGGACAGTTAGTAAGGGGGCAGTATGTAAAAGGGACAGTTAGTAAAGGGGACACTATGTGAAAAGGACAGTTAGTAAGGGGGGTAGTATGTAAAAGGGACAGTTAGTAAAGGGGACACTATGTGAAAAGGACAGTTAGTAAGGGGGCAGTATGTAAAAGGGACAGTTAGTAAGGGGGTAGTATGTAAAAGGGACAGTTAGTAAAGGGGACACTATGTGAAAAGGACAGTTAGTAAGGGGGGTAGTATGTAAAAGGGACAGTTAGTAAAGGGGACACTATGTGAAAAGGACAGTTAGTAAGGGGGCAGTATGTAAAAGGGACAGTTAGTAAAGGGGACATTGTGTAAAAAGGACAGTTAGTAATGGGGACACTATGTGAAAAGGACAGTTAGTAAAGGGGACACTATGTGAAAAGGACAGTTAGTAAAGGGGACATTGTGTAAAAAGGACAGTTAGTAAAGGGGACACTATGTGAAAAGGACAGTTAGTAAAGGGGACATTGTGTAAAAAGGACAGTTAGTAAAGGGGACACTATGTGAAAAGAACAGTTAGTAAGGGGGGGGTAGTATGTAAAAAGGACAGTTAGTAAAGGGGACACTATGTGAAAAGAACAGTTAGTAAGGGGGGGGTAGTATGTAAAAAGGACAGTTAGTAAAGGGGACACTATGTGAAAAGAACAGTTAGTAAGGGGGGGTAGTATGTAAAAAGGACAGTTAGTAAAGGGGACACTATGTGAAAAGGACAGTTAGTAAGGGGGACACTAAGGGGGCAGTATGTAAAAAGGACGGTTAGTAAAGGGGACATTATACAAAGGGGAGTGTTAGAAAAGGGGGCGGTTAGTAAGGTGAAGAGTTAGTAAAGGGGACAGTATGTAAAAAGGTTGGTTAGTAAAGGGGACAGTATGTAAAATGGACAGTAAGTAACGAGGGCAGTTAGTAAATGGATAGATTCAAAGCGCAGCCCCACCAAGCTACCACTGCTGCACATACAAGGGGCAGGTTGTAAAGCAGGCAATTGAAATTGTATAGTATTCATTTATTTATTTAATTTTTTATTTATGAATATACAGATCCACCATTTTTACTGCTGCATTACAGATGTTACCGAACATAAATATGTATTGATTAGCCAGAACTTTAAGTTTAAACCTTGTGTAATGTTGAAATTGTAAAACAACTTCATATACAAAATTTCTATTTCGGTCAGCGGAACGGATTTCTTGTGCATTAATTGTGATCTGGAAACTCAGCTACTGACAAAATGATACTCACATGCTGTAAAGCTCAATGATAATGTATTTTTTATTTTCATGAAAAAAAAATTCAATCAAACGTTCCAAAATAAAAAATGTACATGTTTTACAGCACTCATTCAAGAACAACTACGCTATCAGTTATTGTTTTGCATTCTAACATTATGATCTGTTTTGGTCATGAAAAATTATTCACGACAAACATTTATTTATGACCATCCTGGTTATTACACTATTATTTTATCTGCCCTCTGTCATCCACCATAATTTACAAACTAAAGTATTGTGCAGGTGAACAGCACATATGTCATCCATCATAATTCTTATTTCTAAAATAAATAGTAAATAATTGCTTCCTATCACACGGGATGAAAATGTGTAAATAGTTAAAAATGCGCCATTTGTAGGATTATAAAAAAGCGGTGGCATTTTACCTCTTTAAACACCTTCAAAGTCTCAAAACTCAACTTGACAGTGATCGCACGGGGTATAATTATGTAATTTTCGACTAATTAGCGCTGGCAGTGTTTTGAGCCCAGTATAAGTGTGTGTAATAAGTGAGGAAAAAGGCAGATCGGAGGCTTTTAACAAGTGTGATTTTTGATAATGTTGAGCCACTCGGAAGCTTCTGCACTCGGTATAGAATCGTTTATATCTGAGACTGATCAGGGGTTTTTTTTTTTAATCGATTTTGGAGTCAGTGTGGTCAGGGGCATAAATCCCGGGGGGGATTATTTTTTGATAGTTTTACTTTCTTTATGTAAAGCAATTTGAATGACCATTGTGTATGAAATGTGCTACAGTATAAATAAACTTGCCTTGCAGCGTCATAGATAAATGGACATAAGATCATTTTTCAGTTCACCTAAACGCCAAGTAAGTACTACAAGTTGTAAGGGTCTGCCCCTAGAGGGCACTGTGGCTGAGTTTTGTTTTTTTTGTAGCCTTGGGTTAGATGACCCAGTTTCCCAGAAGGCACCTCGGTCAGGTGATGTCGAAGTTTCACCTGCACCGAGGTGGCTCATTAGGACCATGATAAAAAGCTGTTAGCTCTGGGGAACTGGGTCGAGCATTAGTATTGTCTAGTGTAGTACCGGCTCTGGAGTTTTTGCTTTTCTGTGTTTAAAATTGATTATGTACCTGTGATTCTGCATAGTGTTTTTGTGAGTATGAAGAACGTGGTTCTTATTCTTGTGGTTCTTATTCTAGTTAGTTTAGTCTGTGTGTAATTAAATGTCGTCCCCTCTGGTTAATCTGTGTAAAATCTGTACATGCTGCTACATGAGTGTGTCTGGGGAGCTTAGGTGTGTATGTAATGGTATGATGAGCTTAAGAGTGTATGTATGTGCTTGAGGTGCTTAGATGAGTGTGTGTGTAAGAAGTGCATGTGTGTGTGTGTGTGTGTGTGTGTGTGTGTGTGTGTGTGTGTGTGTGTGTGTGTGTGTGTGTGTGTGTGTGTGAAGAAGTGCGTGTGTGTGTGTGTGTGTGTGTGTGTGTGTGTGTAAGAAGTGCATATGTGTTTGTGTGTGTGTGTGTGTGTGTGTGTGTATGTGTGTGTGTGTGTGTGTGTGTGTGTGTGTGTGTGTGTAAGAAGTGCATATGTGTGTGTGTGTGTGTGTGTGTGTAAGAAGTGCATATGTGTGTGTGTGTGTGTGTGTGTGTGTGTGTGTGTGTGCATGTGTGTGTGTGTGTGTGTGTGTGCATGTGTGTGTGTGTGTGTGTGTGTGTGTGTGTGTGTAAGAAGTGCATGTGTGTGTGTGTGTGTAAGAAGTGCATATATATATGTGTGTGTGTGTGTGTGTGTGTAAGAAGTGCATGTGTGTGTAAGAAGTGCATGTGTGTGTGTGTGTGTGTGTGTGTGTGTGTGTGTGTGTGTGTGTGTAAGAAGTGCATGTGTGTGTGTGTGTAAGAAGTGCATATATATATGTGTGTGTGTGTGTGTGTGTGTGTGTGTGTGTGTGTGTGTGTAATGGAAAAATCATATTTTAATTATGTATTAATCCTATTTGATCCTTGTAGTAAGTGTGTAACGTAGACGTTAGAAGTTTGAAGTTGTTTGTCGAGGCTTAGAGACACGAGGCCGAGAGCAGAATAGAAACAACCTGATTGTATTTGCCCCTGAATAAATGATAAGGTACAGACATCTGGTCTGGGGCAGATAAAGAGTCATGAGTTTGAATGTAGGAACTTCACGTACGGGGCGTCGACTATGTTAACAGAGATGTTTGTGTATAAAATAGAGAAAGAGCTAGAGGAAGAGATCACCTTTTCTCTATGCTGTAACTGTTTGCTGTATGAGACGGTCCTTCTGCAGAAGTTTAAAATAAAACCTTTGTTACTTTGCTCTTACCCAGTGTAGGATTTACTTGTCTTTACATTGTTTTCAGAATTTCCACCACAACTTGGCGTAGTCGGCAGTTCTCCGTGTTTGAGGAGGGCATTGGAGAATCCCGGGGAGGCGCACGTGCGCTGACGCCTTGGAGGCTTTTCACTTCATCTCGAACGCCTAATTAGCAATCGAGCGTGAGAGGACCGGGGATTCACCATGTCACCTCAACACCGGAGTTAAAGGAAGTAAAATAGTGTGGTAAGGAAATTTTTTAAATTGTAAGTCTTTAAGTTGTAATTGTTAAAGTTAAAGTAAGTTGTAATTGTCAAAGTAAGTTGTAATTGAGTAAGAAGTGCGCTTTCTCACAGTGGCTGGGATAGATTTAAACTTGGATCTATCACACGAGTCCGGGATTCGTGAAGTACCCAAAAAAGTGCAAAGGCGCACAAAAGAGAGAGAGATAGGGTACTGGTTTCACCTCGTTTACGAAAACTTGGCCCCGCAGCTGACGTGCTCGGTGTGAGGACCTCAGGAGGTAAAGCAAGTCAGAGTGCAGGGTTGCAAGGTGCACATGTAAAAGTCAAGAGGACTTTACGGGAAAAAGGAAAAACAGTCAAGGGGACTGTTGAGGTAAATTAAGGTAGAGTGTAAAGTGCACCGGTAAAAGTCAAGAGGACTTTATGGCAGAGTGCAAACTGCACCGGTAGCAGTCGAGGGGACTGTGAGAGCACTGTGAGTTAGTGGCACGGGCAAATTGACAAGTAAAAATCATGGGTAACAGCAAAACTAAAACTAAAGAAAAGATTCCATGGGGTTGTGATAAACCTAACATCCGATTTATGTTTAGAAATTATGGCCCTGAGGCTGTGACCCAAGTAGAAATGTGGATAAGGGAGTGTGGCTTTCCTGAAGCAGGGAGTTTTAGCCGCCGCCAGATAGAATTATTGAAGGCAAGATTGCAACAAAAAGAGATAATTACATTCATTCATTCTCTATACCGCTTAATCCTGTGTTCAGGGTCGCGGGGGACCTGGAGCCTATCCCAGGAGACTTCAGGCACTAGGCGGGGTACAACCTGGACAGGGTGCCAATCCATCGCAGGGCACACACACATACACACACTCACACACTCATTCACACACTACGGGCAATTTAGGAACGCCAATTAGCCTAATCTGCATATCTTTGGACTGTGGGAGGAAACCGGAGTACCGGGAGGAAACCCACCAAGCACGGGGAGAACATGCAAACTCCATGCACACAGAGACGGGAATCGAGCCTGGCCGGGGAATCGAACCCGGACCCTGGAGGTGCAAGGCGACAGTGCTAACCACTACACCGCCTTAGATAATTACAATAACAACAAAAAAAAACAAAGTAAACATTAATTGGGTAAGATTTAATATGTGGAAGGCAGAAGCAGAACTTAGAGAAAAACGCATACAACCTAAAATGCAAGCACAAAACATTGATTCTTTTCAGTGTGTTAAGTCTGTTTCAGATCCCGACCTGGACGGCTGCCCCCCGCGACCCCGAGCTCTTAGACAGATAGCCCCTTCAGCAGATCCAGTAAGACAGCATGGACAAGAGACTTCTCGGCAGGCCCAAGGCCCCAGCACAGCAAGCACGGCTCTGTCTCCAATTTCGTCACATACTCGAACCAAGGCTCAGCTGAAAAGAGAAAAGGCTGATCGACAACCACCACCTGATGACAGCGAGGACGAGAGAGAGGAACTCTTAGGAGCTACAGGAAGTGTTCATCAAGTAATCACTGCTCCAATGATGGAAGTAGCAGGGGCGGATGGCACAGCGATGCTTGTTCACCGAACATGGACAATAAAGGACATCGAAAATGCACATGGACAACTCCCAGACCCGAGAGAGGTGGGAGGACAGAAATTCGGTGATGAAATGAGCAGATTTTGCTCAGAGTTTCGCCCGACATCTTATGAAATGCGCCGACTTTTGGGGAGAAAACTAGGTGCGGACTTTGCAAAGATTAAGTATTCCTGGCCAACGGACAATGTTTTCGCACGGCGAGCTCAGGCTGATCATGAAGAAAACCAAGCATTTAACGGTTCTGTGGTGTGCCTTACAGCAGCGTGTAAAGAAGCGTTCCCAGCAAAAATGGATATGACTAAAATATCAATGTGCAAACAACAACCAGGAGAGAGCGTGTCACAATATCTCACCCGTCTCACTGAGGTACATGATGCAAACAGCGGGTTGGAGAGGCCTGCAGACATGTCTGTGGCAGCAATCTCACCGTATGAAGCACATTTGAGGAACAGTGGTGAAAAACACATGCGTTGGATGGGACACTGGAAAACTTAGTCTCATTGAACAACATGCAATACACGTGGAAAAGCTGGTATCACAAGAAAAAGATAAGCGCAACAAGAAGAGAGAAGACCAGAGTCACAATGCACAGCTGGCAGTGTTGCAGATGGTAAGACAAACTGCGGATGTACAGTACAGGAGACGTGGAAGAGGACGAGGAGGCCGTGGACGTGGGAGAACAAATGGCTGTTATGCATGCGGAAGTGAAAGCCATTGGATTAGAGACTGTCCGAGAAGGAGCAGAGGAGAGGAATGGATTAGGAGAGGTGAGGATCAGGGTGGAAATTGACAGAAAAAGGCCGGGGCCGTGGGGAGCAGACCCGAAGGAGAGGGTGAGTCAAAACATTTAATGCTTTGCAATGAAGATTCGCTAGAGCTAACCTCTTCAACTAACCTTTCTGAACTTATTTCACAAACTATATTAAGATTAGAAAAAGTGCAAGAACATCTTGGCACTTACGCAAAGTATGGTGAAGAGTCATATAAGCAAATGCCTGTGTATATGCTGAATGTTGCAGGAGGAAAGATTATGTTTCTGGTAGATTCTGGAGCAGGAAACTCTGTGATAAGATCCAGTCAGTTAAGTGAGCCAGTAAAAACGAGTGGACGGTACCTGAACTCAGTAGGGGCATCTGGTATCATGGTAAAAGAGAAATTTTCTACACCCCTCAAGTGTGAAGCTAATAAAGGAGAAAAATTCAAATTTTCATTCTTGCTTTCTAGTTGTTGTCCTATTAACCTCCTGGGGTGTGATTTAATAAACACATTGGGATTGAGTTTGATTAGTACCCCAGGAGGGCTAAAAGTAGTGGAGAAAGATGAAGTAGAAATTCAGGGGGTGAAATATAACACCAGGCCATTGATGTACATGTATGAGTGGATATGGGCTCAATCTATTGCGAGTTCAGTGAACCAGACGCTCGTGGAAGCAGCACATGACCGCATTAACCCTACTAACACAAGTTTTATGTCTGAACATGATTTGCACTGCACACATTCATTTTGAAAAGCCTGATAGTGAGTATGAGAGTGAATGGTTTAGAGAACTACAAAACCCAGACATGCTATTGTTTCAAGATCTATATTGGGACCAATATAGATGCACCGTATCTATAGACCTCTCTAGAGTAAGTGTAAGAACTGGCATGCCACACCCATTTACCATAGAAGGGTCACATCCTCATGTGTCATTATCCAAAAATAACAAAAATAAATGGCAAGAATTGGGACCGTGGGTGTTGAATAACCTCAGAGTTAATGATTGGGTTCGTGTGGGAGACACAGGGACTTGGTATAGCAAAACAAAGAACACATACAAGGTCGGTCTGA
This sequence comes from Channallabes apus, assembly GCA_030522415.1. Taxonomy (NCBI): domain Eukaryota; kingdom Metazoa; phylum Chordata; class Actinopteri; order Siluriformes; family Clariidae; genus Channallabes; species Channallabes apus. Next base: position 6,384,873 of record CM060113.1, on the reverse strand, counting down.
ACTGGTTGGTAGAAGCTAAGAGAGCTGTAGAGATAATTCCGGTGTCAACATTGAATTATGAGAGAGTGATTTGGAGCTTCCCACAGATAGAGATAAGCGACCCAAGGCTAAAAACAGTGCCAGAGAGTCTTTGGGCAAAGGGAAAACATGATGTGGGACTCGTATGTGATGTTGACCCAGTAATAATTACACCAAAGTCAGATTATAGGCCTTGGAAGACACAGTACCCATTGAAAAGTGAGGCGATAGAAGGCATTACTCCCGTGTTTAATTCTTTATTAAAGGCTGGAGTGATAATCCCATGTGAACACTCACCAGTTAGAACACCAATCTTTCCAGTGAAAAAAGCAAAAATTCCAGGTGAACCTGAAGATTGGAGATTTGTGCAGGACCTTCAAGCAGTAAATGATGCAATAATACCAAGAGCTCCAAATGATAGATTTGGCCAATGCATTTTTTTGCGTTCCTGTTCACCCTGTACTGGTTTGCGTTTTCATTTAAGGGGAAATCATATACTTTCACGAGATTATGTCACGAGGCAAGTCTATCTAAATTACAGTTTGAACATATACAAATGGATTTCATAGAGCTAACACCAAGGGAAGGAAAAAAATATTGTTTGGTATTAGTTGATATGTTTTCTAAAATGGGTGGAAGCTTTCCCTACATCCAAACAAGATGCTAGTGCAGTAGCAAAAGCATTGCTATCGGAGATTATCCCACGCTGGGGAATCCCTGAAAAAATAAGTAGCGACAATGGCACTCCCTTTGTAAACCAGGCTCTCCACCAAGTAGGAGAACGTCTGGGAATAGATTGAAGACAAACATTGTGCATACCACCCAGCTAGTGGGGGTGCAGTAGAAAGAGAAAATGCCACATTAAAGAACAAACTTGCAAAATGCTGTCATGAAACTGGAATATCATGGACCAAAGCACTTCCCATAGTACTAATGTACATGAGAACTAAAGTAAGGGGGAGAGCAAATTTAAGCCCTTTTGAGATTTTGTTTGGCAGACCACCCAATACTGGAATTGGACCAAAACCCATCGCTAGAAATCTAACAGGTCATTGTGAAGATGAAATGTTGTGTTATTGTGTAAAACTCTCTGCTGTTTTATCTCAAGTACAGGCCCAAGTGAAAGAGGCCTTGCCACAACCAGCAGAGGGAATCCTGCATAACCTGAAGCCAGGGGACTGGGTAGTGGTAAAAGACTTCAGGAGAAAGAGTTGGAGGGCTAGAAGGTGGCTGGGAACGTTCCAGGTGCTCCTTGTGACGCAGATAGCAGTTAAGGTAGCGGAAAGAGCAACATGGATACACGCCAGCCACTGTAAGCGCGTCCCAGAACCTGAAGAATCTGAAGAGAGAGCACGTAGAGGTCAACAAGGGTGAACAGTGAAGTGCTAGTAGTTTACCTCTCCTGTAAACCCCAACAGACCTTCATCTGCACGCAAAGTGTATGGGTCAGAAGAACCAACTAGAGTGACAGGAACAACGCGGAATCACAACTCTCCACTCAAGTTCATCACAAGAACAAGTATACAGTTACATCTGTAGCCAACACGTGAGAAAACTGTAGGGTATCAAGGTGAATTTAAGTAGTAGCATATGGGAACTTTAAGAGTAACCTAAGGTTAAGAGTATATTGTAACTAATGACAGGATAGAAGACTGATTTAAGGGGTAAAAAAATATCAGTGACTGAGAGTATTCACATTACAGACATTGAATTGACTGGACGGTAAGTAAAAATAAAAATAAAAATGAGAAATCAATTCCAACAACACCCCAAAGTAATCTGGGTGGCCTTAGGAATAATAATAGTTAATAATATGGTTATCCTGATATGCTTTACTGGAACACTGAGAGAAACGGCCATGGTAAAGTCTATTTAACAAACCCAAGCCACATGCATTTAACTAGAATAAAGAGAAGAGACAGCATGATAAAAAGGCATAACGCTAATCTCAATAGATGTGTTGGGAATTGGGGATGTGCTCTATCATTAGACATTGCTGATAATATGACAGATATACACAATGGCTCGTGCTGGATATGCCATGCCATGTCCTCGAACTGGGTAGCACTGCCTCTTAATAATGTCACAGCAGCAGAAGCAAATGCAGACAACACGTCTTGTATCATTCCGATAACCACCATGGCCATCTTTCAGATATCTGCATACTACAAACGAATAGGGAGGCCAAACTCAGCAGTCCCGGGGTGTAATTATTCCAATAACCTATGTTTTGATGCGCCAGGGAGCTATTGCTCCCCATTGCCTGTTAAGAAATATGAAGACGATTCTACTTATATGGTCCCATGGCAAAAAGGAGACACTTGCGTTGTGCAAGATCAAAGGGAAAATGGGGAACCTGACTTAGGATGGTCTGAGTGCACCACTTAGTATAAGTGGTATAACCAATCGTTCAAAAGGTAGGTCACCTAAATGTAGTATAGATGGTAATTCATTCATTCATTTTCTATACCGCTTAATCCCAGGAGACTTCGGGCACTAGGCGGGGTACACCCTGGACAGGGTGCCAATCCATCGCAGGGCACACACACACACTATGGTCAATTTTGGGAACGCCAATTAGCCTAACCTGCATGCCTTTGGACTGTGGGAGGAAATCGGAGAACCCGGAGGAAACCCACCAAGCACGGGGAGAACATGCAAACTCCATGCACACAGAGACGGGAAACGAGCCTGGCCGGGGAATCGAACCCAGACCCTGGAGGTGCAAGGCGACAGCGCTAACCACTACACCACCGCGCCGCTAGATGGTAATTATTTTCCAAATGGTGGTAGTTGTCCGTTCATAGAACTATCATCAACAAACACAGTAATGTGGGTGTGTGGGTTAAACGCATATGTGACCTTACCTACAGTAGGTATTTCAATTGGACAGGCTCATGTTATCCTGCATATGTAACTCCTAGTGTGTCAGTACACACAGAAAATCCGTGGGGATGTCAGCAAATAGAAGAAAAAGAGATGTCCCTATTAAATTTCATGGTTACACTTTAGGAAACCCGTGGACTAGCCCAGGAGTAAATGTAGGCTGGTCACTTTTCCTCGGTGGAGGAACAGCTGTAGCCCTAAACAAGGTAAATGGTTTAGCATACATGTTACTGATACTAAAAAATTACACCGTAAATGCCTTGCAGCTAGTAAATGATGAACTTAAGCAGGTTAGAGAGATCACGATTCAAAACAGAATGGCTCTGGATATTTTACTGGCTGAGAGAGGTGGAGTGTGTAAAGTTCTAAACACCTCTTGTTGTTTTTATGTCCCGGATAATCATCAGAATATCAGCAACATCATAAACCACATGAAGGCTTTGCAACCACTTCCCCAAGTAGATTCTTGGATCTCATGGTTAATGCAATTATGGGGAGGCTGGGGTTATTGGCTGGTTTATAGTGTTTTACCAATTGGGATTATAATCTTGTTAGGCCTCTGTATAACACCCTGTATTTGCAGATGTATACAGGGACTAGTTCTGAACACAGTAAAATATCAAATGTTAAGACAGACTGACAATATAAAACGGAAACCAGACTGGGACGACCCGCCTTCTGACAGAGTTCAAAATTCCGGTGACTATCAGTTTGTGAGGAGAGCATGTGTGGGTGGGTGTGAGGAGTGCATGTGTGGGTGGGTGTGTGGGTGGGTGTGAGGAGTGCATGTGAGGGTGGGTGTGTGGGTGGGTGTGAGGAGTGCATGTGAGGGTGGGTGTGAGAGTGGGTGTGAGGAGTGCATGTGAGGGTGGGTGTGAGGAGTGCATGTGAGGGTGGGTGTGAGGGGTGGGTGTGAGGGGTGGGTGTGAGGGGTGGGTGAGAGGGTGGGTGTGAGGAGTGCATGTGAGGATGGGTGTGAGGAGTGCATGTGAGGGTGGGTGTGAGGGGTGGGTGTGAGGGGTGGGTGTGAGGGGTGGGTGAGAGGGTGGGTGTGAGGAGTGCATGTGAGGATGGGTGTGAGGAGTGCATGTGAGGGGTGGGTGTGAGGGGTGGGTGTGAGGAGTGCATGTGTGGGTGGGTGTGAGGGTGGGTGTGTGGGTGGGTGTGAGGAGTGCATTTGAAGAAGCGTAAGTATGTATGGAACATGTAGAAGCAGACAGACAATCATATCATAAGGAACGTTAGCTCTATGTTTGAGTTATCTAGGAACATCTATCTGTCAATACCGAGATCGTGTTAGATGTGTTTGGTATTAAAGCCTGCCTGTTCGAGAGCCGGTGTGGTAGCACAGAGCTAATGTGTTTGTGTTCCAGGTGTTCGAGCCTGTATGTCTGAGTCTGTACTCAAGTTGAATGTTTAAGGTATTGGAGCCTGTACATTTGAGTCAGTACTCATAGTAAATGTTCCAGGTATTAGAGCCTGGTTATTCGAGAGCCTGTGTTATCGCACCGAGCAAGGCTATAGGTTTCCGGTATTAGAGCCGGCATAGCAGAGTTTGTAACTACGTTGAGCTAACGTTACCTGGTTTGAGTCGTAGGGCTTGTGTGTTTGTTCCCAGAACCTCTGTAAGTTATGTATCCAGAGCCAGTGTTTTGGTTTGTTTCGCTTTCATGTATTTTGTTTGTTTAATAAAGGACTTAATTTCAAAAAGACCAACCTCTGCGTTTATGCCTGCCTTTGTACGCCCACGGCTACACCAACAGCCCGTACCACTACGTACATGACACAAATTCACATATTAAGGCAATTTGGCTTTAAGATTGGGTGCTTATGAAAATACTAATGTCACAATATCACAGGCAAAGGAGACAGAAATGATTGAGGGACAGGTAAACCAGGGTCAATCAGATGTACAGTGTCAGGTAAGTGTGGTGCTTTTATTGAAGGGATAATGACAGATTTATTTTTATTTTTTTTTTTGGGTGAACAATTTCTTTAATGTTTTCGGAGTTGTGGCTGTTTAGTAGAAAGTAATAGGCTCACCAATTTACAGTATGATCTTTCAAGTTAACAAATGTAATGTAAACAAGTTAGTTATTATGAGTATTCCGGCATTTTGTTCTGCTTCAGGAGTCAGTCTGTTCTGAGACAGTGAGAGTAGAGGAAGGGGCAGATTCAGCACCAGGGAGGGAGCCGGAGACAGCAGAACATTCATTCATTCATTCATTTTCTATACCGCTTAATCCTGTGTTCAGGGTCGCGGGGGACCTGGAGCCTATCCCAGGAGACTTCGGGCACTAGGCGGGGTACACCCTGGACAGGGTGCCAATCCATCGCAGGGCACATACACACATACCCAATCACACACTACGGGCAATTTAGGAACGCCAATTAGCCTAAACTGCATATCTTTGGACTGTGGGAGGAAACCGGAGTACCGACAGCAGAACAAAGAGATGATATTGCCAGCACCAGCACAGGGAACACAGTTTTTAGTTTAGATCTCATGTTTACATTTTATTGTATGTTGATGGCTTGACTGTAAACAACATAAACAATGCAATAAATAGTTTTTGAAAAATCTGCTTTGTCATTGAACCTGAGAATAACTTTGAAAATAACCATAATGGTGCAGTCTCCATACTACAATAATAATGATAGAAGCAAAGTGTGGGGACATACAGTATCTTTATAAGTACAATTTGACTGTATTATATGTGTCCCCTTCAAAATAATTGCTCATGAGAAATGTTATATTTATTGTCCCCCCCCCTACTGTTAAATGAACTTTTTACGCCCATGAGTGTGGTGACACGTGAAACACCACACAAAATAATCGTGATCCATAACTTAATTGGTTTTATTCCCCTATACTGCAATCCATATCAGGTATTTCAGAAAAGTATCACAATATAATATTTTGGCTGTATCGCCCCAGCCATGAAGTGCACGTGCTCCTCACGTGCTTTTATCCCCCCCAAGGAAAAATACAAATCCAAGATGATGATACTGTGATGTTCAGTATATGATGATAAATGAACAGTTATGTGGAGTATAATACTGTAACAGTTCTATACAGTGGGAAGGTGTCGAACAAAAGAGTGAAAGTGATTACACGTGTGTGTTTAAAAAAAAAAAAGAAGGTGGATAGTAGTATCATAATATAATTTATGTTTTAGTGAAATTTTTGGTTTAAGTACTAAATACAGCCACAGACATGCATATATAATAAAATGTGACTTTAGTGTAGAGAACTCGGTTTGTTACTTACAGGTGTGACCGGCAGCAGCTCAGCGGTGATGAACGGAATGCTGTTAGAGCTGTCATCTCTATAACTGCTAACAAACTCGATATCCGAGTCCTCGTCACTTCCAGAGCTGAGCAAAATAACATCATCCATGATGCCGATTTAAAACATAAATATCCAGTTTAACCATTGAGTGGAACCAAAAGCATATCTGAGCCAGTCTAAAACGTCGTGGTTTAGCCCCGAGAGCTAAAAACAAACGGGAAGTGAATTTTAAATAAACAGCTAACTGCTAACGTTTTAGCGTCGTGAAATAGCGCTCCATTTGGTTATTGTCCCGCCGAGTTCTTCGTAAAACACAATACAAATTTAAAACGTGTATGAATCTAAATGACTAAAACATTTTTATTACATTTTGTCGAAAAGAAGCCGGTGAACGCGGCCAGCTCGTGGGAGGCGCTAATGAAACCAAGGTGTTTAATGAAACTGAAAGCGGTAGCCAGCTTAGATAGACTTACTACAATGTATTACGAGCTAATTGTAAAGAGATATGCAGTTTTATAAGTGTTATAACACTGTTAAGATACTTAAGGTTAAAACCAGGCGGTTAGGTGACGTTATTATTATTGTTATTATATGTGTATGTATATATACCGGCTGTAAAGGTGCTGGTGTACGGACGGGGATGTAGCTCAGTGGTAGAGCGCATGCTTTGCATGTATGAGGCCCCGGGTTCAATCCCCGGCATCTCCACTCCACACTTTTTATTTTTTTTTAGGTAAATATTACTAATTACTAAATAAACTGTACTTATCATACACGTGACACATTCAGTAAATATACTTTTTAATCCTTAAATACTGTGTTTTGAGTAACTAGGAATAACTAACTTTTATACACAGATGAGAATTGTTCCCGGTTTGTTAACAGACTTTTAGACACAACTTGCCTTTTAAATCTAAGCTAACTCGCTAACTAATATATTTCCGATGACATACTATGTTATAAACAAAATAGTTCCAACCCTGAAGTATGTTCGGGTGTAGTAAGCAACAAATAAATAATCAACAAATATTTTAATTGAAATAGGCTAAATGATATTTTGCACTGATTCTAACAATAGTTTGATACGCTGAAACTGTTACTACAATTACAGTTATGACAGTTACAGTTACATGGCTTGTTGTCATGGCAACACAAAAATGGTCTTTGATAACTATATGCAGATAGGAAGTCCTTAAATACTGTGTTTAGACGAACTTGGACTAACAGTAATGTTTATACCCTGATGTTAATTGTTCCTGGTTTGTTAACGGTCTTTAAATAAACATTTCACTGCATATCGTACTGTGTGTGTGACAAATAAAAATAGAATTTGATTAAATCCAAATTGGCGGCGCGGTGATGTAGTGGTTAGCACTGTCGCCTTGCACCGCCAGGGTCTGGGTTCGATTCCCCGGCCAGGCTCGATTCCTGTCTCTGTGTGCATGGTCTCCCCGTGCTTGGTGGGTTTCCTATTTGTTACATACACAGTCATACACAGTACGATACGCAGTGAAATGCTTAATCAACTGCCCGTGACCTTAAAATAAAAGACTATGAATAGGAAATACTGTAAATATGAAAAAGAAAATAGATTTATAACTAAGAAAGAATAAAATATAAAATAACTGTACAGTACAAAATATACAATATAAGAAAAATATAGAAAAATAAGAAAAACAGCTGTACAATATTTTTTGAAACAAGTGGTGTTTCAAAAATGCTTATATTTAGCTTGATAATGATTTCAAATGATAACATTTAATGTGCGAAATATGCTACGTAAATGATATTTTGCACTGATTCTAGCAATAGTTTGTTACGCTGAATCTGTTACTACAAGTATTACTGCAGCTGTCAGTTACTTGACTTGTTGTCATGGCAACACACCATGCTCTTTAAGAACTATTTGCATTCAAATAAAAAGTAAACAAAAAGAAACATTTAACATATTATTATTTATTACTAAGTATTTCAAGATTCAAGATTTTTATTGTCAAATATACCTAGGTACAATGAAATTCTTATTTTGTCTTAGCCTTTTGAGAACAAAGAGATAGAAAGGCAGTGAACAATAAAATTACAGTAAGAGATAAATATAAATAAGAAACAAAAAAAGTAGAATAGAATTTCAAATTTACAGTATTAATAACCCATAATACGGTTTAACAACCGTCTCCTAAACCCTGTGGTACAAGTGAACACACTCTAAAAAATGCTGGGTTGTTTTTTCTACCCAAACGCTGGGTTGCCGCTGTTGAGTCATTTTTCTGCGTTATTTACAGAGAGTTGGGTAGTTTTTGTGTAACCCAGCTGCTGGGTTGAAGTTTGCTCGGCCCCTCCCCCAAAGTTCACCGGTGGATTCAGCGGCTGTCACTCAGCTTCGTGTCTCTTGAGCTCCCACACCGCTGATGACGGTTCATCCTCTGTTACTGTTACCGTGTTAAGGTTACACACAAACTTTCCGGCTGGTCTGAGGTACTGGATGATAATTTAGCTGAGAATAGCTGCTAGTTAGCCAAACAACCCCACCTGTGTATGAAAGAAACGGCTAAGATGTCTGAGCTTTTTAGCTTTCTCTGTAGAATGTTTGCAGGGTTACGAAGATGGTGAAGTGATGAATGAACTCTAAACTGTTAACTGTAGTGTTAGCATGAAAGAGGCATTTAGTTAGTTTGCTAGCGTTAGCAACCACTTTAGAACTTTATTAATCTCACTGCTTGAGACAATAAAATGCTGGTGTGTTACAAAACACTGACCCTCTCACAAATATACAGACCTGCTAACCCTCCCGTTTTTCACCAGCTAGTAATTTACTCTGCGGTCAAATTTCTCCTGCGTTTCTCCCGAGTTATAACAATATTTTACACCTTTCCCCCTTTGGCAAGTATGCTAATGTATCACCAGTAATAGCATGTAAGCTAACCAGGTACCTCTCTTTAACCAAAGTTAAATTAACTATCAGTCAGCGCGCCAACTACAGGAAAAAGTACCACAGCTGTACAGATAACTACTAGATGGAAGTATTAATATTTTGGTGATAGTAATGTACCAGTATGACACCAGCTATGAATTTTTTTCGGTAATTGGCTTAAAATCAATGCAGACTACAATATCAACTAGACTGACATAAAGAGTTGTATCCTAAAAGCCATGCTTATTCTGCTGTTTTATGTTTGGTAGTAGCTGTCTCCATGTTTTTGTTTCTGGTTACCTATACACTATCTTAATGGGCAGCTTTGTAATTTTTTTGTATCAATCCTATTTCACAATAAATTAATAGTCTTATTCAGTTTAATCTTTGCTATTCAACTAAATTTTAACTTTTTAATTTCTTTCTTTCTAAGGTTGGAACCAACATGGTGGAATACCTCCAGCAGGCTGAAGTGTCGAGGCCGGAGCCCTACATCCTGACGTTGGGAGATAATGACCAGCACTGCTCTCAGTAATGTAATGTTGCTATGAAATAGCGAGGCCTACCTGAAAAGTCATAGACAGTGTTTGTATGTTAAAATGAGACCAGGGCTGGATAGTTCTGTTCTGCAGAAAAGATATCTGAAGTCACAGAGAGATCCTGCTCTGTAGAAGCTGCCTCAGGCTATTTGTTCAATTACTCCATTCTGCCCTTATCAGTAATAGTATAGTAATGATGTCACTGTTGATTATCTGTTCTTGTGCTTTTGAAAAATAAATGTTTTTTTTTCTAAGAACATGTAATAGGATGTTGTTTATTGCATATATGTATGTTTTTTTGTAATAGACCAGTATATCAAAATAATTTAACTGTTTAATAGACATTTTTTTAGATTCACTGTAAAACATGAAAATAATAATAACCTATTTGTGAGGTAGAATTAACCCAACATTTCAGTTAAAATGAACCAACAAACCCCAAACATATGGGTCGAACATTTGACCAATTTATGTGGTAGAATTAACCCAGCATTATAGGTAAATATGACCTAGCATTTGGGTTGAATATTTAACCTGTCTTGCTGGGTTAAACAAATAACCCATCTTGCTGGGTTAAATTAACCCAGCATTTAGTTAGTCCTATATTTACCCAGCAACTGGGTTAAAAACAACCCAGACTGGGTTGTTTTTAACCCAGCATTTTTTAGGGTGCAGTTAAAATGACAAAGTCAAGGTAAAGTGACGTAAGTGTCTATATGTATAGAGCCATTTATCAAAGGGGACACTATGTAAAACGCCAAACCGGTCACCTAGGGGCGAATCAAAGCTGTGCAGATTTTCAATAAAAGTAGCAGCAGTAAAACATTTAAATGGTGCAAACGTTTTAAAGAAGCTTGTATAATAACAGATAACTTGCGGAAGAGACGCACCTGTTTGTGGGAACTGTACACGCCACTTGTACATTATAGGAGCTCGGCTGAGAGTTATTGCCAGATCCCCCGTACAGTTCTGATCTCGCTCCAAGCCATCTCCACATGTTTGGGGAATTAAAGGAGTTCCTGGGACGCCAGCGTTTAAGACGAGAAGCAGGCAGTCCGATCATGGCTCCAATGTACTGAGAAAACTTTATACCTTGATGGTGTCCAAGCACTAGTGAAATTCTGGGATAAGTGCATTAGTGTAGCAGGGGATTATATAGAGAAATAAAGGGACTTTTTACACTCATAACTGTGTTCTGTTATTCTGTACAATCAAAAGTTTCACTTGAATGCACCTCTATGTTAAAGAAGGATTAGATTTTTTTTTTTTCACTTCTTTTTTCTTCATACCAGAACACTGATTCAAGAGATTTTATTTGCCATTTGTTCACATAAGTATGAAAGCACTGGAATTTTTTGTGCAAAAGGTGTCTGAGTCAGTGTTAAAAAAAAAAGAAAGATAACAGAAATAGAATAAACATATGATACAGGAATAAAAAGTAGAAGGATTTAAGCAATGATCATGATTCTCAGACATTGGGGTCACGGTGGCGTAGTGGTTAGCACTCAAGCCTAGCACCTCCGAAGTTGGGGTTCGAGACTTGCCTCCGGTCTGTGTGTAGAGCTCGCATGTTCTCTCCGTGCTTGGTGGGTTATAATACATTTCCTGTTTTGCGCATGTCGATCCTGTGCATCATTTCTTTGCAGATACTCTGTATGCGAGGTTTCGTTTGATCACATCTCCAACGTTTTTGGTTGCACCTGCAGTGCAGTAACCTCACGTAACCCTGGGTTTTCTCCTCATCTGTTAGAGTGCATTTGCATTTACCAATAAGATATAGATCTCCCATCTCTCATGGACTAGAATTACAGGAAGTACAGGAAGTGATGTTTTAGATCAGGCTGCTACTTGAATTCCTTTTTGTATCAAATTTACCGAAAGAACAGAGAACAGCGTGATTCTGTTCGTTCTTCCTTCGTCATATCTTTAACTGTCTGCTTTCATTTACTGTAACATTTAACATCTCTTACATGATAACATAAACCGTCGTGCCCTCTACAGTCTTTCATTTTTCTCTCTTAATAAAACAATAAAACAGTATCTTCTAATAAGATAATTGAAGTAAAAAGTTCAATTATCTATCCTGAAGACTTCCTCATATCATTGATTAGATGTTTTTTTCTTTTGTTAAGTTTTAAAATCAGGATTAGATTATGTGGAGCGTCTACGATAGAAGTGTTACTGAAGTTGCTGCTCCAGTTTAAAGTACAGCTACTGTATGTAGTAAACATGGAGTTTATTCCAGTTAAATGGGAACAACACCGAATCATTGGGAAGGTAAACATTTTATTTGGAAAAGTTGGTCATTATGTCTGAAAATTTATGAATGGAGTAACACAGATACTGTAGTTATAATTAGTGTTGACCTCAGAGCCAGAATGAAGAAATTTCAGCTTCCCAAATCCACAAAACAGGGCTCTTCATACACAGAGTCTCCATTTACTGTACACTCATGTGAACACGTCTCCCAAACATTCCCGAAGCCTCATGGACGCATCATCCGTCTACATCTTCCCAGCGCATAATGCTTGGGCCTCCAGTCATCAATACACATCAGGAAGTTTTCCATATTCGTTCGCGCTCGTCAGATCCTACACACGGGCCTTGATGCGACGTTCACAATGGACGTCTATGTGACTCCAGAGTTCCTCCAACAGCGCACTGAGTTGTTACGGAGACACGAGTTCACAAGGTCCTTCGTGGCTTTTCGATCATTCTGCCTCTAACACACAACCCTATTCACACACACACACACACACATCGAACAGGCTTAAAATACAGTGCGCACTACCCTATTGGCCCTAGAGCCGGCGCTGACCTTTGACCTGGGTCAGCCTCGTCACCAGGACGACACGGACAATAATGTGGGCTCTTTGCTCTTTTCCACACGGGTGGTTTTACAATTGTGGTTTCTAAATGCCGTCACATTTTGTAACCTGCCCTTAATACTGTAAATGGCTACATTTATTAAATGTTAGTTTACTGAATGCTTTAATAAAAATGTCTAAAGTAGTGTATGAAAATGTGCTGTATTTAAACTTTTTAAAAATGTTTTGTAAACAGAAAATGTTCCATAATTTAAATAAGAGTCAATTTAACATTTTATTTAAGTGAAATATAATGTGTCGGAATAGGAAAACTCTCTTTAAACAATTATAAATACAAATGAATAACTTTACTGGGATGAATTGTCATTTTTTTGTTCAGTCCTGATCTCGCTCCACATGTTTGGGGAAGTCAAGGAGTTCCTGGGAGGCCAGGGTTTCAGGCATGAAGCGGACATTCTTAAAGATAAATAAAGGGGTTTTTACTCTCATAACTGTGTTCTGTTATTGTGCACAATCAAAAGTCTCGGTTTGATTTGAACACACACTTGTACTTACTTCTCATCATTTTCTTAATTTAAAATCTTATATTTCTTAGTGTTTAAATTGTCTAAAACTACTACAGCTGTTGATTTGGTCCTTGTTCTTTTTTTAATATTATATTATATAACATTATTGGAAATGATGTCAATGTCATTTGTGGGGGGAAAAACATAGAAGTGGATGACTCTTAGTTATTGCAACATCAACAGTCCTCAGATCCTAGTGCAAGATTTTTAAAAGACTACCCTGTCGGATTCTCGAATCTGATCGTTCAGAAGGTTTTAATGCATTTTCCTTGCCAGCATCTCTGCCAGTCGTTCTGGCTTCCTGCTAATTCTGCATTCTACTCTCCATAACAACATTCAGCCAAAAAAAAACTGTCCTGTAAACATTAAGCATCCTGCCTGTGTGCTTTTCTGATTAAGTAATTCCCTTCAGAGCCACACACTCCTGCTCTGCAGAGATTGACAACACATCTGGAATCTCTGTTATAATCCCAAAGACAGCATGTAAGACTCGGACATGCGTAAATGTACTTATCTCGAAACCGTTCTCCATCCGACCCCGGCGTTCGACCATCTGACATTTAATTTACAGTTAAAATATTAAAGCAGAAATCGAGTACGCTTAGACATCTAGTGTGAATTTCAGTGCCGGAAACTTGGTGAAATCTTGGCCTGCGATGGTTCAATTGATAAATCAATTTGTTAAGAGGATTTTGGTTTTAAAAAGTAACAGTCTGTCTTAGATCTCACACACACACACACACACACACACAGACACACACAGTGTGTTCTGCCTGTTTTTCGGGGGTGTTTAAGGGGCTATTGTGTTAGCAGGGCGGTCAGGAGAGAGGAGGGGGAGAGCTCAGGAGATGAGAGGGACACATCTGTTCAGAGAGACGGAGAAGGAGGGAGTGAAGGACAGAGTGGGCGAATTAAAGCCAAAAGACACAGAGTGCTAAGGACAGAGGGAAGAAGGTAAGCGCTCACTTGGTTTCTATGATTTGCAAATCATACATTGCAATTTTTTTTCTCTTTAAATTGCTTTAAAGTTGTTACAATAGATTTGTAGAAGTGATTATTAGTGGAGTTATTGTTGTTATTTATGGCTTCATTAAGGTGGCATGTGCCGTATTTTAACAACAGAGGCTGCTTAGGCTGAATTTTGTACTCTTTAAATAATTTATATTTTCAATGAATTTGGACTAAATAACATTTGAGAAAACTTTCCTAATTTGTCAAGTAGTTTAGTTTCCTTCGTGTGTGTAAAATATAGTAAATATTGGAAAATAAGCACATGGGCAGGTCTAATGTCGTGGACGTGACTCATCTTGGACTCATATTGGTGAATAAAAAGTCTCGGAGCATAAACAAGCTTAGTATCAGTGAATCCATGTGCATAATTTTTTTGCGTAATCTCTTCAGTTAATCACTCGCTAATCCTCTAAATTCATGTAAACAATTTTATAAGCGTTATGGATGTGACATTAAACAAACCTTTATGAAACATTACAGGTTTAGTACAAACTATGAGGTGTAAAGAATGCTGCAGAAAGTGACCTGAATGAAGCGTAGATGTAAAAATATTTGGAATAAATGGTTTCGGAATAAATAATTTTAGATGAACTGGAGTTATGGATGTGACATTTTCACGTTCTGGTTGTGACGTGTCTGAATCAGGGCCTTGCACCACCAGGATCTGGGTTCGAGTCCTGCCTCGGGTTCTGTGTGAATGGAGTTTGCATGTTCTCCCCATTCTTGGTGGGTTTCCTCCGGGTCCTCCAGTTTCCTCCAACAGTCCACACCAATCTGTATGTCGGAGGAACAATTCGGGAACTGGTGTTTCCAAATCGCCCATAGCATGTGTGTGCGCTACGCTGGATTGGCACCACATCCAGGGTGTACCTGGGGATAGGATCCCCCCAAAACCCTGCATGCACGGTAAAGCAGTATAGACGATGAGAGACGATGAGTATCTGAATCAGCACTGATTGGAACATGAAACATTTGCAATAGTAACTGTGAAAAAGCTAACCATGAAATTATTAAATCAGAAATTATTTCTTCTCTTTCTTTTCCTCTCTTTTTCTTTGTAGTTTTCATTATTTACGTGCCTCTTTTTTTCTTTTCAATGACCAGCATTGGACTTTGCTGTTTAATTTAAAAGTACATACTTACTAGTTTACTCTATTTAAGCAGACGTGGTATTGCTAGTGTACGAGCCTGGTTTGGTATGAATCCTATGAATTATTCCCATTATGACCTTTCCATGGAATAGTCCAAATAAACACTTAATGATGTAATGTTATGCATCTCAGGCCACATCACACTAACTAGATGCTTCCTATTTTCTTATAACAACATGTTTTTACCATTTTGTTAATTTATTGCTATCTTTAATGTCTGCAAAACCAGTTGGTTCCTGTCCTTTCTGACCTTACATCAACTCTAAACCATCGTTCTCACCACCAACTCTGTTTCTCTATTTTGAAGTAAAGAAGAACCAACTTTTTATGTCGTCCCAAAACTGGAAAATACATCATCCTCCATCCTGAAGACTTTCCCATGTTGGAAACCGTCCAGCTTAATCTCTGACACAAATCAGATCTGCTGTTAATCAACACCTTATGACTGGTCAGATTTAAGAAATCAAACATCCCTGTTTTATACTTAACCATTACGGCAAGACTTTAAGTAGTGTAAAGTAGTGTAGTGTAAAGTAGTGTAGTGTACAGTAATGTAGTGTAAAGTAGTGTAGTGTAAAGTAGTGTAGTGTACAGTAGTGTAGTGTAGTGTACAGTAGTATAGTGTAAAGTAGTGTAGTGTACAGTAGTGTAGTGTAAAGTAGTGTAGCGTACAGTAGTGTAGTGTAAAGTAGTGTAGTGTAAAGTAGTGTAAAGGAGTGTAGTGTAAAGTAGTGTAGTGTACAGTAATGTAGTGTAAAGGAGTGTAGTGTACAGTAGTGTAGTGTACAGTAGTGTAGTGTAAAGTAGTGCAGTGTAGTGTACAGTAGTGTAGTGTAAAGTAGTGTAGTGTACAGTAGTGTAGTGTAAAGTAGTGTAGTGTAAAGGAGTGTAGTGTAGCGTACAGTAGTGTAGCGTACAGTAGTGTAGTGTAAAGTAGTGTAGTGTACAGTAGTGTAGTGTAAAGTAGTGTAAAGGAGTGTAGTGTAAAGTAGTGTAGTGTACAGTAATGTAGTGTAAAGGAGTGTAGTGTACAATAGTGTAGTGTACAGTAGTGTAGTGTAAAGTAGTGCAGTGTAGTGTACAGTAGTGTAGTGTAAAGTAGTGTAGTGTAAAGGAGTGTAGTGTAAAGGAGTGTAGTGTACAGTAGTGTAGTGTAAAGTAGTGTAGTGTACAGTAATGTAGTGTAAAGGAGTGTCGTGTACAGTAGTGTAGTGTACAGTAATGTAGTGTAAAGTAGTGTAGTGTACAGTAGTGTAGTGTAAAGTAGTGTAGTGTACAGTAATGTAGTGTAAAGTAGTGTAGTGTAAAGTAGTGTAGTGTACAGTAGTGTAGTGTAGTGTACAGTAGTGTAGTGTAAAGTAGTGTAGTGTACAGTAGTGTAGTGTAAAGTAGTGTAGTGTAGCGTACAGTAGTGTAGTGTAAAGTAGTGTAGTGTAGTGTAAAGTAGTGTAAAGGAGTGTAGTGTAAAGTAGTGTAGTGTACAGTAATGTAGTGTAAAGGAGTGTAGTGTACAGTAGTGTAGTGTACAGTAGTGTAGTGTAAAGTAGTGCAGTGTAGTGTACAGTAGTGTAGTGTAAAGTAGTGTACAGTAGTGTAGTGTAAAGTAGTGTAGTGTAAAGGAGTGTAGTGTACAGTAGTGTAGTGTAAAGTAGTGTAGTGTACAGTAATGTAGTGTAAAGGAGTGTAGTGTACAGTAGTGTAGTGTACAGTAATGTAGTGTAAAGTAGTGTAGTGTACAGTACTGTAGTGTACAGTAGTGTAGTGTACAGTAGTGTAGTGTAAAGTAGTGTAGTGTAAAGGAGTGTAGTGTACAGTAGTGTAGTGTAAAGGAGTGTAGTGTACAGTAGTGTAGTGTACAGTAATGTAGTGTACAGTACTGTAATGTACAGTAGTGTAGTGTACAGTAGTGTAGTGTACAGTAATGTAGTGTAAAGTAGTGTAGTGTACAGTACTGTAGTGTACAGTAGTGTAGTGTAAAGGAGTGTAATGTACAGTAGTGTAGTGTACAGTAGTGTAGTGTAAAGTAGTGTAGTGTACAGTTGTGTAGTGTAAAGTAGTGTAGTGTAAAGTAATGTAGTGTAAAGTAGTGTAGTGTAGTGTACAGTAGTGTAGTGTAAAGTAGTGTAGTGTACAGTTGTGTAGTGTACAGTTGTGTAGTGTAAAGTAGTGTAGTGTACAGTACTGTAGTGTAAAGTAGTGTAGTGTAAAGTAGTGTAGTGTACAGTACTGTAGTGTAAAGTAGTGTAGTGTACAGTAGTGTAGTGTAAAGTAGTGTAGTGTACAGTAGTGTAGTGTAAAGTAGTATAGTGTAAAGTAGTGTAGTGTACAGTACTGTAGTGTAAAGTAGTGTAGTGTAAAGTAGTGTAGTGTACAGTAGTGTAGTGTAAAGTAGTGTAGTGTACAGTAGTGTAGTGTAAAGTAGTGTAGTGTAAAGTAGTATAGTGTAAAGTAGTGTAGTGTAAAGTAGTGTAGTGTACAGTAGTCTAGTGTAAAGTAGTGTAGTGTACAGTACTGTAGTGTAAAGTAGTGTAGTGTACAGTAGTGTAGTGTACAGTAGTGTAAAGTAGTCTAGTGTAAAGTAGTGTAGTGTACAGTACTGTAGTGTAAAGTAGTGTAGTGTAAAGTAGTGTAGTGTACAGTAGTGTAGTGTAAAGTAGTGTAGTGTACAGTAGTGTAGTGTAAAGTAGTATAGTGTAAAGTAGTGTAGTGTAAAGTAGTGTAGTGTAAAGTAGTGTAGTGTAAAGTTCAGGTTCTGTTAGCAAGCTGTCAATTATTAGATTGTGATGCCTGTGTCAGAGATGAACTAACCTGAGGTGACCAGAAGACGTAGCTTTAGCGGTTAGCCCAATGTAGCGTGGATGGTAAACCCAAACGCGGAGTAACGGCGAGTAGGCAGGATAACCACGCGATTTACTTTAAGGACTCTCACAAGAGTGGAGCAAGGGAAAAACACAAATTTAACCCGCGTCCTATAAATACACACACAACGGCAAGAAACGATAACCAAAACACAGTGAGTACTCACGGTTTGATGAACGCCAACGTTAACCGACATGGGCCGAACTCAATGACTGAGCGGTAAGCCACCGTTTGTTTACTCCTCTTATACTTCCTGGTAGGCGGCCGACTTACTTCCGGGTCCTAGTGCCGGCCGCAGATTGTGTGTGCATGACAGTACCCCCCTGTCCAGGACCGACTCCCGACGGTCCTGGGGTGGAGGATACCCTACGACGGTAGTCTTGGATTAGTTCGGGGTCGAGAATGAACCGGGCCGGAATCCAAGACCGCTCCTCGGGACCGTAGCCCTCCCAATCAACCAGGTACTGCGTACCTCTGCCCCGAGGGCGCGAATCGAGGATCCGGCGCACGGTGTAGGCGAGACCACCGTCGATGATCCGGGGAGGAGGAGCAGGGGGGGAGGGTGGAATCATGGGTGATGTGATGAAGGGCTTTAATTGTGAGGTGTGGAAGACTGGCTGGATCCGGAGCGCCGCAGGCAGCTGGAGCCGGTAGGTGACAGGGTTTATCCGGTGGGTGATGCGGTATGGGCCGATGAATCTAGGTGACAGTTTCTTTGACTCAGTGTGGAGGTGAAGATTTTGGGTGGAAAGCCATACCTTGTCACCTACGTGGAACAATCGTCCCGGGGGGTGTCGACGGCGATGTTGAATGGTGTAGCGGGCGTTGGCCTGTTGGATGGCTCGGTTGGCTTGTGTCCACAGCCGTCGACACCTGCGGACCAACTGTTGGGCTGACGGCACATCAACCTCCGGTTCCTGATGGTTGAACATCGAAGGTTGGAAGCCGTGGCATACCTCAAATGGGCTTAGCTTCGTGGCTGATGAGACATGGAGGTTGTGGGAAAGTTCTGCCCAGATGAGGTAGCGAGCCCAGGAGCGCTGACGATCGGTAATAAAGCATCTCAAGTAGCGCTCCAGTTGTTGGTTGGTCCGCTCCGTCTGACCGTTAGTCTGGGGGTGGTATCCAGATGAGAGACTGCAGGTTGAATTGATCAGACGGCAGAAGGCTTTCCAGAACCTGGCTGTGAACTGGGGCCCTCTGTCCGAGACGATGTCCTTGGGGAACCCATGCAGACGGACTACGTGCTCTAATATCAGCTCTGCTGTTTCTTTGGCTGACGGGAGTCCGGCAAGGGCTACCAAGTGCACGGCCTTAGAGAACCGATCTACGATGGTCATGATAGTGTTCTTTCCGTCCGAGGCCGGCAGGCCCACGACAAAGTCGACGGCAATGTGCGTCCAGGGCCGACGAGGAACCGGGAGAGGTTGGAGATCTCCGGAGGGAGGCTGGTTGAGGTTCTTGGCCCGGGCGCACACTGGACACGCCTGAACGAACTCTTTTACGTTCTTCGCCATTGATGGCCACCAGAAGTCCCGTTGGAGGAACCGTAGGGTGCGCTGTGTGCCTTGGTGTCCTGCGATGGTGGATGAATGGCCCCACTGAAGAACCTCGGACTTCATGGCGTTGGGCACGTAGAGTCGTCCAGGCGGCACACCTGCCGGCTCGGTCTCTAAGGTCTGCGCCTGGCGGACCCTTGTTTCCAGATCCAAGTGAAGTGGTGCGATGATTCTGGAGGAGGGTAGGACAGGCGCGGGGTCCGCCCGGGGTGGCTCCATCTCGAGTTGTCGTGAGAGGGCATCGGCCTTGGTGTTTTTTGACCCCGGGCGGTATGAAAGGTGGAAGTTATAATGTTCGAAAAACAATGCCCATCGCGCCTGTCTGGGGTTGAGCTGTTTTAAACTTCTGATGGTGATGAGGTTTTGATGATCCGTCCAGATGATGAATGGCTCCCTGGCGCCCTGGAGCCAGTGACGCCATTCCTCCAAAGCCCACTTTATGGCCAGCAGCTCGCGGTCCCCTACCCCGTATCGCTGCTGAGTGGTGTCAAATTTTTTGGAGAAGAAACTACATGGGTGTAGTTTCTGATCTGGACCTCGTTGTGAGAGAACGGCTCCAGCGCCCACATCTGAAGCGTCCACCTCAACAACGAATGGTTTACTGGTGTCAGGATGAAGGAGGATGGGAGCGGTGGTAAAGCGGTCACAAAGACTGTTGAAGGCGGAGATGGCAGTAGAGTTGAGGCGGAAAGGGAGAGAGGAGGGACGAGTCAGAGCGGTTAGGGGGGCGGCAACTGTACTGTAGTCCCGGATAAAGCGACGGTAGAAATTCGCAAACCCGAGAAACCGTTGAAGTTGCTTGAGGGTCTTGGGTAGGGGCCAATGACGCACAACTTCCAGCTTCTGCGGGTCCATGGCCACACCCTGGGGCGAGATGACAAAACCCAGGAACGTGGTGGAGCGCTCGTGAAAAGCGCACTTTTCCAACTTACAGTACAGCTGATGGGCGAGTAATCTCTTCAGAACCGCCCTGACATGCTGGGTATGTTCCTCAGCGGTACGGGAGTAAATGAGGATGTCATCCAGATATGCAAACGCCCACCGCCCTAGCATGTCTCGAAGAACATCATTTATCAGGTGTTGGAAGGCGGCGGGGGCGTTGCACAGTCCAAAGGGAATTACGAGGCTTTCGTAATGTCCAGTCGGGGTGATGAAGGCCGTCTTCCACTCATCGCCCTCTCTAATGCGCACCAAGTTGTAGGCGCTCCGGAGGTCCAACTTAGTAAAGATGGTGGCACCAGAGAGGGCGTCCAGGGCAGAGTTGGTAAGAGGCAGAGGGTGTCGGTTTTTGATTGTGATGTTGTTGAGCCCCCGATAGTCGACACATGGGCGAAGTTCACCCCCCCTCTTCTTTACGAAGAAGAACCCCGCGGCAGCAGGTGAGGAGGAGGGCCTGATGGTCCCCTGGCGGAGGGCGTTGGTTATATATTCCTCCATCGCCTGCGTCTCTGTTGATGTTAAAGAGTAGAGGTGGCCGCGGGGTGGGACTGCGCCTGGTTGTAGATCGATGGCGAGGTCATAAGGGCGGTGTGGAGGAAGATGGATGGCCCGCCGCTTGCAAAAAACTTCTGCCAGGTCCCTATAGGACTCGGGAATGGCGTTGGTGTCGACGTCGGGGGCCTCGGACTCCCTAGAGCACGTCCCAGCCGGCGCCCCTAGGCATAGTTCGGTGCAGGTCGCGCCCCATTGTAGAATCCTGTGTTGTGTCCAGGAGATGAGAGGATCGTGTTGCAGGAGCCACGGGTGTCCCAGGATGATAGGAGGAGATGAGATGGAGGTGACGTGAAATCTGATCTGTTCGTGGTGTTGATCGATGAGGAGGGTGATGGGTTGAGTCTGGGTGGTGATTGGGCTGGTAGATAGGGGGCGACCGTCGACGGATGTGATCCGAACAGGCTGGGATAACGCCTCAAATTTTACCCCCAATTTTTTGGCATAAGAAGAGTCAATGAAGTTACCTGCTGCCCCGGAGTCGATGAACGCAGTACTTCGGACTCGTTTGTGGCCAATCTGGAGGAATACCTGAACCGTAAGTCGAGATGAGGTGGCGTCAGTAGTGGTGGAGATCAGGAGTGGGCCCGGTGAGTCTCTCCCTCCGCTCACCGGGGATGGGCGTTTCCCGGGCGCAGTGGACAGGTCGCCCGATGGTGTTCTGGAGACCCACAATACGCGCACAGGCCTTCTCTAAACCGACGTGTACGTTCGGCTACGGTCAGGGAGGCGCGCCCTAATTGCATGGGTTCCCCGGCTCCGGTGTCAACCACGGCAGGAGGTGGAGATGCGACAGTTCCAGCATTGGTGTTGGTGAAGGTCGTTGATGGTCGTGGGGTGGTGTAGGAGAAGACGGGTGCAGGCGGCAGGGTTCTCGGGGCTGGCTTCGGGCGAGACAAAAGGCGCTGATCGATCCGCAAGGCCAGTTGGATCAGCCCCTCGAGTGTGGCGGGAAGTTCTCGCCCGGCGAGCTCGTCTTTAATGCGGGAAGCCAGTCCCTCGTAGAAGGATGTCCGGAGCGCGGCGTCTCCCCAGTTTGTCTGCACGGCGAGGGTCCGGAATTCACAGACGATCCTCCCTGCCGCAGGTGGTATAGTTTAGTGTCGGTCTCCACCTCGCCCGCTGGGTGTTCGAAAGTTAATCTGAGCTGGCGGGTGAATTCATTGTAGGAATGGGCGGTATCAGAATCGGATTTAAGCACTGCCGTGGCCCACTCAGCTGCCTGCCCTGTTAGCAACGAGACCAGGAGAGCGATGCGTAGCCGATCGGTGGAGTACTTGGTGGCATTGAACTCGAACACCAGATCAAGCGCTGTCAAAAACACATCACATCTCCCGTCCGTGCCATTCCATTTTTCTGGAAGTGCAAGAAAAACATCAGTAGGGGGGGGGGGGGTTGGTGCGGCGCCACGGCCGCCGCGACGGGAGGCCTGCTAGCCGCGCCCTCAACGGCCGCCCGCAGATCCGCGTTCTCCCGCCTGAGCTCCGCAACCTCGCGGCGCAAGGCCGCGATGTCTTGGACACTCTGGCGCAGAGTAGCGAGCTCCGCGGTTAGACCGTTAATGAGCACGGCATGCTGATCTACCACGCCGCATAGGCGCGCATGCTCCGCTGGGTTTACCGCTTGAGGCTCAGTCATTCTGTCAGAGATGAACTAACCTGAGGTGACCAGAAGACGTAGCTTTAGCGGTTAGCCCAATGTAGCGTGGATGGTAAACCCAAACGCGGAGTAACGGCGAGTAGGCAGGATAACCACGCGATTTACTTTAAGGACTCTCACAAGAGTGGAGCAAGGGAAAAACACAAATTTAACCCGCGTCCTATAAATACACACACAACGGCAAGAAACGATAACCAAAACACAGTGAGTACTCACGGTTTGATGAACGCCAACGTTAACCGACATGGGCCGAACTCAATGACTGAGCGGTAAGCCACCGTTTGTTTACTCCTCTTATACTTCCTGGTAGGCGGCCGACTTACTTCCGGGTCCTAGTGCCGGCCGCAGATTGTGTGTGCATGACAGCCTGTTTCATATCAGTTGACTTGAAAATGTCTTGACATTTATATTTTGTGTTAAATAGCCATTAAAAGCCTTATAAAACTAAAGAATTTAAATAAATCAATATAAATCATAATGCTACTTAGCTATCGATCAGGATTTCACCACATTCATTCACGGCAGATCAACGCTGGAAACAGAGATTATATAAATATCATGATTCTAGAAGGAGTTTTACATAAAAATATACAGAAAAATAAAGCTATACAATGGCTGTTCAAGTCAAACCAGGACTTTTGATTCTTCAGAATAACAGGACGCATTATGAGAGTAAAAGCTCCTTTATTTCTCTATATAATCTCCTGCTACACTAATGCACTTACCCCAGTGTTTCACCAGTGCTTGGATACTATCCAAGGTAGAAAGCTTCTCAGCTCAAGGTTCTCAGTACCCCAGGAACTCCTTTAATGGCCCATACATACTGTACAGAAATGTCTTGGACCGAGGTCAGGACTGTACGGAAGATGTGGCAATAACTCAAAGCCGAGTTTCTATAACATGCAAGTGGTGTTGGTGAATGATCGTGTGTACAGTTCAAACAGATGGCAGATTTGTCATTTATGGATGTACGGCCTTCTTTAAAACATTTCCTCTATTAAAATATTTTCGATTAAAATACATCGACTAAGAGTCTCATCACCGAACTGTGTGTGGAGTCTCCTGAAAACTTTCATAGGTTTTACACCTTCATTGATGGGAAATTTCATGAGTCCCAGTTTGACTTGAACATGATTGTGTATGTGTGAACAAGGTCTTAGCTAATTTCACAGTTAATAATAAATGAAAACTCTTCTGTTTACATCCATGCTTTGTGACGTTTGCTAACCTGATGAGACACGAGCTGAAAACTTGATCTTTATTTATTTTATCCTCATTCATTCATCTTCTATACCGCTTAATCCTGTGTTCAGGGTCGCGGGGGACCTGGAGCCTATCCCAGGAGACTTCGGGCACTAGGCTGGGTACACCCTGGACAGGGTGTCAATCCATCGCAGGGCACACACACACATACACACACTCACACACCCAATCACACACTACGGGGCAATTTAGGAACGCCAATTAGCCTAACCTGCATGTCTTTGGACTGTGGGAGGAAACCGGAGTACCCGGAGGAAACCCACCAAGCACGGGGAGAACATGCAAACTCCATGCACACAGAGACGGGAATCGAGCCTGGCAGAACTCAGATGCAGAGCTATGATCAGATACAATTTATTGCAGAAGGCAGTAAGCAGAGTGAAAACGTGAGCTGCAATCAAGGTCAGGCATCAGAAAATGGGCCAAAACTCCATTAAATATAAACAACAAGGCCGAGCAGCGATTCAAGGAACAATGCAATAAGCGAAGGATCTGAAAAATAATAAGGCAGTCAGAGTTCAACAAAGACTCATGACTTACACACATGGAATGGAAAGACGTTGCAATACATTAATTCATTTGACTTGCACCGTATACCATAACGGAAGTATCCCAGAAATTCCTCTGCGGATTTACGTTCCCTGTCCTTCCTTTCAACACACGACTAATCCGGTGACAAGGTTGAAATCTCTTTATTGCTGCCGGGAAGTTTTTGCTTGTAAAAACGAGTAAGTGGATTGAAGACAGACCGATTTGCATGATTGAGGGAGGAAGATGAAGGAGAAGGAGGAGTACACGACGGATTTAATTTCGAGCAGAAGACATGGTGTAAGGGGCATCGAGCAGCTTGTAGGACACGAGGACTTAATCCAATTACAAGGTGTCATTTCATTAAGGAAGAGAGCGGCTGGAGGAAATGAGTCCACGAGAAGCTGGATGAAACCAGACAGTGATGGAACGACGGAGATGAATTAGGAGCGAGGAGATGATCGAGCTGTGACCGAGACACAATCATGCTCTTATTGTGTTTTCTTGTGAAGCTGTGTTACTTGTAGTTTTGCGACATCATTTGTGACTTGTGTGTAACAGTCATGAGCGTGAGCATTTCGTCAATCATGCCTCTTTTTAGCTTTTGTTTATTCTGTATTTGCTTGTACTGTCTATGATGCTACAGGATGACTGTATTTTTCTGGTTAGTTGGTTTTAACGTGCAGCACACACGTCTTATCAGTTCTTTTTATTGGCTCTGGACTCGTCCATTAAAGCCGTCAGCACGAACAGCGGTTGGCTGAAATGATCCACGACTTCCTGCTATTGATCACTTCTGGAAGGGGAAGGTATTAGCTAAGGATCCCATCCTTATTGGTACCTACAAGCACACACACTCACACACTAAGGACACTTCGGAAACAGCGATCATCTGCATGTCTTTGAAAACAGGAGTATGTGGAAAAAGTCCACCAACATGGGGAGATCATGGGAACTCTGCGCATACAGACCGGAGGCAATATTCGAGATTTAAACTCTCAACCCTCTAGGTGTGAGGCGACCGAGCTAACCACTAAACCACATGCCTTTGTGTAAAGTGCATCATTTTATTATAAAAAGTTTGTCCATCATAACAAATTTTATTCTAGATCATATCACAACAATAAACTGTCACTCCCACATCTTCACCAGCCGCCATGTTTTTGTTGCGTAAACTCCCCATTTACATCTATAACATGTTTTATTAAATTGTTAAACTTCTCATTTTCTTATTTACACTTGCTGGAGACTATTCCATAAACGTTCAAACATCTGCTAAAAATTAATTTAATGCATAAATCTTTAATGAAATAAACATCTCATTAGATCCAGCTTCTGTTAAATCTTCTCCTTTGTTAAACAAGAACATGTTTGTATTTGGTTTGTTTTTTATGGAGGGTGGAATATAAATGTATGAATTAAATAAATAAGTGTAATTAATGGAAGGATTCTACAGCGTCATGCTGCAGCTAGCAGTGCAAACCAATCGACTTGAGTGGATCAGCATTAGACCCCGCCCACTGAGTTAGATGGGTAACTTTGACAGATTTAATAATTTCATGGTGTGTGTCCAACTAACAGCCATGAAATAAGATAATAAATAAATAAATAAATAAATAAATCATAAAATAAATAATTAAATACATTTGAAATAAATGATTAAATTAAAAACAATTGTAATAATGTTATAAACTGTGAATAAATAAATTATGAAAAACATAGATAAGTAAATAATAAAATAAATAAATCATTAAATAAATCATAAACAAATCTTGAAATTAATTATGGAATAAATCTTGAAATTAAATAGTTATATTAATAGTTAAGTAATTATGGAATAATTAATGAAAAAAATTATGGAATAAACTATTAAATAAATCATTAAATCATTAAATAAATCATAAAATAAACATTAAAATAAATAATTTAAAAAATAATTGAATAAATAAAAACAAAAATTATGAAAGACAATTAATAAAAAAAAAATTAAACAGCAATTAAATAAGATACTTTTAAATATGTAATTATATTAAATAATTAATTATTTAATGATACATTTAATTCATTCCACATTTAATTAATTATTGAATTACATTTATTTATTTATATAATTATTCATTAATATATAATGAATATATTATATATTAATTAACTTTATTTATTATTGTCATATTTTATGTAAAACTCATTTGAGGAAATGAACAAAAAAACTTTTTTACCCTTGTTCGCACTGTTTTAGTAAAAAACGTTAAATTATATAAAGTGTTCATTAGGATGATGTCACTGATTGTCATGATGTGATGTATTTTGTTATTCCTCATGCATATAGGGACCACCAGACCAACAAAGATGGAACTCAGAACATCTCCCCCTGGCTGAGGACGGTGTTTATCATTCACCTTCAATATCCGACAAGATCTCAGTATGAAGGTGCTGCAGTGGATGATGATTACTCTCAGCCTGTGTGGATGCAAATGGGCCGTCTCTGTCCCGTTGGCTCCGCCCATTGCATCATTAACACTAGAAACTCCTCCCTCTGTTTCACCCACAGTGGATGAGAGCGCAAGGCTGGTGGTGAGAGCTCATCACTCTTAAACACAAGCATTTTAAAGATAAACAATCATATACTCATTAAAGTGAAAGTAACATTAACTCAATTATGATTTATGACTAAGTGCGTGGCTTAAAAACTAGTTAAAAGTTAATACAGTATACAGTGGTGTGAAAAACTATTTGCCCCCCCCCCCTCCTGATTTCTTAATCTTTTGCATGTTTGTCACACAAAATGTTTCTGATCATCAAACACATTTAACTATTAGTCAAAGATAACACAAGTAAACACAAAATGCAGTTTTTAAATGAGGGGTTTTATTATTTAGGGAGAAAAAAAATCCAAACCTACATGGCCCTGTGTGAAAAAGTAATTGCCCCCTGAACCTAATAACTGGTTGGGCCACCCTTAGCAGCAATAACTGCAATCAAGCGTTTGCGATAACTTGCAACGAGTCTTTTACAGCGCTCTGGGGGAATTTTGGCCCACTCATCTTTGCAGAATTGTTGTAATTCAGCTTTATTTGAGGGTTTTCTAGCATGAACCGCCTTTTTAAGGTCATGCCACAACATCTCAATAGGATTCAGGTCAGGACTTTGACTAGGCCACTCCAAAGTCTTCATTTTGTTTTTCTTCAGCCATTCAGAGGTGGATTTGCTGGTGTGTTCTGGGTCATTGACCTGCTGCAGCACCCAAGATCGCTTCAGCTTGAGTTGACGAACAGATGGCCGGACATTCTCCTTCAGGATTTTTTGGTAGACAGTAGAATTCATGGTTCCATCTATCACAGCAAGCCTTCCAGGTCCTGAAGCAGCAAAACAACCCCAGACCATCACACTACCACCACCATATTTTACTGTTGGTATGATGTTCTTTTTCTGAAATGCTGTGTTACTTTTACGCCAGATGTAACGGGACACGCACCTTCCAAAAAGTTCAACTTTTGTCTCGTCGGTCCACAAGGTATTTTCCCAAAAGTCTTGGCAATCATTGAGATGTTTTTTAGCAAAATTGAGACGAGCCTTAATGTTCCTTTATCTTAAAAGTGGTTTG
Organism: Channallabes apus; assembly: GCA_030522415.1. Classification (NCBI taxonomy): domain Eukaryota; kingdom Metazoa; phylum Chordata; class Actinopteri; order Siluriformes; family Clariidae; genus Channallabes; species Channallabes apus. The sequence goes on along the minus strand of CM060113.1, from coordinate 6,356,708 downwards.
CGCCTTGGAAATCTGCCATGCAGGCCGTTTTTGCCCAGTCTCTTTCTTATGGTGGAGTCGTGAACACTGACCTTAATTGAGGCAAGTGAGGCCTGCAGTTCTTTAGATGTTGTCCTGGGGTCTTTTGTGGCCTCTCGGATGAGTTGTCTCTGCGCTCTTGGGGTAATTTTGGTCGGCCGGCCACTCCTGGGAAGGTTCACCACTGTTCCATGTTTTTGCCATTTGTGGATAATGGCTCTCACTGTGGTTCGCTGGAGTCCCAAAGCTTTAGAAATGGCTTTATAACCTTTACCAGACTGATAGACCTCAATTACTTTTGTTCTCATTTGTTCCTGAATTTCTTTGGATCTTGGCATGATGTCTAGCTTTTGAGGTGCTTTTGGTCTACTTCTCTGTGTCAGGTAGCTCCTATTTAAGTGATTTCTTGATTGAAACAGGTGTGGCAGTAATCAGGCCTGGGGGTGACTACAGAAATTGAACTCAGGTGTGATAAACCACAGTTAAGTTATTTTTTAACAAGGGGGGCAATCACTTTTTCACACAGGGCCATGTAGACTTGGAGTTTTTTTTCCCCTTAATAACGTAAACCTTCATTTTAAAACTGCATTTTGTGTTCAATTATGTTATCTTTGACTAATAGTTAACGGTTTTTGATGAGCAGAAACATTTAAGTGTGACAAACATGCAAAAGAATAAGAAATCAGGAAGGGGGCGAATAGTTTTTCACACCACTGTATACTGAATGTTAAAATCTTGTCTAGTACTCAAATGTCCTGTAGCATTAAAGGTTTCCCTTTGAGGATCAATAAAGTCCATCCATCCATCCATCCATCCATCCATCCATCAATTTATGAGCACTAATGCAAAATATCATCCAAGTAAATGTGCTTAACCAATGATCAGATACTTTTATTGGTTCTTGAACAGGATTGGCTGATGAAGTATGGTTATCTGCCCCCTCCTGACCCCTCCACGGGGCAGCTTCAAGCCTGGACCGCAGTCACACACGCTGTGAAGGCCATGCAGAGATTTGCTGGATTAGATGACACTGGAGCATTGGGTAGGAAAAACACACACCGTTCTCCTCCACATCACTCTCCATCAGATCAGCAGTGACCAATCACTTCTATTCTCTATCCCCCCCCCCTCTCTCTCTATTAGATAATGAAACACTCACACTGATGCAGACGCCACGCTGTTCACTTCCTGATGATGAAGGCAGTCAGATTGCAGACTCAGATTTGGATCCTGAGCTTCACGGCCAGAGGGTGAAGAGAGCCGTGTCGAGCTGGACTCAGAGTAACATCAACTGGAAGTGTGTGTTATCTTAAGCCCATAATTTCACACTCATTTCTTCATACACTCTGTACAAACCTGTTGGTAGACTGGTTCAGTTCAGAGCTTGAGAAGGCTTTGATCGTATACAGGAACATAAATGTGACTACATTCACTGGACCAGAAATCAAGTTCCTGGATCTCACCTTGGTTCTAAAGCAGCTTTATGGCAACCATCCATTCAATTCAATTTTATTTATATAGCGCTTTTAACAATGGTCATTGTCTCGAAGCAACTTCACAAAAATGAAAGGAAAGTTTGAAAAGAAAATGTATGGAAGTGTGTATGTGTGAGAAAAATGTGTCTAGATAACAATGTGATGGCCAAGGGTGAAGGCGACAGTGGCAGGGAAAAACTCCCTGAGATGTCAATAGGAAGAAACCTTGAGAGGAACCAGACTCAACAAGGAACCCATCCTCATTTGGGTGATTCCCCATTCATCCATTATCCAAGTTCATTTATACAAGCATTCATACGTTCACCAATGTCTCAACCATTGCATTCATTAATCACTTCATTCATGCATCAATCCATCCATCCACACATCTGTCTATTCTATTAAACACTCAAAACACTACAATAACACTAATCTCTTCTCTCTCTCTGTCTTTGTCTCTCTCTCACTCTTTTGCTCTCAGACTGCGCACACACCCCACGTCCTCTGCACTGTCCCATGAGATATTTCGTTCTCTAGTCTTCTACGCTCTGAAAGTGTGGGCGGAACCGACAGCTCTTGAGTTTCACGAGGTCAGATTTTAGCTCAGCAAATATTCCTTTAAACTACCCCATTATACACATCTTTTTAACTGATCTGAAATAATTACCACTTGGTTTAGCAACAGCAAACTTACTGTATTAGCAACTCCCTGTTTATTATTCGGCGCCTGATGTCCGATAGGTTGGAGAACCAGAAGGGGCGGATCTCCTGATCGATTTCTTACATGGCCCACATGATGATGGATATCCTTTTGATGGGGTGGGTGGAGCTGTTGGCCACGCCTTCTTTCCATCTGACCCAAAAAGAGCAGGTGAAGTTCATCTGGATGCAGAGGAGGAGTGGGCTTTCAGACAGCCAGGTCTCACACCCACGTCACACACACACTTCAGACAACATTTTGTGTACTTGGTTCAGTTTCTTTATTGAAAAGCGTGCTCTGTGTGCCAACAGCCTCTGAAGGCACGGATGTGTTCACGGTGCTGGTGCACGAGCTCGGTCATGCTCTCGGACTCTCCCACTCTTCAGCAAGGGGGTCCGTTATGAGGCCGTATTACCAAGGGCCCTTGGGAGACCCACTCAACTTCAGCCTGGGATCTCCAGACCGGGAGCAGATCAGCGCTCTCTACGGTAACTCCCACCAGACTACACCATAAATGTTCTGAATTGTGAGTGATGAGCAACAGAGGGATGTGTAGGGAGCAATCAATAACCACAATCCATTTGTGCTGTAAGTTTGTCAATCAATCTATCAATCCATGCATCCATCCAAACGATACAATCTAATCATTCAATCTAATCAATCAATCTACCATCTACAGCTACATACATTATCTCTTTTACTAACCCGTGCATCTGTCCATCCATTCATCCATCAGTTTGGAAGTCCATCTATACAGGCATTCATTTATACATTCATTTATTAATCAATCAATTTATACATCAATTCATCCATTTATTTGTGTCCATCAATACAAGCATTCATTTATCCATGCATTTGTTAATCATTTAATTCATTAATCAACCAATTCACTCTTCCATCCATCCGATTTGTAAGTCCATCTTTACAAGCATTTATTTACCTATAAACTTATTAATCAGTTAATGTATTCATCAATCCATGCACCCGTTCATCCATCTACCCATATATTCACCCATCCATTTATTTGTCCATCAATACAAGCATTCATTTATCCATGAAGTTGTTGATCAATTCATCCACCCTTACATCCATCCACACATCCCACCATTTGTAAGTCCATCTATACAAGCATTATTTATCCATAATTTTATTTATCCATCTATCCATCCATCAATCAAGCAAGCAAGCAGTCTATTAATCAATCAGCCCATCTACGTATCCATCAACTAATCAATCCATTTATCTTACATCATCCATCCATCCTCTATGTAATTCTGTCAATAAAAGCTTTCATCCATCCATCCATCCATCCATTCATCTAATTAAATCTAATTAATTAATCCAACCATATATATGTACATCAGTAGTTGATTTATAAACCAATCACACTGTTAATGCATCTTTCTGTTCATTCATCCATCCACTCATCTATCCCTGTGTGTCTAAACTATCAGTCTGTCATTTTTCTGCATGTCCATTTATCCCTCCAACTATTCAGTCGTCCCTCTCTCCCCATCTATCAGTGAATCACTCAGTTTAACTAATTTATAATAATAATTCATTCATCAATTTCTCAATCAACTAATTCACTAAACAATCCATTTATCCATCAATCCACAATCCATCAATTGCTTTGTTTGCCTGCCTGTCATATTTCTTTGTCCATCCATACAGCTATTAGTTTATTGCTCAATTCATCAATCCAGTAAGTTCATCCATCCATCCATCCATGCATCCATCCATGCATCCATCCATCCATGCATCCATCCATGCATCCATCCATGCATCCATCCATCCATCCATCCATCCATGCATCCATCCATCCATCCATCCATCCACCCATCCATCCATCCATCCATCCATGCATCCATCCATCCATCCATGTACGGTTTTGTTAAACAGTATGTGATTCCATAATTATGCAAATATGTTCATTAAAATTGGTAAATTTCTCATTTGCTGAGACAGAGATCAATATATTAAAGTTGAAGTTCTATTGAAGTTTCAATATAATGTACTTGTGTTTAGGAAAGAAGAGTGATGATGTACAGACAGACAGTCATGCTCCAGAGGCTGAACTGAAACATCAACACAGAGGCACACAAAGACTCACACACAGGAACCGACACACACACGGTCACCTGGACAGGTATGAACATCTACATATGCGTATGCAGGGATGGAAAGGAAGCCCTTGTTATATACATCATCTGATCGATTGTTGTTATTGTTAATAGATCATGTTGGCCTTTGTTCATTGTTTAATTCAAAATTTGTACACAACTGTGTGAAATATTCTAAAAGTGTTGTTGTGTAAGAGCAGTGGTGTCTTTCGCTCCTCTTTTCTCTAAATTCAGCCCCTCTGTGGATCGCTGCAACACCAGTTTCGATGCAGTTGCTAAAATCCGAGGCGAGGCGTTTTTCTTCAAAGGTAAAGTCTCAGGATCTTACGGAAGTACATTTTTTATGATCGTGTTATATCATGTTATTAAAGGTGTATTACTATTACTTTTCTGATCATCATTACCAAGTAAAGGTACAGAAAGGTATAAACGATGTGTCGATACAGTCTACGTGGAATGCGTTCTCAGGTCCGAGTATGTGGAGGGTGAGAAGAGGGGGTCTGGTTTCACGGAGAGCCGTGTCCGTGCGCAAACTCTGGGCTGCTCTGCCCACATCTCTGCCCCCACTGAGGGCCGTACTGGAGAGGCATGAAGATCACGCCATCATCTTCATCAGCGGTCAGTTCCTCCAGTCGTCCTCATGCTCCATGTAACCACATACTGTATGAGTATGAGAATGGAAATGAAAGAAACTAAAATACTTGATCCTTCATCCTTAATAATTCACTGCCACGCTGTGTGTTTTTTAGATTCTCAGTTCTGGTTGTTTAAGGACCTGATTCTGCAGAACGGTTTCCCCCAGCCGCTGTCTGCTCTGGACCCTGCAGGCTCGGATTTACAGAGACAGGGTGTGCACTGGGACGCTGATAAAGGAGTGGTGGTTTGGGGTCCTGGAGGAAATCAAGGAGAGACCGGTCAAGTGTGGGCGGAGCTCATTGACGGAGGAGTGAACGGAATCATTACAGAGAACAATGGTAAGGAGGAGAGACATGTCACGAGACCCCAATAGACCTTAACTCAAACCTCTCACATGTTTTTCACAAGGCTTCTCTGTCTCCTTTCTCCAACAGGTTCTCTGTTCCTCTTCAAAGGCGCCCACTATTGGAAGTTTGCCCACCCAGGCTCTGCCCCTGAAGAAGGATTTCCCCGACTCGTGGCTTCAGACTGGTTGAACTGCCCTGACCCCTCCTCTGATCACTCTGGTGATATCTCTATGACGTCCGTTATCGGGCAAAAGGAGCTGCAAGACAAAAAGGAAGCGGAAGAGGAAAGAGCTTTGGAGCAGATCAGACGCAGGGACAAAACCACAACGAGACATCCTGAGAATCCTCAGCGGTGTCCCTGCTCCAACAGCGCACCGTCAGCTAACATCAACCTGCATTTCCTCATGATCAGCCTGCTCGTATACACTCTGACTTCTCAGCTGTCTGTGTCAGTTTTCACCACACACTCGCATCCATTCCTTCTTTAGATAAAAGTACCTTTCAGTGAGTCTGTGTTTCATATTCTGTCAAATTTACTGCTCATTGTGGGTGTACAGAGTGCTTATAGTCTTCCCGTGAACTCGAACCAGTCTGGATATTCTCCTCTGTTCCCATGATCAGCTTTCTTCTTCCTGGCGTTTGTCATGCCTTGGTGCGGGGTTCGCTTAAACATGACCAGCCTGAAGTGAGTCACTTCCCAATGTGGTCCTAGATCAGACATACCAATTTGTAATTTGAATCAGAACTGGCAGACCGGAAAGCATGTGACTTTTTGCATGGCGATCAGTGACATCATCATTCAGCGCAGGGATTTCATAACAGTTCTGGGAACAGTCGCTAAAACAGCTGTCTGGCTTCTGTCCTTCTTCTGGTCGTCAACAAATTCAGCTGTCTAACCACTTTCCCATTGGAGCCCATTTTTCCTAAAATACTGTCATGACTTTCAAATCCCATCTGAGCAAAAAAAATAAAAATCTGAATTGAACAAAATGGTTTGTAATGTGAACGTGGCCTTTTATCAATAAACCAGCTGTTAATAAAACCAGCTGTTCTTTAGTATTTTTGGCATCATTGAACATGCAATATCATTATATTCCCCAATGAAGAAAAAAAGGGGGAATTATTGCATAAGGGCGTTAATATTTATTTTGTCATATCTCACTGGATAACACTTGACATTGGACATGGTATCTGTACTAAACTTCTATCACTGGCAAACTATTTGTTAATCATTAAAGAAACAGTGTGGGTTTTTTTTTCAGTGATAGAAATGATCACTAGAACATTTCTTTAACACATTGTAGAGTTTTTATAGTTAATACCATGATCTCTCCACCTGACTTCAAAAAGCCTGTATTTCTCAGATGATGATAAAACCTGTAGTTATAATGATAATAATATTAAAATTTACAATAAAATGAAACCCTGTGAATAGTGTCTGTCTATACAGTATTTTAAATAAAAGAGGTTTGGCATTAGGCGGCACGGTAGCCTTGCACCTCTATGGTCTGGGTTCGATTCCCGGCCATGTTCGATTCCTGTCTCTGTGTGCATGGAGTTTGCATGTTCTGCCTGTGCTTGGTGGGTTTCCTCTGGGTAATCCAGTTTCCTCCCACAGTCCAATGACAAGCAGATTAGGCTAACTGGCGTCCCCAAATTGTGTGTGTGCCCTGTGATGGATTGACAGTCTTGGTATCAGCAGCCTTTCTGCTTAATGCTTAACAGTAGTACATACAAGATTGAGCGATTTCGGAGCAGCGAAGCAGCAGAACACCTAGTACGAGTACAAGACATTTAAGATCATCTCAAAAGGAGGATGAGTTTAATCCCCCTGGGTATTCTCTATTGTGGAATGATCCACTGGCTTCTACACTAAAACGTTAGTACTGACTGGTCAAGAGGTGAAATGATCATTTCCACAGATGCTCCAGCTTGGGTTCAGGGGATGGAGAGTGTGTCCAAGGAGTAACATCTGGCAACAATGTTCAGCAAGCAAGATCCCTGCTTTAGTGCCTGAAACTGCGTGTTCTTGTTGAGCTTTTCCTCTTTTTCACCTGCCAAATTTACTGTTACCATTTCTCTTTTTCCATAATTACATATGAAACATGAAAGCATCTTCCTGTGTCAGGTTGAGGTTTTTGCTACAAAAATAACGATATACGAGGGGCATTCAACTCAAAACGGGACTTCATGAAATTTCAAAGGCACAAAACTGATTGAACCTTTATAGAAGACTTCAATCACAGTACAGTAATGAAACACTTAGCCATGAATACTCAGCAAGTGGAACGCCTGGTGCTTGAAAATCAGAGGATAACCTGTTGGCAACTTGCGAAAGAGATGCATCTGTACACTGCACAGTGATAGAACAACCATTCATACTGTATATAGAGAAGTAAAGGGAGTTTTTACTCTCATAACTGTGATCTTTTATTCTGTACAATCAAAAGTCCAGGTTTGATTTGAACGTCCTGATCATATTGTTTATATAGTATGTAAATGTGTAGAGCCTGTTAGACATAATCAAACCTCTCATGTGGGTTTATGAAACATTATATTTTTTTACTCGCTCGGTCTTCGTCCCTATGGAGGGATTTTCATAACCTTCAGATTGTTACATATTATAAACTTTAAAGGAGCCCGTGTTCACTGTAGCTAAACATTTAACATGTTTTTTTTCTCCCTATTCTGCCATGCTTTTCCGCTCACCATGGCTGTACAGAGTGGTGTATAACTCCATTACCATGGTCTCCATGTGAGAGTGCGGTGGATAAAACTCCAGGTAATGCACAGACTTTAAAATCCTCCAACCAGCCCGAACATACCATGCTCAGAGTATCCAAAGCTCTTTTCATTATATTGAGTTTATTGTATATTATTATATTCCTCAGACCACAGAAAAATAAAATAAAAAAGAGAATGATTCCATTAAGGCATTAGTATTTATTGTGTCATGTCTCACTGGATAATACTTAGCATTGGACATGGTATCTTTATAAGACTTATATGACTGGCAAAACAATCTATTAATGATTAATGAATGTAAAATGCAGTGTGTCTAACAGTGATAGAAATTATCGCTAGAGCATTTGTTTAACCCAAGCTGTTTCAACATGGCTCTTTACCCATGATCACCAGCACTACAGGTGTATATTCAGTTTTTCTTCATCGTTTAAACTAATTTGCTAAAAACTACAGCTTAAATTCTCAAAATTTTACATGCAAAGTATAGTAACTGGTAACCTTTTGCTCAAACTGCACAAATCCTTCATGCAAAATGCATTTATAGATTCAAAACCACGTTCTCTCTTCACAAAAAGTGACTTCAACAAAGTGATTCACACAGGATATCATATAAATAGGTCTTAGTGATGATTTGACACTAAACAGATAAAATTATTAACACAACCATCACAATATTGTTTATATTAATCTTCAGGGATCATGGTATATTTTTTAAATAAATAAAATAGTATAAAATTGCTTTACTCTTGAATAGATTTTTAGTAGGGCCGTGATGCCATACCATGCTCTATTACACTGTATACAAAATCAATAAACAAAGTCAATACGGTAGAAAATCTTTATTAGTTTCTGTAAAATTAATCTTCCCAAAAATGAATGTTATATTTTTGTAGACCTGCCGTAAAATGCAAATTAACAGCTTCTGATTCTGATCAGCCCTGAAGATTTCATCCACATCTAAAGCAATGTTTCCTTTTAAACTACACATGATAGACTTGCTTCACTGCTTCACTTGATTTCAACGTACATCGATCAGCCATAACGTTAACACAATGTAACATTAACACATTAATGTTCATTATGAATTATATACCAGTAAACTGCTGACCGCCCAAAGGTCACACCCGTGCCGATGGGTACTGAAGCTCATCCTTTCCGGTCCGATCCCATAGAAAAAACAATGTAGCAAAACATGTCGAAAAAGTCAATGCTGGTGTCGATAGAAAGGCACCAGAACCCCCAGTACGCCAACGCTCGCCGTGCATGCGGCCCAGCAGGCAAAGAACTCAAGACTGTAGTCCTGGCTTCCAAACTTCCCAGATCTCAATCCGATTGATCACCTCTGGGATGCGCCAGACATACAGGTTCGCTCCACGGAGGCCCCACCCTGCAAACCTGCAGCACTCAAAGGTTCCGCTGCCAATGTTTGGCCAAAAGCGGAGCCAGAGTTGCCCCGGTGACACGAGGGGAACCTCCACAGTGTTGGGTTTAATATTTTGCATCACATTGTAATGGTTGATTGTTGTAGGAGACAATCAGTGGAAAATCTGACCCGATGTATGTTTGTGAACATGGGTGCGTTGTCTCTTATTTGAATTTTGATCAGACAGTTTGATTACATCATTAGTTAACACCATGTTTGCTATGGATGTGACTTGAGCCCTGACACCACTTTCACATCAACTTTCAACTGTGTGAAAAGAAAGTATATACAGTACAGGCTACACATTTCATAAATATGAGACATATAATATTAGGACTGTATCCTGTACATCTCGATGTCGTCTTAGTGATGCATATCACTGCATCACTGTACTGACTGTAAAGAGTCTAGGAGAATATTGACGTGGTCTCTAACAGGCCTCACTGCAGCCACTGAATTGCGTTCAGTCAAACCATGGTTGATTATGTGATCAATTAAAAGTGCACGTAAAAAAAAAAAAAAAAGCTTGCCTCTGTGTTCCTTGTCTCACTTGTTCCCACTTTTGTGATTTTGTATGTAGAGGTGCAGAAAGTGTGATTTTAAAGTGAAAAGAAAGGAAATGTGCTTTGTAGAGTTTTGCAGAATTGTTTTTTTTAATTTCATATTTAAGGTTGATTTTAAAAGAAAACACTGTGCTCACACAAGTTATATTAGGAGGTTCAGGGTGCGTACAGATTGGCTGGTTGTTGTTTTTTTTTTTACATACTAGAGAGTGTTGCAACACTGTCTAGACCTGTTGCATCACCAACCGTACAGCAGTATAAATTCTCACTGGTGTCCTGTTTGAAGTTCTGCACAAGGATCCACAATGGCTTTCCTGAGATACAGCTTCGCTCTGGCTCTTTTGAGTGGCCTGGCTTTCAGCTTCAGGATTGAGCCGAACTGTAAGGAACTCGTAAAGCCACTGGAGCTGAATGGCGACTACAGCTCAGTAAGTGTTCGGGTTGATTTTACTACAGTATGCTTGACCAGTAGAATTTTATGTCTTTTTTAAAGGAAATGAGAAATACAGTGGTGATTATATTTGGAAAAAAATAATAACTACGTATTGCTACATTGACTCCATAATAATTTTTTTTATGTTTATGTCTATGTGTTTGAAGTGGTAAACTGTTGCAGTTCCTCTATAATCCTACAGGTGGTGTGCACTAAACTATTCACACATCGGCAGGCGGCAAAATTTCCCATTTGGGATGAGAAAATTGTTTGATTTAAATTGTAAAAAAAATTAAATATATATACATAATATTGAATGGGAGTATTTATAAAATCATGAGCAGAATCGCAATACAGATCAAATCACAGATAAGGTATATACAGTAAGAACCATATATGGTAACCTCACTGATTGATCTGCATCATAAAAATGACAACAGTAATTTTTTTTGCGAGCCAAATACCCCGTAAACAACGTCCACGGCTCCCAAAATCAGCAATTTGGTTTGATTATGGACGGCCCAAAAGGAAGGCGGAAACAAGGCCGACCACGTGCAACATGGCGCCGGAACTTCCTGGACAATCTCAACCTAAAATGCCCTAAAAAGGGTTGAGATATTGCATTGAATAATTTCCCAACAAGTGTAACAGGACACGAGCCTCTCATACATTTGTAATCAGTTTTTATTCACTTAATAATTCAATAAGTACATCAGAGTATCTTGTTTTTACTGTTTATTTCTTTTATATGTTACATTCAGTTCAATAATCACTGTCATACTGTAAATTCCCTTAATTCCTTTTTCCATTGCTGTTTTTTTTTTTTTTTTTTAGAATATTTGCCTTACTTTTCCTACATATTATTATTTTTTTTAATTCTCATTTTTTTTCAGCTCTCAATATCATCATATTGTGCCATACGTTTTTGGCAATTCCCTTCTCCGCTCTCCTTTTTAATGAATGAATTTAAATAAAAGTGTTATTTAATATAAAGGTGTCCAGAGTTTCACATATACAATAGGAACTAGTATATAAAATTCAGTTGGAGTTTTTAAATGTACACGTTTACATGTTGATATTTTAGATCATGGGAAAGTGGACCTCTGCTGTAGGAGCATCTGAAGGTATTGTGGGAATGATCATACAGACGATGGAGACACACTGGATAGAGCTCTCACCTGGTGCGAATGACAAAACCATCCGTGTGAAACAAGCCTACAGGTTATGAGCCTCCCTACTCTCTCCCTGCTCTTTACAAGTGGTACAGTATATCCAAATCCATATTTATACTTTAGCGGTTACACAAACTGGATAACCTGATATTATAATCCAACACCATCCTTATTATATAGAAAGCTTAACAGTAGCAACAATTAGACATTTTGTCATTTTTGTTAAATAGCAAGTACAGTATCTCACCAAAGTAAGTACATCCCTCACATTACCACTTTATTATTATAAAATGAAAACTGGATATACTGCACTTTAGATTGATTGTCCTCTAACAATAACTCAACATGTAGATTTTATTGTCTACAAACATGAGTTCACCCTAAATGAACATGTCAAAGCTGCGTCCAAAGTGGCTATATTTTTTTTTTGTGAGCACCGTTGTTATCTAGCACGGCCCTAATTCACCTGTTGTAGCCTGAATGGTTTCACTGGAAGGTTTTAGCACTTACACATTCACATTTCTTCCTTTTCCTCCACAGACTAGACAACACATGTCGGCATGATACAATGGAACTCCCTCTTACAAGCGATAGAATTCCTGAGTCTCGTAAGTCCTGATTTATCCCTTTATTCAGGCTACAACTATAATGGTACACTGTTTTATTTATATCCCTTTTAATTTCAACACATTTTCATATGTCTACTGACAGCCAATGGTGGCAGCATCCAGTACTATTTATTACCATCCTGCTCCAACTGTCTTATTGGATACCTCGACCAAGAAGACAAATACTACCACAGCAGAGTGCTTATGCTGTTTTGTAAGTATTCATTTTTTAAGTTCAGCCTCTATTCATTACATATATGTTATACGTTACTGCAGTGTGAAATTCTAAGGGACTTGCTCAAGGGCCCAACAGCAACAACTAGCTGGAGTTTGAACCAATAACCTTCTAATCAGCAAGTCAGAGCTATAACACACTGAGCTACCACTGCCCCATGCTGTGAAACACTGGAACCCTTTGGACCATTAGGTTCATTCCCCTGCGGCAGATTGGCACCCTGTACAGGGTCTACTCTGCCTCATGGCCTAAGTCTCCTGGGATAGGCTCCAGGCCCCGGCAATCCTGTATACAGGATAAAGCGGTATAGACTATGAGTGTGTGAGTGAGTGCGTGAGTGAGGTTCATTCCCAAAACTGTCTCATCCCACATCTGTCAAAGAACTTAACTATAATTTACCATGGTCATGCTTATATCAGAAATTAATCAATAACAGGCTGATATGAAACAGCAGAACAGAAAGTTGATTGAAAAGTTCCTACAGTGGTTACTCAGGGGGAATGTCTATTACTGCCGCGCGCTCTGTCGCGGTCAAACGGCAACAGCCAAAATAAATCAGTCGCAATTCAAAATAATTTGTGAAATGACCACCAGGTGGCGCAAAGGGACATTTTGCTAAATTTATTTTGTTTAGAAATACTCTCTGTTTCTATCTGTCTATTGTTATTATTAATAAAAACAGCACAAACAACAGCTCAAGGGTGTCACGTTTGTGTCGGCGGTGTGTGCGTGGCATGAACGCAGAGGAAGCGAGCTGGCGGTTCAAAGTAACAGTCTTTATTAAACATAAAGCAACATAAAGGAATCCCAACACAAACTTCTCACTAGACTAAAGAAAGACGCCTGACTGAAGTTCAGCCAGGCTATTTATAACTAACATAACTAAACGTGATTATCTTCCCGCGGATCAGGTGAGCTTCTACGTCACCTGACCGAGGTGCACACTGGGAACTGAAGTTAACACAAAAACTACAAAACAGAACTCCAACCAAACTTAAACAAATGGGCGTTCTGGCGCCCTCTAGGGGGTAACCCTTACAAAGGGCTTGTAGTCACTAGCTAACAATTTTATTTGTACAGAGAACAAACTGTTATATAGCTTCTGTTTGTATCGGTTTATTGTTATTATAAAAAGTAATTACATTTAAAGACATAAAAAATTTAATATAGAAATAACTGGGACTTTCTGAATAGAACATTAAAATAACAAAAAAATATAGACTTCTATCTTTGGTATAATATGGTTACAGTACAGTATATCGTGGCCGTGTGACGCATCCTGTACTCTGCGTTCCAGACTCTTTAGTGGAAGTTGTTGATGTTTATTTATTCATTTTTGTATTTGATGTTAACTACACAAAGCAGTGTCTTCCCACCCGGGAGTTTCTCCAGCATACTGTATATCAGATTGATGGACATGAGTCTTCATCTGTTACATTTTTGGTGACAACAGTTTTTTCAGCACAGATTTAATTAATAATATTTTAAAAAGTTTGATCCGGCATTATAATTCTCCTCTTTAATTTCCTACACTGTCTAATCAGAATGCATAAAGTTTTTGAGAGCGCGGAGGAATTTTGTTTTACTAAATAATATTTATGCAATATAATCAGGGCCTCTTATTCGGATTTACTTTAGTTTGATGTTCTTGCAGTGTTACTGTGTGTGCTTTGCAATGTAAGAAATTCAATTGCAAATAATTCATCAAATGTACAAGATAAATGTGAGTTGCTCTCGATAAGGGCAGGATGCTATGACTGTAGATGTCAAGCAGATCTGGACTTATTACATTTCAGAAACATTTCAGTAAAAAAAAGTTTTGTGTGTCATGTTGTAGCTCGAGAACGCGAAGTTTCAACATCGACAGTGGATTTGTTCAAAAAGCAAGCCGAGTGTCTGGGCTTTCCTGAACTGTTCACTTTCTACAATAAAGTATCAGGTCAGTATGAGTTATGTATACACTGTCGATAAAATAATTATTTAAGAAATGTATAAACAATGACAAACATTGCGGTATACATGCCTAATAATTTATTACTTCGTGTATTTTAAAAGATACAGTAGGTTAGATTATCTAGCAACAAACAATTCAACAAATCAATGTGGGTTTAAATGTCAGATCCTTTCAGCACGGTGACGCTGTCTAATACACAAGTCCTGGGTAACATGGTGATGATATCCACTGAATGTACAGTAATAAATACAGGGGTTATAACAGATATTCTGTGTATTTGTTTGTTTGTTTGTTTGTTTGTTTGTTTTTGCAGAATTGTGCCCGGAGTAGGAGCACAAAACACAAAGGAGACTGAAGCAGAGCAAAAATGAAAACGGTTCTTATTACAATAATTTTTTTTTCAATGATTATCAATAAAGAGATCTGTTAAAGCTGATTCAGGAGTTTTTTAAAATAAAGTGCTCAACTCTGTGTAACATGCCTCATAATTGAATTGTCAATACTCATAGAATTTTTAGATGAACCCATAATAAAAACCTACATCATAAATTAACTTTTACAGATTTAAAGCAGTCTGATTGTCTGATTATGTCTTAAATAATGTGTTACAAAAACATGTATATGAAAGATGTTACAAAGCTCATTCATTCATGGACTATTTTAGATTATAGCTGGTTCTTCCTTAAGGACCTTGAACTTGGCTACTAATTCTAATTAAATGTGTTTTTATAATTATATATAAAAAATATACTATATTAATTATACTGTTTGGATTCTACAAACAAACAAACAAACAAACAAAAGCATCAACAAAACAAAAAAGACATTAAAAAAAACAATGCATGTCATTTCTTTTATATATTTAAGATTGAGTTATACACATACTGTACACTACCAATCAAAAATTTGGACACACCTTCTCATTCAGTGGTTTTTCTTTATTATTTTCAACATAATTCAAGAACATGTATATACAGTAATTATGTAGTAAAAAAAAAAAAAAAAAAGTTAAACAACCCAGGAATATTTGTATACTGTACTTAAGATTGCCAAAGTAGCTACGCTTAGCTTTACTGACAGCTTGGCACACACATGGCATTCTCTCATCAGATTCACAAGGTAGTCACCTGGAATGGTCTTCAGTTCACAGCTGTGCCTTGTCACGGGTTAATCTGTTACAGTTCTAACCTTCTTAATGTGCTCTTGTCTTGTACAGAGGGAGGGTAAAGTCAATAGCCCTATTAGCGTCTACAGTTACTGTACAAATCCATATTATGGCAAGAA
Organism: Channallabes apus; assembly: GCA_030522415.1. Lineage (NCBI taxonomy): Eukaryota > Metazoa > Chordata > Actinopteri > Siluriformes > Clariidae > Channallabes > Channallabes apus. The sequence goes on along the minus strand of CM060113.1, from coordinate 6,340,992 downwards.
ATACTCAGTAAAGAGAAAAGACAGACCATCATTAGATTAACAAATAAAGGTTAGACATTCAGAAAAACATCTCAACAACTTTAAATGTATCCCCAAGTGCAGTCAGATTTTGATAAAACTGGCTCCCATCTGGAAAGAAAGCTTAAGAGCTATCTCTACTGCAGAGGATAAGTTTATCATAAAGACCAGAGTCAGAAACTGTTGATTTACAGCACCTCAGATTAGAGAACACATAAAGGCAGAAACCATTCCACTTCAGAGAAACAACAAGCTAAAAAGACCTGCTTGGGACTGGACATTAGATCAGTAGGAGGTCTGATGATTCCAATTTGGGGATTTTTGGTTGTTTGTCAGATGTACGAGTGAACAGATGATTTCTGAATGTGAAGCTCATGCTGTGAAGCATGGACAGGAGTCGTTCTTCTCATGACATTTTTGGTAATGTTCTCAAAATTGAGAGCACACTTAACCAGCATGGATACCACAGCTTTTTGCAATGACATGCCATGCCATCTGATGTGTACTTAAGGGCTGTTTTCCAACAGGTACATGATGCCAAACACACCTCTAGGTTATATAAAAGCTATTTGTTCAAAAAAGGAGAGCAATGGATGCTGCATCAGATGGCCTGGCCTTCAGATGCATCTCTCTGTTGACAATTTAGCAAATCATGTTCAAGGATCAGACATTACAGTCGCTGAAAGTTCACAAGAACGACTGCAGCTGTGTCCGAGCCGCACCTCGGCTGGGATCGTCATTCACGGGCGTACAGCTTTTTAAAAATATTTGCACCCTACAAATTTTACTGCCGCTAAGTGTCTCATCACTGTACTGCGCTTGAAGTCTTCTGTAAATGTCAATCAGGTTTACGCCTTCATTGAAGCGAAAGTTCCTCACAAGTCCCAGTTTGACTTGAATGCCCCTCGTATGTCATATGTTAAAACAACTCAAACTATAACAGGGATTCATCCAAACTGATTATGTTTACCATATTTGAATACTTCCTTGTTTTTATGCAGAGATTAAAGAGACAGCATGAAACCATTTTCCACAAAATAACTACTGAAAGTTTAGTGATGATTTAGAAAAAAAAAGTAAAAAATGTAACCTTTGCTCACACTAGTTTTTGTATGCAGTTCAGGGTCTGTACAGATTGGTTGGGGTTTCTTTTTTCCATATAGGGGAGAGTTACAGTATTACAAACTTACTCTTACAGACAGACAGGGGCATAAGGGTCTCGCTGGAGTCCTGTTTGAAGTTCAGCACCAGGATCTGACATGACTTTCCTAAAATACAGCTTCACTCTGGCTCTTTTGAGTGGCCTGGCTTTGAGTTTCATAATTGAGCCGAACTGTAAGGAACTCGTAAAGCCACTGGAGCTGCACGGCAACTACAGCTCAGTAAGTTCAGCTTTAACACGTTATACAATTACAATACATTTAAAATCTTTAGATTCGTTGTTCATGTAGATCTGTGAATATTACGGTTTAATTTAAAATATATTATGTTAAACAGAAATCAAAATTCTCAAACATTAGAACTGATATCTAGTGTATCTAGTATCTAGTGTCCACTGTTGGTGTACCCATGTGAAGAGGTCAATGTCTAATGTTTGTTTATTGACTGATCATTAACGTTCTGAGCTTCTCCTACTCTTCTAATTAGTCTTCAAAAGATACAGTGTAAAATTAAAGTGAGTATGAGTGTAGATTTGTAAATCATCAGATACGCTAGCAAGAAAAGCAGCATCTCCAGTACTGTTTCCAACAATGGCATGAACATTAATGTGAGCTAACATGCTTTATTGAGGATTAGCACAAACTAACTAATGTGTACAGTATGTTGTATGTATGGTTTACTGATATAGTCCTGAATTTCCCACGCCTACATGGCTATGAAACATTGCCTTTTGTCTGATCAAAAAAATGCTAATGTGTTTCCTATCATCTGTCTGTGTGTCTCCGGGTCTCCCTGTGACTTACATGTTAATGACTTTTGTTCATTTGATGAAAGAGCGCCGGGGCAAAAGCTTAAATATGCTCTTTCTGTTGATAATAAACAGCGAAGTTTAGACACATCATGCATTGCATGTATTTGTCCGTCTCTCCAGATTCGGGGCCGGCATTGTGTCGAGGTACTGTACGGTGGACGCATCAAGAAATAATCCTTCTTCCTTTAATCCATTTTATACTTGATGTATTGGAAAAGTAAAAAAAAAAAAAGTTATTATTATTACCTGCCGATCAGTAACAGAGCAGAGAGCCCCCCCCCCCCCCCCCCCCCACCACCACCACCACCATTTCTTCAAATTTTGCTTCCAAAGAGCCAGATTTTCTTGTACTGTATGTTTAATGTCCTCTGGAGGAATAGTTCTCCAAACTTTTTGACAAATATTTGCCCCTTATTTCCAGTCCAGTCCCTGTAACTGAGTAGTCTCAGAGGAATGTTTTTGTTTGTTAAGCCACCCAGTGACCTACTGTATCTAACTTAAGGCATGAACCAGTGAGAAACAGGGTCGGGTGATGACAGATGATCAGGCCAGTGATTACTGTACTGCTGATGCTGAATGCTGAGTGCTTGGAACAGACGAGAGGGGAAATGAGGTTGATGCTGCTGAGGTTGTTACAAAAATAACCAATTTTTTATTCTATCTATAGGCACTTTGCAGACTCATGATTTCTCACCAAAATGATCATATTCATATGAAATTTTTTTTTACAAATATTTTAGATAATGGGGAAGTGGATCCTTGCCGTGGGAGCATCAGAGGGGATTGTGGGAATGATCGTACAGACGATGGACACACATTGGCTGGAGCTCTCACCTGGTGCAAATAATGATACTCACTTCTTGAGACAAGCATTCAGGTTAAGCTTTGTTCTGTAGAGGTGGATTATTAATACTTGTCCTTGCTATAAACCAGTTTTATCGTGCATTGATCCGGTTTATTTCTGAGTAGTTAGTAAAAGTAGCATGAAATGTAAGTGACTGTGGACAAAACCTCTTGCAGTACATCTTGAAAACACATTTGGATCTTCTGTTATAGAAAAATAAACAACAATGTGATGGTGTGATGCAATCCTTAAGATTACATTAACTGATACTGTATACAGATGGTTTTGTCGCACTGCTATTGTACTGTAGAAGACTGAATATTTTAACTGAAATGTTTTAGTCGTTATGATTTCACACTTTCTCTTTTTCCCCCACAGTATAGACAACAGATGTAGGTTTGAATCCAATGCGTTCCCCCATAGAAAGAATTCTGTAAATGGGTCTGGTGAGTCCTTAACTATCTTCGTTTTCATGCTATGACCAGTAAATGACACTAAATGACACACTGTTTTGATTTTACACTTTTTATTTCCATTACATTTTAATATTCCTATTGACAGATGATGGTGGAAATATCCAGTACGGTTTATTACCATCTTCTTCCACCTGTCTTACTGTATACTTCAGCCAACAGTATGGAGAATACCCCACCAGAACACTTTTATTGTTCTGTAAGTCACTTTTCTATGACTTTGGGCAATTATGTCATTCCCATAACTGCCTGTTTCCATGCCAGTGCCAGAACTTTACAATATTACAGTAAGTGTATATGGAAAGAGATCGCAGCCTTAACAATGTGCTAAATCAGTGTTACAGAATTCCTATAGAAGTGTACAAATACGGTTCAACATAAATTTGCCACTGAATATAATATTCATTTATTAGATAAAGATGCGTCATACATTTCATTTTCATTTATAGTTATGACATATGTTGTGTAACACTGCTGCGACCTCGATCAAAGCCCTTAACCCTCAACTGCTCGCAGTGTAAATTTATAAAATAAATGAAAGTCGCTCTGGATAAAGAGTGTCTGCAAAAAGACTGTTAATGTGAAGAGCATCCTGACTTATTACATTTCAGTAAATGTGTATTTGTGTGCCATGTTGTAGCTCGAGAACGTGAAGTTTCAACATCTGCAGTCGATTTGTTCACAAAACAAGCTGAGTGTCTGAAATTTCCTAAACCGTTCACTTTCTACAGTACAACATCAGGTCAGTATGAGTGCTGTATACACTATGTATGAAAGCATGATAGCACAAATATTAAGGTATAAATACCTAATTATACATTACTTAATATAGTTTATGAGACAGAGTAGTTTTTGAGATATCTAGTTAATAAAATTCAGTAAATCAGTGCCTTCAGCACATTGTGTGTAAATCTCTCAAATACATAAGTCCTGTGTAACACCTTCATCTATAATCCAGCAGGGTAACAATCCTGACACTAACTGTATTACACACATACGATAATAAATACATGGATTATAACAGATATTCTGTGTATTTTTGTTTTTTTGCAGAATTGTGCCACGAGAATACAAATGAGACTGAAGCAGAGCAAAACTGAAAACATCTCTCCTCACCACAATGACATTGATGATTGACAGAATGACACAATGACAGAATGACACAATGATGATTACCAATAGAGAGATCTGTTAAACATCATTAAGGAGTTTTACAAATACAATGGAACCTCGGTTCACGAAACGCCCCTGAGTACGAACAAATCGGTTCACTGGTTCACAGCCGCTATCAGCTGAACAAAAGCATGAGTGCGTTGCCCATCAACAGTTTTGCACACGATTGTGCACATGATAAAAGAATTTTGTATGGTTTCAAAAATTAAAAGTTAAATATAGTTTATAGTGATGAGGAACGGATTAATCGTTTTCACATGTATTCCTATGGACAAAAGCAAATTGGGATACGAACAGAACTTAAGAACGATTTATGTTTGTGTAGCCGTGGTTCCACTGTAAAGTGCTCGATTCTGTGTAACATGTTTCATGTTTGTATTGCACTCGTCAAATTTATTGATGAACCCATAGTAAAAATATAATTCATTGCCAAATGAACGTTAACAGATTGGAAGCAGCACCTCCACTCTATGAACTTAAAAGTAAAAAAAAATAAATTATAATAAATTTTAAGCAATTAAAAAATATAATAATTTTACTAGTTTGTAGGAATTTGTTTCTTGAAAGGAGTAAAATCTTCTGGTTTTCACTTGCATTATTCTTGTATCATTCTAGTAACATTTTGACTAGAAATAAGATTAATAAATCTTTCATTAATACGTAATTCATTCACAAACATACAGGCTTCTTTAAAACGTTTGCACCATTCAGATGTTTTACTGCGGCTAAGAGTCTCATCACTGTAACGCGCTTGAAGTCTTCTGTACTGTAAATGTCACTCAGTTTTATGCCTTCAATCACCAGAAATTTCACAAGTCCTGGTTTGACATGAACACAGCTACTGTTTAATATCTTCAAACAACCCAAACTACATGTTTACACTACGTAAAACCCTTCACAAACATTATACAGACAAATACATGATCTAATATTAGTCCAAACAACGACATGACCGGTACTGTTAGCTAACATTAGCTATGTTGAGGGTTTGCTAAGTGCCACTACTGTGAAGCTAACAAACTGGGATTAGTTAAATTAGCACAAACTTTACCAAATGGGAGAAAATATTATGAATGTTGTAAGTAGGGCTGCAACAACTAATCGATAAAATCGATAATTATCGATAATGAAATTCGTTGTCAATGAATGCCGTTATCGATTAGTTGGGCTGCTCACGTTACTGAGGAGCGCGACCACAAGATGCACAAACACACAAAGAGACACACAGATACACAGCCGCTCGCGCAATGGAGGTTATAAAAGCGTTTGCAGGAAAAAGCGCGCGCTCCAAGTCCTCCCAGGTATGGGAGCAGTTTACATTAAACACCTCTTATCGGGCGTTAAAATCGAGCGTTTTTTTATTCGGGCGTTCGTAGTGTCCGGTGAGCGCGGATGAAGCGCAGAGGGTTTTCTACACGTAGGAGTCAGTGAGTGTGTTCACACAGGCTTTGGTGACGTGCGGTTATACGGTGTCAAAAAAAAAAAAAAAAATGTTGCATGCAGCTTTTTCTTTGTGTTCAAATCCCAACGAACACACGGAAAAGACTTCTAGTGCGTTTTCTTCACGTTCATTTTACACTTCGGAGGACCGGATATATCCCATGATCCTACATGCTGTACAGAGGGAAATGCGGGAAAAGGGAAAAATAAACAGAGTGAACCCAGTAGTGGCGAGTTTTTTTTCTCTCCCTACGTCGCCTTATTACGAGAATGTCTAGTATAGCAAAATGGTCTGTATATATATATTTTTTTAATTGAGACAACAAAGTTTTCCTCTTACTTTAGCTTCACACACACACACACACACACACACACACACACACACACACACACACACACACAGCTCCTGCCTGCATACACGAAAACATCTGTCAGGATTTATTTTTACTTTTTTAAAGGTAAAATGCAGGTTAATTTGTTTTATTTTTACTTAATATTTTGTATTAATTATTTTTATGTATTTTTCTTGGGCTGTGAAACGAATAATTTGAGTTTCCATTATTTCTTATGGGAAATTTTGCTTTGATTTACAAGTGTTTTGATGTACAAGCCCGCTTCTGGAATGAATGCTTGCAATCCATGTTTCCACTGTACACTGTATAGTCTGTAGTCTGGACAATGTATTGAGTACTGATAAATCACTGGAATTGTATTGTTGATGTAATTTCTGAACGTACCACGCACTGGCACTGCCTACACAGATTCTCCCAACACTCTGGTGCTCTTCGAAGAGATCACAGCTTTAATAATGTGTGCCATCGGTGTTACAGAATTGTTTCTGAACAGAGCACGGTATACTACTTAAATCTTGAATGCACAATCATATCCTGAACTCATTCCTGTCAGGAGTACAACATGAGCATGGGCTTGCTTATACCAGAAATTAATGACAGGGTGACATGATAAAGCAAAACATAAAAATAAAAGAAAAATACACATGCATAGATACAGTACAATAGCAGTTTGCCAATAAATATCATCTTCATTCATTAGATAAACATGTGTAAATACATTCTAGATATTTATAGTTATGTCACATGTTGTGGAACACTGCTGAGCCCTTGAGCAAGGCACTTAACACCCAACTGCTCAGTAGTGTAAATGTATAAAATAAATGTAAGTTGCTCTCGATAAGGGCATCTGCAAAATCCTGTGACTGTAAATTTAAAGCGCATCCTGACTTATTACATTTTCTGATGTACAAATGAAACAAATGTTTCAGTAAAAAAGTCAATTTGTGTGTCATGTTGTAGCTCGAGAACGCAACGTTTCAGCTCACGAAATACATAAATTGTCTGAATAACAGGTTACATTTTTTTTTAAATAACTAAATAACTGAGTACTTAAATGGCGGACCTAACGCGTTAGATTACTCCTTACATCAAAAAAGTAATCCAAGTACTCTAATGCGTTACTTTGTAACACGTTACACCCAACACTGCGCTTGGTATATGAAAATGAGCGGTCATCGGAAAGCAGCCATTGGTGTTCAAGCATATTCCTACACTCCTTTCCCACACCTCAACATGCAGGTGTCTTCGAGCAGACACACACACTTCTTATACCCGTTTTTGGCTTCCATGGCAACCTGCAGGGGAACCTGTCGACAACACAAGTTTTACCACACCTTTAAAACACAAAACTGCAACATTGTCAACAATCATGCAACTTTCTTGCAGCTCTGGTATGTAAAGCTTTTCAAGGCCTTTACTCACAGTTCAGTCTTTAGCAGCACAAGTGGATGACATCAAGTCACAATTTTCCCCACAGACGCCATTGTAAGATTGTCATAAACATGATAAAGCTTTTGGAAAAGGTAAACCCAGTGAATATTAAAGCCTATGTGGGTATGTTGATTTTATGTGTTGTCTACACATCCCGCAACAAGTCTGCATCATGGGATTCGGACCCTTGTCAGGCTATTTTTCACAGACCACAGTCAATCGATCGCAGGACACACACACAAACATACACACACTCACACACTCATTTTAAGAATGCCAGTTAGCCTACAGTAATCTGCATGTCTTTGGACTGTGGGAGGAAACCAGATTATCCAGAGGAAACCCACCAAGCATGGGGAGAACATGCCAGGGAATGTCCATGAAGTACACAGAGATGGGAATCGAACCCGGACCCTGGACGTGCAAGGCAACAGTGCTAAACACTAAGCAATAAAAGTTTTTATTTTTTTTAAAAAACCAACACTCAACCTTTGCCCACACTATTTTTTTATATCGGTTCAGGGTCTGTATAAATCGATTGGGAGTTTTTGCACATAGAGCTGAGAGTTACAACACATTTTGCGACCCGTTGCATCACTACAGAATTGAACTTGACCAAACCGCCAGGAGTATAAAGTTTTCCTACAGGTGTCCTGTTCATATTTCAGCACGAGGATCTGCCATGGCTTTCCTGAAATACAGCTTCGCGCTGGCTCTTTTGACTGGCCTGGCTTTAAGCTTCATAATTGAGCCGAACTGTATGGAACTCGTAAAGCCACTGGAGCTCGACGGCAACTACAGCTCAGTAAGTTCAGCTTTAACAAGCTATACAAGTTACATTTCAAATCTTTAGCCCTGTTGGGACTTTTTAAGGCATTTTTAATGAAAATGCTCAAAAAATGAGAACTGAAACTGTATGTATGTCACATCCACTGCTGGTCAATGGCCAATGTTTATTTAATGACTGGTCGTTAACATTCTGAGCTTCTACTACTCTTGTAATTAGTTTTTAATCAGTTAAAATGTTGATTAAATATGAAATATGGTACAATGGCACCATCTTAATGGTAAATATGGTTTATTAATCCTCAGTGTGTGCACCAGGTCTCAGTTCTCAATAGACTTTGATTAGTTTATGCCTTTTTGTTAAAGATGGAGTAATCGATCCTGGTCAAACGTTGTGGATATTTGAACTCAACAGTCAACCAAAGTGCTGGAACTCGCCAGCCTGACGTTAAGACAACAGCCAAATTTTAACTTTGTGTCTTAAGAGTCAGACTTTCTTGTATTTTTAATGTAGTCTTGAGGAACAGTTCTCCCTGCAGGACTTTTTTTGTCTCTCATTTGTTATTGTCTACACTTTCTGGGATAATTATACCTCAGAAATAAAGCTGTCTCGTGCATAAAAGAATTGTTAATAAATAAATAATAATAGATAAATAAGTAAAAAAAAAACATATACTTTCTTTTCTCTATAACAAGCATGAGATATATATATTTTTTTTTGCTTTACAACACAATGCTTTAATTTTTCTCTTTTCTTTTCCCATGCGAAGCTACAGTACATAGATCCTCTCCTCCTCATATCTGGTGTGGAACTCAAATCTCCACACCAAGTGCAGAGTCAAGGGGGCTTGTATATGGGCGTACAGTACGACTCTGATCACCTCTACAGTGGTGTCGTCTCGTTACTCACACAAGTGACCATGAATCACTCAATCTCTCACTCATCTTCTATACCGCTTTATCCTGTATACAGGGTCGCGGACCATGAATCATGGAAGCATAAAAAGCGTTTACTGTAACTTATGAACCAGTGAGAAACAGGTGCAGATGATGAGCGATGATCAGGCCGGTGATTAGTATACTGCTGATGTTGAATGGTGAGTGGATGGAACAGATGAGAGGGGAAATGAGGCTGCTGCAGAGGTTGTTAGATAAACAGCCCATTGTTTTAATTGTATTTTTAGGTGCTTTGCAGGAAAACATTTGTTCCCATTTCTTTAATTTAACCTGTACATCATTTAATTTAATATAATATGAAGAAATTAGAGGTAGAGGGGCTAAAAACGTTTGCTTGCTTGTGTAGTGTAGCTGACCACATTACATTTTTGACAGAGTAAACGGATATTAAATTCCCACTTAAACGTTCATATTTGTATGTTAAAATATTTCATGTTTTAGTTCATGGGGAAGTGGATTCTTGCTGTCGGAGCATATCAGGGTGCCGTTAAAATGACCGGACATATGATAGACACACACTGGATGGAGATCTCACTTCCTAACAACGACGATATTTTCCTATTGAAACAAGCATTCAGGTTAAGTATTGTTTCATTTTATTTTGGTTGCTGTTATTTATGCATTATTTATGTTCATTTTCATTTTTGTATACATTGCACATTTTTCCATATTTCCATATTTGTCCATATTGTAAATTTTTCTTATTCCATAATTTTATATTTATTGTATATTTATACTGCTAAGTTTTTAAATATTTTTTATATCCTATAATTTATACTTTGTTGTTCTATTTCTGTCTGCAGCTAAGTTTATCTATATTTTATCTTATTCTTATTCCATTCCCTAATTTATTTCTTATTGATAATTTCAATTTTAAGGTCACAGGCTGTCGTATAAGTATTTCACTGCATATCGTACTGTGTATGACTGTGTATGTGACAAATAAAATTTTTATTTGAATATTTATATTCATATTTTCGGGCGGCATGGTGTTCCCAAATTGCCCGTAGTGTGTGAATGAGTGTGTGTATCAGGGTTTGACATTGGCACCCGCCCACCCGCCAAATGCGGGTAAAATTCGGCTGTGGCGGGTAATAACTTTAGTCTCACTAGCCACTTTGGCCGGTAGTTTATTCTTTGGTATGACAATATATTTTTGTTGTAGTTTTGTCTAAAGTTATCCGATATAATAAACGCATTGCAACGTAATATTACGCGCATAAAACGCGCGTGAATGTAATGAGGACATTTAATACCTCTCTCTACACATGCTCACACATGCATTGCGCGCGCACACACACACACACACACACACACATACTAGTGATGCGCGGGTCGGGTATTGTTCCAACCCGCGGGTCCCGCTTTTATGAAATTATTTGGCCCGCACCACTGTATCTACTTTTACAACCTGCCGCGACCGTTAAATAGACATACGAATAGACAAACATTAGATGTAGCAGCCTGACCTTTTTTCTTTTAATGATGTAAATTCCAGACCTCAATTTTTCCCGCACTTCGTCTTCCATCTTCACTTTTATTTCTTTATTTTTGTTGTGACTGCCGGCGGTAGCTGCTTGGCGCTTTCGTGACTTGTCACGTGACGTAACCTTATCAAAGAACTTAATAAAATATGAAAATAGATATTCCCAAATATGTAATATAGGCTATAGGGAATTGCACGCAACATACATGGATTTTTTAATTTAATTTAGTTTTTAATGACCCCGCAAATAAAGTGACAATTTCTTTACCCGCCCCAACCCGATAAGCCTGGGTCCGCGGGTTACCAGACGACACGCGCATCACTAACACACACACACACACACACACACACACACACACTTTTACTTCCTGTTTGGTGTGTGTGTGTATAATTTCCTTAAAGGGCTGTTGCTTCTCAACAGGATGAGAATGTTTGCCCCTTTCGCATGTTATCTACTGATTATATATATATAAAAGTAATCACTATTAAAATCTATTTAGATTTCATGTTGAATGATAGAAAATTCATCAATTGATTGAATGACCTCACACTATAAAGAGTCAACACAACAAGATAGACCAGAGTCCATTGTCCTAACTCAGAATTCTGATATAATAATACATAATGAATAATAATACCTGATAATAGTACACAACACACTATAATGATAAATGTTCTGAGTTGCTGTATTTTTAATATCAGAATGAGTTCAGTTGGACTGAATCTGTTATTTTTCAATGTCATGTGGTAAGAGGCTTGAATTTAAGTTCAATAAGCAGAATATACTGGTCATGTTTGCATGTTTTTATATTGGGATCGTAACAGTACTGAATACTTGACTACTACTATAGTGATACAGTGTATGCTGTCATTTATAAATAAATCTAGATATAACAAACATTAACGTATCATGGTGAAGAAAAAAACTGCGATTTTCTGGTAACAAAATTGTGGCGAGTAAAACGGCTGAATGGCGAGTGACTCCGGAAATCCACTAACCACATCGGCCAGTCAGCAAAAACGTTCATGTCAAGCCCTGGTGTGTATGTGTGTGTGCCAAGTGATGTACTGGCACCCTGTCCAGGGTGTACCCCCGCATCTTGCCCTAAGGCGCCTGGGATAGGTTCCAGGCCCCCTGCGACTATGTATACAGGATAAAGTGGTGTAGAAGATGAGTGAGTGAGTGAGTGAGCGAGTGAGTGAGTGAGTGAGTGAGTGAGTGAGAGTGCAGATCATTTTTGATTAACCCCTATATTGTATCCTTATCTTACCCTTGTATATATAAGTGTATAATATCACTTTTTTTACTATTGTTCTGTAGAATATTTTCACTGGAATGTTTAAGTCCTTAAGATGTTACAGTATATTTGCTCTTTTACCTCCACAGGATAAACAACAATTGTACGTTTGAATCCATTAAGTACTCCATTAAAGACAATCCTTTACATCAGCCCAGTAAGTCCTTTACTATCTTCTTATCCATTCTGTGACCAGTAAGTGACTGTTTTGTTTTTGCACCTTTTATTTCCATTGCATTTTTATATTTTTGCTGACAGACAATAGCAGACATATCCAGTCCTATCTATTACCATCATGCTCCACCTGTCTCACTGATTACATCAGCAAACAAGAAGAAAAAGAGCCCAGTAGAGCATTGTTCCTGTTTTGTAAGTCACTTTTTTTCCTTTGGTCCATTATGTCGTTCTCATAACGGTCTATAAAAAATTCTACTCAAAAATTATCCACATTCTGTAGAATTTATTTCAATAAAATTTTTAAAAAGACAAATTTCTACATAAACGCTTTTCAATAAACTTTGTCCATCTGTCAACAAGCTTTCGTATTCACTCATTTAAAAAAATTGTAGACTGAGCTGTGAGCCACGAATGCACCGCTCTCATCAGTTCTTCATCAGAATTGAACCTTCGTCATCACAGGGCTGCTTTTGGGGGTACAAACAGATGAAAGTCAGAGCGAGCGAGGCAGGGTGCTTTAACACCTCAAATGTTTTGCAGAGTGCTGACAGTGTGGGCAGAAGTGTGCGGATATGCATCATTATACAAGATCACAACTATCCCGAAGTTGAGCCTTCAGCTCGTCAATAAGCGTTTCCCCGTAACGAGCGGTGTTGATTGTTGATTCTGTTTCATGATTTGAATGTTTTAATACTGAGAATACCAGAAAACTGCAAGCATGGATTTTCCAGCTGATGGTTAACTTATTAACTTTTTAAAAATGTTGAGGATGTTACCGTTCCGTTTTCTGCCGTTTACTCTGTCTTGATTGTGTTCCTTTAAATTTTGTACACACATGGTACAACAGCAGTTTGCCAAAGTGTATCATTTTCAATGTTGGGTGTTGGAGTACTTTTTTGATGTAACGAGTAATCTAACACGTAAGGTCCAGATTCAATCTAATCAATCTCGCGGTGAATCATGATGAACCATACGTACGGCCACCGCGCAAAACCGCGTAGGTGAGATAGGGGTATTAGTGGGTGAGATAGGGGTATTAGTAGGTGAGATAGGGGTCTTAGTGGGTGAGATAGGGGTATTAGTGGGTGAGATAGGGGTATTAGTAGGTGAGATAGGGGTATTAGTAGGTGAGATAGGGGTCTTAGTAGGTGAGATAGGGGTATTAGTGGGTGAGATATAGGTATTAGTAGGTGAGATAGGGGTATTAGTAGGTGAGATAGGGGTCTTAGTAGGTGAGATAGGGGTATTAGTGGGTGAGATAGGGGTATTAGTAGGTGAGATAGGGGTATTAGTAGGTGAGATAGGGGTCTTAGTAGGTGAGATAGGGGTATTAGTGGGTGAGATATAGGTATTAGTAGGTGAGATAGGGGTATTAGTAGGTGAGATAGGGGTCTTAGTGGGTGAGATAGGGGTATTAGTGGGTGAGATATAGGTATTAGTAGGTGAGATAGGGGTATTAGTAGGTGAGATAGGGGTCTTAGTAGGTGAGATTGGGGTATTAGTAGGTGAGATAGGGGTCTTAGTGGGTGAGATAGGGGTATTAGTGGGTGAGATATAGGTATTAGTAGCTGAGATAGGGGTATTAGTAGGTGAGATATAGGTATTAGTAGGTGAGATAGGGGTATTAGTAGGTGAGATAGTGGTATTAGTAGGTGAGATATAGGTATTAGTAGGTGAGATAGGGGTATTAGTAGGTGAGATAGGGGTATTAGTAGGTGAGATAGGGGTATTAGTAGGTGAGATAGGGGTATTAGTAGGTGAGATAGGGGTATTAGTAGGTGAGATAAGGGTATTAGTGGGTGAGATAGGGGTATTAGTAGGTGAGATAGGGGTATTAGTAGGTGAGGTAGGGGTATTAGTAGATGAGATAGGGGTATTAGTAGGTGAGATAGGGCTATTAGTAGGTGAGATAGGGGTATTAGTGGGTGAGATAGGGGTATTAGTAGGTGAGATAGGGGTATTAGTAGGTGAGATATAGGTATTAGTAGGTGAGATAGGGGTATTAGTGGGTGAGATAGGGGTATTAGTAGGTGAGATAGGGGTATTAGTAGGTGAGATATAGGTATTAGTAGGTGAGATAGGGGTATTAGTAGGTGAGATAGGGGTATTAGTAGGTGAGATAGGGGTCTTAGTAGGTGAGATAGGGGTATTAGTGGGTGAGATATAGGTATTAGTAGGTGAGATAGGGGTATTAGTAGGTGAGATAGGGGTCTTAGTAGGTGAGATAGGGGTATTAGTGGGTGAGATAGGGGTATTAGTAGGTGAGATAGGGGTATTAGTAGGTGAGATAGGGGTCTTAGTAGGTGAGATAGGGGTATTAGTGGGTGAGATATAGGTATTAGTAGGTGAGATAGGGGTATTAGTAGGTGAGATAGGGGTCTTAGTGGGTGAGATAGGGGTATTAGTGGGTGAGATATAGGTATTAGTAGGTGAGATAGGGGTATTAGTAGGTGAGATAGGGGTCTTAGTAGGTGAGATTGGGGTATTAGTAGGTGAGATAGGGGTCTTAGTGGGTGAGATAGGGGTATTAGTGGGTGAGATATAGGTATTAGTAGCTGAGATAGGGGTATTAGTAGGTGAGATATAGGTATTAGTAGGTGAGATAGGGGTATTAGTAGGTGAGATAGTGGTATTAGTAGGTGAGATATAGGTATTAGTAGGTGAGATAGGGGTATTAGTAGGTGAGATAGGGGTATTAGTAGGTGAGATAGGGGTATTAGTAGGTGAGATAAGGGTATTAGTGGGTGAGATAGGGGTATTAGTAGGTGAGATAGGGGTATTAGTAGGTGAGGTAGGGGTATTAGTAGATGAGATAGGGGTATTAGTAGGTGAGATAGGGCTATTAGTAGGTGAGATAGGGGTATTAGTGGGTGAGATAGGGGTATTAGTAGGTGAGATAGGGGTATTAGTAGGTGAGATATAGGTATTAGTAGGTGAGATAGGGGTATTAGTGGGTGAGATAGGGGTATTAGTAGGTGAGATAGGGGTATTAGTAGGTGAGATATAGGTATTAGTAGGTGAGATAGGGGTATTAGTAGGTGAGATAGGGGTATTAGTGGGTGAGATAGGGGTATTAGTAGGTGAGATTGGGGTATTAGTAGGTGAGATATAGGTATTAGTAGGTGAGATAGGGGTATTAGTAGGTGAGATAGGGGTATTAGTGGGTGAGATAGGGGTATTAGTAGGTGAGATTGGGGTATTAGTAGGTGAGATATAGGTATTAGTAGGTGAGATAGGGGTATTAGTAGGTGAGATAGGGGTATTAGTAGGTGAGATATAGGTATTAGTAGGTGAGATAGGGGTATTAGTAGGTGAGATAGGGGTATTAGTAGGTGAGATATAGGTATTAGTAGGTGAGATAGGGGTATTAGTAGGTGAGATAGGGGTATTAGTGGGTGAGATAGGGGTATTAGTAGGTGAGATAGGGGTATTAGTAGGTGAGATAGGGGTCTTAGTAGTTAACAGATTATGGGCCAAAATTCGCTGAATGATGATGGTAGAATAATTCTAAAGGTCTTAACTAAAACAACATGCATGAGGAATCACAAAGGAGTTTTCATTTTCTACAATGGAAAAGTACTCGAACTAGTTACTCTTATCAGAAAGTAACCCTGTAACGTAACTGATTACTTTTTAAACACAGTAATTTTGTAATTAGTTACTTAAAAGTCACGTCCCGCAACAATGATAATTTTTACATATAATTAATTTATAGTTACGTCATATGTTGTGGAATCCTGCTGGGCCCTTGATCAATGCCCTTAATACTCAACTACTCATAGCGTAAATGTAGGTAAATGTAAGTCGCTCTGGATAAATAAGGTTGTAAAATGGAAGATTACATGGTCTGTAAATGTAAAGTGCATCCGCAGATTACATTTCCGAAATATTTCAGTAAAAAAAAGTATGTCTGTGTGTAATGTTGTAGCTCGAGAACGCAATGTTTCAACATCCGCCGTGGATTTGTTCAGACAGCAAGCTAAGTGTCTGGGATTTCCTGAACCGTACATCTTCTACAATACAACATCAGGTCAGTATGAGTCTTATCTATCTCAATAAAAGAAAGGCTTTGTCTGTACATTGGTCAAAACTCGCACTTTCAATAATATCTTTACATTTCGTACATTGGAGGACATGAAACTAGTCCAGCCCAGGGGTAGCTCAGTGCTTAAGGCATTGGACTACGGTTCGGAAGATCCCAGGTTCAAATCCCACAACCACCAAGTTGCCACTGTTGGGTCCTTGAGCAAGGCCCTTAACCCTCAACTGCTCAGATATGTAATGAGATAAGAATGTAAGTCGCTCTGGATAAGAGTGTCTCCTAAATGTAAATGTAGAGAATTTAATGAAACTTTTGTAGTGCTCAGGTATTTACCTGAAGTTAAACCTGCATCATAAATAAAATCAAAATGTTGGAATAAAGTTATGAGCAGTTATGTCCCAGATTATGTCACCATACCTAGCGCTTTTTTTCCTCCTAATTTAGCGATTTTCTCCCAGAGGTGGGCGTGGCTATAGACGTCACTCAACAGAGACAATCGACACTGTTTACAGAGTATAGACAGGGTATATGAAAGACACAGAAATGACTGTAACACACCTACAAGCAGCCAATATCCTCAAGAAACAGAAACGAAAGCGCAACACATCATGGCTTTACTCCAAAACTGGGAAAGTAGACTATGAAAACTGAACCTTTAAAGATGATCGGGCAGATCAATGGATGTTTATTTTTTCTGGGAAGTTTAAATCCAGTTTGTCTCATACAGTATGTTCAGAAACTGGTGTTATGCACTAAAATGTGGATGTCAGTTTTGGGTCCTAAATATTTGTCTGTGTGTGTTTGTGTGTGTGTGTGTGTGTGGGTGTGTGTGTGTGTGTCTGAGACATGTGGGTGTGTCAGTCTGTGTGTGACGATTAAATGTGTTTGTGCATGTTTGTGTGTCTGTGTGTTAACATTTGTGATGTGTGTATGAGACATGACTTGTTAGTGTGTGTGTGTGTGTGTGTGTGTGTGTGTGTGTGTGTGTGTGTGGGTGAGATGTGTGTATGTGTATGAGTATGATGTTTATTTCTTTCTACATTGTAAAGTTTTGCTGAAGGCGTCCAAAAACTGCATGAATCTCCTTTGAACAGTTGATATTGAGATGTTTCTGCTACTTCTGCTCTGTAAAGACTTCATAACGCCTCTAATCTGAGCTGCTGTTAATTGGTCATTTTTCAGGCTGATAACTCTAAATGAACTTCTCGTCTGCAGCAGAGGTAGGTTTTGGTCTCGTCCTCCTGGGACGGCCTTCATGAGAGACAGTTTCATTATGGTGCTTGACGGATTTTGCAAATGCACTTGACACAATACTGTTCTTGCAGGAACTATTACAGAAATCCCCAGTATTGTTGTAGAATGTAGAAAAGAAATCACTAAATAAAACAAAGAAATTTACAAGTGACCCCAAACTTTTGAACGGTAGCGTATGTGTGTAGAATAGGCCGCATAGTCTGAGGAAAAAAAGCATCACACCACTCAATGTGATGTCACTGAACGTGTCACTGAATATAAAGTCACTCAATATGCGAAGGTTGTTCAGCTCAATGAGCTCTAAATGTCCACAGAGTTCCGTGTGCATACGTGCAAGTGTGTATGAGCAATGCAGCAAAATCTCATGTGGGGGCCACTGAGGACCCTGGCCCGTGCGACCCTCGTGGCATCCTAATGGCAGCAGATTCCATGAGTTTTTGAGCATGTTAACACCCCCAAAAAGCCCCAAAAGTTGGAAAAAAATCCTTAGGAAAACAAGACGGTGCTGCACCCTATAGTTCTTGGCCCTAACATGGGGAACTCTATTTACTAATTAGGTGACAATTAGGTTCCACTGGATTTAAGTTGAGGGGTATCAGAGTAAAGGGGGCTGAATACAAACGCACTCTTTTTCAGATTTTTATTTATAATTTTTTTTTATATCATTTATCATTTTTTATTCATACACAAATATGTGCCACTTTGTGTTGGTATACCACATAAAAGACGTGACTTTGGGGCATCCTCTCTACATATTATTCATTTTGCACAATTAGAATTTTATAGATTGAATTAATAATATATGTAATGTTTCTTTTTGCTTCATGGTGTGATTTGTTTATAAAATATCGATAAACAGTACCAGTTTCCAACAGAGACAGTGCCTTGTTTAAAAGGAAGTTGAAACAGTGTTGTTACCAACACTCACTACAAGAGGGAGTATAAGTCTTGCTAATACTGTACAGTGTGCTGTTATGTCTGTATTTTTGCAGCTCAACAGTAAAGAGAGGGAAAATATTTATATCACACTGATTCGTAGTTCAAGTGTTCTACAAGGAGATACTGTATGAATACTTTTGCAAGACACTGTAGATATCTACTTTAAAATAAGCTACTAATGCGCTACTTGCTCAATGTGAACAAAGACCTGCACCACTCGCTCACACACTCGCTCATCGTCTATAACACACTGTATACCGGATAAAGTGGCTCAGACAATAAGTGAGTGATTGACTGGTGCAGGTGATTGATTGTAGGGTTTGGGGGGGCCTGTCCCACAAGACTCAGGGCACGAGGCAGGGTACGCTCTGGACAGGCTGCCAATCTACTGCAGAACACACACACACACACACACACACACAAACACAAGACAAAACCCAACAAGCAAGGGGAGAACATCCAAACTCCATGCACACACATCTTGAACGTGCAAGGCCAGTGCTAACCGCTGGTGACCAGTGCTGAAGTGGTGTAAGTGAATTTTAAGAAGCTGGAGTCATTTTAAGACAAAATGTAAACTTTATGTACCTGGTCTATTTTTTTCCATTTTTTCCATCTGCGATTCACTCTCTGAATTATCGAACAGAGAGAATATTTGGCTGATGCCGAAAGAAGTAGAACTTCTTTGTATTAATAGAATACGCCTGTAGACAGACAGACATGCACGTGGGCTTTAAGCTGAACTAATAATATCACTGATTATACTAAAACATCAAATAATTTTTAGCTGTAATCTTTTAACTATTTTTACAAACTCTTTACCCGTCAATGATGGGTTCTTACACGAGTATAGTCTATGTACAGTATAAAAGCATCAAATTTCTAAATAATGACAGAAACATTGAGTTATAAATGTCTAATAATCCATTACACCATGTAGTTTATGAGATACAGTAGTTTAAAAAAAATCTAGTAATTAAAATTCAGCAAATCAGTGTTGCTTTCAAAGTTGAATACCTCCAACACATCAGAATCGGATTATATTATACTCGGGTTATATTTGCGGGTTATGTTGACACCCACAAGGAATTTGATTCTGTTTGTTTATGTGAAAATCTGTCATAAGTCCTGGGTAACACCTTGGTTTAATACAGGTCAACAATCCTGACACTAACTGTATTATACATACAGTAAACAGTAATAAATACATGGGTTATAACAGATATTCTGTGTATTTGTGTTTTTGCAGAATTGTGCGTGGAGTATACAAAGGAGACTGAAGCAGAGCAAAACTGAAAACAGAACAATGGCTTCGTTCCACAATTATCCATGGAGAGACCTGTTAAACATCTTTACGGAGTTTTAGAAATAAAGTGCTCTGTGTAACGTGTGTCATGTTTGTATTGTCTACATTTTAGATGAACTTATGGTAAAACCTATTACATGATCAAATGAACGTTAACAGATTGGAAGCAGCAGCTCCGCCCTCTGATTAGCAGATAATTTTGCTAGTTTTTAGGGATTTCTTGAAAGAAGTAAAATTACTGTATCTACCAATAGACAGTTTTCATTTGCAATATTCTTGAAATAGCAACATTTGACTAGAATAAACCTTTCATTAATAAGTAAGTCTTTAAAATGTTTGCAGCCTTTGAAAGTTGACTTGAACGCTCCTTGTATTTAATATCTTTAAACAATCCAAACTATATGGTTACACTGGGATTCCTCCAACCCGAATTGGCATGAAATCACCTTTTACACAATATCTTTGAAAAGTTTAGTGTTGTAGCTGCGTAGCTGGCGATAATAGTAGTTGTAAATAAAAGGTGGTTTAAAAAAGAACAACCTTTGAACTGTTTTTTAACATGCAGTTCAGGGACTGTACACATCGATTGGGAGCTTTTTGTACCAATAACAGAAAGTTACCACAGACTTTCTTGACCTGTTGCATCACTATAAAAGTCAGCTAGACCAAACCGACGGGAGTATAAAGTTTTCGCTGGTGTCCTGTTTGTAGTTCAGCGCGAGGATCTGCCATGGATTTCCTGATATACATCTTCACTCTGACTCTCTTGACTGGCCTGGATTTGAGCTTCATATTTAATGAAGCTGTATGGAACTCAATAAACTGTAAGGATCTCACAAAGCCACTGGAGCTGGACAGCAACCACAGCTCAGTAAGTTCAGCTTTAACACGTTGTACAAAAAGTTAGATTTAAAATCTTTAGACTCGTAACGTTTTAGGAACCCTTCATGGAAATTCAACTATAAATGTTCCCTGTGACTATTAGCATTTAAAATGAAAATGCTCAAAAATTAGAACTGATGTGTTTCTACCGTCCTCTGTTGGTGTGACCATGTAAAGAGGTCAATGTCACATGTTTGTTTAATGGCTGATCATTAACATTCTGAGCTTTTACTACTCTTGTAGTTAGTTTTTAATTAGTTAATATGTCAATTATGTATGAAATATGGTCCTTAAGTAATCATCTATGGGATGTTTATGAGTTTCAACAGACTTTGATTAGGCTATGACTTTTTGTTAAAATGATCCTGGCAAAATGTTAGGGAAATTTGAACCAAAGTGCCAGAGCTCTCCAGACTGGAGTAAAAAAATAATAATAATAATAAAAAAGGTATCCCATGGGTCCAACATTTAAACTAGTACTGGATATAAAATAAAATATAAAGCTTAAAATAGTTCTGGAATGGCCTGCATGAATTGCAGCGATTGTTTTTCTTCTTTGCGCTAATCCTCTTCCCTGGACACAACGAGACTGGACACAAAATCAAAAATTATGAATCCTCATCAAAGCAATGTCATGCAAACAAGAAAACGTGCACACACATGCAATATTCATAAAAACACAACTACGTTAGAAGTTTTCACTTGATTTTCAATATTACAGTGATTTTGAGTGTACAGTAAGTTTGTTAATCAACAGACAAGCTAACAAGAACGGTAGCATCTCCTGTGCTGTTACCTACGTAGTATAGCATTTCCACTTATGTCTTATTCCAAATAATCCCATCCCTTCCAGCTAGCAAACTTGTGTTTGGGGTCTTTGTGGATGTAAAAACCCTTTGCAAGCGTACAGACAAATGACATGATCTAATGTTAGACCAAACAAAGACATAAAAAGTACTGTTAGCTAGCATAAGCTTGTTGTGTGTTAGCTGCCATTATTGCGAAGCTAACAAAATGGGATTAGCTAACTTAGCACAAACTCTAATTTTACAAATAATATGGATTCCTAAAGCACTTTATTTAAATCTCTTATTTTCAGTCCAGTGCCTGTACCTGAGGCAGCACGCGATGTTAACGGGAATTACAGGCTTAGGGGTTAGCGTTAGCGTTGTGGTAACAGACTGCAGGAACGAGTGTGTGCACTTCTTTAAGATAATTCCTGTTTTAAAAATAAAGCTGCTCGTGCAGATGGGCCTTGTCTCACAAATATAAATAAATTTAAAAAATACATGCAATTTTCCCCCCTTTATAATCAACATAAAGTCCTTTTCCCCTTGAAACATAATCTTTCTTTTTTTTCCAACATAACTCTTTATAATACATTTTTCTCTTTGGCTTTTCTCTCTTCGCTGTAACATACAGTAGATATGCCCCCCTACCTGGGGTAGACCTAATGGTGGAACAGATGAGAGGGGAAATAAGATTGCTGCTGAGGTTGTTACATAAACTACCAATTTTTTTTATTGTATCTTTAGGTATTTTGCAGAAAAGCATTCGTTCCCATTCCTTTAATTGGATCTAAATGATTTAATTTGTAATTTGATATAAAATGAAGAAAGTTTTGAAAGATGTTAAAAGGTGTTAAAAATGTAATTCCCATGTAAATGTTCCTATTCATATGTTAATTTATTTAATGTTTTAGATTATGGGGAAGTGGATACTTGCTGTTGGAGCATATCAGGGTAGTTTGGGAATGATCAGACAAATGGACACACACTGGATGGAGCTTTCACCCGGCACAAACAATGATACTTTCCTTTTGAAACAAGCATTAAGGTTAAGCATTGTTTAAATTTCTTTTGCTTACTGTGTAGAGGTAGGTTATTTATATTCATTTTTATATTCATATTCTTCTGTTTGAAATGGATAACCAGATATTTTTGTCATGGGCAGGACTGAGCTGATGTGAAACCTAATTGCAGACATACAGGTATTTTTAAGAAGTTTTATTAAAACAATGATGAATTAGATACTCAGAGATGAATGGGGAAACCCCCATGATGCAGTGAGAGGGGAGGATGGTCGATGGCAGAGCCTTGCAAACCTGGAGGCGTGGTGCGAAGGAAATCCGCTTGGGTTGTGTGGAAAGCTTTTGATAAAAGATGAAATGAGCACGATTGATGATGAAGCCAAGAAAGGAGTCCGTGCTGCAGTGGAATTCGCACTTCTCTGTTTTGACAAAAAACTGGTCCTCTAAGAGCCTCTAGAGCACCTGACGCACATGCACTTTATGCTTCTCGGAAGAATGTACAAAGATCAAGATATTCTCCACGTAGATGAAGATAAAAAGGTTGATGAAGTCCCGGAGCATGACATTGACCTGGGCGTGGAACACTGCTGGTGCATTGGCTAATATTGACCAGATATACAGTGGTGTGAAAAACTATTTGCCCCCTCCTGATTTCTTATTCTTTTGCATGTTTGTCACACTTAAATGTTTCTGCTCATCAAAAACCGTTAACTATTAGTCAAAGATAACATAATTGAACACAAAATGCAGTTTTTAAATGAATGTTTACGTTATTAAGGGAGAAAAAAAAACTCCAAATCTACATGGCCCTGTGTGAAAAAGTGATTGCCCCCCTTGTTAAAAAATAACTTAACTGTGGTTTATCACACCTGAGTTCAATTTCTGTAGTCACCCCCAGGCCTGATTACTGCCACACCTGTTTCAATCAAGAAATCACTTAAATAGGAGCTAGCTGACACAGAGAAGTAGACCAAAAGCACCTCAAAAGCTAGACATCATGCCAAGATCCAAAGAAATTCAGGAACAAATGAGAACAAAAGTAATTGAGATCTATCAGTCTGGTAAAGGTTATAAAGCCATTTCTAAAGCTTTGGGACTCCAGCGAACCACAGTGAGAGCCATTATCCACAAATGGCAAAAACATGGAACAGTGGTGAACCTTCCCAGGAGTGGCCGGCCGACCAAAATTACCCCAAGAGCGCAGAGACGACTCATCCGAGAGGCCACAAAAGACCCCAGGACAACATCTAAAGAACTGCAGGCCTCACTTGCCTCAATTAAGGTCAGTGTTCACGACTCCACCATAAGAAAGAGACTGGGCAAAAACGGCCTGCATGGCAGATTTCCAAGGCGCAAACCACTTTTAAGCAAAAAGAAAATTAAGGCTCGTCTCAATTTTGCTAAAAAACATCTCAATGATTGCCAAGACTTTGGGGGAAATACCTTGTGGAACGACGAGACAAAAGTTGAACTTTTTGGAAGGTGCGTGTCCCGTTACATCTGGCTAAAAGTAACACAGCATTTCAGAAAAAGAACATCATACCAACAGTAAAATATGGTGGTGGTAGTGTGATGGTCTGGGGTTGTTTTGCTGCTTCAGGACCTGGAAGGCTTGCTGTGATAGATGGAACCATGAATTCTACTTTCTACCAAAAAATCCTGAAGGAGAATGTCCGGCCATCTGTTTCGTCAACTCAAGCTGAAGTGATCTTGGGTGCTGCAGCAGGACAATGACCCAAAACACACCAGCAAATCCACCTCTGAATGGCTGAAGAAAAACAAAATGAAGACTTTGGAGTGGCCTAGTCAAAGTCCTGACCTGAATCCTATCGAGATGTTGTGGCATGACCTTAAAAAGGCGGTTCATGCTAGAAAACCCTCAAATAAAGCTGAATTACAACAATTCTGCAAAGATGAGTGGGCCAAAATTCCTCCAGAGCGCTGTAAAAGACTCGTTGCAAGTTATCGCAAATGCTTGATTCCAGTTATTGCTGCTAAGGGTGGCCCAACCAGTTATTAGGTTCAGGGGGCAATTACTTTTTCACACAGGGCCATGTAGGTTTGGATTCATTTAAAAACTGCATTTTGTGTTTACCTGTGTTATCTTTGACTAATAGTTAAATGTGTTTGATGATCAGAAACATTTTGTGTGACAAACATGCAAAAGAATAAGAAATCAGGAGGGGGGCAAATAGTTTTTCACACACTGTACATAGTGGATAGACGTCTTCCACCCCTCTCCCTCTCTAATTCTGACCAGGTGGTATGTGCCATGAAGATTCAGCTCACTGAAGACTTGGACCCCTTCAAAAGGTCTAAAGCTGTAGACATTAGAAGAAGGGGATAATGGGTTCTTTTGGTGATTTTGTTGAGGCCCGTGTAACCAATACTAGGAAATAAAGTCCTGTTTTTCCTGGCCATAAAGAAGAAGCCTTCCCCGGGAGGGTTACATGGACAGCCGACTATTTGCAGGGCAAATCCCTTGGAGATGTATTTAATCATGGCTTCTCACTCAAATATGTCGAACATAAGCATCCCTGGGTACTCCGGTTTCCTCCCACAGTCCAAAGATATGCAGGTTAGGTTGATTGCCGTTGCCAAATTGTCTGTAGTTTGTGAATGAGTGTTAGTGTGTGTATGTGTGTGTGTCCTGCGATGGATTGGCACCTTGTCCAGGGTGTACCCTGTCTCGTGCACTAGGTCTCCTGGGATAGGCTCCAGGCCCACGCAACCCTGAACACAGGATAAAGCGGTATAGAAGATGAGTGAGTGAGTGAGTGAGTGATTTCATTTTTTTTTTCCCTTCACAGAATAGACAACAGTTGTAGGTTTGAAACCAATGAGTACCCTCTTAAACATAATCCTTTACATGAGCCCGGTAAGTCTTAACTATCTTCTGATCTATGCTATGACCAATAATGACACACTGTTTTGTTTTTACCCCTTTTATTTTTCTATTGACAGACAATAGTGGAAATATTCAGTACTATTTATTACCATCAAGCGCCAACTGTCTCACTGAATACTTCAGCCTCAGCCAAGAAAATAAAGAAAACTCCACCAGAGCGCTTTTACTATTTTGTAAGTCACTTACTTTGAGCCATTATGTTAATTCACATTCTGTAACTGTCTATTTCAATACCTATGCCAACTTAACTATGAGGATAAGTCAAACATTATCCGCACTCTGGCTGTAGAATTAATTTTCATTAACTTTTAGAAAAGACAAATAACATTTACGACATATCCGCCTTGCTTTTCAGTACACACTATCCATCTGTCAACAAGCTTTCATATTTCCGCATTAAAAAAAGGTTTTAGGATCAAATTCAAATCAAATTCAAATTTTATTTGTCACATACACAGTCATACACAGATGTCAGTCATGAATGCACCGCTGTCTTCACTTCTTCATCAGAAGTGAATCTTCATCCTCGTAGGGTTTTTAGGGGTCCAAACAGGTGAAAGTCTGATGAAGCAAGTACATAACTATAAGGAGGATATATACAAGGACTATTATTAACACCTCAAAACAAAGTTTTTGCAGAATGTCGACAGTGTTGGAAGAAGCGTGCAGACATGCATCGTTTTTTGCAAGATCAACAACGCCCTTAGATAGCTGTCCTCTGATTAAAGGTTTAAGTTCAGGCTTCTGCTCTTCAATAAGCGTCTCACTGTAACGAGCACTGCTGATTGTTGAACCTATTTCCAGGATAATGTTACAGTACTGGAACTTGGGAATCCCAGAAAACTGTAAGCACTGATGAATTTTCCACCTGATGGTTGACTTTTGAACTTTTTCTCACTCTGCGATTGAGGATGTTTCCATACTCTGCTGCTGCTGCACACTGCTCTTCGTTCCTGCAAATCACAAGCGGGGCATCCATTTTTGTCTGCACCGCAAAAAGAATTGATGTAACACAGTGTTGATATGCACCTTGGGAGACAGTAGCCTTGAACGGAAAGCAACGATGAGACAGTGCAGCCTACAGAAGTTTTAATATAACTGGAGTACGGATATGTTTTGACTTATCATCATATATTAAGTGTATATACAGTAATAGGAAATCTGTAGTCTGGAGAATTTGTGTTTCCTAATGACAAAACAACAATACTGACCAATCACTGGAATTGTCTTGTTGGTGTAATTTCTGAATGTGCCACAAAGTGGCATTGCATACACAGATTCTGCTATCACTCGGCCACTCCTGGAAGAAATCACAGCCTTGATTGTTTAATTGTGTAAATTTTGTGAACAGAGCACTGTACACTAATTAAATCCTTAATGTTCAATTAGGACATGTACTTATCAACTTATCTCTGTCAGGAATACAACATGAGCATCTGCATGCTTATATCAGAAATTAATCAATGACAGGGTGATGTGATGCAGCAAAGCAGGAAGTCGATAGAAATGTATGCATACAGTACAACAGCAATTTGTCAATAAATATCATCTTCATTCATTAGATTAAGATACATGAATTTAATTTACTTATCGTTATGTCATACAGTATGTTGTGAAACACTTTTAAGCCCTTGAGCAAGGCCCAAACCTCAAATGCTCAGAACTTTTCATGAAATTTTACAAGAGTTTCAGTAAGTTGTTGTGTGTCATTGTGTCATGTTAAAGCTAGAGAACACGATGTTTCAACACCTGCAATGGATTTGTTCAAAAAGCAAGCTGAGTGCCTGGGATTTCCTGAAATGTTCACTTTCTACAGTACAGTATCAGGTCAGTATGAGTGACGTATACTTTATGCATAAAAGAATCTTCTAACAATCACTAAATGATGACAAAAACAGTGAGGTGTAAATGCCTAATAATCCATTCCTCCATGCAGTTTATGAGATACAGTAGAAAATATCTATTCAATACATATCTATACAGTAGAAAATATCTAGCAAGTAAAATTCAACAAATCAGTGTTGTTTTAAAGGTTAAATACCTTTCGCACATTAGATTGTGTGTAAATCTGTCTAATACTGTACATAGGTTCACAATGCAGCAGAAATTACAGTATATTAATTATATATTTAAAAGATCCTGATGCTACTTGTATTACATAAACACATATAATAATTGTGTATTTGTGTTTTTTGCAGAATTGTGCAAAGAGGATACAAAGGACACTGACGAGAAGCAAAACTAAAAACAGTTCTCATTACTACAATGGTTCACTGTATAGTTAATGTTTTAGAAATAAAGAGCTCAACTGTGTGTAATCAGTTCCTTCAAATTAAGCAGAATTAAAACGTTACATTATTGAATTAACTTTAACAAATTCGAATTAACACCTTAACTTTCTGGTTGATAAGTAAGTTACAGAGCTCATTCACTTTCAGGGTATTTTAGACAAGCCAGTATTTTTTTCTACTGAACCCTGGAGATGGTAACTAATATCAATTAAATAAACTTTTTTTGGTGATAATTTGGTGCTACATGTTATATTAATTGTATGACACCATCACTAACTCACTCATAGTCTATTCCGCTTAATCATAAGAGTTTATCGCAGGAGACTTAGGGCACAAGGCAGGGTACATCCTGGACAGGTTGCCAATCCATCACAGAACACAGAGATGCTAATTTACACACTACGGGCAATTTGGGACGCCTATTAACCTAATTTGCATGTCTTTGGACTGTGGGAGGACACCGGAGCCCCTGGAAGAAACCCAACAAGCATGGAGAGAACATGCAAACTCCATGCACATGGAGCCGAGGTGGGAATCGAAACCCAGACCCTGGAGGTGCAAGGCATGTTGCCCTTTGTAGATTCTGTACTTTTAAAAATGTATTTTAAAAGTTTTAAAAGTTAAAACTCCTGCAGAAAATTACACCACTCTTGTGAAGTCACCCTTGTACAAATTTATAACAGAGTACTGTTAACTGTTCAAATCTGAATGGTCAATCCATTTTCTATTAGTAATTCCAGCTGCAAGGGACATCCCATAATAATTTTTATGCACTTCTGGGTAACAGGTTGATAGGTTTTTGTTTTATTTTAATAAAAACAACCCCTTTATAGGAATGTGTGAATAAAATGTGCAGTTGGCGATGCTTATTTATGCAAGGAGTCTCCAGTGTCAGCGCTTTGAAGCAGTACGCGACTTTAAAACAGAAGAATTTCTGAATCATTGCTGCATTTTATTTATTCATTTCAAGATTACATTCTATATGTCATGAACATTCCATCACTCACTCATAACCTATACCGCTTAAACCTGTATGCAGAGTTGCTGGGGGCCTGGATCCTATCCCAGGAGACTTAGGGCACGAAGTGTGGTACACCCTGGACAAGGTGCCAATCCATCACAGGGAATGTGATGGGAATACTGTACATACACACAGAATGGCAGTTAGCCTAATCTGCATGTTTTTGGACTGTGGGAGGAAACTTGAGTACCCACAGGAAACCCACCAAGAACGGGGAGAACATGCAAACTGCACACAGAGGTGGAAAGCAAACAAGGACCTTAGAGTGCAAGGAGACAGTACTAACCACTAAGCCACCATGTCACCTACATTCCATCACATTAAACATTTATTTTGCTTCCTTAACAGATACCATTAACTCATACAAAATGCTGCTGCTCAAGTTCTACCAGAGCATAAAACTCTAAAACTCTTAACCTTCCAATTAGTTAGAGAATTGATTTCATTGTGGTGTTTCTAGTTTATTTAAAAAATGGTCCTAAATACATATCTGACATGGTAATGGGAAATAAACCTAGTTTACACTACTGTACAGAATATGTACACTGATCAGCCATAACATTATGACCTAATATGGTGTAGGTCCACACTTTTCTAACTGGGTGTTTTGCCACACTTCTATAAGAACCAGCATTAATTTTTTCAACTATTTGAGCTACAGTAGCTCTTCTATTGGATCGGCACCTGGTTCAGTTGTTTGGAGTACTTATACGGTAGGTCCTAACCCCTGCAGACCTAAAACATCCCTTGAGATCTGTAGTTGTTTAATTCACTCTAATCCTTTTTCTTGGCCATTTTTCTGCTTTTAACACCTGACAAAATGTTCATTTGCTGCCTAATATATCCCACCCACTTCCAGATGCCATTGTAATAAGATATTGTAAGTGTAACTACTGTGACAAAAGGGCCAAATTGTGATATATATTAGCCTGTATGGTTATATAAGGTAATGAGTTATGTATTATCACAGTATCTGGTGACACTGAGCTAGTGAGCATGTCACCTACTGTAGCTGAGTATAAGCTTCCTTTTGTGGTTTGTTCCTCTAAAGGTTTCTTGCTTATACCACCTCAGGGGAATTTCCTTGACAGTGTCATCTTCGGCAACAAAAATTTTATCAGTTTCAGATATACATTTGAAATGAATACATTTTATTATTATGAAGATTTAAACTGATCCATTTCAAATGGAAACGTCTATATTTGTACAGTGCTGCTTTGTGACCATGCGCATAGTTAAAAGAGTTAGTAAAATGAGGTTAATTAGAGTAAACAAAATTGACTAATTGAATAATTTTTTATTTGTCTTTTTTTAGTTGTAAAGCATTCTGAAATGTGTGGTGAATAAAATGTACTATACTTCTCTAACATATCACTCTGCTTTGTGATCATGTGCATAGTTAAGAGTTATAGAAATAAAGTTGAGTTAATTGAGTTTAATGTTGTTGTTTTGTTTTGTGTTTATTTGTAAAGCATTGTGAAATGTGTGGTGTACGAAATGTACTATACTTCTATAATTTATATATCTGTGTAAAGCTGCTTTGTGACCATGTAAATAGTAGTAAAATCCACAAATCCTTTTTTTTTCTTATTTTATTTATAAAGCATTGTGAAACGCCTGGTGTATGAAGTGTCTTTTATTAATAAACTTTGCATTGCATTGCCTTGTTTATAATAATAATAATAATAATAATAATAATAATAATAATAATACAGTGTACACTTTTGAAAGTTTTCCCCTATGCATTGCTCTTGTATGACGTCAGAGCGCAGGTGAAGGGGAGGAGCTTGTATTTTGAACAGTAAGCGAATTCCAAGCAGAAGGGAAAGGATGATGATGTTACGTAACAACTTCTCACACCCACGTCGTCACCACCATCATTATGATGATCATCTTCCCTGTCACACTGCTCAGAGTCGACAGCTTCTCGCGCTTGGTGATGAGAGAGAACTGCTCGGAGTTTTGAGCCGGAATGAGCAGATGTGACCCCGCGCTCGGGGAGGTTTCGCTTTGAGTGACGCACTTTAACGCGTGAAGGTACCGAGCACAGGACCACCTGTCCGGGCTGGGATGAGATGCCATGAGAGATTTTTCATCCTCACAGGTCTGCTGTGTGCAGGGCTCGTGATCCTGACCTCCTGGCACGCCACGAGAGAAGGTACAGTGAGCGCGCGCAACTTCTGCTGCTCGTTCACTTTTTTCCTGTTACACTTCAAAAGGAGGCACGCGCGCGTCACTCGCTACAATGTCGCTCCATCTGTTTTCTAAACAACTCGGAAAACTTCTTAAGAGATCTTTAGTCATACGTCATACAGAATGACCTCGTGGCTGTTTGGAAGGGATTGAATGGGGTGATAGATGATAGATGTCTCCAGTCCTGGGGCGTCCTGCAGTCCTACACGTTTCTATAGATTGGGATGCTAAAGAGTAAAAGATTGCCCAACTCAGTTAAAGTGAGCCACAGCTTTCTGTCCATGGACAAATTATTCTTTCAATTTGAGTAAAACAACATCAACAACACCCATTTCCTGTACTGTATCTGGTGGCACTGGTTTGATATTTAATGCCATATGAGTATGTCAGACATGACATACTGTACTGTGTATCAGGCTACTGTGTATGTGTGTGTTTTGTTGTTGTTTTTTCACTTTGTTCAAGATATGTCAAACTGCGAAAGGAAATGTCACTCATGAAATCTAGACAAAAGTTTCATTAGAGGCTGTCTGAAGCGCTGAAGCTCTAGCTTCAAAGAGAGTGTATTGTATTCTGTAGGTGTGTCTGGCAACACTACAACCTTTGAACCTCATTGTAAGAACTTTATCTGACAACTGATTAAATTTAAAATGTCAATAGTGGACATAACCAAATCTATTATAGTGTACAACAGGCTACCTATTTGAGTCATTAAGTAGTCCAATCATTCCAATAGTGCTGATTATTCAGTATAACGGCACTATGGAAATGTCACACTTTGTATCACTTCAGTTCATTCCATTGGAAGGTGTCAAAAAAGTGTGTGCTATGGCCTGGTAGTATGCAACCCTTTATCCAGCTTTGGGAACTGTTTCCGTTTAAGGAGCAAATGTAGCTCGGTAGTAAGGCAGTGGTGTAGCTCAGAGGGTTAGAGTGCTGAGTTACGTTCAAGCCCCAGCTTCACCAGTTTGCTGTTGTTGCACCACCGAACAAGACTCCTAACGCTATTTAGCTCAAGGGGTGCTGTATCACGGCGGATCCTGCACTCTGACCCAAGTTATGAAGGAAGGATTTCACTGTGCATTAGTGTGTGTGTGTGTGCGTGTGTGTAACAAATAAAGATCTGGGTTAAAAAGGTAAACAGCATTTCTTCAACCATAATGTTTGCGGCTGAAACGTCTGTGGTTTGTTTTTAATAGAACCATTATATAAAAATCATTTGTACACTTGTAATTGTGCTGTTGTACTGAATCTCGGCCGGGTTATAAGGGTAAATTGCAGCCTTGCTGATGTTATTCAGTTTACATGCAGGTTTGCGAGCGTGACATTACCTAAATATCAGCCCTGCTAGAAAAACCGGTAGGCCTATTTATTGGCCGGTGAATGAAAGGAAGCTGTTCTACAACTGAATTACAGCTAGACAAGTTAACACAAGCAAAAAGTTTCAAATATTCGTACATGAGTTTAGCCATATCATAAGAAAGCTGGAAAATGGCTTTGCCTTTGACTGGCCCACTAGTGCACTATAGGATGTGTAATAGTCCAGAACTCTGGTCAGTGCACTAGATGGACAAACACCTTCAACACACTAGAAAGTGTATAATTAGGGCCCAAGCACTGACATTAGCACGATTACAAGATGATTATGACATCATCACTCTGATAATGTTGTATTATAGTGTTAATGTCATAAATGTACGATGGCCATTGTAGATGCGGACATATTATTGCACTAGTTTTGACGCGTATCTTTGGCTTGCCTTTTTTACCAACACGAAAAACTGAAGTCCAATGATCTCTTTGTCTCTTTTATTTTATTTTGTCAGCATCAAAGAATCAACACTTCATACAGTCATCTTGAGTAAATCCACTGTGGTTACAACACCTGTTGCTGTATCAAACGGTTCAAGATTTTCTTACGCATATAACAACACACTTGTTGTATATATCTGATTACGGTTAGCATACAGTCAAAAGCTTGTGTTTCCGTAGCCTTCCGCATCTAAACTGAACTTTCTATCATACGACAGTCATACAAATACATGTAATAGTGGAATGACATCACAGACCAACTTACGATTGTCAAAATGGACGCTTGACTAACAAATTCAAAGCTTATGGCTTATGTAATAAACTTAATGCTTAATGCTTAACTAATGAACAGAATAAGATAGAATAAAACAAATAAACACAACAACAAATACGATATGGCTCTTACAAGGCTCTTTATGGCTCTTGTTCTTCTAAGGATAATTTATTTATTTATTTATTACAAAAAATCAGCACACAGGTTTGAATCTGCTGCCATTAGGAATGAGCCTGTGCCAGGTGCTTGGGCCCGCTCATCGTTGCTTGCAATTGTACTATTAAAGATTGGAAGCCTAAACTTGGATGACCCCCAACTGCCCTCATTGTAGCCTAAGAATCCTGGCCTTATGCTTAACAAGCTGTAATTTTTGAATTACTGGAGCCTTCTTATCAGCTCGAACCAGTCGTCCCATTCTTCTCGTTCATCAAGAACGCATTTCTTCCTGCAGATCAGCTGCAAACTCTAGCATATTTTTTGTTTAAAAATTCCCTCCAGATATTTTCTAGTATTTCTGCTGACACTCGATTGGAATGTTTGGATAATGACATGAGCGTGCAGGTGTACAAGTGTCCCTGGTAATGAGAACAGCGAGGGTGTGTACAGCGTTAAGTATAATAACCTGTGTGTCACACTGCGCAAATGATAAGCATTTCGTGCTGTGAAAAGTGTAGTGCACGAGAGGTGATACCCAGTATCCATGTGTATTGTCCAGTAGTCGTTCATCTATACAAACACCCTGGTGATACACGCCTCCCAAAAAATCTATTTGCAAGTCTCGAATGTCATTGTTTGCATAGGCTGCGCGTTTCATTGTTCACAGCAGCATACAAACATTGACTCATTGTATATAAAGAATCAATCCCTAACATGAAACGCAGGAGGTGATATAAACTGAAGATTTTTAAGCAGGGAATTGCACTTTATGGAATGTTTCTCATAGACTTTGAATAGAAGTTACAAAAAAAGTTAAAAAGTTGAACATAAGTTTAGTATACGCATGTGATCGGCGAGGCCCGCGACAAACGCATCCGCTCCTTAGACAAACAACTAATTACAAGTTCTTCATGCAGCAATTTCAAGATTGCAACCCTGACACATACATCATTTGTGGAAAAGACACCGAGACCACCAGCAAACCTCAAGACCATTGTATGGCGAAAGCTGTAACATCATTTACTAACAAAAAAAAACTAACCCTAATGTATGAGCAGGATGATCTATAGTGGGCTGTGAAAACATTTACCGCAGTAGTGAAATATTTACACACAACTGATATGAGGAATCTAGTAGAATCAAGTGTTTCATCTATTCGATCTCCTGAAAGAAGAAAACGGATGATTTAAGGTTTTTTTTTTTTTTTGAAAGCTCTTCAAATCTGCTCTTCAGCTCGACCGCATGCAAATAACAGTATATGAAACTTGCTGTATACGTCTCCATCAGTCAGATGTTTGAATAAACCTGCTTATAAAATGCTTACCTGTTACATCATGCTTAATTAACTTGATGATGAGTTTTATATAATAAGCCTGAGTGCCTCATTTCTTCTACTTACTACTTATTTAAGGAAAAAACTATTTATTGGGCAAAAAAAAAAAAAAACAGGGTGTTTTCTATGTGTGTGTGTGTTCTAAGGGACGTTCCCGGACTTGTGATGAAGTTGCTGCTGAATGAAGGAACGTGTAAAACCAGTTTACATTTAGAGAAGCCGCAGTTTGAACAATGCTAAACTTTTTCAATGAGGTCGTATGTCCGTGAACGACGATCCCGAGAATGCCGAGGTGGCTCAGAGCACAGTGCACTCGTTCCCATGAACGCTGAGCGAGTGGAAAGTCTGTTTCTTGAAAATCGAGTGGCCAAGTTGCGTAAGAGATGAATCTGTCTGTGGGAAGTGTATATACTGTACACTTATTCACCAACACCACTTCCACATTATAGGAGCTCAGCTCGGAGACACATCCTGACCTCACTCCAAGCCATTTCTACCGGAGCTCCTTGGAGTCCAGCGTTTCTTAAGTGAAGCAGGGAGTCCGATCGTGGCTTAGGCATTTTTTATTAAGAAAACGTTCTACCTTGATGGTATCCCTGCACTAGTGAAACACTGGGATAAGTGCATTAGTGTAGCTGGGGATTTTATAGAGAAATAAAGGGAGTTTTTACTTTCATAACTGCGTTTTTTGTCATACGCCTATTATATAATATTCAGTCTAGGGTGTGATAGTTGCATGTATAATCACGACATAGCTCATGCTGTATGTGTTTAAGAATATATTAGCAATGTATTATCATCCTTGTGTCTATTTGGCTAAATGCGATAATTGTTGAAGAACATCAATCAAATTTAGAGCGTAAATGTTCATTACACTGTGTGTAGAGTGACTTGCATTACGTTATGGCTGATTCAGGCAGTGTTGGTGTGTTAGTCTTCAGAAAGAAGAAGTCTAACTTAGAAGCTAATGACAATAAAAGGGAAGTGGTAACTATCGCAGCAGTTAACAGAAGAAGAAGAAGAAGAAGAATATTCAATTATTTGTCACATGTACTTTACAGCACAATGAAATATCTTCTTCACATATCATAGGAAATATTCTCCAGTATTGATATTAAAATCAAGTTTTGGATGTTAGCTAACACACCCGACACTCCGTCACGGTCGCTGGGCCTGAGTCCTGGCAAAAATAAAAAAATCCTTAAAGACATTTTAACATTTCAATAATTTCACAAAAACGGCCTGAAATTTCTCTTTAAAATGTCAGGCCCGAATAACAGTCAGTCTAAATCCTTGCAATTCTTTTCACAAGTGTAATCAAGTTGTCACAACAGAAAAGCGTTCTCCTTACTGCCAAGTAGTTATTTAAAGAAAAGGAAAGGAAATTATATGAGTATCACCTGTCAATCATAGCAATGCTAGCCAATCATGTCCAGGAGTGAACTCATGTATGCAGAAGAGGGTGGAGAGTGCTTTGGACAGTGTGTTATTCTGCCACAATGTTGCAGCCAGGTTGTAAAGACATATTTGTTTAAAAAAAAAAAAAGAGAGAGAGAGAGAGAGAATATACACTACCGTTCAAAAGTTTGGGGTCACATTCTACAACAATACTGTGGATTTCAAACCTATAAAATAACACATATGGAATTAGGTAATTATGTAACAACAGAAACAACAGTTAGTTGTTATTTTAAGACACAGAGGTCGGCCTTTGTGTAATAGTTCCTGCAAGAACAGTATTGTCTGTAAGTGCATTTGCAAAATCCGTCCAGCGCCATAATGAAACTGTCTCTCATGAAGGCCGTCCCAGGAGGACGAGACCAAAACCTACCTCTGCTGCAGACGAGAAGTTCATTTAGAGTTATCAGCCTGAAAAATGACCAATTAACAGCAGCTCAGATTAGAGGCGTTATGAAGTCTTTACAGAGCAGAAGTAGCAGAAACATCTCAATATCAACTGTTCAAAGGAGATTCATGCAGCTTTTGGACGCCTTCAGCAAAACTTTACAATGTAGAAAGAAATAAACATCAGGAACCGTCATGGAGTTAGAAAGTGATCTATAACTTTTGAACGGTAGTGTATAATGTCATTCCATCTTTACGCAGAACTCTGTAATACTGTATGTTTTTATAGCTTCTAGTAAAATGCTATAAAAACCATCAGTGCCTTCTTTGTTCTTGTCCCGCCTTTGTGAACTAAATGAACACTGCTGTTTTTTATCTGATCTTTGTCTATGTCTGCAAGTGTCATATTAGGCAATGCATGACATCATAGCATGTGAACTCTCGTTTATCCTGCTAAGTAATGAGCACTTTTAGAAGAAAACATTTACGGATAAAGTCATGATAATGGACATTTTACTATCTGGGAATTTCTTTTTCAATGCATTATACAAAAAAGTAATTGTAATTAGTGTTTTAATACAGGTTTCAAAAGTGTAACAGCGCCTTTGCAGTATATTTAAGTCGTGAATAGAAAGGGAATCTTTCAAGCATGTGTCCGAATAATAAACACATACCTTTAAAATTAGTTTTAAAAGGAAAATTAACTCTTAAAACCTATACGATTTGTATGATAAAGTAACTATAAAAAATATCTATGTGCTCATATGGAAGCCAAATTTGGGTTTTTGTATACAGTATGTCGAGTAGAACGGAAGTTATCCTTACTTTTATAACGTGTAAATCTTTCCACTACCGGAATATTGGAATGATGTCGCAGGAATGTAGACGTTCAAATTATTACGTAGAAGACTTACATTAGTACATTATACAGTAGTGTTGAAGAATGCATACTGGGAGAATTGAAACCAGGGGACTTTTTAAGCTACAGCACAGACTTGTCAGGACCTGCAGGATTTGTTAATGAATTTGAGTGGAATTTGCGTAAACAAATTCAAGACTCACACTGGAACTTCCTTCACGTCTCTCGAAGGAAACGTGCTTTAGCTGTCGCTAATCCTGTTTGGTGGCTTTTACATGATAGTGGAGGCGGGTCGGTGGGAATTGGCGTATTGGTGAACAAATAAAAGAACTGAATAAAAGACTTTAAACATGTTAGAAGTAATAAATATGTCACATTTGTATTTTATGTTATTATGTTCCAGGACAGTCGTGTGTAAAAGTTAGTGCCCTTTCGTTTAATTCATCAGCCCTGGATCATCAGCAGGTGTGCAGACCTTTATAAAAGCTAAAGTTTTGGCAGTTTGCTGGTCTGGAGCATCCAGGTGTGTGTTAACATAATGGCAAGAGGGAAAGACATAAGCAATGGTCTTAGAGAAGCAATTGTGGTTGCACATCAATCTGGAAAGGGTTATAAAACTATTTCAAACAAAGCTTTCAAGACAGTTGCCGATCTTCCCAGAAATGATCTCTTCAGTCTAAAGAGAACACAGGAGCTGAGGTTCGCAAAACTGCATGTGAGCAGAACGCAAGACTTCTGGAACAATGTCCTGTAGACAAATGAGACCAAAGTGGATTTTAGCATTTTAGCGGAAAAAGACTGGTACCCAGTGTCAGAAACAGAGATGGAGGGGTGATGCTTTGGGCTTGTTTTGCTGTGGCACTTTTTTTTTTTTTTTTTACATAAAAACACATAGTGTAGTATTAAAAGAGGGGGCACTAACATTTACATATAACTGTATAAAAACATACTTTTAAAAACAGTACTGAGAATATGGACCTTTCACTTCCTAACTCCTATAGGTGGGCTTTTCAGACTTAACAGAACTACATGTGTCCCTCTTCTTGTAGGTGCGTCGCCCGAGCAATTCCACAGTGTTTACTGGAGGCTGCTAAGAGCTGAGCAACGTGGAGAGGAATTATCATACAAACTCTTTCAAATGCTGGAGAAAATCAAGAACCTAAACAACACTAACCTGCTAAAATCTAACCTGACTATCAGCAACTCCTCGGTTAGCTTCTTGAGCAACTCTTCGGGTAAGTAAGAGCGTGTACTGTACGATGTCTCAGAAATCCAGCCGGACATTCGAACCCTTAATTCAATTCAATGCAATTCAATTTTATTTGTATAGCGCTTTTAACAATTGTCATTGTCGCAACCCTTACCCTCTCACTCTCTCTCTCTCACTCTATGTGTCTCTTTCCCTTCTAGCTAAACAGCTTTTTCTCCCACTACCCTACATTCCCCTGTACCTGCCGCACCTCCGAGAACACCACGACAGCCTGCAGCCTAGAGTTCACCTTGGACATGGGCGGAGTCAGGGTCAGTTTCTGTCTCAGCTTGTGCTTTTTCTATCTTTGTCTATAAGGATTGAAAAATAAATAAATAAATAAACAAATTTATTAGCATTAGCAATGCATTAGCAATGGAAAGGCAGAAAGTTTGGATGGAGATCCATTAGATTAAATAAGATTCAGACTAAAATCTCCGACTGCTAACGATGCTCGTCTATATGCATCCAGTAAAGCATGACTCATGTTAGAGCTTCGAATACTGTAGCGGTAATGGCAAAATATCAACTAAAACCCAGTCAGTAAACAACAAAATATATCTTTATATCCTCAAACATGAAGATTATTTGTGTTTAAACATACCCAGTTTATGACATTCGTGAGCATCATTAGAGAATTTTCATAAAATACTCTTGACATCCTAATGGGTTTACTGATCCTAAGGTCAGAGGTTCAAGCCCTCGCACCGCCACCGATGAGCCGCAGCCCATTGAGCCCTTAATCCTATATTCTCCATGAATCCTGTATCCTGCTGACCCTGGGTCAGACCCCAGCATGCTAACTGGGATTATATGAAAAATAGAAATCAGTTTTACTGGAATAATCATCATCATCATCATCATCATCCTTTTAAAGGTCCATCAGAAATCATACGCATGCTTTAGTTCCAGGCAGCCGATGTCAGTTCCTGACAAACGAGCACTAGGATACGCTTGAAACGATCCAGGATTTGATCCGGAAGTTGATCCGTTGCCATGACAACATCTCACACTTCGGGTTATTTCCACAAACCTGGGTCGAGGGGAAACTACGCAGACCGATAAAACAAGGATGAAGCAGAGATCCCTGATTCGATCCTACGCGCCTCCTAGGCTCTGTATAGAGTTTCTCTTTGGGACCACAAGTAATGGCACCCTTCCCATGGACGATTTGCTGTAGTTTCCTGGAGTCACTGAGTTGTCTATAAATTACAGCCAGCTCAGTGCTATAGTTAGAATAAAGAATTGCTGTATAAATATTTAATATGGCATAAACTTTATTCATGGTATGTTCATAATCCACATAAAAAAACGAATGTCTAGGGTGGTTTTGTGTAGCCGGTGCCATGCAAATAATGGCTTATGATTCACCAGGAAGGTTCCTGCGAACTCTTTTCTTCCATTGTGTGAAGAACACAATCTAATGTCCTGACCTCGTCCTCTTTGTGTCTGTGTGTGTGTGTGTGTGTGTGTGTGTGTGATGTCCCCTTAGTGTCCTTAGTATTAGGGATCCCTACGGTGCGCAGACAGAAACAGAGTTATCTCATCAACACTATGAGCTCTCTTCTTTTCGACCTCACACCTAACCAGAAGAAGGAGATCCTCATCATCATCTTTGTCGCAGAGGTAATTGTTGGTTTATGATGTTTTACTGAGGTTTATGACTCGCTTTGAGGAATAACGCTGGTTTTTAAGACGAAAAGGATTTAATTTCTTAATGAACATAATCGTTTATATATACAACCAGAGTGAAACTACTTATAAAAATATCCCTGATCATGTTTTTATTATTTGCAACATACATCTTGTAAATACATTTCCTCAGCCACTGTCGTGTATTTTTCACCACAGCATTTGCTCAACAACATATTCTTATTGGTTTTTTAATTTTCAGACATCCTGCATACTGTGTGTTAGTGTATGGACGAAATAAAACATGTGCTGCAGGAAAAGAATCCGTAGACGTGTTTAAATAGACCCTAATATTACTGGTCCCACCATCTTTCAGGGACAGAGGTGGTGGAATGCGTCTCCTCTAGATGTCCGTACAGCTGTTAGGAAGATTGAGATTAAAAAGGTGAACATCTGGTTCGGTCATGATTCAAGAAAATCAGTCAATGTTGTATCATAAGGAACACAAAATTTTGTTATCATGGAAAAAAAATTATATCAAAAATATCTGATTAGTGCAGCCATGGACAATTATTTTTTAATGACACAAATATTAATTTTCACAAAGTCTGCTGTTTTTAGATCTTTGTGATGTTACTATAGTATACTGAAGTATAACTAGTATTGAAAGCCTTTATTAACAGTTACATTAAGTTTATGCAAAGAGTCAATTCTTGCAGTTTTGACCCTTCTTTATCATCAAGCCTTTATCGTCATGCCAACAGTAAAGCATCCTGAGACCATTCATGTGTGTAGTTGAACACAGCCATGAATAAAGCATCTTCCAAGAGTAACTTCTCTCAACCATCCAAGAAAGGTCTGGTGACGAACAGTGTTTTTGATGGAGCTCCTCTCCATAAGGCAAAAGTGATAACTAAGTGACTAACAAAACCTAGAAATATTACAGCAGGTCCGTGGCCAGGAACAAAAAGATCTTAAAACACTGAAGCAGCTGACTTTTTATAATTTATTTATATCTGTGTCATTCTCACAACTTTTGGCCGCGGCTGTATGAGGAGTGTTGGAACTTAAACTGCTCAGTAATGGCGCTTTTCCACTGCATAGTACGGCACGACACGGTTCAGTTCAGCTCACTTTTGGGGGGGTTTTCCACTGGGAACAGTACCGGATACCTGGTCCTTTTTTTAGTACCACCTCAGCCGAGAAAATCGTCATTACTGCGTCACCGAACTTGCGACACGAGACACAACAGAAGCGCTATATTTAGAACAGCCAGAGAAGGATCGCACGCACCTTTTTGTATTAACTAAA
Source organism: Channallabes apus (assembly GCA_030522415.1). Taxonomy (NCBI): domain Eukaryota; kingdom Metazoa; phylum Chordata; class Actinopteri; order Siluriformes; family Clariidae; genus Channallabes; species Channallabes apus. The sequence continues at coordinate 6,299,467 of CM060113.1, read as the reverse complement.
AATTTTCTTTGGCTGCCATCAGCTTCTTTTGAAACAAACTCCTTCGTCTCGCTGTTAAAAACATCCACATGCCGAGAATGAAGAACACCATGCCGTCGATATGCTCCATTGTTGTGTGTGTGTTTGTGGCGCGTTTACGATGATGTCACGGCAGTAGCGGCGCCGAGACTATAACGACACTTGAATAATCCCGCCCACTCTAAAGCGTTACTACACTGCGGGTGGAAGCGCAAGCCGAGCCGAACTGCGCCGAACCGAAGTGAGTTGAACTGAACCGTGCTGTGCCGCACTATGCAGTGGAAAAGAGGCATTATTGAGCTACGGTCTCCAAGCATCATTTGAAGAGTTGAGGGATTATTCAGTTTTTGCGAACGTACCGAACCTGCCGAACTTCTGGAACTTGCGGAACTCGTAGAACTTACAAAGCGATAATATTTTCAACCCCACATTTATGCTCTTTAGCAACACGTACTGCAAATGTCATTTAAAAAGAAGGAATAAAAATCCTTCTGTTTCAGTTACTCAGTAAAATATTGAGCACTTCCAGTTTTTTTTTTTTTTAAACAAAAACAAGCTAATGTTGTGCCTGGTGGGTGTTTTACATCTCCAGCTTGTGTAAACTGTGTATAGGTGTTACACACTGTTGGAACCTACAGTAGCCTAGTAGAAGTATTTTATTACTTTATGTGTCAGTTCAGCCATTTATCTTATCTATTTATCTTTATTTTTTCTCACTTTTCTAATTTCTGGTGTTTTTCTCTTTCTCTCTCCTTACAGACAGACCCTGCATTTGTAACCAGTGTAGCAAAAAGCATTGAAGAGAAGTAAGTCTTTTCATTTTATATAATATTATAATTTCCCAACAGTCGTGTGTACTGAGAGGGCTGGGCTGGTGTTTAATTCGCAGAAATACTCGCTCAGGCTTGTACTGTTTGCCACAAACAGGATTTTGTCAAGCATAGGATGTTGAAACCCACAAAAAACATGCCAGTTCATCTAGCAGTTATTATCTAAAAGGGCAGCATTTCCTATCACACCAGACACATGACTCGTTATTTAAGGATTTGAAATGTAGTGAGTATTGGCGGATCATCGTATATAGAATATTTAGCAGTTATTATGAATAAAATAGACTTTTGTGTCATACATACAGTACAGTTTGTCCCATCCCCTGCCTCAGCATGCCTGTACTGGAGTAAAACATTAAAACCCAAAACATTACACTCAGCATTGTGTCGTTTCCCCCTGTGCCGTCGGGGCAGCCCGGAGCCCTCGGGGCATGCCTACACAGGGCCTAGGGGGGGCATTTTGTCTGTTAGAGGCGAACCCTTTGGATTGTGGGGTGCGGCCTGCATGGATCAGACTTGTCAGTTTGTCTGGTGCATTCCAGGGGTGCTCGGTCTGATTGCGATCAGAGGAATTTGGAAGCCGGATCACCAACCTGCTGGACCACAGACTGGTCTGACAGTGAGATCAGACCGGACAGGCTGGCCTTCAGTCCCCACATGCATTGGGTGTCCACCATCTTATCAGCAGTTTATGTAATGGTTTATCAACTGATAATGTTTTCCAATTCTCCTGGAAGTGATTTAGTGTTGCGGCTGAATGCGGTATCCAATATTCATGTGGACATTTTTTGGCTGAGTGTTTGGTTTGTTGGTTTGTTTGTTGGTTGTTTGGATTGTTTGTTTGTTGATCGGTGTGTCAGTTGTTTGGTTTGTTGCTCCGTCTGTCAGTCAGTTGGTTTGTTGGTTGCTTTGTTGGCTGTTTTGTTTGGTTGTTCACCAGTCTCAGAGGAGGTTTGTGATTGTGACTTCACAATAATCTCATTTTGAAAGAAAGAAACAAATGAAAAGTTAAAGTACAATGAATTGAAAGTATTTATCTGTGAATTTGTTTGTGCCAGAAAACTACCAGCTTTTCTGCCTTGGATTTATCAGGAACAGCAGCATGGCAGAGATTGCTTAACACCATGTACAGTTCAACATTTCCTGTTGGTCCAGTTTCTCGGTGTATGATTCGAGACTAGCACTCATCATGTTCATGCACAATGTGCAGAATTCGTCCTTCGGTCCTCATCAGTGTCACTTTCTAACCACAGCAGTTCTGTGGCTTCTCAGTTACAGCAAATGTCCATACCTGATACCAGCTCGTACCTGCACCACACACACACACACACACACACACACACGCTACAAAATCAGTGCAGCAAAATAGTTTCTGGAGAGCATTCCACTGACGGGCAGGATGGTAAGCTGGTAAAAACGTCAGTAATTGTATAACTACATACTGTAGTACTCCTTATTATAGTGTATATACAGTACCAGGGCTTGACATTGGCACCCGCCCACCCGCCAAATGCGGGTAAAATTCGGCTGTGGCGGGTAAAAACTTTCATCTCACTAGCCACTTTGGCGGGTAGTTTATTCTTTGGTATGACAATATAGTTGCTGTATTTTTAGGTACGTCTCTATTTTTGTGAAGCTGCTTTGAGACAATGACCATTGTTAAAAGCGCTATATACATAAAATTGAATTGAATATTTTTAATATCAGAATGAGTTCAGTTGTACTGAATCTGTTTTGTTTTTTTTCAATGTCATGTGGTCATGTGGTAAGAGGCTTGAATTTAAGTTCAATAAGCAGAATATATTGTTCATGTTTGCATGTTTTTATATTGGGATCTTAACAGTACTGAATACTTGACTACTACTATAGTGATACAGTGTATGCTGTCATTTATAAGTAAATCTAGATATAACAAACATTAACGCATCATGGTGAAGAAAAAAACTGTGATTTTCTGGTAACAAAATTGTGGCGAGTAAAACGGCTGAATGGCGAGTGACTCCGGAAATCCACTAACCACATCGGCCAGTCAGCAAAAACGTTCATGTCAGGCCCTGGTGTGTACTGTAGGTATGTGTATGTAGGTATACAGTATGTATATTGTATTAAGTTGCATTGTGTGCGCATGTCTGTCTGTGTGAAGTTTTTCAGATGACGTGAAGTCTGGATTGGTGGAAGTCATCTCCCCTTCACCCTACTTCTATCCAAACCTGTCTAACCTGAAGGAGACGTTTGGTGACTCGAAAGAGCGAGTAAAGTATGAGCTCATACTTTGTCCCTTTGTTGTATAGAATGTTCTAGAATGTCTATATATGGAACAGCGTCTATTCATACCGTGTGTGTATTTTAGGTGGAGGACCAAACAAAACCTGGACTACAGTTACCTCATGCTGTATGCTCAAGACAAGGGGACATACTACGTCCAGGTGACCTACAGACCTCGCACACCTGCTGTCACATGACATCAATGGGGGGGGGGGCGTTAGCAGGGTGTGTGCTGTGTGCTGTGTCACCTTAGGGAGTGTTACACACACTCTTCTCCTCTCCACCCTTCTCTCTTTTTTTCTCTCTTTACTGCCTTTTCTTGCTTTTCTTATTTTTGTCCTTTTTGTCATATTTGTCTCTCATTACTTTCAATCTCTTTTTTTTTCTTTTCAAAATTTTTTCTCTCTTCTCTTTGCATATTTTTTTCTTTTCTCGGGTCTTCTAGAGATTTTTCCTCTTCTTTCCTCTTTTCTACTTTACATATTCTTTATATATCTTCTTGTTTTGATTCTCAGATCCCCTCGGTTCATCGCTTCATCTCCTCGACGCTCATTTTCTTCTTATTTCTTCTCTTTTTATGCCTTTTTTCTCTTCACTTCTCTTTGCACATGTTTTCTCTTCTTTTCCTTTTTTTCTCTTCTCTTCTTAAACAAATTCTTCCCTTCTTGTCTCTTTTTCATTGTCTTTTCTTTCTTTTCTTCTTAGTTTGTGTTGAATACTTTTCTCTCCTCTCAGCTCCACTCGTTCAGTCATTTCTGTCTCAGTTTCTCTTTTCAGTTTCCTCTCTTCTCTCCTCTCCTCTCAGCCCTTCTTTCATTTATTCTCTTCTCATATTTTCTCCTCTTTTCTAATACATTTCTCGCTTTTTCTCTTTCAGTAATTCTCTTCTTGTTTTTATTTCCTTTCCGTGTCTTTCTTTCATCTCGTCCGTTTTTTCTTCCTTACCTTCATTTTCCTCTCTTGTCTTATCACCCATTTTCTCCCTCCGTCTCATCTCATTTCTCTTCTCTCTGATACAGATATACAGAGGCCAAGATTTCCTCCTTCCTCCTCTTTTCTATGTTTCTCTCTTTTCTCTCTTCTGCTCTATCTTTTCTTCTTACTCTCAGGTCAAATCAAATTCAAATTTAAATTTTATTTGTCACATACACAGTCATACACAGTACGAAATGCAGTGAAATGCTTACACGACCGCCAGTGACCTTAAAAAATAAAATAAAAACTTGTACGTAAGGAATAAATATGAATAAAAAGAAATACTAAAGAAAATAAATGTAACTATTAAAATAAACTGTACAAATAAGGGCATGATACAAAATATTACAAAATATAGAAATATAGAAATATTTGAAAGTGGCAGTGGTTGTGCAAATAAAAAGTGACTTATTAAAGTGTCTTGTGCAACGGTCCAGATATATAAACAATCCTTGTGTTGTGTGTTAAAACACGGTGGCTCTACTGTTTTGAGAAGTACGAGTGCGTATTGTGTTGCTGTGTGTAGTCAGAGAGTGATGTGTGTGTGTGTGTGTGTGTGTGTGTGTGTGTGTGTGTGTGTGTGTGTGTGTGTGTGTGTGTGTGTTACAGCTGGAGGATGACATTGTGGCGAAGTCAGGATACAGTGAGGCTATAAACAAGCACATCATTACCTTGAACACTGAGCCATGGCTGTTCCTGGAGTTCTCACAGCTGGGCTTCATAGGTACGTCATAGGTATCTCTCCTCTCCTCTCCTCATGTCTCTCCTCATCTCTCCTCTCCTCTCCTCATCTCTCCTCTCATCTCCTCATCTCTCCTCTCCTCATCTCTCCTCTCCTCATCTCTCCTCTCCTCATCTCTCCTCTCATCTCCTCATCTCTCCTCATCTCTCCTCTCCTCATCTCTCTTCTCCTCTCCTCATCTCTCCTCATCTCTCCTCTCCTCATCTCTCCTCTCCTCATCTCTCCTCTCATCTCCTCATCTCTCCTCATCTCTCCTCTCCTCATCTCTCTTCTCCTCTCTCCTCATCTCTCTTCTCCTCTCCTCATCTCTCCTCATCTCTCCTCTCCTCATCTCTCCTCTCCTCATCTCTCCTCTCCTCATCTCTCCTCTCCTCATCTCTCCTCATCTCTCCTCTCCTCATCTCTCCTCTCCTCATCTCTCTTCTCCTCTCCTCATCTCTCCTCTCCTCATCTCTCCTCTCATCTCCTCATCTCTCCTCATCTCTCCTCTCCTCATCTCTCTTCTCCTCTCTCCTCATCTCTCTTCTCCTCTCCTCATCTCTCCTCATCTCTCCTCTCCTCATCTCTCCTCTCCTCATCTCTCCTCTCATCTCCTCATCTCTCCTCATCTCTCCTCTCCTCATCTCTCTTCTCCTCTCTCCTCATCTCTCTTCTCCTCTCCTCATCTCTCCTCTCCTCATCTCTCCTCTCCTCATCTCTCCTCTCCTCATCTCTCCTCTCATCTCCTCATCTCTCCTCATCTCTCCTCTCCTCATCTCTCTTCTCCTCTCTCCTCATCTCTCTTCTCCTCTCCTCATCTCTCCTCATCTCTCCTCTCCTCATCTCTCCTCTCCTCATCTCTCCTCTCCTCATCTCTCCTCTCCTCATCTCTCCTCATCTCTCCTCTCCTCATCTCTCCTCTCCTCATCTCTCTTCTCCTCTCCTCATCTCTCCTCATCTCTCCTCTCCTCATCTCTCCTCTCATCTCCTCATCTCTCCTCATCTCTCCTCTCCTCTCTCCTCATCTCTCTTCTCCTCTCCTCATCTCTCTTCTCCTCTCCTCATCTCTCCTCTCATCTCCTCATCTCTCCTCATCTCTCCTCTCCTCATCTCTCTTCTCCTCTCTCCTCATCTCTCTTCTCCTCTCCTCATCTCTCCTCATCTCTCCTCTCCTCATCTCTCCTCTCCTCATCTCTCCTCTCATCTCCTCATCTCTCCTCATCTCTCCTCTCCTCATCTCTCTTCTCCTCTCTCCTCATCTCTCTTCTCCTCTCCTCATCTCTCCTCATCTCTCCTCTCCTCATCTCTCCTCTCCTCATCTCTCCTCTCCTCATCTCTCCTCATCTCTCCTCTCCTCATCTCTCCTCTCCTCATCTCTCTTCTCCTCTCTCCTCATCTCTCTTCTCCTCTCCTCATCTCTCCTCTCCTCATCTCTCCTCTCCTCATCTCTCCTCTCCTCATCTCTCCTCATCTCTCCTCTCCTCATCTCTCCTCTCCTCATCTCTCCTCATCTCTCCTCTCCTCATCTCTCCTCTCCTCTCCTCATGTCTCTCCTCATCTCTCCTCTCCTCTCCTCATCTCTCCTCTCCTCATCTCTCCTCTCATCTCCTCATCTCTCCTCTCCTCATCTCTCCTCTCCTCATCTCTCTTCTCCTCTCTCCTCATCTCTCTTCTCCTCTCCTCATCTCTCCTCATCTCTCCTCTCCTCATCTCTCCTCTCCTCATCTCTCCTCTCCTCATCTCTCCTCTCCTCATCTCTCCTCATCTCTCCTCTCCTCATCTCTCCTCTCCTCATCTCTCTTCTCCTCTCCTCATCTCTCCTCATCTCTCCTCTCCTCATCTCTCCTCTCATCTCCTCATCTCTCCTCATCTCTCCTCTCCTCATCTCTCTTCTCCTCTCTCCTCATCTCTCTTCTCCTCTCCTCATCTCTCCTCATCTCTCCTCTCCTCATCTCTCCTCTCCTCATCTCTCCTCTCATCTCCTCATCTCTCCTCATCTCTCCTCTCCTCATCTCTCTTCTCCTCTCTCCTCATCTCTCTTCTCCTCTCCTCATCTCTCCTCATCTCTCCTCTCCTCATCTCTCCTCTCCTCATCTCTCCTCTCCTCATCTCTCCTCATCTCTCCTCTCCTCATCTCTCCTCTCCTCATCTCTCTTCTCCTCTCTCCTCATCTCTCTTCTCCTCTCCTCATCTCTCCTCTCCTCATCTCTCCTCTCCTCATCTCTCCTCATCTCTCCTCTCCTCATCTCTCCTCTCCTCATCTCTCCTCTCCTCATCTCTCCTCATCTCTCCTCTCCTCATCTCTCCTCTCCTCATCTCTCCTCATCTCTCCTCTCCTCATCTCTCCTCTCCTCATCTCTCTTCTCCTCTCCTCATCTCTCCTCTCCTCATCTCTCCTCATCTCTCCTCTCCTCATCTCTCCTCTCCTCATCTCTCCTCTCCTCATCTCTCCTCATCTCTCCTCTCCTCATCTCTCCTCTCCTCATCTCTCCTCATCTCTCCTCTCCTCATCTCTCTTCTCCTCTCCTCATCTCTCCTCTCCTCTCTCCTCATCTCTCTTCTCCTCTCCTCATCTCTCTTCTCCTCTCCTCATCTCTCTTCTCCTCTCTTCTCTTCTCTCCATTCCTCTTGTCTTCTATTCTTCTCTTCCTGCCTTTTCTTGCGCATCTTATCTTATCCTTGTACCTTTTCTCTTCTTTTCTCTATGCATCTCTTCTATTCTCATCTCTATCTTTGCTTTCCTCTTTTTCTCTCTTCTTTTCTTCTCTCTTCTCTTGTTTTTTTCTCTTATATTTTCTCTTCCTCTCTTCTCTCCTCTCTTCTTCTTTCCTTTTTTCTCCTCTCCTCTCTACTGTCATATTCTTTTTTCTTCTTTTTTCTTCGTTTCTCTCTTTTCTTCCCTTTATTTCTCTTCTCTCTTCTTCTCATCATATTTCTACCATAATCTCTTTTCTTCATTCTTTCTGTTTAATTTTTTCCTACTCCCTCATCTCTCCAGCTCTGCTTTTCTCTTCTACTTTTCACTAATTTCTTCTTGTCTCCTCCATGATTTCTCTCCTTTCTCATACTTTTTATGATCTCGTCCTTCCTCAGTTGTCTCTTCTCTTCTCTTCTGCATCTTCTACCATCATTTTCTCCTCTCCATTTTGGTTCTTTGGTCTCTTCTCATCCTTTCTCTTCTCACATTTCCTCCTGTTGTGTCAGATCTTTTCAGGTTTGCGTTCCAACCCGAATGCCGTCAGTAGTCACGACACCAGCCTGGTAGATTTCGACCTAGTTTTAACAAAGCAGTAAACATATCTGATACAATGGGAGAAATCCTTTTCTTTTACAAACAGAACCTGAGAACATGAACACACAAATACAAACACACACACACACACACACACACACACAGAGGGAGTGATCGAAACAGAGACACAATCCTGGTTTCGAGGTTCACAAACCCATGTGCAGTTCCACGGTGTGTATCGACACCACCAGTGTTCTGAAACGGATACGTGTGATATGAATCGAGCAGAAACACTCGGACGCGCCCTGACACACAATACGCTTTCCCTTCCTTTACAGGGAAGCTTTTCAGAGCTTCGGACCTGCCCACTATTGTGGAGTTCTTTTTGATGTTCCACAAGGATAAACCCATCGACTGGCTGCTGGATCACATCCTGTGGGTCAAAGCCTGTAACCCTGAGAGGGACACCGTAAGACAGTTTAACGTTTTCTTCTTTCAGTTCCAATACTAGAGGGTAAAGGATATGACTGTTTTCATCATTAAACCACTGGATGATATTTTGTTACTTATTAGTTAGGACCAACTAACCAGCTAGCCTGCGCAGACAACCGCTAGTTAGCAAAACATTAAATCAGGAAGTAGTTAAAAGAGAGGAATCTTAGCATCGGGACTGTGAGTGTGTACGGGATGTCAGAGATTCGTTCTGTGCAAACTGACGTTCTGTGACACGGAGGTCGTGCGAAAACTTACATTAATCGGGATAAATTCTAAGGATGTGAATCGCCAGGGATCACCGATGCGACATTATCATGATACCCAGGTGCCGATTCTAGTTCTGTAGCGATTCCGAAAGTATCACGATCCTACAGTATATATATCCCAATATTTATTTATGTATTTATTTATTTAGATTTTTTTTTTTTTAAAACAGCAAATAATTTGCTCCTACCACACAGTGCTGCCTTCCAGCGTGTGAATGGTTTAGAGTGTGCCACCTGTAGGAATTTAAGGGGACTGCAATATATTACCATCATAAATATAAACTAATTTACATTTGTAAAAAAAAAAAATTATAATAATAATAGGGGATTCTGGATTTTGTGGTAAAACATGAATTGCAACACAGAAGAATCATTCATTCATTCATTCATTCATTTTCTATACCGCTTAATCCTGTGTTCAGGGTCGCGGGGGACCTGGAGCCTATCCCAGGAGACTTTGGGCACTAGGCGGGGTACACCCTGGACAGGGTGCCAATCCATCGCAGGGCACACACACATACACACACTCACACACCCAATCACACACTACGGGCAATTTGGGAACGGCAATTAGCCTAACCTGCATATCTTTGGACTGTGGGAGGAAACCGGAGTACCCGGAGGAAACCCACCAAGCACGGGGAGAACATGCAAACTCCACGCACACAGAGACAGGAATCGAGCCTGGCCGGGGAATCGAACCCAGACCCTGGAGGTGCAAGGCGACAGTGCTAACCACTACACCACAGCTAACCACTACACCACCGCGCCGCCAGAAGAATCACTGAATTGTTTTTTTTTTCACATAAAATAAATAAATGTTGAAATTCTGTTGTTTTGAGGTCGTACTTGTGACTTATTGGTGAAGTGGTGGCTCAGACGGTTAAGGCTGTGGGTTACTGGGTTACGGTTAAGCCCTTGAGCAAGGCCCTGAACCCTATCTGCTCTAGGGGGCGCTGTATTCTGGTGACCCTGCACTCTGACCCAAGCTTCCTAACTGGGATATATGAGAAAATCTTTTCACTGGGCTCTAAAGTACATTTTTTTCGCCAACATCATTTTATCATCAAAGTCAATCCGTTGTTCAAGAACAACATTGTGTTTTGATCGGACCTGATAATGTCAGCGTCCTACAATGTTAATGATTCTGCTGCTAAAGCGACCACTAGGAGTGAACATTTCAGGTCGCTGGCCTGTAGAGTTGGAAGCCATTATGAAAATCTTGCCAGTATCCAGGATATACAGAACAGTAACGCGCTATAATGTTCGAAACAGGTCAGAGACTAATGTTCGTCTTTCCAGATATCATTTATTACTGCTTACTTGTTATCATGCAGGGTGCCAATAATTCTGCAGTAAGTCTGGATTAAAATAACATTTTGGTGTTGAAAAAAAATGACAAACATTTATAACTTTGGAAAGATGTAAAGGTCTCTGCGCATGAAGCTGCTGTGAGAATGAGACGTGTGTATGTCTGAGATTAAACAAACTGGATTAAACAAACTGGATTAAACAAACTGATTAAACAAACTGATTAAACAAACTGATTAAACAAATGCTTTCCTTCTGCTTTACAGAAACACTGCAACGCTGAGAAGGCGAAGCTGAAGCGCACGATCAAGCCCTCGCTGTTTCAGCATGTTGGGTTGCACTCCTCTCTGGCCGGCAAAATACAGAATCTGAAAGTGAGACTTCTTCTCTGATCACACGTTTCCATGCACTTTAAGGTCGAGTCATTTTTAAGGAGTCATAGTCACATGTTCTGCACGCTCAGTGCACTCTCCATAACAAGCTATATAACCTTCTCAAACAACGATATTATATCCATGGTGTACAATACAGCTCTGGGAAATAATTAAGAGAGCAGTGCATTTTACTCCAGAAAACGTCAGGAATGTCATCAGGAGTGAGATGGAGGGTCACAAACCATGATGCTAAGCTGAGCTGTTTGCTTTTATGCTAAATGAGTGGTATAAAGTTACCCAACAGCAACGTGAAGAACTGGGGGAGAGCCAAAACTTATGAAAGCTGGAATTACGAATTGCACCAAATACAGATTTCTTAATGTTATTGAGCCAAAAGATTTCTTTGATTTCTCTGCAAATCCTGCATGACCTTGGGTTATTTTGATGTGTTGTGATGATGTCATTTCCTTTACATATACACCCTAAATAACAACAGGTATATTTTGAATTCAGGTGAAAATTTGTCAGCAGTACACAAAAAAATTTATTTCACCAACACATGCAACTGTAAGAAAAAAAAACATAAGAAACTGATTATTTTGCAGTGGTCTCTTAATTTCTTTTCCAGAGCTGTAGCTTCCTTCATTCCATCTAAAATCCTTTACACTCACTGTATGTAACCCCTTCCCTGTGTACTGTTTACATTTGTAAATTATTTTGCACTGTGACAAACGTACTTCTGGTTAGATGCTTTCTGAATTTCGTTGCCTCATACAGTACCATAACAGGTGGCACGCTAATGACTTAGCGGTTAGCACTGTCAAGGTCACTGTCAGGGTTCGATTCCCGCTTCTGTATGTGTGGAGTTGCATGTTCTCTCCATGGGTTTCCTCGTTCGGTTTCCTCTGGGTAATCTGGTTTCTTCCCCCAGTTCAAAGACATGCAGATTAGGTTAATTGGCGGTCCAGAGTGTACCCTGCCTTGTGCCCAAAGTCTCTTGGGAAATGCTCCATAAAGATGATGAGATAAGATAACATGTGCAATGACAGTAAAGTCGAATTTAATCTAATCTAATGTTAATCTGGAGATAATGCTCAGTAATTATGAATCAGTTAGTCGATCCTGTATGTGTGTGTGTGGTGTTTTTCAGGATAAAGATTTCGGGAAGCAGGTCCTGCATAAAGCCCACCAGAACCCGCCGGCCGAGCTGAGCACCAGTCTGAAGCACTATCAGGGCCATACACTGGACAGGGCTTATCAAGGTCAAGACTTCCTGTGGGCTTTCTCACCCAATAAAGGAGATTACATTCTTATCAGGTTCTACACACCTCAAACTATTAAAAGGTGAGAGCGCCACGTGAGCATATTCATGTCTAGTGAAGGAGGTGTGGCTTTTGTGCCTCTTCCGACATTCAAGCAGGCTTGGCCTTTGTCAATGGCGGCACACCAAAATAGAAGTGACCTTTGTGCCTGACAGTCGCAGTAAAAGAGAGATGTGGCCTTTGAGTCAGATCAGTGAAGGAGGAGTGGCCATTGTCCCAGTCAGTTTGGTAAAGGAGGCGTGGCCTTTGTCTGTGTCAGTGGCCTGATGTCTTTATCAGTATGGTTCTTGTCAGTTGACCGTTTCTAAAGTGATCTAGGAAGAAGGTTGACTTATGTGAGGCCGTTATGCCGTTCTCTCCACGTGGAATAAAAATACTTGTCCAACACTGATTTTACTCCATTTACACTCATTTACATTATTGCAAACCTGCATGATATCAACGTCTTCTAAAATTTAAGGCCATGTTAAAACCAAGGGTTCTCCAATCGATCAAATTCAGCCAATAATCAGTAGATTTTTGTCAATCGGTTTTCACTCAACTGGCCGATCACATAAACCCGATACTGTTGCGATGCCACCAAATACACGAGTCGACAGCATGCCGTCACCAGTCTAGGAAAGTTGCCATGTCTCTTTAAAAGACGTAACATTTGAAATATGCAAAGTTTTGCCAAAGCAAAACAACGTGAGGGAACATCTGCCCTAAGCTTTAACACAACAAACCTTATTCGCCACTTAAGAACAACGAGCGTGAATAATTTGAGTATGAAAAGTTATGTTTTTTTAGGCAGCAGCTAAATCTTTTACGTCAACCCTCACTTAACCACCTACAGTAGAAGTCCTCAAAAAGCTTGCTGAGAGTAGGGCGTTGTCACACGAGGGCCACCGGCATCGTTTCAGAGAACACTTTGACCCCCAAAATCATGTATTAGGTTCATTTTGATCAGTGAGAACACAATCGTTCCAGACTCGGATTGAATCAGATATGGACGCCATCGCGTCTGAGAATAGGAGTAGATCGCTTTTGAGACATGACGTCATCAGTGCCCCGTCTGTGTCCCCCGAAATCGCATCCCCTGACCTACACAACCAGCGTTAGCGCAAAAAATCAACTCCTTCATTCTCTTCTTCTCTTCTGTGTCTAATGGCGGCTCACAAACCAAATGGGTTCACACTGCCATCTGCTGTATCGGAGGGTGTACATGCACAGGTATACCCGAGTATGGAGCACAAAAACAATGTGAACGCTGGGCAATGAAGGAGTAAGTAGGAGCATGAGTTCCTGAGCGCGGTACAAATTCCGTTCAAGCTGTGATTGAGGCGACCCCGGGGTGACCTTACCGCTCTGTCAAATCAAATCAAATCAAATCACTTTTATTGTCACATCACGTTACTGATATACTGGTACAGTACATGTGAGTGAAATTCTTATGTGCAAGCTACACAAGCAATAGTGGTGCACAATTATAAGAATAAATATGCATATGGATAATACAGTAGTATTAATATTATGCAAGTATTAAAAAAGAAATATATATATATATATATATATATATATATATATATATATATATATATATATATATATATATAAAATAAAAATTCAATAAAAAAAGTGAATACAAGTATACATATACAATATACATACATGTATACACATCTATATATATACAGTACATACATATATCTATATATACACACGCGCACATATGCATACATGTACATACACACACGTTTGTGAGAGTATGTCTACTTGTGTATAAATGTATAAGGAATGTCCGCAATGAATGTTGTGCAAAAGGCAATTATGTGCAGTATGGAGTGCAAAGTGTCATAGTAACTATAAAGTGACAGTGTAAAGTGACAGTATGGTGTCTATGAAGACCTATTGGTCAGTGTTCAGCAGTCTGATGGTTCGGAACTGGATGTGCTGGTTCTGTCCATGTATGTGGACCGACAGTGAGAAACTGTCCAGCACGGTTACACACATTCTGGATGACAAGAGGAACAGATTGTCTCTTAAAAAAGCAGAAATTCAGATATTTCTAAAGAAATTCTGTTCTCGCTGCTTATTAATCAGTAGCCATGATCGACTCACCAAATACAAAGTTATTTAGAAACGTTTGGTGCAGAAATTCCCAGACGCAGCCTTGTTCCCTGTGCTGCATGTTATAATGAGTGAATATCGCATTCGAGTGTGTGTGTGTGTGTGTGTGTGTGTGTGTGTGTGTGTGTGTGAGCGCCAATTGATGCTCGTTAACTACGTAATGGAAACGTTTTGCTCTTTGGTCGAGCACAGGCTATTGTATCGGTTTCAGTTTCTTTATAATCTACATGAAATAGTTAGAGAATGGAATAATGTTGCAAATGTTGCCTTCCAATAAATAAAGGTTTTACATTTCTGATGCTTTCTCAGATCTTGATTATAATGAATATTTGTGCACTGCTGTTCAGAATAGTTTTTGATTTTTCACTGATATAAATAGTAAATAAATGAATAAAAATACTACACAATAAATAGAGCACTTTAAATGCCAGATCCCAATAACCCAACCCACACACACATGCACACACACACACACACACACACACATACCCGTGATTAATCTTGCTAACTCTAGATTGTAACATTTAATCATAGGCTTATGAACTCATACTCCAGAGATTGCAATACTGATAAATTTTTTTTTGCGTCCAGCATATTTTAAAGTCATGCCTAAGCAAAACGTCTTCCTGTTCAAACCGCACATTAAGCACATTTGAGTTGACCTCTCTTGTAGAAACCACATGATGAACGTGAGGACGAGCAATGAAACAATGACAGAGGAAACGCTTCAGCATTTAAGTCAGATGTTTCGAAAGCAGTTCTGTCTTTATTTAAACATCTGAAACCGTATTTCTTCTGAAAGGTGTGTCCCAGCAGCCCGGGATCCGTCTCACAAAGAGCGACAAACCGTAAAGAGTAAACCTAGCAAATTTACTTCTCCAGACTCCCTGGAATTACAGTATTTACCGAAGCGCGTGTGTGTGTGTGTGTGTGTGTGTGTGTGTGTGTGTGTGTTACAGTAAACCAGAGATCAGACTGTTCTTTTGACATTTCAACTGAAAGCAAGAGGAAACAAGCGCTAAAGGGGCGTCCCATGGGTAGTGTTTCTCTTACTGCAGATCGTAATCACAATCACTGAGTCGTGAACGTATAAAGCAGTGACATCCGCGAGGGCAGGACGTGCACTGCTAGCAACAGCAGAAATCAGTGGGGGTTTCTCAAAGGATGTTTCTGGCAGTAGCATGTTAACAAATAGCCAATTAATTTGGGCCATCTCTGATTTAAAAAGCAAAACATGAGATGGAGATGAATTAATTTGTAGCTACACTCAAAAATGTATTGTAAGAAATGCAGCTTTTATTTCTTGATATTATGTCTATCTTCCTACAATAAGTGAAGTTTGTTCTGCAAGTCTACCTAATACTGTTTAATAGGTTAATGAAATATGAGTGAACAATTTATTTTTGTTCCACTCAAACATGCTGTTTGGCCAAAAACGATTGCACGTTCCAAGGGTTCATTCAGAACCTTTAGCTTTGATTACGGTGCACAATGTGGTGGCCAGTTCATGTATGAAAATGACTCCACATCCTATAATAACCTGGTCTTTCAGTACATTCAGGTCGTCAGCTGACTACATTTTATTGCCAAATAACATTTACCGAGTCTAGACTTGGCCAGTTGACGAGGCTTGTATACAGCGGCCACTATGCACGATCGCTCTGAAATAGGATCTGGACTCATCAGATCACATGACCTTTTTCCATCACGCCAAAAGTTCAATCTTTATGCTCCCTAGCACTCACTCACTAACAAGTGGTTTTCTTATGGAAACACACCTGTTTAGTAACAATCCTGTGAGCCCTCATCACATTATGTGTGTGTGTGTGTGTGTGTGTGTGTGTGTGTGGGGGGAAATGCTTTTAATTTCATTATTATTAAACACCGCTCTGGTTTATTAAATGCGTAAGTCACCCAGGTTGATGTTTCAGTGCTTTACAGCTTTACGTTTTAAAGGGTTCTTAATTCATTGTTAGTCATTTAAAATCTCCTTAGTTGTTTTCTTTGCTTGATGCAGCCCAATAATTTAACCCATCTGAAATGTTGACTCTTTTTTATTTTATTTTTTTTTACTTGAGTGCAAACTCTGTGCTTAAATTTAAAATGTTAATACGTAAATCATGTGATTTACAACCTAAAAGTCACTTTATGTTAAAATCATATGACAGTAATTAAATTAGCATAAACATTTCTGCTATTTGAGGATGAAAGCTTTTTTATTGTTAATTGTGTTTAAGCTAAAAACGATGGAAGATTGGGTTGAAATTCTGGTTTAACTTTCCCAAAGGAACATTTTAAAAAGGCAAAGTATTAAACAGCTAATACAGTTTATAGCTGCAGAAGTATAAATCTACCTTTGTTTTCGAAAATCCCTTACACTTATAGCCTGAACTACTACTGTGAAATTTCTAGCAAAATTCTAGCTAATTATTGTTATTGCTATCGCTTACGTAACGTAAAATAACACTAGTAATAGATCAGTGCAGCACAAGTACTATACTGGATCTAAGAATTCATTCATAAATATGGTTTCTTTTAAATAACATTACGGAGTTATGTTAAAAAATGTCATTGTTATTGAACATTATATTGTTTCATATTAAACATTGTATGTTGGGTGTTTAAATGATAAAACCGTCACTAACCTGTCACCTTGTGTATGTATTATACGTGTTTGTAAATGTAGAATGCTATATTTAAGGACACTTTATTTTAAAGGAAGTGGCAGGTGTGTTTTTGTTCTAGTTTGGTATTTGCTTTCCCTTTCTCTTGTACATTTGCGCCATGCATGATGTTCCAAAAAATGAGGAAATAAGCTAAATGAATTGCCAGTAAAATTCATTCATTCATTCATTCATTCATCTTCTATACCGCTTAATCCTGTGTTCAGGGTCGCGGGGGACCTGGAGCCTATCCCAGGAGACTTCGGGCACTAGGCGGGGTACACCCTGGACAGGGTGCCAATCCATCGCAGTGCCAGTAAAATGTTTTTAAATAATGTGCTTTGTACCGTAATCGCTTAGTAGCATGACATAAGGAATGCTGTTAATCTCAAAATCATTTCTTCTGTTGCTAAATGTTATGACTTTAGATGACTTTTTCAGATAATTTTTTTATTATTATTATTATTTATTTAAAAACATATTGATACTTTTACCATGACGTGACATCTCAACCGTTTGGAAGGGGCATTTACGGGGATCATAACAAAGGGAAATAAATAAACATTGTTTTTATTATTGCCCTATAATATATAAATGCATATAATAATAAGATATATAAATACGTATAAAGTATATAAATACGTATATAAATAAGTATATAAATACGTATAAAGTATTTATAGTAATTCATTAGTTAGTAGTTGATTAATTAGAACTTGTCCATATTCGTGTTATGTGTTGTCATGATGTCCGCAGTGTACATGATTATCTACTTTTGAAGGATTTATATTTCGTCTTCCTTTGCTGGCGGAGTGTATTAGCGATTAGTTTGTTGGGATGAAACAGGGTGTTTATAAGCTGTTCTTGTTTGCACGGTCACGCAGAGAACACCAAGCCTTCTCATGTCTATGAGTTGCAACTTTTTTAATAATCGGTCTTTTAGTCTTATCTCTGATGTGTTTATCGGTTATGACTTGTCGGCTTCAAGGACGTTACTTGCACGTTGTTACTGCAGAATTTGACCCCTGAGGTATTTTTGTCACTTTTTAATCAATACTAATCCTGTTTTGTGTGTGCGTGTGTCTAGGTACCTCTTCAGAAGTGGAAATATCGAAGTGAATGGAGATAAGTTTTACAACACCACCGTGGAGGTGCTTCCCAGTGATGTAGGTACCGATCGTCTCACCCACGCGATCTAGCATCCCAGTGTGTGTGTGTGTGTGTGTGTGTGTGTGTGTTAAATCAAGGTGGGGCCCAAATTTCTCTTTGACGTTATGAGAACCCCCCCCCCCCCACA
The DNA here is from genome assembly GCA_030522415.1 of Channallabes apus. Lineage (NCBI taxonomy): Eukaryota > Metazoa > Chordata > Actinopteri > Siluriformes > Clariidae > Channallabes > Channallabes apus. The sequence continues at coordinate 6,281,589 of CM060113.1, read as the reverse complement.
CACACACACACACACACACACATAAGAAAACCTGTTTTGTTTATTTCTTTATTTATTTGTATGTTAAAACCGTAGCTTTTACTTTACAAAAGTAATAATGTATTAGTTAATTTATTCATGATTTTTTATCATAATTCTTAATTTATTAATGATAAGGTTAGGTAAGACTTTTAAGAGTAGTGTATTATTCATTAAGCTCATTAATAATTTTGTCAATAGACAGACCCCATAAGGACATTAAGCCCGTGTGTGTGTGTGGGTGTGTGTGTGTGTGTATGTGTGCGAGTGTGAGAGTTTGCGTGTAAGTGAGAGTGGGTTAGTGTGTTGACTTGATACACTCGAGTGCAATTTCCTCCCACACAGAGAGAGACACAAACACACAGCACAGACAGCGTGTCTGTGGTTCCAGGACACTTCCTGTTGCAATTATAGGTTCACCCAAAGATGTGAACATTTATACTTTCGGTTGCCGCCCAGATTCAAAGTGTGTGTGTGTGTGTGTGTGTGTGTGGTGTGTGTGTGTGGTGTGTGTGTGTGTTTCAGATCTCTGTAAGGGAGCGTGTGGAACAGGGACTGCTTCCATGTTGCAAACTTTCTGATGATGGCTTCATCATAATAGGTATCGTCATTTGTTTCACATTTTCTTTTTTTTCTCATTTATTTCCAGGTGTCATTTCCATGATACAAGGATTTAATTGGCTCCTTTAGATGTGAGCTGAGATTTACCGCAGTTTCCACACTATAAACTCAACACACGTAAATATGTTAAAGGGGAAAAAATTATGCATTATGGAAAGTGAACTTAAATGCATTTAATGTTTGTTCACTTGTTTTTTTTAATCAAAGGAAAGCATTTACATTTATGGCATAAGGTCTTGAACTTTGAACTACTTAAACTTTTGCTTGCTTCTTCAAGAATTCCGCTGATTTTTTTGTTCCTTTCTCCATATCCATGATGCAAGTTATGTTACTACAATAATACATAGTACGCTATGATTATTAGTCACAAATTTGTCATCATGGAAATGATTCATTAAAATTAACCCTTTAACAATCTGCCCAATTTTTTGGTAAAACTCTCAATCACTGTAATCGAAAAATCCTCTCAAACTTAATCTGAATGAGCCATCTCTACCATTTGGTTGAGCTATGCTAGACAAATCTACTGCATGACTCTGTGTCTTTAAATATTATGCCTTTTTAAATGGGTTTGTTGAATGACATGAGACAAACAGTGGATATGATAAGACAGGTGGTTTTTTTGCTGTTCCACCACATAAACTCCATTTCACTTATCGTGTATTTATTTTCGTATTTAGGGACTTCAATTTGAAACCGTCCTAAATTAGTCTTTGATCGGTTGAATTGCTACTATACTACTGCCTTGTTGTGATCTGTTCTGTGTGCTTTAGTTTGTGGTTTGCTAATTATTTTTACAATATGTTTTTGTAAATAAATGTCATCATATGTGTTTACTCCATGCCCTTGATTTACAGTGCATACTCTAGCACTTATAGTCTTATTGGTATTTGTAAGTATATCGATACTTTTACCATGAAGTGACATCTCAACCATTTGGAAGAGACTATTATTATTATTATTATTATTATTATTATTATTATTATTTGGAACTTCTTTATTACTGCCCCAAATAAATAAATAAAAAAATGCATTGCCTTTAATGATGTTAAAAGGTTTATAAACAAGTAAAACAAGTTCTGATCTGAGAGCTACGTAACAGATCCTGTTTGGTTACAACGCAGGAACATTTCAGGATCACTGACAACATACAGTAGCTGAAGGCTTGGCCTACAACTAAAACAAAACCTCTATTAATATTTTAAAAGCATAACCGTAAGCTTGCTGTATATTTCTGCCCGGTGCCATAAATATCACAGTGCTGGCCACAATTTGCAAGAGAAAATAGCAGCTGTGTTTGTTTATGGGTGCGATGATTACTGAAGCGTGTCATTTAAATTCACACACCTGGGTTCACCTTTTTACATTTACTGTATATAACAGAAAATAAGCAGATGATCAGCAGAATGTGCAGAACAGGATAATGATATTAAATGTGACAGTGAGAACGCATCGGTCAGGTTTCTGCAGTCGTGTCCACGGTTACACCAACAGCTTCACTCCACTCAACAGCTACATAGAGCAATACTAAGACCATTTATTTAAAAATAAATGCAACAGTGGAACTAAGATTATTTTTGAGAACTAAGCCACCTGTGATATGTGTATAGTACACATTTACAGTACTTACTCAGAGCCATCTTGAAGTTTCATAAAAAGCATTCTGCAGGGAATAAAGCAAAATACAAACCCAATGACAAGAACTTTCCTGAGTCCGAATTCTTTCAAATCAATAACAAATCTTGACAAGTACTCTGAAAGCTGACTAGGTTGATTGGTCTCTTAGGGCGTTTTCATATTAGGGCCCCCGGGATCGTTACCGAGAACGATGGCCCCGAGTCCGCTGGAAGGCGTGGTCTCAGGAACGATACACTGTATTCAGGCATGGATCTAATCAGACTAATCGCATTGTATTTTGTATTATGTATTGGAGACTATGGCAGCCCAAAGAATGATTTGTATGCACTGCAAGTCTGATTCCACCATTTTCAACAATGGCTGTATCCCACTGGGAATAAACATGGATGGTTATCTTGGCTTCTGGACCTCAGATGGTCCCAGATGTACAGTATGAAGGAGGTTATGTCTCATTGTGTGTTGAAAATATTAAGATTTTGTTATTTGTCACATGTCCTTTACGGCACCGTGAAATTATTTTTTCGCAGTTAGAAAACTGGCCAGAGCGCAGGGTCAGCTTGGATACAGGACTCCTGGAGCAGATAGGGTTAAGAGCCTTACTTAAAACCTCAACAGTGGCAGCTCAGTGGTGCTGGGGCTTGAATCTAAGACCCTCCTGGTCAGTAACCCAGAGCTTTCAGCATTTGAGCCACCACTGTGCCCAAAACATTCACTTTTAGAGATGCCAGGGATTGAACCAGGGACCTCATACATGTTTATTACTTGACATCTAACCCACGGAACATAATAGCTTAGCCTAGTGGGACCAGGAAGTGCTTTGCCCCGTAACCAGTGCTTGTGCGACATTGGCTATTAATTATACCTACACGTCCCGGATCTATTAATATTAAGAAATGACAGAAATAATTATGATTAATACTATTTTCAAGACTCATAATGCTACTGCGAAAAAGAATAACAGTGGCAAGTGCCACAACAGCTGTGTATTTTGACCCTTGTGTTTGTTTCATGCACCTGCTTTCAGTGTTTGCATTTATTATTTACGTACTTTATAAATAACCAGATGATAAGAACAACTTTATGCAAATATGTTTAGTGTAGTTTTCATGTTTCTTGTGAAACCAAGTGTTTCAGACAAAAGTTTGAAGTTTCTAAGGAAGACGGAAGATTGGGCGTCTATTTGCAAAATAAAGCAACCTATGCTATTAGGTTACTCCGGGCTTGGGACAAGCACTAAATCTAAACGGCTGGTAATACATTTGAGCAGTTGGGGTTAAGGGCTTTACTCAAGTACACAACACTCGAACCCCCGAGCCATCAATCAGCAACGCAGACTCGGCCCACTGAGCCACCACACTCCCTCCAATGGATTTATTGCTATTCTATTTAGTGTACCTCTTATACATAAGAGTAATGGAAGTACAAGCTTCTGGTTTTCCTTTTTCACTAAGGGGTAGAAAGTGCTTGGACCCGTAATCACTTCTGGCAATTATTTAGAATCATGCTAGTAATTGTGAACTAGAAATCTATGGAATTATCACCAAACCTGTTCATTATTGAATTCAGGTGTTTCAATCAGGTCCCTTATCCCCAGTGAAGGGCAATCTTAACGCTTCAGCATACCAAGACATCTTGGACAAAGACATACGTCCAACTTTGTTGGAAACAGTTTGAGGAAGACCCTTTTCCATTCCAACATGACTGTAGCCCCAGTGCACAAATCAGTGACTATGTCATGGTTTGATGAGTTTGGTGTGGAAGAAGTTGACTGTAGCTTGTGTGTGTGATCGGAGCCAGACCTTCTCGTCCAACATCAGTGCCTGACCTCGTAAATGCTCCACGGAATAAATGGGCATGAATTTCCTCATAAACACTCCAAAATCTTGTGGACGGCCTTCCAAGAAGAGAGGAAGCTGTTAGAGCTACAAAAGGGGGACCGACTCCATATTGAAGTATATGGACAAGTGTGTGTGTGTGTGTGTGACCTGTATGTGTGTGTGAGGGGGGGCATATCTGTAACTGGCGCACATGTTACTGCTATATCCTGTATCCTGTTTTCGCTCAGTCTGAACAATCTAGTAATGAAAGTGTAAATCCAGAAAGTAGGTTTTGACCATAACGTCTGCTTCAACTTGATTAAAAACAATGCAAACATACCAGGAATCAAAATGCTAACTTACATTTACATTTAGGCATTTGGCAGACGCTCTTATCCAGAGCGACTTATAAAAAGTGCTTTAAAGTTTACAACTCAGAATGCTCATTTCTCAACTAGTTCATCATCATCTGCATCAACAGACTCTACATCGACATACTGTACATACATATGACATACTGTACATGTGTACAAACACTGCAAGGGTCCTTTCCTTTTATTAATACATCTGGTTAAACTTTTAGTCCTGAGTTTATTTTTAAATACCTATGCAGGCTTTAGACAGTTTGAGTCAAACCCTGGTGTGTTTGTATTCGAGGCGAAAACATAGAGAGGAAACTTAGTATAGCAATGTAGAACAAAGATAAACTACAGAATGGCAAACAGGTGTGTAAAAGGCTGATGCTAATTATGTGCAAAAATTTTATTTCACCCTGTGGTTGTATAATGTCCCGCAAATGATTATTTATGATTGTTTAATCCAATTTGATTATGTTTATCGAATTAAACTACACTGAATTCTATTCACTTCTATTCAACAGTAAATGTGCATTAAGATTTGTTATACAAAAGTTTTTAGAAGTGTTGCTTGTTGTATGAGTATATGTGTGTATGTGCGCTTGCAGGCTCTTTTATAAACGGATTAGCAGAGGGACAGCTCGTCAGACAGCTACGTGATATTGAAGCCATTCGTCTCTTTGTCCATGCCGATTCAGACTCCTGGGTCGCCCTGAGCGAAGTGAGTGATCTGCAGTCTTCACACTGTGTCAAAGTCCATGAAGTTCTCACTACTGCGTCCTCAAAGATATACTGTAGAAGCGGCAACTATTTATTTATTTTTTTATAGAACAATGTGCATTTATCGAGCTCATACTACTTCGTAGCCACGTTCATGTCAGGTTCTCAATGCATCATATCATCTTGTCCTCAATTTCCAATCACACACACAATTATGCGCTCACCAGGTCCAAACCCGAGTTATTACAGATGGAGCTGCACTCTTACCAGGCGTGTATTGTGTCCACTCAATGGAATTGGATCCAGTGGTGTTTTTTTGTCTGCTTCCATCGAGGGGTCGCACCACGTGACATAACCGCACTTATAAATGTTGCATAAACCAAAGAAACATGATACGAATTTAATGTGGTCTTCTACAACATAGCATGGACCTAATGTGGTCCACTCACTAGCTCCAGGTCAACGGAGAGGATACCACGTTCTTGATCTAAAGACATGGGTCCTTACACTGGCTCCAGAAAATATTCTACAGTACATTCTGAAAATCATCATCTATATGAAAAAAAAAAATGTTCAGGCTTTAGCTTTAGCATCGCAGCGGATTACATACACTACACTAATGCACCATCTGCGATAGAGCACGTATCTAAGGTTATCGTCATCTTTTGAAATGCGTTTAGCCTGATGAGTCGAATCCAGCATCTGTGCGGTTCACAGGGATTAGAGTTCACTTCAGAGGTCTTTCTCACGGATTCGTATACGGGAAAGTGACGATGACGGGAAACGCATATAAAAGATAAAAAAACAAACGTGATTAGAAATACGATAAAGCACAAACTGTATCTGGCTGAGAGTGTACACAGGTGAACAACCACGTTAACCGCACTTCCTCATTACTAGGGTAAAAAAAAAAAACTCTGTACTGATGTATTTTATGACCATCATCTCATAATTCGCCACCAGTGCAATAAGCTAGTCGAGGATATGAGCTACAGGGGGAGGAGGAGGAGGAGGAGGAGGAGGAAGATGATAAAACCTTTAGTCACTGGAACGCACATCCCATAATAGGTTTCGTAAATCATTCACAAAATCGTCTAACAAAAGCCAATGTTACGCAAATAACGATTTACATATCAGTGATAATTTTATAAACAATCTAACATCATGTATCATAAAATGTTAAGGTTGAGCTTGTGGTTGCTAAGCAACGATGTGGGGAGCTTAAGCAGAACAGGTTGTTTTTAAGGAACGGTGTAATGACAAAATATGCAAAAAAGAAAAATAACAAATCAAGGTGATGCCAAAGCAAATTAAAATAACAAGTGATATACACAGATTATTAATAGCAAATTATAAGGAATAGAAATAGAATTCAGATTTTTATTTCTAAATAACAACAAAAACAGTACAATGAATAGACTTTTAAAGGTGCAGTATAGATACAAATTACACAGCAATAAATAATATTATAACAGACAATGTTAGGATTAGATTAGATTAGATTAGATTAGATTAGATTTAGATTAGACTGGATTATAGGTGATTAGTTGTTCTCATACGATGAAGCGTGGATACCAGACCTCCATCATCATGTTTGATGAGTTTCTGCTCCGTGTTCAGAGAGGAGACGTTTGGGACGAACCCTGTGAATTCACGGAAATTCACGTCTAATCTCGTGGTGTTTTTCATCAGATCAGACTCTGTTTCTGCGTGCTGTAGCTCACGGTGTGTACAGAGTCTCTGTTTAGGGGGATTATAGGTTTTTGTGTGTTTTTCATTTTCTGGCTCTAAACTGTGATCCCTCACTCTGTGTACTCTTTGAGAAAATATCATGCATCATTCTCAACTTTCCACCAAAAAATAAAAACAGATTTTTATTCAAATTCTCAATCAATTAAATTAAGGCAATTGAATTAAAATAATGACTCAATATAATATTAATCTCTTTCTCTTTCTCTTGTTCTCTTCATTTTTTTATTCAACAGATCTTCATTCAAGTGTGATTCAAGGGGACCAAAAAGAAGAAAAAATTGATCTCGCAGCAGTCTCTTTCTGAGCAGCAGCGCCCCCGGTGGTCAGAAAAAGTTCAGCAACGAGAACATCACAACCTTTCTACTATCCTGCACTTTTCATTGAACTTTGGATTGCTGCAGTGTGTGTGTGTGTGTGTGTTAAAACCAGCACAACAACGTAAGCTGAGGATTACTTCATGAGTGTCTCAAATTCGTAATTAGCATAGGGACCTGACTGTTGAACACGCCTACATTTGTACAAGAAGAGGAAATAATTCCTTTATTTTGGCACATAATAAGATAGATTTTTCTTATAAAGGAGATATTTTACATGCATTTCGACCAGAATGATTCTCCAATTCCGAGTCATTACATCACAGTTCGTCACCCAGGTGTAATTTCCATTGTTGTTTTTTTCTTTCTTTCCAAATGGCGTATGTCCACATCTGCATTCGATTCAATGATGCGTCCTTGTTTACATGCCGTATGCGTGCAGCACACTCCAGTTTAACCTCATATGCATGTAATTTCCATGATACACGCCCTGCCTTAAACAGGAGTCACAATGACGGGATCTCAGAAATGAAGTGAACATGATAGACGTCAGTATGGTACTTTCTATGAATTTAACTATTTAAATGACATACATGTCACATTAAACTGTTTTTTTTTATTGGAGAATTTGTTTTTAATGCCATTTTTGTCATTGATTTTTTTTTTTTAGAATTGTTTCACATCAGAGATTTACATATATAAAGTATATAGACCGTTTAGCCATAACATTATAAACGAGCCTTGGGGGTCCATGATGCTTCACCAGCTCTCTGGTATATAATTGATATTATATTGAATCAATGTTATTCAGTTAACCCTGGTGATGGTCTAAATCCGGGGTGTCAAACACACGGGATGATTTGAACAATAATATTAAATATCAAATCTGTTTTATTATCATTATTATTAGTAGTAGTAGTAATAAATAAAGTCTATGTTCGGGTATTCGCTGCAATATTGTGTTTGGTTTTATGAATTTTTTTTATTTTATCATTGATCATTTAACTGCTCTTCTATTGCGCTTCTGCCGAAACCTCTAACACGCATGCGCATTCTAAATTCGGCCCGCACAGGGTCACATTTCTTCTCATCCGGCCCTCACCCTAAAATGAGTTTGACACCCCTGGAAGTGTTATGGCTGATTGGTGTATAGCCGGGTTTTTATTTCTTTTAAAACAGGAATAGGTCAGATTTAATTTTAGTGTTATTTACTGTATTCATATAGGTGAGTCCAGTTTCTGACCTAAATAAATAAACACATCTTGGATTCGTTTAAACAAATTGCTGGCAAGCAAACTACTGTACACTGCAAAAAATCTTAGCATCTTAGCGTATTAGCAAGTGAAATATTCTTGAATTTAGCCAAATCTATCTATAATTTATCATTTATAATTTATCTATCTGTAATTAAGTTTACAACAAACCAAATATCGTACTATTAAGATTTTGTTTCTAATCAAATTATAGTAAAATTGTAAGTGAACATTTCTTCTGTTAGTTCTGATGATGGATCATTAGATCATTTTGGCTCTTTCAAGAATTAAATTCCAAAAAGTAACAAAAATATCTGCTAATAGAGCAAGACATTTTAAAGAAAGCATATTTTCACTTGCTATAATTTTTTACAGTCTAGCACTTTGAATAAAAAAAATTTTATTTATGAAATGTTTGTTGCCAATGTGGATAATAAATGGAGAATAATAAACTTTACATTGTTTACATAAATAACACCTTGGCACAGTCCCCATGTGTGTAATTCTTGACTTAGTTAATGTTATTTTTTACCGATACGGTTATACTTTATATGGTGTTGATGCTAAAAAAGTGTCTCATCTAGGTGAAAAAGTGCATTTTCAGATAGGATCCTATAACACCATTATTCATAATACTTATTGCATCTTATCCTGATCCATGCTTTGTTTTTTGTAAATGTTTAATAATTTAAAAAATATTGAATAATATAAACATTTATATTTTTATTAGATTTAAAGAAACACACGTTCAGTGATCTTATAATGTCAATCAGATGAAACTTGGCCAATTTAGATTCCATGTGAAAATACATAAACCTGAAAAAGTGTATTATTCTAAAATGCTAAATTGTTAAGATATTGCAACATTGAATTTGACACGGTTACGGACTCTACAGATTTTAGGGGGGAAATCCTTAATTTTGGATTAAATCCTAAAAGTTGTTAAACAACAATTGTATAGGTCATATGCTTCTAGAAGCTTACTCCAATTTTAGTATCGATATATTAATAATTTGCATTTTAAATGATTATTGTTTCAAGCGAGACAGAATAATACTGAAAAATGTACATTTAAGTGCACATATAAAATCATCTCTCCAAAACATCTGAAGTTAGTAACATAAAATTTTTAAAGAAGTGAGATTGGTCATTTCTATGTTAAATAAACTTCAAAAGTACCTTCTTTGGAACACACATTTTCTATATTCTATCTATAACATAAAAATATTTAATCAGCACCAGTACTTTGTTTTGGCTGTACTTCAGACGGGTTTATTTTGATTGATTTTGGATCCTCTCAGGTATATCTGGTCGCTTGTAACATTTTGCACATTCTTCCTGGCTGTATTTTCATTATTATTATTATTATCCTAGAATTTTTTTTTGTATTGTTAAATACTAAACATTAAATTTTACATTTCTGTGAAGATTTTAAACTACAAAAAGAAGAACTGCGATCATCAACATTATTCAAATGATACATCTTGACAGATTATAAAAGGTGATAACAAGTGACTAAAGATGAGAAAAATAGGCTTAATAATCTTTAATAAATTTTCTTTGTTGTAAAGTAACACATTTAAAATATAAAATATAAAAGTAAAATATTTGTGAATGTAGCCGAACCTATTTACTCACTCACTCACTTGTTCACTACGAGACTTAGGGCACGAGGCGGGGTCCACCCGAGATGGGGTGGCAATCCATCGCAGAGAACACACACACATACACACACTCACATTATGGCCAATTTATTTATAATTTTATAAAGTAAGATAAAACAAATATACATTATATATCAAATAAAACAAATATAAGATTATTAAGCTTATTTGTTGACAGCTCATTTTATTAATTTTTAGGAATTTATTTCATAATTTCTAAATTATGAAAGAGCTTCTGTTTTGTTTTGTGAATATTATTTTTGTTTTTTAATTTTTTTATTTTTAATTTATTTTGTCCTGGATTTAACCTGCTAATCTTTTTATGTATTCTGTTATGGTTTTAAATAAAAATTAAGTCAGTTCTGTATGCATAATGATTTTAACAACAGTAATTGTCACCAAGCAGTTAAACAGAATATAAACAGCTAACCAGGATCGAACCTGGCACAACACGAAAACCAGAAGAGAAACCAGATAGAGTGAATCCAGATAATCAACATACCACCAACAGGCTGCAGGGAATTAGAATTCGACTCTTTTGTCCATTTGCATGGCTTCTTTTAAAAGCTGTTTTCTAGTCATTTGCATGTCACGAATGGTAAACATCCCTTCAACCGTGAAGCCCAAGCTTTAACCAACAAGGTTTCTGAAGTGTTCCTGCAGAGATTCTCGCATTTCAAAAAAGCTGCAAAACACCAGCTATCATAATCCTCTATACTGTAATACTCTGTTTATAGATTGACTTAGGAATATTTATGACTTTAGGAGAAATTAAGGAACATAAACATTGACACCCGCTTGGTTTCCTGGATCATGGACTATCTGACCTGCCGTCCCCAGTATGTCCGACTACAGAACTGTGTGTCCGAGACTCTGATCTGCAGCACTGGAGCTCCCCAGGGGACGGTACTGTCTCCGTTTCTTTTCACCCTCTGTACATCTGACTTCAGATATAACTCAGAGTCATGTCACCTGCAGAAGTTCTCTGACGACTCTGTGGTTGTTGGGTGTATAGAGGAGGGTGACACCTCGGAGTACCAGTCTGTTGTGGATGACTTCGCTTCCTGGTGTGAGCGTAATCACCTACAACTCAACATCAGGAAAACAAAGGAGATGGTTGTGGACTTTAGGAGAAGCAAGACCCCTGTGACTCCTATATCTGTCAAGGGGGAGATAGTGGACATGGTCTCTGAATACAGATATCTGGGAGTCCATCTGGACAACAAACTTGACTGGTCACTCAACACAACGGCACTCTACAAGAAAGGTCAGAGTCGATTGTACTTTCTTCGAAGGCTCAGGTCTTTTAATGTCTCTAACACCATTCTACGGATGTTCTATGAAACCGTTGTGGCGAGTGTCATTTTTTACGCTGTGGTCTGTTGGGTTGGTAACATTAAGGTGTCTGATAAGAACAAAGTGGACAAGTCAATTAAAAAGGCCGGATCTGTGCTAGGCATGGAGCTTGACTCTGTGGATGTAGTAACGAAGAGGAGGATTCTGTCCAAAGTACAATCCATTGTGAACAATCCTTCTCACCCGCTATACAGCGTTTTCACTGAACAGAGGAGCAGCTTCAGCCAGAGACTGATTACCATCAAGTGTTCCACTGAGCGTCACAGGAGATCCTTTCTCCCTACGGCCATAAAAGTTTACAACTCACGTGGTAAAGAACACGTGGAAATATCTTGGAGCGAGGTCAGGACTATACAGGGATGTGGCAATAACTCCCAGCCGAGTTCCCGTAATGCTCAAGTGGTGTTGGTGACGATTGTGTGTACAGTTCACGCGGACAGATTCGTCTCTAACAGGCGCTGAATGTTTTACGGGAACGACTGCATTGGGCTCCGAGGTCTAGGCCTTTCTCTGAAACACCTCGTATACTTGAACATAATCGGTTCACCTGTTTAACAGCACTTGTTCCTCATCACCTTGTAATTTCTACTCGTCACGTAGATTTTAGTCTTAAATTGGTCCTGTCCCAACCTTTTTTCCACTCCAGAATCATCATTTATAGACATACAGCTTTTTAAAATGTATTTACACCTTTGAAAGGTTTTACTGCGGTTAAAATCTCATCACCACACTGCGCTTGAAGTCAACACCTTCACTGCATATGATTCATTTTTAAATTGGCACTTTTTTTCCCTAAAAATGTATAACTTGTTCTTATAATGTCTCGCTGAATTCATAGTGAAATGCACCTCTATGATGATTAATGATATCAATATTGACATTAACCATTGAAATGTATATGTTATAAATACATCTAATCCATGAATATAGCTTACTGTACATTAAGGAGCACCAGACGTCAAATTAACCAGGTTTATTAAAACAGGGACTAATAAGACCAAACAATGGTTAAACGCCATTACACAAACATTAAATACAGCTCAGGAATGTTGTGTGTGTGCATGTGTGTCTGTGTGTGTGTGCATGTGTGTGTGTATACACAGCTGTAACGGAAACCTGTTAAAACTCCTTAGTGAGAATCACCCGGAGGTCAGAAATGTTAATTCCCTGAACAGAAGCACCTGAAGAACTCACCTAAATGATCAGGTTACCTAAAACACGAGGCGATGTCACACACAGCAGTTTCACAGGCAGGTTCATCACTGCTGTGCTCTCGAAAAATTAAAACTAAAACAAAATTATATCAAATCAATTAACTAATAATAATAATAATAATAATAATATAATACAAAACAATAACAAAATGAACAGCATCAATAAATTAAAGAAATACTTAGTACTAGATGATTTAATACTCTGCCCTAACATAAGGCAAAAATTACAACATGAAATACAACTTAAAAGAAAAATTATCTCCTATTGTCACAGAATACAACACCTTCTTCAGTTAATATGATATTTTTAGCCATGTGATATTAAGAGCAGATTTAAAAAAAAAAAAAAAAAAAAGAGGAGTTGTAAACGTAACAGTGGCATCTTGTATAACAGAGTGAGTAAAGTAAACAATGGTGGAGAGTTAACGGACTCTAGATGCCAGCGGGAGGTCGGATCCCCTCCATTACTTCCGTTTGCTTTTGGAGTCGGTGGTCTGAAAGACGCTGGAGGCGGACATGAGGTTCTCGATGTACTGACCCAGAACCTGGTTCTCAGACTTGAGCTTGAGGTTTTCCTCCTTCACGGCGTCCACTCGTGCCGAGAGATCTGATCGGGAGAAAGCATTCTTTAGAACACATGAGTAAGGAAAATTATGTTCCACAAGAGTATGGACGAAGTTTTATGGACACCTCAACCGTTACAGCCACATGCTCTGTAACATTGTTAAAGGCGTGTCTCGTTCCAGGGACAGTATGGAAATTGGCCCTAAAACCCAAAAAGGAATCGTCTGTAAAGTGTCTTCACCTCGTACTATATTGAAAACTCTACAACAACTTGAGTTTGCAGTAACTACATTAAACATGTGGACAGTTTAAACTTTGATGGTGTAGATTTCCTTGTATTTGCAGCTGTTTGAAATACAAACAACAGTCTTTAACACACTGCTGTAAATGAATGTGAAAGGACTCCGATTGCTCCGCCGTCACACCGGACTCTCAGTTCGGGTTTTGTACACGCCCTCACCTCAGACTGCTGTGGACATGTTTGCTCTAATGAGCCATTTTGTCTCATAACGGCGCTTCACATTATTGCTTTTTATTATCGCCATGGTTTCAAAACATACAGAACTGGAAGAATAAATATACATTATATTGCCAAAAGTATTGGCTCGCCTGCTTTCACATGCATATGATTTTCAGTAACATCAAATTCTTAATCTATAGAGTTGAATATGATGTTTGTCCCGCCCTGTTTGCAGCTATAACAGCTTCAACTCTCCTGGGAAAGCCTTCCACAAGTTAAGAGTGTGTTAATGGGAATTTTTGGCCCATTAACACACTCTTGCTAAGTTTAGTGAATACTTACGTATAGTGTATATTGATCTGTTCATTCATCTTTGAAGGTTAAATTTTATGGTCCATTTTCCTTTTTTTATTTAAGTAAGCCGTGCTCTGCCGCACTTTCCTTACTGTTTCTCCCACACACTCTGTTTAAACACAGTAAACTATCAGATTGATTGCCTCTGTTACTGTAAGTGATGCATATAGCCACGCCCTCCATGAGGGGGAAAAAAGCTTCATTACTGTTATATTAATATTTCTCATTTATAAGCATCAGGGTCCAGATCGAACCGTCACTCAATCCGGTGATTCCTCCTCTAGAAGGTCTAGGCCTTTCTCTGAAACACCTCGTATACTAGAACATAATCGGTTCACCTGTTTAACAGCACTTGTTCCTCATCACCTTGTAATTTCTACTCGTCACATTGATTTTAGTCTTAAATTGGTCCTGTCCCAACCTTTTTTGAAGGATGATGATGTCAGCCACCAGACTTTCAAATGAGTGAAACAATTACATTCACGATTCATTCATGATTTTAACCACTAGTTTTATGCTTGAATTTCTGTTTAAGATCAGATAAATCCTGCGATGTTGTCTTTACCCTCCAGAGTGTTCTGCAGCTCCAGGACCTGGTTTATGAGCCTCGTCTTCTCCTCCAACTCCACCTGGTTTTCCAGGTCGCCTGAATCATAGAGCATCCCTGAGAACATCATCATAATCATCATCATCAACGTGATCATCATCATCATGTCTCCCATCCCATACGCAACACTGTTACAGTCATGACAGTCTGATTATCCTGTGTTTAACTCATCTTTATAATATCATATAGCATGCTTAGTGGCTTTCTTACCATCTATATCAGAGTTCATGGTGAAATAATCGTCTTCCTTTTTGGGATGCAGGGCTGCGGCTCAGGTGCAACTGAAAATGAAACAAAATATCACTTACTGTGCATTTAATTAATTAAATAAGTAAATGCACAATAATGCATTCTGTTTATATATTTTTAATACTATTTTGAACTGATTCATTAGTTAATTAATAGCCATACTAGTCAATTAGGTCATATATGAATGATTATGTTCGTATATGTGACTAGTGGAAAGTAGAGGCTGAGATTAATTATAGCATATAATAAACTAAGGCGTTAAACAAACATGCTAGAATGTTTTCAGCGTTTTGATTGGCTAATCTACATGTTTGATAGCTTAGTATCCAACCAGAGAACAGCTCCTGACCGCAGGAGGCGGGACTTAACAAAAAAAGCAAGTAAAAACAGAAATAACAGCGTACTGTAGTATTTCTATTCAGTGGCAGCCTTAAAACAAATGACAATGACTGATTACAAAAAATAAATAAAAAACAGTAAAGACAAAATAAGTTTATATGCTATGATATAAACTCCCTGCATCCTGCTAATCGCTAATACAAACTAGCGAGCTAGCTCCGAACAGGATGACGTAACCGGCCAAGGTGATAAACAGCGCCCGAGCAGGATTTAATTACTAATATATGCGATAAATTGGTAACATTTTTGTACAATCTAAAACACTGGTGGGGAAACACATTAAAAACATGGATACTCACCAAATCAGGGGATTGAAATGGATCAGAGGAAGTCTGATCAGAGATTCAGGATGCTGTACAAGCCTAGAATGGGGTTGCCAGTTGCGTAATAAAGACACATCCTGAGATCCTCCCAAAGCCTACAGTACATTGATCCAAAGCCTACACTTTCTCTAGTGTGTTAAAGGATCAGCAGAGGGAATATCCAGGAGACACCTGACACCACATTATCGTGATACCTACGTGCAGATTCGATTAATATCACGATTTTATAAATACCCCAATTCAATATTAAATTTTCCATTTTGTTACAGTTTTAAAACCTTGGACCATTAAAAATAAAAATGTTGAGTCTTAACTTGAAGGTTTTATGCACTAACGCGTTCGGCTGCTCGCTTTGTGGGGTCGCCACAGCAGGCCATTCCGATCCGCACACAACTTGGCACAGGATTTATGCCAGAAACCCTCCCATTTCATCCAGGCTTTGGAATGGCACTGCATCCAGTGGCTGGGGTTTGGGCGTTGGATGGGAATCAAAACTGGGCCTTCAATATGGCAGGTGAGGAACGTTCTTCTTCTTTGTCTTTCGGCTGTTCCCTTTCAGGGGTCGCCACAGCGAATCATCTGCCTCCATCCAACCCTATGCTCTGCCTCCTCTTCTCTCCACCACCAATGTCTACATTCATTCATTCATTCATTCATCTTCTATCTACATAATGTATAATAATAAAAATAATTAGTTTAGCATTATGAAAACTAACTAACTATTAGTTCGTTCCTGTTATCATTTATGCTTTAGTAGTGCTAAACAGCCTCTGTTTCTGTTTCCTGTTTCTTGAAGTTAATAGTAAAAACCAAAACAGCTTGTCATGTCGTCGACAAACTGCAACTCCCCCCCCCCCCTCCCTCCCTCCATCCTGAACATTTTCCTGTGTCTGAAAACGTCTCGGGTTACTTTGCTGTAACCCTGTTCCCTGAAAAGCGGGAACGAGATGCTGCATTGGAAACGCTATGGGAAACATGTCGGCGGCTGTGAAGCATGTGTGTACAAACACGCCAAATTTTGGCTTATATAACCTCGGTCAGGTGACGTCATCTGATTAGACTCAGCTGCAGGTTATAAATATCGGTTAGCCGGCGACGACCTCAGATTCATTTGTCTGAACGGACGTCCGGTCACGTGGCAGTGCGGCATTGCGACGCAGCATCTCGTTCCCGCTTTTCAGGGAACAGGGTTACAGCAAAGTAACCCGAGACGTTCCCTTTCAAAGCTAACCCGATGCTGCGTTGGAAACGCTATGGGAACGAGAATACCAACGCCACCGCACTGCAGGTGTCTGGACCCCCAAGGTTGTGTAGCATGTGTGCACAAGGCCGCGGAGTCTCAGAACTATGTCTGGGAGCTACGTGGACATCCAGACTATAAATTTTGCAAATGTTTGCGGGGAGGAAAAAACCTGCCGCATCACACACTTGCTGCAGGGAGTACCTCTTGCAGGAGCAATAGATGAGGTGACCCCTCTGGTTGAAAGGGCCCTGACTCCCAGAGGCAAAGTGAGCTCATGCGCCTCATAGGAGCGGGCAGTAGCATCTATCATCCAGTGACAAGGTATGTGTAGTTGCGGACGCACCCCGCCCCCGGTTGCGGCCTCCATAGCACACAGAAAGTTGCCCTGACCTTCGCCACTGGCTGGTTCGGTGGACGTAGGTCTGAAGGGCACATACTGGGCAAAGTAGGTGATGATGCAGAATTGCCTGACTGCCCAGGGCCAGGTCCAGGCAAGATGGGGAGACTGACAAGTACGCAGATCTCCGATCCTCTTGGGAGAGGAAATGGCCATAAGAAAAACCATCCTAAGGGTCAGAGGCCTGTCAGGTGCTGACTCTAGTGGCTTCAATCAGAACGTGGCAGACTGAGATAGCGAATGCGTACGTTCTGAGGGTACTAGGCACAAGCCTGAAGACAATTCTTCTTAGAGAAACTCCAGCACTGGAGCAATTCAGCAGAGGACTGGGTCAACCTGCTTATCACACACTTGCTGTAGGAGAGGGAGCCCTAGAATAGTCTTAATTACGCTGACTGGAAGACCAGCTTGACTTAGACTCCCGGAAGCAGCGTTATCAGGAAAAATTTATAGAGACGTAACCTGGGCCAAGGTGTCCAGACCCAGGGGTGGGGCTGGAAAAGTCAGAAAACAGCAAAGGGGACATTTTCTGGCCTTACGAGGTAAAGAGGTCCGCCTCTGCTAGCTGAAATCTCTCCCAGATTGACTGACTACTTCGGGGTGGGGTTTGCAATCCCCGTGTGTCAGAGCTTGACTGGACAGTACAGATGCTCCTTATTTATATGCCCTGAAATGTAAATCGCTCTGAGGGAATCTGGTGCGCTAGCTGTTTAGTGGCGCGAGCACAGTCTTCCCTGGCGATAATATGTGGCTGCAAAAATTGTTGCATATCCACACTAGGGCATGGTAGCCTCTCAATTGCTGGAGGAAGTGCTTTAGGGCCAGAAATAGGGCCATCATTTCGAGGCAATTGATGTGCCGTACGAGATGAAAGCCTTTCCAGCTCCATGGGGCTGGATGGTCATCCAAAACCACATCTTAGCCCGTAAGGGAAATGTCGTTAGCATCTGTGACGACAAAATGAACTTAGAGTGGGACCCAAAGTAGAAACCGGGGTCTGAGCCACCTAGGGAGGGTACGAAGCACCTGGTGCGTAACCCTTGTTGGGGATTGGCCCTAGATTGAAATCCCCTATCTTAGAACCAAAAATGAGCTAGGACGACATGCTGATGTCGAAGCGCTAGCTATTCTGAGACTGGGCCAGCCAGGGTTAGGGCCAGGCATGTTCTTAAAGAAGAAAAATACGTGCTCTCCCCCGGGGAAGACCCCACAATCCTTCAGGGCCTCTTCTTAGAGAAGAAGACGGCGCTGCGGTCTGAGCTTTTAGAGGCGATCTGTGAGGGGCGGTGAGCCGTACCCCAGTCCTTACGGGGGGGTGCGCGGCTACTGACGCTCTCCTTCTGCGCATCTCGCCTTTCTGCGAGACTCAGCTTTGGTCGAGGCTGGGTGGCCGAGGGCCTCGGCTCCTGAGTACGGCGGAGGAGAAATTTCCCAAAAGCCTGTTTATAGACATTGGCATCTCGAAACTTGGTGGCAACAGAATTAACGGCGTCGCCAAATAGGCCTGATGGTGAGACAGGGACATCAAGGAGGAATGATCGATCCTTATCCTTGATGCCCGTCAGATTAAGCCATAGATGTCTTTCTGCACACACTAGGGATGCCATAGAACGGCCGATAGCACGGGCTGTTTGTTTAGTCGCACGCAGGGACAGATCAGTAGCCCGGCGTAACTGTGAATGCTTCTTGATCCACAGTGCCGCTCGTGCTCAAATCATTCAGCAGATCAGCCTGGTACGCTTGCAAAACCGCCATGGTGTGCAAGGAAGCGCCAGCCTGACCTGCTGCTTGAAACGCCTTCCCTACCAGGTTAGAAGAAATTCTACACGGCTTGGAGGGGAGGGTTGGCTTCTTAAATGATGATGTTCCAGGAGTGAGATAGCTAGCTAGCGTCTCCTCAACCTGTGGCATCATCACATAGCCCCGTGTCTTAGCATCAATGATGTTGGAAAAGAACGAGGTTGGTGGTACAAAAATACTGGATGAAAAAGGTTTATCCCATGAACGGGATAGTTCACTATGGAGATCATCAAAAAATGGGAGAGAGCGGCGTTTTGGCGCCCTCTCCTGGCCACCCGACAGAAATCTGTCGTCTAATTTTGAGTGTGTGGTGAGAGCTTGCTCCTGTGGCCAGTCAATGTGAAGCCGTTCGACTGCACGCGTTATGACTTCCAGCAACCTTTCATATTCTCTGTCATTACTAGAGGGTCGTTCTGAGGTGGCTGCTGCCATTTCTACAGAAGCAAGGGACAGGGTCTCTTCCATCGACTCACGAGAAGCACAGGAGTGCGCTCGTGAAGTGGAGGGAGAGACTACGTGATCGGGGGAGGAGTCGAGAGAAAGGAGAGGCTCCGTCTCTCGTGCCTCGGCCAGATCAACCTGTGATCCCCAGGAGTGCAGCGCGGCGCGTGGTTCCCTGAAGAACACAAGGCGCGCGCGGAGCATTTTTACCGGGAGATTGTCACAATGCTCACACTCTCCTTTAAATCCATCGAGAGCGTGGCTCTCACCCAAGCATTTAAAACAAAGAGTGTGCGTGTCGCCTTCGGAGAGATAGTTCTCACACGGACATACAGCGCTAAACTCCGCCATTATCTTAGTGATAATTTTAATTTTTTTTTTTTTAAAGATATTTGTTTTAAATGCGTTTTTTTTTTTTTTTTTTGTGCGCTGCGTTCACAGTATCGTGAAGACAATGAATCTGAGGTCGTCGCCGGCTAACCGATATTTATACACGCTGCGTTCACAGTATCGTGAAGACAATGAATCTGAGGTCGTCGCCGGCTAACCGATATTTATAACCTGCAGCTGAGTCTAATCAGATGACGTCACCTGACCGAGGTTATATAAGCCAATATTTGGCGTGTTTGTACACACATGCTTCACAGCCACCGACATGTTTCCCATAGCGTTTCCAACGCAGCATCGAGTTAGCTTTGAAAGGGAACTAACTGAGGTTTACAAAGCACTGACACTGGACACTCCTTCCAATGAATACAGGTACATGTTAAAGGTTGATTCAGACTGTACAACACATTTAACTTTACACAAAAATTTAAAAGTACACTAGTTTCTTGACCTTACACATTTATCTATAAAAAATAATTTGTGAAAATTTTGTGCAGTCTGTACTTTTAGTATGCCGAAACTCCCTTCTGGGGCGCTGAGATCGCGTGACCTGAGACCTTATTAAAATCTTCTTTAGAAATTAGGACACAAAGCCAACTTGCAAAATTATGCAAACTTTTTACGGAATCTGCTAATCAAAACCTTAACTTGTTTGAGTTTCCAACACCTTGTTTTGACACATTTATGTAACCGTTTCTTTTGCATTCTCATTAATATCCGTTAGCATCTGACAAAGATGGGCGTGTACACAGGAGCAGCTTTGTCTTTGTTCAATTATTTCAATGTTCATACAACACGTATTTGCAAAAGTGACCTTCTTACACATGTAATACTGTATAAACTTTGAAAACCATGTAGCATCTGTGTCAGTTTTTAAATAGCTTTTATTAAATAAAATGTTAAACTAAAATCCTATTGAATGGATAACAGAATTAACAAACACAAACAAACATGTTCCTAGTTTTAGCATTAATAATTAAACACATTGTATTCATGTAATTACTATTTACTTTTAATTTATTTTATGATATTCATGCTTTATTTTCTTTCTGTAATTTCTATGATAAATGTGGTTGCACACTGACAGTTTTAATTTTTTTAATTCTTTTAAAAAGTTTGAGAAAACCTTATTTTATTCTGCGCATGCTCTTTGGGAAATGTTAAGCCGCATGTTGAACACGTGACTTGTGGAACGTTCCAAATATTTTATAGGGGTGGGGTGTTTGGGTTAGACGATTAAATAAATGCATTAATACACACACACCAATCAAACCAGACTACTAGATTAGCCTGATCCTCAATGGAATTGTTAAACGTAATATTTATATATATTATGTTTTTAAGTATTTGTATGATGTGTAGTTACAAAATACAGAATACAAAAAGTTCACTTCATATATAATATTTATTTTCTGAATAAACCATAATTTTATATATTTAAGTATAAGCATAATGTCAGAGACTTACACAAACACACACAATGGAATCGTCCCTCTGTAATGTAACGCATGTGTAATGGTGACCTCATCCAATTCGCCGATATCAATACCATTAGTCATCGAGATCAACGTCTGGATATGACGTGTCGATCGTCGCCCGCTTTCTTCCTGTCTGCGCGAGCCGAGTGATTTCACCAGCCTCAATGTGCTCGTGTCCGTGCGCTTGTGAGTTTAAACTAACATCCGGGGAACGTCTGAGAGTGCGCATGCGCTTTGGAGCGCCACTTGTCATGGCGGCTGTGAAGTGAAGTGCGCGTGCACGCTCCGTGTAACGGGACCGACACCGGGATAAAGAGCTGTTTTTTTTTTTTTTGTATAAACTTTTTGCGAGAAACTGTTTTAATAAAACATGGACAGCGACGATGACAGCGTGGAGGAGGTTGTAGAAGGTAATATCATTATCATCCTTATTCACGAAACGCTGCGCATGCGGAATGAACTTAACGCCGTGTGTTTACGCTTAGGGCTCGTGAGCAACTTTTTTAACACCTGTATCTACTTATTTTTTTTATTATGTTATTTATTTATATGTCTAAATTAATTTTTAAGTTAAAAAAAAGACTCATCACAAATGTTCTTTTTTTGCGACCTAAGTTTCTCTGGTTTAAAATGTAGGAAAGTTATCCTCTACAGCAGCCGCGTTTTGCATTTGCAGTGTTGTGACGTCACAACATCTTCACTATAGAAGCCTCGTGTGTGTCTTAATTACAACTTATTAATACCACAATGATACTGAATTCTCGAATCTGATTACATTCAGAAGGTGTTTATTAGATTTATTTGACTGTCGATGTATCTGATTGTAGTTCAGATACACATCTCATGTTGAAGTTCTTATGTTAACACACTCGTCCTTATTTGTTATCTTTTCTATTCAAACAACCTATTTACGTTGACATGGACAGTGCATAATTTAAACCTAATAGTAATCGGATTAAAAATCAGAAATTGATACAAGTTAATATTAAAACTTTGTTTTAGTATTTTTAACTTTTACTGGAAGGAGTCTCCAGTTCCAGCACTGTTATAAGATTACACAACAATTAAATAAGTTTTTGTTAAAATGGTTTAAAAAGAATGGAGGTTAATAAATAGTCGTAGTGATCTACCAAGTGGCGGAGTAGTAACGAGCTCGCCGTGTCATAGCCTGGAAATCACAAGTTCGAATCCCAGACTGCGGCCGGGAGCCTAGAGAGAGCTGATTGGCCGAGCTGCCTCAGATAGGTGGCATGGTAGGCGCTCGATGCATTCTCACATCACTCGCGGGTCTAGTCAATCATGGGCGCCTGTGAGTTAGCGGAAGGCGTAGATAGAGCTATCCTCTGTGTGTGTTACACTGCTCCAGACAGTGCGTGAGCAAGCGGCATCGGGGGAGACACATGATAGCCTTCGCCCAACCAGGTCTGTAGTCTTGACGGGGGAGTGACGGGAATAAATAAATATCTGTTGTGTATGGGGATTAAAACACTCCAGGATGTGAGGTTCGTATTCTATAATTCCCGATATGATAAAGTCCATTAATTATGATGTTACTTCACCTCAGGCTCAGAGGTAAGAGGTGCTCTAAAATATCGCAATGTTGATATTTTAATTTTTTTTATCTAAGATGCATAAAATCTGCTTAAGTACAGCATTACCATTTTCCACAAGGTTCCAATCTTGGCTCTTTGGCAGGCGTGGGATTTGAACTCATAACCTTGAAGTCACAAGGACAGACCATTTTTACCACTAGTAACATTTTAAGATGTTCATTACTAACGAGTCCAAAGCGCAGATTGAGAAAATGACTTATTTCTGACTATTTATTTCCCAATCTATTTCATTCTATTCACAGGCTGTTTTTAGCTCTGAAGCTTATGTGTGTATGTGTATATGTATGTGTGTGTGGGAATTGAGTGTGCTGACTGACCGTGTCGTATGATCACAGGCCCACTGGATGATGACGAGCTCCCTCATGGCTTCTGTACCGTCACCTACTCCTCCAGCGACCGCTTCGAAGGCCATTTTGTCCACGGAGAAAAAAATGGAAAGGGCAAGTTCTTCTTTTTCGACGGCAGGTGCGAGACTGTGCAGGCAACTCGGCGTTAAACATCACTTTCTTTCTTTTTTTGTTTGTTGTTGATTTACAGCACTGTGTTATTTTTGACACTTACACAAGCCAGAGCTTCTCAGACATTATCATGACTCATATTTCAGATGAGTCAGAGTCTATACACACACACACACACACACACACACACACTCACTCACTCACATAGACAGTGTGGCTGTAATTGGCTCAGTCTGAGTCATATGTAATGTATATACTGCATGTCTGGCAATAACTCTTAATCATTCATTACCAGCAGGTCGAGCACTGATTTCAGATTTTCAGTAATGTCTTAATAAAACAACTTTTCGAGCTTTAGTTTTGTCCAATAATAATAATAATAATAAATAACCACCTACTAGGAAGAAAGCAGACTACAGATCTCTATTTCTCTAAATAATCAAACACGTATTTGTGGTTACATACAGCACAGGCTTAATGGAGTAACACGTGTTTAACATATTCATCATGAAGGTAAAATCAGACGCCAGAAGCTAGTAGTTTGAGTATAATATAAATGTCTACAAAGACCGCTGCGTACATTCGCACAGCCGATTGCAAAAGTGATCAAACTGAACCTTTTATACGTCAGCTCACGACATACACAATTATATTTTCTTACATATCTTACACATGTTATATGGGTGTGTTAGAACTAACTACTGGACAAATCACTATAAATCAGAGCACCTCTTTGAATTTTTAATAGACATTGAAAACATTGATTTGTAGTGCCAGTGGTAATTAATGTTCATTAATAATCAATTAATTAAAGAAAAACATATTAACCGCTGATGTTTGTTTGGCACCATATTTCTCTGTAACTCACGTTACACTAGCATTTAGGCAACGCGCAATATCGGGCAGTGTACATTTAGTCTATTTATTATTTTATTCTGTGCTTTAAAAATATTTTACTGTCAAAAAGTATCTACACCGCGTTCCAAATTATTATGCAAATTGGATGTAAGTGTCATAAACATTAAATGTTTAGTTTTTAAATTAAACTCATGGATGGTGTCGTGTCTCAGGGCTCTTTGGGTCACTGAAATGAATCTCAGACACGTGTGATAATTAGTTTGCCAGATGAGCCCAATTAAAGGAAAAGTACTGAAGAAGGTTGTTCCACATTAAGATATTAAGCAGGCCACAGATTTCAAGCAATATGGGAAAGAAAAAAGGATCTCTCTGTCACATAGTGCAATACCATGGACAAGATATGAAAACATTAGATATTTCACGAAAACTTAAGCGTGATCATCGTACTGTGAAGACATTCGTGGCTGATTCAGAGCACAGACAGGTTCGTGCAGATAAAGGCAGAATGAAGAAGGTTTCTGCCAGACAAATTCATCGGATTAAGAGAGCAGCTGCTGAAATGCCATTACAAAGCAACAAACAGGTATTTGAAGCTGCTGGTGCCTCTGGAGTCCCGCAAACCTCAAGGTGTAGGATCCTTTAAAGGCTTGCAGTTGTGCATAAGCCTACTATTCGGCCCCTAACCAATGCTCACAAGCAGAAACGGTTGCAGTGGGTCCAGGCATACATGAAGACGAGTTTTTAAACAGTCTTGTTTACTGATGAGTGTCGTGCAACCCTGGATGGTCCAGATGGATGGAGTAGTGGATGGTTGGTGGGTGGCCACCATGTCCCAACAAGGCTGTGACGTCAACAAGGAGGTGCTGGAGTCATGTTTTGGGCCAGAATCATGGGGAGAGAGCTGGTAGGCCACTGTAGGGTCCCTGAAGGTGTGAAAATGACATCGGCAAAGTATATCGACTGACCACTTTCTTCCATGGTACAAAAGGAAGAACTGAGCCTTCCGTAACAAAATCATCTTCATGCACGACAATGCACCATCTCATGCTGTAAAGAATCCCTCTGTGTCATTGGCTGCTATGGGAATAAAAGATGAGTAACTCATGGTGTGGCCACCATCCTCCCCTGACCTCAACCCCATTGAGAGCCTTTGGAGAATCCTCAAAAGATCTATAAGGGTGGGAGGCGGTTCGTATCAAAACCGCAGCTCTGGGAGGCTATTCTGACATCCTGCAAAGAAATTCAAGCAGAAACTGTCCAAAACCTCACAAGTTCAATGGATGCAAGAATTGTGAAGGTGATATCAAAGAAGGGGTCGTATGTTAGGATGTAACATGTAGCCCTGTTAGGATGTTTTTGATTGAAGTAGCTTTTGATTTCAGTAAATATGACCTCCTAATGCTGCAAATTCAACAAAAGACCATTTTCAGTTTTTTACAACCTATAAAATGTTTTAACTCTGTTGTGCATAATAATTTGGAACAGTGCATTTTCAGTTTTTTTATTTTTAAAATAAATATTATCATTAGGAGGTCGGTTCAATAAAATTCGAAATATACCCGAATGGTTGATGACTTGAAAAATATACTGATTGTCATTTGCATTGACTAATTATGAAAATCAGGGAAAGATATAATTTGCATAATAATTTGGAACACGATGTAACTGAAATACAGAGCAAACACGTTTCTGTTTGTGGCGTAAAGTAGCATCAGTGAGTCTTGGGGGGCTAATCATCCATCATCCATGAAGAGATTTTCACAGAAATCTTTAGTAATAGTTCAACTCAGAAATGGTGTTTATCTTTTAAAAAAATAATAATAATTATATAATTTTTTTTGAGTATTGCCAACAAAGCAGCATTTAAAGGGATGGTGCAGAGATAAAATAATTTTCTTTTAAAGTTGCTGTTAGTGTGTCACATTCACCAATGAATCAGACTCTGTAGTAGGAATTATGCATTAATAACAATCTCAAACATTACATACTGTACATCCAAATTGATAAATCAGGGGTAAAATTATAACAATTGGCGGGGGGGGGGGGGGTAAATTAATTTTTTTTATTAAATGCAAATGGATGATTTGATCAATTAAAAAAATTCTTCCATACTGTCTTTTATTGTTTTATACTCATATGTAACGACTAATAAACTTCAGTTATGTTTATTCTTCTCATGCTACTGTTTAACTATAAATTTCAGCTTCAATTCCTGTTTTTTTTTTTTTGTTGTTGTTTTTTACTGGCATGTCATGGGACACCTTGCTTTAATCACATAATTCATAGTTTATTTATTTACTTTTAAGGTGTGATGGTTGTCGTGCCTGATATTATGTTATATTATCATAGAATTAAAAGGTTCCTGGACATCATGGCAGTGTATTACTGAACAAGCTTATACATCACTGAATAGTTCAAAAAGACTTTGTAGATAAAAAATAAGAGTAGACCAGCAAAGATGAGTAACTGAGAAAATGTGTGTTCCAGTACAATAGAACAATCTCGGTTTTTGTTTTCCACACAGTCGTACCTCCCACTCCTACTCTGCACTTCTGTAGCTCTTTTTGCTTTTCCTTCCTCGCAGCACTCTAGAGGGCTTCTATGTGGACGATGCACTTCAAGGCCAGGGTGTGTACACTTACGAAGACGGTGGCGTGCTGCACGGCACCTACGCGGACGGAGAGCTCAACGGTCCCGCTCAGGAGTTTGACCCCGAAGGACGTCTCATCTTCAAGGGCCAGTACAGGGACAACATCCGCTGTGGCGTCTGCTGGATTTACTACCCGGTACGTTTCAGCGAGGAGGTTGTGTTAGCGAGCGGCAGGTCTGACTGCTGTAGCTATAACGAGACGGTTGTTGCGCGTAGGACCGAGGCTGTGTGGTGGGCGAGGTCAACGAGGACGGTGAGATGACGGGCAAAGCGGTGGCGTACGTTTACCCCGACGGACGCACGGCTCTGCGCGGGACCTTTGTGGATGGGGAGCTCATCGAGGCCCGGCTGGCGACGCTGACGGATCAGGAGAACGGCAGACCTCACTTCACCGTGCAGCCCGACAGTCAGTAACGCCGCGCTCCCGTCAGCACTCAAGTTTCAAATAGGATCCTATCCTAATGGGAAATTGGCCAGTTCTGCTATTTCAAATAGCGCAGGCATCTATTAGTGAGCATTACCTCGCATGAGGTCATCGTCAGACTCCTACAGGACTCGCACTCTAAAACGATCACAAACATTCGTAATCATAGATCACTTTTTAAATCATAACTAAATATTAGAAATAGCAACAGGTTATTCGTTTAGTCAGACGATGGTGCATCGTCGTACCAGTGTTAATCATTAATCAATTATAATTGCTGTTAAGAATCTAAATAAAAATTAATTAACTGATGATGTTTTGCATAATATTGCTCTGTAGCTCACTTGTAATTAAAACATACACCACAAGAGGGCGAACATGCATTTAGGCAATGCTGCACATTTGTTATTGCGATTGCTATAAAACACTTATCGCAGCTTGTTTTTAAGTAAGCGCAGAAAGACGAGCCATATTGTTTGTTTTTGGTTTTTGTGTTGTTATTTTTGATGTTTATGTAAATAATTTGTGACAGTTCTGCTGCTTGAAATATTTAATCAAAATGTAGACAGAGGGAAAATGTCTGTCTTGTCTAAGTTAATTGTTAACGATTACACGATTATTCTTTGTTCACATGCTCAACTAATAGTTAGGGGGAAAAAATTTGAAATTTGAAGCCCTTATTTATTTAAGGGCTGTTCAAGTCCAACCGGAACGTTTGAGTTCTGAGAGTAAAATCTCCCTTTATTTCTCTCTAAAATTCCCACAGCTACACTAATGCACTTATCCCAGTGTTTTACTAGTGCTTGGGCACCATCAAGGTCAAACTGTCTGAAACGCCGGCCTCCCAGGAACTCCTTTAATGAATGTACGGGTGATGTGAAATTTCATCAGTCCCGGTTTGACTTGAACGCCCCTCTTGGTATCTGTTTACTCGTACGTGGAGGAAAAACACAAGTTTGCAGCACTGATACAACTTTCTTCTCTTTGTCTCTTTCTCAGGTCCTGTTTACTACTATGACAAATCCACTTCCTCCTGCATCGCTGGTCACAAGTTACTGGCCGACCCGTACGAGAGCCAACGGTTTGTAAAATTCAGAACCTTTCATATCCCTGGATAGGTGACTTTTTCTAATGTAAATGACATGAAAGATTTTTTTTTTTTGTTCCCACTTGATTTGTTTAAATACTGTATCTCTGATTTATATATTAAAACTGTAATACTGATTTGTTTGAGAGAAGTCATACTGTATCATGACCTGTAGTTTCTTCCACTAGTATATTATTACTTTCTGTCTCCACTATAAATGAGTATAAACTTTTACTTATTCAAAATAAATAGTCTAAAGAATTTGCAAATGATTCCTGAGAAAATCAACTCGCAACTGACCGACTAATCAGCTAATTGGTGTTTTAGTGTATGCTTGAGTTAACTTATATTATACCTTTACATTTTATATTAGATAGATATAGATGGAGAGATAAATGTACATACATTTTCTTGTATTGAAACACATTAAAAAAAAAAATTTTTGTTTAAATTCAGAGCGGAGAAGGAAGACCAACATGGCCGCCAAGCTGACGAGAGTTTTAATATATAATGAATAACTTTTTAACAAACTACTGAATCGCTAATGATTTGTTTTCTATATTTCCTGAATAACAGCTATGGCTGTCTTTGCTATCAGTCGTACCCTGTACACTCTTTAACCTCATGGCTCCAGGGAAACAATTGGCCATGGTTTTAACGAGATTAATGGACCAGTCAGTAATGTCCGCATTGTTCTAATGAGCCGGTCGCTTCTCAAGCATTAGATTGAAATGCAGAGGAAGGCGGCATACACATATGGATTATATAATGGATGTACAATTTGTTTTGTAAACTAAATGCTTGTGTATATTGGATTATGTAATTGTATATAATTTTAATATCACCCAAAGATAACTCGAGCAAATACAAAATAAATTTTTTAAAATTATTTTATTTATAAAGGGGGAAACAATCTGTATAAACCGATCAAAAAGAAAAAAAAACATCTTGATTTATCTCCAAAAACCTTTAAGCAAATATTTTGTTGTCTGGTGAGACAAGAGTTTAACTTTTTGGAAGCTGTGCATCCTGTTACATCTGGCTTAAAACTAACACAGTGTTTCATAAAAAGAACATCTAACATGGTGGTGGTAGCGTAATGGTCTGGGGCGGGTGACTCGCCATAATCGGTGATACTATGAATTCTGATCTCTAGAAAATGCTGAACGAGAATATCCGGCCATCAGTTTGTGACCTCATGCTCAAGCACACTTGGATCATGTGGCAGGACAATGATCTGAAACACATCAGCAGGTCCACCTCTGAATGACCAAAAAAAAAAAGAAAAGGTTTTGGGGTGGCCTAGTCAAAGTCTGAACTTTGGGATCCTCAGGTAAACAGGGCATTTATGCCTGAGGACACTTCAATGTGGCTGAATTAAAACATTTCTGCAAAAAAGATTGCGGTTATCGGTGCCAAGGGCGGCACAACCAGTTATTAGGTTCGGGGGCAATTACTTTTTACACATAAGGTCAGGCAGGTTTGGACAGCTTTTTTCTCTTATTAAAAAAACTTTTAAAAACAGCATTTTGTATTTATTTGAGTTATCTTAGTGTAATATTAGTACTCTGTTTTTGTTTATATCTTTGTAAGTTATTTTTTATTATTTAATTAGTATAAAATAGTTTTAAATATAGTATGAAATAGTTTAAATAAAAAAAGATCACAAAACTGTTAGAAAGCCTCATGAGGTTAAGAAATCTCGCCTTCTGCATTATGATTGGTTAGAAAAATCCAGTCTCATCTGGGATTGGTTTGAAAATCTAGAGCACAAAGTACATCGTTGTGTGTTTAGCACAATGTTTTTTTTTTAACTATTAAATCCTCCCGTAAGTCTAAACCACATTTATATATAATTAATTGATTTATAAGTTGTTGAGGGCGGCACTTCAATCGCAGTTTAAAAGACCTCAGTCACTCGGGATTTTGCAAGATAACAATAATCTGTGGCGCTTTTTTTTGTCCTTCAGTACACCTTGCTTGTTGCACATAACCTACTCCTGGTGATATGTGTGTGTGTGTGTGTGTGTGTGTGTGTGTGTGTGTGCGTGTGTGTGTGTGTGTGTTCATGACAGTGTGTATGTGGGGCAGTCGCTCATCTCCGGAGCAGGAGAAGGCCTGTTCACAAAAGTTGACGCGGATGCCGATACAATCATGGCCTTTTACAACGGAGTGCGCATCACACACATGGAGGTGGGTTTGTGTGTGTGTGTGTGTGTGTGTGTGTGTGTGTGTGTGTGTGTGTGTGTGTGTGTGTGTGATATTATGTCTACGTCCAAAACCTGGACCTTGTTCCCAAATGATTAACTGGAAAGGAAAATTACGTAGCTAATGCCTGATTTTAAAGATGTAGTTTGACATTTATTACAATTTATTATATGATTATTTTTATTTATTAATTTTGAAAATCAAAAATGTGACGAGAAAATTTACATTGTAGCACATTTTGTTAGGTTCCCTAAAAATCTGTGGAACATTTAGTTTGTTTAGATCTCGCTTCTGCATCATGGTTCACCTCACAGGCAGCAGGGAAACACAGAAAGAAAGAAAAAAGAAAAAGACAAACTGCTCCTCAGTGTTCGTTCAAGTCAAATCGGGACTTTTGATTGCACAGAGCACAGTTACGAGAGTAAAGACTTTTTTATTTCTTTATATAATCCCCTGCTGCACTAATGCGCTAGTTTCACTAGAAGTGCTTGGACACCATCACAGTAGAAAGTTTTCTCAGTACGCCGGAGCCAGGATCAGACTGTCTGCTTCACGTCTGAAACACTGGAACTTCGTTAATGGCCGAAACATGTGAAAATGTCTCGGAGCGAGGTCAGGACTGTACCAGAAATTTCATCACAAGTCCCGGTTTGACTTGAACACCATTCTAATATTATTATATTATTTTTTTCTCTACAAATGTACTGAAGAGTGAATTCTGTACTAATCTTATGGTTTGGGTCACCAGGTGGACGCCCGTGACTGGTCTCTGAATGGAAACACCATTTCACTAGATGAGGACACGGTGATTGATGTCCCTGAACCCTTTAACCATACAGAGAATTACTGTGCATCGCTTGGACACAAAGCCAATCACTCATTTACCCCCAACTGCAAATACGACCCGTGAGTGTGAAAGTGTGTTTGTGTGTGTGTGTGTGAAAATATTGAACGCACTTTATCCTAAAGAGCATTAAAAAAAAGTTCTTGCATTCAGAACAGTACTCTTTATAATTTGTGTAGCAATAGCTCAACAATCGCACTGCATTCACACTAACTTGGTAAAAAGGTGCCATCAATCCGATCCAGGTTGGATCCAACTGTGTGCAAAAGTTTGTATCCCCCGATCAAAGACAGACGAAAATCTTCATCTTCTATAAACCTTATTCCTTATACAGAGTTGTTGGAAGCCTGGAGCCTATCCCAAGATAGGCAGGGTAGGGTACACCCTGGACAGGGTACCAATCTGTCGTAGGTTGCACTCTCACACACTCTTTCACACACTACGGGGGTTGGGGCATGGGGGAGAACATGCAAACTCCGACTCTGGAGGTGCGAGTCGAAAGTGCTAACCACTAAGCATTAAAAATAATAATAATTAAAATAAAAGTTACATTTTGCATAGCCTAATTAGTCTGTAATAGTTTTTCTTTTTTACATTAAATGTGCACATTCTGTGTAAGCATTCACGCCGCTCACATACTGTTCAATGTGCATACTGTTTTATAGACAGTTTAGTATGACGATTATGGATGTATGGTTCTTTATATCCTACAGTATATCATCATAACTTACTCAGTGTACACCTGTAAAGTGGTGCTCAGACAGAAGACAGTAACGAGATGACAGAGTGCAAAAATGTGAAAAAAGAACATCTGTCACGAACCTGGTTTGACAAACGGTGGATTCAAACCTTGACAGATTGAATAAACTTTGATTGGTAGACTAGGAAATCCTTGCTATACAGGTCCTTCTCAAAAAAATTGGGTTTTCATGAGCTGTATGCCACATTCATCAATATTAAAACAATAAAAGGCTTGAACTACTTCAGTTTGTGTGTAATGAATCTAAAATATATGAAAGTCTAATGTTTATCAGTACATTACAGAAAATAATGAACTTTATCACAATATCTTAATTTTTTTAGAAGGACCTGTATACAGGTGTGACAGCGTTCCGGCACCACGCCGGATTTCCGGCGTACTGTGGCTGCGGGGGGGGGGAAATCAGGTTCGAGGATATTGATCTGTCATTTCTCTAGATCTGAGATGTGCAGATCAGAAAGCAGCTTTAACACTCAACGACTCAAACATTACACATACTAGCCAATGAGCCAATCAGAAGTAGGGAAGGGGCGGGCCTTGTGTCTTTGTCAAATAGATTGATACAGGTTAAGGCGCGAAGGTGCACCATGCGCGAAGGTGTTTTTAGCTCCCATACTGTACAATTGTGTGTCTCATACTGGCAACTCAAACCGTAAGTCATGGCTATGTTTATGAAGCCAGGGCAAGACATTAAAGATATCGATAAAGGCATAAAGAATAAATGGCGCTGGGCGTGGATTGAGGATGTGGGTAGTGACGGAAAGCGTTTTGGAAGCTGGTGTCAAAAGCTCGGGCAACCAGGAGGATGCTATTGCACTGTGTGCACAAGGAAACTGATGTATGGAACTAGCGAGGAAAAAATCGCTGTCACGGCACAAATTAGACCCTGTTCATAAAGCAACAGTCAGAGCACTGCAACACACCTCACGTTTGCCAGGGGCAACAGCCACGGCAGATATTCTATGGCGATATATTCCTGCCACAATTCTGAGCGCGTAGTTTGACATTTTGAGAGCAGACAAAGCACTCTTATGCGCGTGCAGTGTCTCCACTGCGCGCTCAACAGCTCGATTCTGCCCGTGCAGTGTCTCCCCTGCGCGCCCAACATGTTCTCCCTGCACACGCATGTAACATTTATTTTCTGTGCGCACTCGACTCTGCCTGTCCGCTCATCAACTATGTCCAGTGTTACAAAACTGCCACAAAACCAGCCAATCAAAGACTTCCACACACTACTTCTGATTGGCTGTTCCTTCTCCATCAGCTGGCAATATCGACCGCATAACGAATGCTATAATTTGTATAGTGCTTTTAAAATGGTCATTGTCTCAAAGCAGCTTTACAAAATCTAAAGAAAATTATAAGAAGTAAAAATTATATTATTATATTAATTATATTGTGCATTTATTTATAAATATTATGAAGAAAATATAGTATTTATTTTTTATTCAATTAAGTATTAGTATATACCAGTTTTGTTTGTCCATTGTGTGTTTTTATTTACTTATCTAATTATCCATATAGCTCATTGTTAGACTACATCGACTAAAATTAAAATCGGACAACTCGGTCGCTTTACTTATAAACCTTTATTATAGAACGCTTCCGTTATGTGGTCGATATGTCTAAAAAGAGCCACTTGACAATAATGATGATCAGGGTTATACATAGGTTGTTTATATATTTGGGCCCAGGGGCCAACAAGTTATGTGTTAAAAGTGCGTCGCATACATAGTACCCTCACCCCTACTCACCTCGGGGGCAAGGAAAAATAGTAGTTCAGACTTCAGATTTTTTCCACTATCAGCCCTGTATATATATAGTGCAAGATTTTAGCTACATTTTCCTAAAATTTAGACGGAACATGTTGGTGAGCAGACCTATTACTATCCCTGAGTCACCACCCTGTTATACCCTGTAGATCTCTAATGGCCATATGGCCCATTGTATAGCAGTACAATGCATCCCTGAGACTGAACAAGCATTCTGGTCATCATGTTGGAGCAAGCCATTTGAACTGCGTCGTCTGCATGGACATGTCCCAGATCCTTTTGCACAAATCCTTTCGCATTTGTCTTGATTGTCGTGTTAACCAAACTTACTGGTTCCCAATCAGTGGCAAAATTAAAAAAAAAAAAAGTTTAGTGATACTCAGATTTGCATTATCATTTCATTGGCTGTGACAGTTATGTGATGTACAGTATATATTTGAACTTGGTCTCATAGTGAGGTCATCCTCATGGTCCCCAGATTTATATGGCACATAATGGAAGCATGACAAGGAGTTCAGGAAATATTCTATCTTGAACAGAATAAGGGGATTAATGTGTGATCACAGAAAAATGAACTAGGAGGCATAACACCCTGCGAGCATAGATATGCTGTTGCTCAAGAAATGTTGTGCAAACAAAATGTGATCCAGTAAAGTTTTTTTTTTTCTTTCTTTCTTTTTTCTACATTTTATGTAAAAAATATTGAATCACAAAAATGACTTCAGCCTAGGGCTGGGCGATATGGCTGAAAACTGTATCACGATATCAGTGTTTCATATCAGTCGATATCGATAATTATTGATATTTTTTATGACCCATTTAAAATAAGGACCAGTAGAAGAATATATTATATTTAAATATTAAATATATAATAATATTTTATTTTAAACTTAACCTTCCTATGATAATAGTCCCCTCAGTTATTAAGACAGAAATGTCAACAACCATGGGAAAATAATTACAATGTAAACATAAGTCTAAAGTCACAATGAACACTTAACAATTATCTCTTAACATTTAAGGTGCAAAATTAAAAGAAAATGTAAAAAATGCTTAATAAAGTGTAATAAAATAGTGAAATGCGTTTATTATATCAGATGCCTTTAGAGAAAACTACAACAAAAATATATTGTTGGAATATATTTGAGTTTGATGTTAATTCACTGGCGGTATACACCGCGCTGTGTACTATGTGTCGTGTGCACTGAATGCAGTAAAAGAAGAATACCTTTTCTTTTCCTCTGGTTGTCTCACACAAAAAGCAAGTAATATTATAGATGTTAGTTGTGCATATTGATGCAAACATAACAATTGTCATACCAAAGAATAAACTACCCGCCAATGTGGCTAGTGAGACTAAAGTTATTACCCGCCACAGCCGAATTTTACCCACATTTGGCGGGTGGGCGGGTGCAAATGTCTACGCCATCTTGTCTCCGTTTATGCTTCCTGAAACGCGACCGTACTACTTCCGGGTCCTAGAGCTGGTCGCGGACCGAATGCGCATGACAGCAATCAAACTAGCTTCGCGACCAGCGTTTTCTTCCGACAGAGAATAAAAAATATCGAACGTTCTATCGAACAAATTTTTTATTGATATCGATCACATGTCGCGAAACATATCGTTATCATTTTATCGCCCAGGCCTACTTCAGCCACGTTTTGACAGACTGGGTCATGCATACTAACTTTTAACAATCGCATGACTAAAAGTCCCTTAATTAAGTTGTACCTGTTCCTTTAGCACCTCTTTGTTTTGGATTTGACAATGTAGAAAACAAATAGCACAAAATCTTTCTTGTTTTTTTTATTTTTTTATCCTGTCAATATTAGTTCTTTTCAGGAAAAAAATTAATTGAATTAAATATTTTGATTGTTAGTAACTTGTTGATATAATGTATGTAATTTTCAAATGAGAACATTTTCACAGTGTCATTTCCTCCATTCTTGGTTTTATTTTGGAAATATTCTTATTAAGATTACGATATGCCGTAAACCATTAAGATGTCTAAAGCTTCATATTTAGTAATTCACGTCAAGGTTTTTTTTTTTTGTCTTTGACATTACAGAATAATTTATATATCATGTACTGAATAAGGCTTTTGGGTGTAATACTTTAAATCAAGTCGTGACTGACTGAATTTGTCTGGTGATACTCATAGCCTACTTAATATTGTTCTTGTACGATACCTTTAAATAGAAACCTCTATTCAAGCGTAGACTACTGTATTATACCGATTAAAACTGTTTATCTTGTTCATCTTTGTCATTTTGGTAGGTTTGTCCATCCTCGCTTCGGGCCAATAAAATGCATCCGAACAATTCGAGCTGTTCAGAACGAAGAGGAACTCACGGTTGCCTACGGTTACGACCATGAACCTTCTGGGAAAACCGGTCCAGAGGCTCCTGACTGGTACAAACAGGAGCTACACGAGTTTCAGGAAAGAGAAGCTGAAAGAAGACTCAAGGATTCTTGTTAACCCCACCCCTTTTAAAAATAAAAGAATAGTAACAATTTTGCATAATGCCAAGCAACACCTAAATCAGCCTCTTTTATTGTCTTGCTGTTAGTTAAACGAGTGTGTATTTAATACTTTTGCCAGTATCCCCTTAACCTGCTCTCTACATCGTTCTCTTTGGATTAAAGGCAAAGCACTTGGCTTCTGCAGACTCTTGACTTAAACTATGAAGGTGCTACGATGTGTACAGATCACAACAGCTGTATAGAGTGACTGAAGCACAGCATGGTGGTGAATTATCTCTGTCATGAAGTGAGAACTATGCACTACGGAACCCAGCAGGTGTTCTTTGCTGCTACGCTAACCTTCAAAAGCACTGGCAATGCAGTCCATCAGTATGTTATAAAACTCCCATAGCTATCGCTAAACGACTTTCTTGCAGTGCGTTGTCTCTTCAGTCTAGCTGTGATGAGAGTTAACCTCGATTATACTTGTGTTTCCAACAACAGTATTAGAACTGCTCATGTACTGTAAAGGTTTCATTTTTGCCCTTTGTTTTAAACCTTTAAGGAGAAAAGTGTGAGTGCGATTATGTTTGTGTGTGTGAGAGTAAAGGAGAGACTGGAATGAGTAACAGATGACAAAAGAAGAAATGAATTCAGGTCTTTGATACAGTACGCAGTATCTCTAATCCAGGATTTATCAATAAAACATTAAAACATGACCATGAGTCAGCAGTGTTTTATATTTTTTTGTTATTTATAAGAATGTAAGTACTGAATTACAGTTTTACACCTGGAGGTATCCGACCAGCCAATGGTTTGAGCCGACAAAGTTTACTACAAGTTTCTGTAAAATAAGCACCCTTCCAATCGTGGTGAGCAGAAAACTATCTCCAAACACACAACACATTAAACCTTGAAGTGGATGAGCTACAGAAGTAGAAGACAACATTGGGTTTTACTCCGATCTGCCGAGAACTGGATTTAATGGCTGCTCGTTCACCAACTGCTTGATCTATTTAGTTGTGTGAACTACTACTCCATGTTGGACAGAGAGGGCAGATGATTTTAGAGAGGGGTAAAAGAAGCCAAGTGGCAAATCTCTAATCCAGGATTTATCAATAAATCGACTCTCTCCCCCTACTCTAACCTTCTCCATTGCTCATGTAACGAGTCTTTTCAGACTTGAGGATCCTTTTGACCCCAAGGATATGATAACTTCCTAACTTACCTCAGACTGATGAAGCTACATGGATGAGTAGTAAAACGTTTCTACTAAACCATAAAGAAGTCCAGACGACATGACTCCACTCCCAGATCACCTCGACCTGGACGCCTGAGAATCTTCACACCCTCAGAGGTGCACACATGGTGCTCTGAGATTGGGTGATTTTTCAAAACCCACCAAGCAGGGGGAGAATATGTAAACTACATGAACAAAGACCTGAGGTGGGAATCGGACCCCAACCCTGAAGGTGCAAGGCGACAGTGCTTACAACTAAGCCACAGTTACCATACTGTATATATTCATTCATTCATTTTCTATACCGCTTAATCCTGTGTTCAGGGTCGCGGGGGACCTGGAGCCTATCCCAGGAGACTTCGGGCACTAGGCGGGGTACACCCTGGACAGGGTGCCAGTCCATCACAGGGCATACACACACTCACACACCCAATCACACACTACGGGCAATTTAGGAACGCCAATTAGCCTAACCTGCATATCTTTAGACAAAGATATCCTTATTACCTACTGCACCTTCTGTACATATGAACCCAGACGCTCATTTACCACATTGCAATTTATTCTAAATCCACTTATGCACTTGTGGTTACATGCGCTTTGTACAGTGACAATAAAGTTGAATCTAATCTTATATTTTTTCCTTGCAAGTTTTTAGAATTTAAACAGAATGGTGTGAAGAACAAACAGAAAGAGAGAGAGATATTTCTGTTGCTTGTTTTGCCAGATTGGTTGAGCTGCCAGGAAAGATTTATTTGTTTTTGTTGCTATTTTGGTCCGTCCACATGCCATTCGGCAAATCAGGTGCCGGATACTCTCCACCCTGGGGGTATATCCGTCGTTTCTGTGGCAGGGGTTGGGTTGCCAGCTCATTCACACACTATGGGCAATTTGGGAACTCCAATTAGCCTAATCTGCATGTCTTTGAAGAGGTCTGTGGGAGGAAACAGGCGTCCGCTGAGTGAACCCACCAAGCATGGGGTGAGCATGCACACATACCTGAGGTGGGAATCGAACCTGGACCCTGGGGGTGTGAGGCCACAGTGACCAGGAAAGATAGATGAGTAGTAACTCATATAATCACTCTTTATCAATTTGGTGAGGAGAAAAGGTTCTTTGAGGTGGACAGGCTTATACATCATGTGGCACTCCTGTTAGCCAAGAACAAGCCACTGAGGGCTAAAGTTTTAAGTAATATTATTTAAGTTTATATATACACACACACACACGTGTGTATGTAGAAGGTCCACACTTTGCTACAAAGAGCTGCAACTGAACCCAAAGCTAATTCACTGTAATAAAGCTCTAGCAGGCTGAGGCAGTCTGAGGCCCCGCCCACTCTCCTCGCGGACAAAGGGAAAGTGGGCGTGGCGTGCACGTTGCACCTGCGCGGCCTGCAGGTAACTGGCACGCGCTGGACTCGCTGCCCGGAAGTGACGAGTCGTTCAGGAAGTGAAGGTAAAAACTGCGTGCGTTCTTTATTTCTTCTTCTTCTTCGTGTTTTTTCTTTTCGTTTCTAAACCCTGTGTTTATCGTCGCATCTTTGTGTTTTGTGTTTAATTCGGTTGGAAATAAACTGAAATGAGTATCCGCGGATTGTAATGTTCAGGTTTAAAGGCTTTGATTCTTACCAATAATAATATGACTGTGCTTTTATACACATTCACTACTTATTACAGTTTCACGAGCTCGAGAGATTTAAACAACCGGTTACATTAAACATACTGTATGTAAACACCTTAAAGTGTCTGAATTGTGAGTGAATTCATATTTTTAGCCTCTATAACTTAAAGCTAATTAGACTAATAATGCTGAAATAAACAGGAGAGAGACTAAAGTGTGGGAAACTATTAGTAGATTATGAGGAAGTCTGTCATCCTGTTTTATAAATAACATGTTTACAGGCACTGGAGCTCAGCTAGCACTCACTGGTGTACTGTATACTGTGTGTTAAATATCATTTAAATAACCTGTTAATATAAACACACACACATGAAGTCACCTCATCAAGAACTCGTGTTCACACACCTGGTTATAATATCCTGGTCTGTACAGGTGCATCTCAATAAATTAGAATATCATCGAAAGGTTGATTTATTTCTGCAATTAAATTAAAACAGTGAAATTCATAATATACAGGTTAATTACATACAGACTGATATATTTCAAGTGTTTATTTCTTTTAATTTTGAGAAACAAACAATTAATTGTCAGAAATTAAAAATATTAGAGCAATAAACAAACGCTGGACTACTGTAAAGTATGAACATGTACTTATTCGGTCCAAGTATTGAGTGCTGTACATTTCTTTAGTAGTACTAAATTAAGTATTTATTTGTTTTCTGAGATATTTAGGGGGTTTCATTAGCTGTAAGCCATAATTATAATAAAAAATTAATTAAAAGAAGTAAACACTTGAAATGTATCAGTCTGTGTGTAATAAATCTGAGTTTCACTTTTTGACTTTAGTTACTGAAATTAATCCACTTTTTGATGATATACTAATTTATTGAGGTTGTACGTGTGTGTGTGTGTGTGTGTGTGTGTGTCCAATTCTTTATTCCTGTGTTTGTTTTTCTTGCCTTCTTGTTTTCTTTTTGTCTGTGTCTATCTTGACTCTTTCTTTCTTGCTTGCTTTGCTTCTTTGTTCCTCTTTATGTATCAGTCCTTCTTGCTATCTTGTTTTCTTCTTCTTTTTTGTGTTTTTCTATATTCCTGCTTTCTTTCTTTTTCTTTCCTTATGTCTGTCTGTCTGTCTCATTTGTCTTTATTAATATCTATCTGTCCATTTCTTTATTTTTATATGCCTTTATTTGTCTATTTTTTTTTTTTGTTTTGTCCTTTTCCTTTTTTGTTTCTCTCTATGTATCTGCTTCTTGCTTTCTTTATTCTATCTATTTTTCTGTCTACTCCTTTCTATCTATATAATTTTTTTGTGTCCCATGCTTTCTTTCTTTTGTCTTTAAATCTATCTGTCTTTCTTTCAAGTCTTGTATGACGTCTTGATTTGCTGTACACGTGAAGACTTTTGGGACACGCCCTAAACCGGTGCTACAAAGACTGTAGTTAATAAATGTTTCCTCGACCATAAATAAATATTTATGATTAATATTTGATCCATTTTATTGATCGAGAAGGAACCGATTGATTGTCTGTAACAGGGTTTGACATTAACTTTTTTGCTGACTGGCCGATGTGGTTAGTGGATTTCCGGAGTCACTCGCCATTCAGCTGTTTTACTCGCCACAATTTTGTTACCAGAAAATCGCAGTTTTTTTCTTCACCATGATACGTTAATGTTTGTTAGATCTAGATTTACTTATAAATGACAGCATACACTGTATCACTATAGTAGTAGTCAAGTATTCAGTACTGTTACAATAGCTCCCAATATAAAAACATGCAAACATGAACAATATATTCTGCTTATTGAACTTAAATTCAAGCCTCTTACCACATGAAATTGAAAAATAACAGATTCAGTACAACTGAACTCATTCTGATATTAAAAATACAGCAACTCAGAACATTTATCATTATAGTGTGTTGTCTGGGTTCGATTCCCCGGCCAGGCTCGATTCCCGTCTCTGTGTGCATGGAGTTTGCATGTTCTCCCCGTGTTTGGTGGGTTTCCTCCGGGTTCTCCGGTTTCCTCCCACAGTCCAAAGATATGCAGGTTAGGCTAATTGGCGTTCCTAAAATTGCCCGTAGTGTGTGATTGGGTGTGTGAGTGTGTGTATGTGTGTGTGCCCTGCGATGGATTGGCACCCTGTCCAGGGTGTACCCCGCCTAGTGCCCGAAGTCTCCTGGGATAGGCTCCAGGTCCCCCGCGACCCTGAACACAGGATTAAGCGGTATAGAAGATGAATGAATGAATGAATGTATTATTATATCAGAATTCTGAGTTAGGACAATGGACTCTGGTCTATCTTGTTGTGTTGACTCTTTATAGTGTGAGGTCATTCAATCAATTGATGAATTTTCTATCATTCAACATGAAATCTAAATAGATTTTAATAGTGATTACTTTTTTATATATAATCAGTAAATAACCTGCGAAAGGGGCAAAACATTCTCATCCTGTTGAGAAGCAATAGCCCTTTAAGGAAATCATACACACACACACACACCAAACAGGAAGTAAAAGTGTGTGTGTGTGTGTGTGTGTGCGCTCGCCCGCACAATGCATGTGTAAACGTGTAGAGAGAGGTATTAAATGTCCTCATTACTTTTATGCGCGTAATATTACGTTACAATGCGTTTATTATATCGGATGACTTTAGACAAACTACAACAAAAATATATTGTCATACCAAAGAATAAACTACCCGCCAAAGTGGCTAGTGTGACTAAAGTTATTACCCACCACAGCCAAATTTTACCCGCATTTGGCGGGTGCCAATGTCAAACCCTGGTCTGTAATATGATCTATGATCTTCTGCCCAGTGTCATTAGGCCTCCGTGCATGTTCCTGAAGAGCCTTGATCATGGAGCACTACAGGTACTTCATCCTGAACCAGAAGGTGGCGGTGGTGTGGGGGGTGCTGCAGGTGGTCTGCGCCACCCTGTGTGTGGCGTGCGGGTTTATAGACGCCACGTTCCGTGTGGACACCACCCTGAGCGAGACCAGAGCTCCCCTGTGGGCCGGACTGGTGAGCGCTGCTGTCTGATCAGACTTTGATTAGTCACAGACTCGATATGGTTATGAATCATTAACAGGATGAGTTTGCTTTTATTTCATTAAGACTCCTTTATCTGTGCCTTGTTTTGTTTTTTTGTTCGTTTATTTTAGATCATGGCTTTACCTGGAGTGCTCGCACTTTTTGCCTCACATAGAAAAAACCCCATGCTGGTGAGTTCCAGATTAATGTTAGTGTGATGTAACTGGACTGGAACCTGTCAGTTACTGCAATTAATGAAATGCAATTAATGAATGACATTACATACTGAACATTTATTATAAGCAGAAATCATAATAACATGGTGATGCGTTATTGACTTTCAGTGGAATCTTCGATTACGGGCATAATTCGTTCAGGAAGCGGTTTCAGGATTGTGTGTGTGTGTGTGTGTAAAACTAAAACAAATTAACCTGCACTTTACCTTTGAAAAGAATCGCAACAGAGCAGTGTTTCTGTGTAGAGCAAAGTGTGTGCATGTGAAGGTGAAAGGAGGGGGTGTGTATGTGAAGGGGCACAGTGTCGAATGACGCATAACGACAGAGAGGGAGAAAATGTATGTTTAATCTCTCTAATGCGACTTGCTTTTGCTTTGCACGCGTGCTGTACACACACACACACACCCATACAGACACAAAATAAAATATGTTTTACGCACACACACGTGGTCACAGTGTTATAGTAAACAGTTCACGCGTGCAGTGGAAGTTTTAGGGTGGGGCGAAGTGGGCAGCCGCCCAGGCATTTTTTTTTATGTCACGTGGGGGGCGGCACACGAACCTGGAGTAAAAAATAATAATCTGTGTCGCTAAGCGGTTTTCTATTATCTGTGATACCTGCGCCCGCGCCGCCCCTGAATGAGCCACACAGAAGCTGAGCGAGCAGAGAAGACTGGGGGGGTGATAAATAAAAACGATTATGATGTGGAGGTGAATTGGTTTAGTCTTGACTTCTGGTCGTGAGTGACAGCGTTGGGGGAAATCTGTTGATTGTCAAATCGTCGATAGTAACAGCGATGGAGAGAAAAAGGCCAAAGCTGTCAGGGGCTCAATTTAGAAAAAAAAAGAAAAGATGAGGAGAAACGGGCAAAAGATAAAGGTATACAACAATGTTCTCTCTGTGTGATTAAGTTATTCATGTCATCATGTTAATCAGTGGTATAACATTAACTCTTAGGTTTGTTAGCCTTCTTGCTTATGATGCTTGCTATGCTTACCTTGCTAAAAACACACACACACACACACACAATAAAAGCCTAATTTACAAACCAGCACAGAAATTCTAATGGTTTCTATTAAATACCAAAAATGTAACCACAAAATTATGCTTTACAGCAAGACTGTTGCAAGTACAGTTATTTATTTCCATTGTTTATTATGTTAATGTTGGCTATAGCCAATATATTTACCATATATTTACAGTATACTGTAAATAGCCAGTTTAATTTACATATGTGTAGATCGTTTAAAAGACATTTTCCATTGGCTATAACTCTGTTACGTGACAAAGCATATAATTTGAGGCAGTAAATTAACCAAGGAGCTAATTGTTCCTCGCTTAGATTAGATTATATTAGATTAATGAAGTGTCTAATGACTGCCATCAAAAACCATGAGCCTCTTTGAGCTTATCACTTTTCTGCACGATAAGGATCTATCTGAGATCTACCCCAACTTTTGGACTGCACTCAGGATTGCACTTACATTGCCAGTGACTGTAGCTCAAGCAGAGAGCAGCTTTTCCAAACTCAGGTTAATCAAGACATACCTGAGGTCAACCATGTCTCAGGAACGGCTCACTGGCCTTGCTGTCATAAGCATAAATCATATGTCATAAGCATAAATCATGCAATAGGGGAGCAGATCTCATATGATGCCATTATTGA
This sequence comes from Channallabes apus, assembly GCA_030522415.1. Lineage (NCBI taxonomy): Eukaryota > Metazoa > Chordata > Actinopteri > Siluriformes > Clariidae > Channallabes > Channallabes apus. The sequence continues at coordinate 6,237,222 of CM060113.1, read as the reverse complement.
TGACTTTGCATCTAGAAAGGCCAGAAAAGTCAGATTTTAGTTTCAGTTTGTGGTTTCTGTTCTGCAGTGAAGTAAATAAGTTATTTTTCTTTAGTGTGATTTGTTCTATATTAATTCTATATATATATAATATAAATATTTGTTTGTACACAGTATATTTAAGTTATGAGTAGTTTAATAAAACATGTGGTGTGTACAAAATGTGAAGTTTTTTTTTTGTTTTTATTTTTTTTGGGGTGGGGGGGGGGGGGGGGCGGGAGGGAGTCTTGCCCAGGGAGCAATTCAGTGTAGAACCGCCACTGCACGCGTGCACGGATGTTGATTATACCAGTGAGAGACGAGCACTAAGACCCAGCAGGGGAGACGATTACCCACAATTCCACAGCATAAGAGAGAAAAAAAACATTGGCTCAGTTGTGATCACGTGACGCTCGGTGTCAAAACAAGAAGCGCATGCGTGATACATGATACTCGGCACTCGTAAACCGAGACTTGTTCGTTTTTCAAGTCAAAATGTATTCAAAATCTCCCAATCCGAGGTTTCACTGTATGGAGGATTTTAGAGGATTTTAGATTTAAATTACCTGATGTGTGTTTTTGATAGTGAAGTATTGTATTAAAATTTTTGGCTGTAGTAATGAGACACACACCCACACACACACAGAGGACAAATGTAGTAACTTTGTCTGTTTTCAAATCAAAGTCCTGGAGTATTCCTCAGTATGATCCTAATAAAACTACGTTTAGCCAGAGAGATGATATTAACCGTGATCTTTGTTCCTTCAGGTCACCATCATGATTGCTTCATCTGTCATCTCTCACATCGCCACGGTGATCGTATTCATTTACACCGGCGTGACACTCAGCTACGGGGAGCAGGACGACGAACTCTTCCATCCCGGTCATATCGCTGAAGTGGTACAGCGTCCCCGCATCACACCCACTCGGACTCGTGTATTCTTTTACATTCTATTACTTTTATTGAGTGTCTTGTGTGTGTGGTGTGTAGAAGTTCGTTCTGAGCCGCGTGGTGAAGGGAGCGAACAGCACCATGGTGTTCGCCGGAGTCGGATCGATCATCTTCTCCTCCCTCATCGCGTACACGGGGTGTCGCAGTCTGCCGCTCTGTGGCTGCTATGATTCCGTCACAGGCATGGTGAGCCTAAAACACGCACACGCATGCATACACACACCCACGCACGCACACACACACACCCACGCATGCACACACACACACACGCACGCACGCACACACACACACACCCACGCACGCACACAAACCCACGCACAGTTTGATGGATTTTTTTATGAAATCTGAATCTGTGTCACTAAGGTGATCTGGACTTGAGCTCACAACCTGCAATTCCCAAATTCAGAAGTAAACACGTCCCCCAGGTGGAACTACAGTACGAGTTCCTTCCAGTAGTTCCAGTATTCTGTTTGACGTCAAAACAAAATAGTGCTCACAAATAAAGGATGTGTGTGTTTTGTTTTTGTTGTTTGTTTATAGGAGACGCTCGTTCCTCAGGATGACCCGAGTGCTTCAGGTGAACTGGTCTGTTCGTGGCACGGTAAGGTGTGTGTGTGTGTGTGTGTGTGTGTGTGTGTGTGTGTGTGTGTGTGTGTGTGTGTGTGTGTGTGTGTGTGTGTGTGTGAAGTCTTTTACTTCAGGGAAAAGTTAACAGAGTAATGTTGTAAAAAATGAAAGTCATCAAAAGTTAATAATTTGAATTAAGCGGTAAATATAATATAGTATTTAAGCGATATCGGACTCGAGATTCTGCTGCTGTGCTGATTATGAAGTGAAGTCTTTATTCGTCACATATACGTCACTACACAGTGAAATTCTTTTATTTGTCACACATCATAGCTTTTTTTGGGGGGGTCAGAGCACAGGGTCAGACATTAACCGCGGCCCTGTGTAGCTCAAGCAGCGACAACTGCCGGAGCTCGAACCGCCAACCTTCCGATCTCAGAGCCTTAACACACTGAGGCATCACCACCGCCCCATTTTTAGCATGTTGTTATTTGTTTATTTACCCAGTTATTTTTCTCCAATAACACATATTCTTCCTCGACTAGCGAAGCTAACTAACAGCGAATTGTGGAGCTGGTGACTGACAGTTAATGCAATTAACGGGTGAGAATTGTTTTAAATTTTTGATTCCTGAGAAACTTAGGAGATTTACTTTTATATTTCATTATATTCCTTTAATTTCCAGGTTCTGGGGTTAAATCCCAAACGTTAAATGGAAAGCTAGTGCACGATGTATGGTGTAAAGTCCACCATTCCACACACAAGTGCCCTTGATCAGGGTTTAGAGATGGATTTGGGATTCAGCATTGTGTTAGAAGCTAGTTAGCTCTGAGGCTCGTCTTAGGCGTAACATGGAGGCAATCCGGAATGACGTAGAAACGACTAGTGCAGAGGCGTCTTGTTTAAGACATAACGTTATCAGATGTGTGTTCTTGCTGAAAGTGCTCATGGTTTTGACTGGTTTTGAATGTGGGTTTTGGAAGTCAGCTTCTCTCTCCTCAGTACTGCAGACCGTACAGACCTTCCGTCACCCATCTAGTTAAATGTTCCAGTACTGTCTATCATCACCACACGTGGAAACCCTTTAGTCAGATTAATCATTTGGAACTAACTGTTGTGTAAAATATATAATATATATATGATGTGCTATATTTGTTGCGTTGAGAGAAAAAAGAACTCATTTTGTTCAAGAATAAATCTAGTACAGTAAAACCTCGGATTGTGAGTAACACGGTTTGCGATTGTTCCGCAAGATGAGCAAAGATTTTTTTTTTATTAATTTTGACTTCAAAAACGAATAAGTCTTGGTTTACCAGTATCATGTATCACGCATGCGCTTCTTATTTTGATGCCGAGGGTCACATGATCACAACTGAGCCAACGATTTTTCTCTCTCTTGCGCTGCGGAACTGTAGGTAATCGTCTCCTCCGCTGGGTCTTGGTGCCCATCTCTCACTGGTATAATCAACATCCGTGCACGCGTGTACTGTTTACTATAACACTGTGACCATGTGTGTGTCAAACATTTTATTTTGTCTGTATGCGTGTGTGTAAAGCAAAAGCAAGCCGCATTAGAGGGTAAAGATCCATTTTCTTTCTCTGTATTAGCCTGCTCTTTGTGTCTGTGTGCGCGCGCATCATTGGACACCATGCCATACACGCACGGTCCCCTCCTCTCGTCTTCACACACATACACACACACACTCTTTCTCTTTGCTCAACACAGAAACTCTGCTCTGTCGCAATTCTTTTCAAAGTTAAAGTGCAGATTAATTTTTTATTTTTTTTTTACTTTACAACAGTGATTCCGTTAGTATGCGCTCACACGACTGTGATTAGCGATGTTCCTTGCTAATTTATTTGATAAAACAGTGTTTCCGTCAGTGTCTGTGTGAGAAAAACTCAAATAAGAGAGGAAGAAGTGTTACGGTGTAAGAAGAGAAGAGGGGGAGGGTCTGATTCCTCCTCTCCTCTTACTTTAGCTTCACACACACAGCGCCTGCATGCACAAACAGAAACATTTATCTGTCAGGATTTATTTTTACCTTTTTTTTTTAAAAGATAAAGTGCAGGTTAATTTGTTTTATTTTTACTTAATATTTTGTGTTAATTATTTATGTATTTATTTTTTGGGCTGTAGAACAAATAATTTGAGTTTCCTTTATTCCTTATGGTAAAAGTAAATTTTGTTTACGAGTGTCTTGAAATACGAGCCAGCTTCCGGAACGAATTATGCTCGTAATCCGAGGTTCCACTGTACTTGGTTTAAAAATCATCTTTATGATGCAGATATAAATATGAGTGTTTCAGGTTGAATTGTCATTGGTGTGTGTCATGTCCTGCAGGTGGAGACGAGCGCGTGTTTAACTCTCCCGTGTCGTTCATGGAGCGCTGCCCTGAACAGGAAGAGGAACTCTCTGCACTTCCTCCATACAGCAGACTGGTGTAGGCAGCGAAGTGCACACTCCTGAGTGAACACTCGCTCTAAACACCTCGTGCCTTTCAGACTCAGGAAACTGAATCCAGTTCTATACTTGCACTTCTTTTTACTGACTGAATGTTTTATTTTACTGTGTGCGCATTGTTTTTTATTATACATAATTTTTAATTTATATAATTTATATAATGAAATGTCTGTATATATTGTGAAATAAACAACACATTTTTAATAAATCGTTTTAACCAGCATTCACCGCTTTGAGCCACAATGACTTTTTTTTTTTTCCCCTTGTAGGAACATTTCTGATTTTATTAAAGTCGTCTATCTGTCACAATTTGACTTTCATAAAAGTCGCTCCTTACACTTGCCCATTGTTCCCCATTTTCAACACATCAACTTTGAGAGCCAAGCCTGCGTTCTGATCGCGAGTTTTTCCCTGTGAAGTAGATCGCACAGTTTGTTCAGTTGTGTTAAATACAATTCCAAACCACAAGGAAATAAAATTCTCTCGTCTCATGTCTGTCCACGAGTTACTTTTATCCGAAAGAAATCACAACACGTCTCTGTGAAACGGAGAGCACTTTATTTCATCCGTTAAAAATTAAAAATACAAGCAATGTTCCTTGAAATGCAAAGTTACAATGATCCAGTATCAAACTTAACTTCTTTCTCTTTTGTCCCGTGGCAGTGATCAGACACAGAAGCAGGACAGGACGGCAAAACTGGCCTGTTGTGTATGATGTGTGTATGATTTTTTTTTTTCTTTCATTCTTTTTTTAACAGCACGTATTGTTTTGGTTGATCAAAAAACGTTCGAGAACGAAACACAGGTCTGTTAGAAGCATCCTGAGAAACAATATCATCCCAGAGGATGTGACGCGAGTGGCCTGGCTTCATTTTCGGAATTTTTTTTAGGCACAGAAATTGTTAAATGAAATGAACCACAAAAAATAAACTGTACAGCACATGACCTAGGTTCTCTTCACGGCTAGAGCTTTTTTTTTTTTTTTTTTTATCCTATAATAAAGTCCAAAAAGTTTGCACACCCTTACCAGGAAATAAAGCGACATCTTAATCGTGTACGATTTTACGCAAGCAACAAAAGCAGCTAAATAATGTTGTTTTAATTAGATATACACAAATCCTGTACTTGAGTAAAAGTGAACAGATTCCCTGGGGGAAATATTACTCGAGTATAAGCAGAGATTCTCCATTTACTTGTGTATTTGAGTAGAAGTTCAGGAGAACTCGCTTTCAAATCAGCGCTTGTATTACGCTCAGTCTTTTTCATATAAAAAAAAAAAACTCTCTCTCTCTGCTTGTAGATTGTGTACATGCTGCTTTTTTTGTCATCAACCAGCTTCATTTCTGTTTAATGTCAAGCAATCACGCGTAATAGACAGCAGGTGCCGAAGTTCCTTCTTCAAATACTAAACACCAACATGATTAGGTAACGCAACCGCATGCAGTGATGTACTTAAGTAGAAGTACAGAGATTTTCTGTACTTTGAAGTGGAGTAAAAGTTTAAATGTTTCCTCTAATAAATAACTACACGAGTATTTCTCAAGCACAGTAACAAATGTATATGCGCTGTTAGTTTATTACCTCTGATCTTAAATTACTCCTGGAAGAAATCTAAATATCAGCTTTAAAGTAGCTTAAATATTTTTTGTAAGCTGCATGTAAACTTCTGAACGATTTCAGCCTTAAGATTCCCCTTTAATTTCTGCCTTTCTTGCAGCTCATCCATTTTATATCTATCTATCTATCTATCTATCTGTCTATCTCTATATAAAATCCTTTTACAAATTATTTGTCTGATGTTGAACACGTAGAAATCATAAAAACGGCTGACATTTTCTCCGTCGTGCTGACGTTCGGGTCGCTCGCGCGTGTCCGAGCTCGTGAAAGGAAACAATAGGAGAAATCTTTCTGATTATCATTAAAATTAGTTGTGAAAGTGTGAGATCTGATGTTTTATCGTCACAAAATGTCTTTTCACACCTTTGGCCAACAGTCACTTTTTAGTAATATTGCTAATAAATATAGGCTGCAATACGCTGGTCTAACACTACACCTGTCTGAAGTTGATAGATTTTGTTTCAACAGGAAACCTATTAAGGAATTCGTGGAAACTTTCGAGCGGAAACTTAAACGAGAACACAGAGAGAAAAGCATCACTAATACGAGAGTCGATCATTCCAACGTTCACACGGCGATTTGCCTGTTTGATGTATAAATGTTAAAATTACGGAGCTCAAAACGCAAATATTGGCCGTTCTGAATTTCGCGGATGAGTAGTGAAGCAGAGGTTCTTTTAAGCGCTCAAGAACTCACGGCAGGGTGTGCAAACTTATGAGCTTGGAATTGAAATTGCATGCAGGAAATTTCCCCACTGAACACACTAGCCTTACTTCCTTTGCAGCACAGTTTGTGGATGCCCAGGGCAGTCGGAGAGACATCACAAAGTGTTCATCACAAACTACAGCGTTAAAAATGTCCATGCCTGAGGGGTTTCTTGAGTGCGCATATACACACACACACCACAGGACCTGCTGTGGCAGCGACAGCTTTCAAAAAGGAAGGGGAAAAAAAATCAGACATGATTCAGACAAAGCGTGCATGTTAGCCTGATCAGGCAACACACACACACGCGCACACACACACTCATTTGCTCTCTTAGTCATCCTGAAAGGTTGCAGGCTGAGCACGGAGATGATACTTGAGCCTGCTGCTCGAGTAATACGATAACGCCACTCGACACACACTCAGTGTGCAGAGCAGCACATAGATACGCACACACACACACACTGATCAGCCGTAATATTATGTCCACACGCCTAATATTGAGTAGATCCCTTTTTTTTAACCATGAAAAAATAGCCCTGACCCATCGAGGCATGGACTCCGCTAGACCCCTGAAGGTGTGTGTGTGTGTGGTATCTGGCAAGTTTTGAGGTCCATGGATCAGACTTTAATCGTTCATCTCGCTGTCGTGTTCCTCAAACCGTTCCTGAACCGTGTGTGCAGTGCGTCAGGGCACAGTATTGTCCTGAAAGAGACGTCTGGCATCAGGGATCACCGTTCACATTAAGGGGTGTAACGTGCTGGGCAGCAGTGTTTTGGTAGGTGGTACATGTCAAAGTAACATCCAGATGACATCCAGACGAAATTACTGCGCTGGCTCGCCTTCTTCAAATTGTGCATCCTGATGCCATCTGTTCCTCAAGATAAGTGATACACACACACATAGGAACCCGGATGAACATATGATTCCACATTGCTCCATGTCCAGTTCTGAGGAGTAGAATTTCTGGTGGAGAATACGGGTCAGCATGGGCACCCTGACCGGTCTGCAGCTGCGCAGCCACATCCACAACTAGCGTGTCCTGACTGCTTTCTATCAATTTGAGCAACAGTAGCTCTTCTACTGAATCAGATTATTCATCAGTGAGCCTCGGCCATCTTACTACAAGAGCTGCAGTTTAGAAGACGCCCTGACCCAGTCGTCTAGACGTTACAATTTCACAAATTCTTGATGCCTGCCCATTTTTCCTGCTTCTAAAACGTCAACTTCTACGGCCAAGTTTTCAATTGCTGCCCAATAGATCCCGCCCACTTCCCGGGGCCACTCTAATGGCTGATCAATGTACAGTATAGCTAGCATTCTAGTGTGCATTAAAACTGTTGTTCAAATGGCACTGTGCAACTCGGTTCTTGTTTTGTTCCTTTTTCTTCAAGAAAAAAAATGATCATGATTACAGATCTAGCCTAGAACATTAAAAGTTATGATCAATCTCAAACTTTTTTTTACTTCAATATCAACATTCCACCTTTTGTGCTAACCATGACTTCTCTATCGCTCCAAGAACTGATGGTTCTGTAGTGTTTTTAAATGAATGTTTAAATGCTGAAATTACTAGTTAGATGTTAACATTCCTTATAGTTTTTTTGGGGATAAAAGATGCTGCTTTTATACCACCTTGCTTATGCTCAGCGTCTGTATTTCTCAAGACTTGCACAGTGTTGAAGTATACATGTAAAAGGAAAATGGGAACATAAACCACTGTCATACCCATAAACGTTGGAAAATGACTAAGAAAGACGTAGAACTTGTTAGACAATTCTTTCAGAAAATTTGACCTTGATCTAACCTTGACCCTGAATCTAATCAGTTGGTTACGATTCAAATTCCATTTAAACTCTCGATTATGCTAGCAGCGTAAAAGCAACGTTGTTGCTACACTAAACATCAGCTGTTGTACCAAATGTCGAATATGATGAAAATATGAGAAAACAAGGTTTAATGCAGAATTAAAATCGAAAGCACTGATTGTTTTTTTTTAGGGATTTACTTTACAGGTGTCCTGGTATAACAGACAAAAATGTTGCTTTTGCCAGCGGATGGAAAAAAATATATCTTACTGTAAGCAATAATATTAGAATTTTGCATAATGGAGAAGCAGCTTAGGGACGCAATAGTCTTTCAGAAGACAGCCTGTCCCAGTTAGAAAGCAGCACAGGGACGCCTGGTCTTTGCGTTTCCTCTGCAGCCCTAAGAATAAGCTGCAGAACGCGTCCTTTCCAGGAACAATGCGGGCCGGGGGGGCGTACGAAAGCGCACAGCATGTACGAAAGTATGGAAACACATTGTAGAATTTATCTCGTTACTATGACTTACTCGATAGTCATAATTATGTAAAACACAAAAAAGAGGCAGTAAGACTGTTTTTTTTTTTTTTTGTTTTCTTAAAAGAGGCCATAATTATTACTTACTTACTCTTAATCTCGAAGTTATTAAATCCAGATCTTATATTATTTGACAGTAAGTCATACTTATGTTCAAGAAAAAGTCATAATTAGTTGTTTTGGGATATAATAATTATGAGATAGTAGGTTAATTACAAGATAGTATGTCAATTATCACAAGGTCTCGTTTTAAAAAACTAGTTATTAAATAACCTACTATATCTCTCTTAATTATGACTTACTATCTCGTAATTATGGCTTATCACATGATCTAGTCCTCATAATTATGAGATAGTAAGCCATAATATGTTTTTGTCTAAGGGAGATTCTTAATTAAGATACTTAGTCATAATTATGTTTAAAAAATATTTAATTTCATTAATTAACTGAAAATAAATAACTGGAATTATTAACCATATTTCATAATTATTACATACAGTATTATGTCAATTATTATCTCATGATTATTACATTATGTGAAAGGGATAATTTAAATAAAATAAGAAGCAAGTCATCATAAATCTCATATAATTATCTTTCTAATTATCTCATGATCTGCATCTTATAACTATGAGAATCACAATATAGTCTCAAAATTATGACTTACTATTTTGTACTCATGACATACTATCACATGATTCTGCCTCCATTACCTCATAATTATATGATATGGATCTCATACTTATGAGGCAGTAAGTCATAATTATGAAATAAGGAAGGAATGACATACTGTCTCTACTTACTATCTCATGCTTATGAGATAATAAGCCATAGTTATAGTTATTTATTTAAAAACCAATACACAGCAAGTACCAATAATATTTTAAAGGGGACCTTATCTCATCTTTATGACTTCCTATCTCAGAATTGTGATTACATGATCTGCATCTCATAGAGTGTAAGTATGAGATCATCACAATTATGTAAAAAAAAAAAACACCCATAATTATGACTTCCTATCTTGTAATAATTATATAAAAAGAAAGTCCTATCATAACCTTAGTAAGTAGAGACAGTTTGTCATAATTATATTATATATAACTATCTCATAATTATGAGATCATGTGTCCTGGATCTCCGACAATAAGTCATTGTTATGATTGTAAAAATAGACAGTAAGCCATGATAATAATAATAATAATAATAATAATACTAAAACAATAATAAACAACAGAGACCTTATCTCATAATTATGACTTGCTATTTTGTACTTCTGACTTACTATCTTGTAACTACAAGATATTAAGTCAGATTTGCAAGATGTTCTTTTGTGAACGCAGCATGCTTCTGTAAGAAGGAAATCTTATTAAATGTTGTGATTATATCGTAAACGGTGATGTACCGCCTCAGGAGGGGCAATAACTACTCGGTGCTCTGCTTCGCACGGGCTGATTGTAAATCCTGTACCATATTCTTGTTAAAAGTGCCAGATTATTAATGCCATAATAAACAGGAGTGATGATTTAACGAGACCTTTAATGAGACGTCCTGCCCTGCCCTGCACCTCCACCCTGCGATGTCACATGCTCAGGATCAGCCATTAATTATTACAACACGACTGTTAAAGGCAACCGCTGTTTATCTTTTTTTTCTTTTCTTGAGGCAAACAATACAGACTCATTTCTGCTTATTGTACACACACACACACACACACACACACCACTTCACTGTACAGTCATGTTAAAGGGGGCGCTCCCAGCTTAATGACGAGCCACAGAAACTAGAATGCAAACCTGTGATGGACGTTTATGAGTAAACATTTTGCGTATTGCGTAAGCACAGTTATCTTCCTAGCGCAGTGGTCTCGAGAGTTACAGTACAAAGACAAAGAAAAACCGCCAAACAGCTATGCGTTAGTGTCTTCTCTTTGAGTCTTAAAGCATCTAAATCATATGATGTAGCTATTTCGTCTATTATTCAGCCTTAATGAAGCTGATTACAGCCTCGGGCGTCTACTAAGCATCGAGTAATCTTTATGCCATCATACCATATTAAAATATATAAACCCGTTCATGTCTGACGAATGTGGATCCGGATCCGATAAACCGAGGTTCAGCACAGAACCAATCAGGTGAAGGGTTCCGTTATCGATACTGCTTCAAGGTAGCATCACGAGATCATGCTGATCCGTCCAACGTGTCCCTTTAAAACCCTTTCCCTTTTCCGCCGCCTAGTATTTCAGCCGCGCCCCTCACTAGCTCCTCCAGCAGCCGCATCCCCAGCTCCCGCGTTGCTCCTCCTCGTCCTGGTCCTGCCCCCTGAGCGTGACCGTGTTGGCCGGCTGACTCAGCACCAGCGGCTTCTGCGACTTCAGCTTGTGCGCCACCGTCATGAAGATGGCCTCGACGTGGTCGCTGTCGTTGCCCCCTCCCTGCGGGCTCTTAGCCGACGTCTCGAACAAGGGCATGGAGTGGGCGTCGGCAAACTGCTGGGCCAGCTCCGTGGTCACCTGAGCGGCGTGGCGCAGGTCGCATTTGTTGCCCACCAGGATCCGTGGCACCTCGTGACCCAGCGCGTGCTGTCGGCATTCCTCGATCCACGCCGGAAGGCTGCGGAAACTCGCCGCGCTCGTCACGTCGTACACGAACACCACGGCGTGCACGTTCCTGTAGTAGTGCTGCACCATGCTCTTCCGGAAACGCTCCTGTCCCGCCGTGTCCCAGAGCTGGACCTGATTGACAGACAGACAGCAAAATATGATATAATACAATATAATATATTAAATAAAAAAGAATAGAATAGAGCTAGAAGTGAGAGAGAGAGAGGAGGGGGTGGAACAGAGGAAGAAAGAAAAAGAGTGAGTGAGTGAGTGGGTGGAAATTAGAGACAGAGATGGCAGAGAGAGTGTGTGTGTGTGTGTGTGTGTGTGTTTGAGAATGTGAGAGTGGGAAAGACAGCAGAGAGAGTGATTCTGTGTGAAAGGCCACAAATAAGAGACAGAGAACGAGAGAAAGGCGCAGGGGGGGTGAAAAGTGTGTTCTGATACACACGGAGATGGAGGGAATAACGATAGAGATGAGGACGATGATGAAATGATAAGAGCTTGAATATGTGTGTGTGTGTGTGTGTGTGTGTGTGTGTGTGTGTGTGTGTTGCAAGGCTGAGAGATTTAGTGTCGCGTTCTTTCATTCTGTAACGTAATGCAAAGCAGCAGCAGCAGCGGAGCTCAGGAAGAGCCGAGAAAGATTCAACTGAAATACAATATTTCAAGGACAAGAAAGTTCTAGAAAAGAATGATTACTTTGAACAGGGAATGGCCGATGTTGAAGAATCGTGCGTAGGAGTTTAATCAGAGACGTGATGTAACATAGTGAGGGGAGAGTCCGATTAGATTGGAAATAGACACATACCCAGGTTACATTTCAATAAAAGATCGATATCTGATACAGATCCAAACCTCACATCTTCACAGCGACTGATCCGGTGTCTCAATCAGTTCTGATTTAATCCCATCATCCTACTGAGTGTCCAAGCCGGGTCTCTATCAGTACCGATCTGATTGTGACATCCTCATAGTGACTAATCTGGTGTTTCCATCAGCACCGATCCGAACACGCTGATCACCCTCACAGCATCTGATCCAGTGTCTTTATCAGTTCTGATCCAACCCTCTAATCCTCCCAGTAACCAAGCTGGGTTTCTATAAGACCCAATCTGATCATCTATAAGCCCCAATCCTGACATCTTCACAGTGACCAATCCGATGTCTCTATCAGTACTGATCCTATCAGCTTCACAGCAACTAGCCCAGTGTCACCATCAGTTCTAATCCGATGAGCAGGGATTCATCCTCTAATAGTACCTTCCTGATCCTGATTCTTTACAGTGACCAATCTTTGTGTCTTTATCAGTTCTGATCCAATCCTCTCCCCCTTTCTCTCTCTCTCTCTGTCGAGCTACACATGTCGTTCCTGAGCTGCCAGTGATCCAGACTCCTTCTGCCCTCCGGACCTGTCTGACCCATCCTGGTGCCCCGATTCTGGTTGGAGATCTTGTACAATGGATGCCCCATGTGTCTCTTTGGGATGCGCCTCTTCAGCTATCTGATGATAAACACTTGTGACATGGTGACGTCATGCCGAGATGAGCGACAGACAAACGTTGCAGCACACCTACAGCATTACTAAGCGTGACGTCACATGGACTGCGACTAAACGTGACGTCACACGGCCAGCGACTAAATGTGACGTCATTGCCCCAGGTAGGCGGTTCCCAGCGCGCGCGCGCTCTCACCTTTATTTTTTCTCCGTCGATCTCGATTAACTTCTCCCGGAAGTCGACCCCGATGGTGGCCTCGGTCTTGTCCGGGAACCTGCCGGCGCAGAAGCGGTAGGTGAGGCAGGTCTTCCCCACGCCGGAGTCTCCGATCACTATGATCTTAAAGATGCGGGTGCGGGGAGGCGGCAGTGTGGAGCTGCTCAGGGAACTACTGAACTCCAGGGAACACTCCAGGTCCGACATCTTCACCCTGCCGGTGTGTGATCAGTGATGATGATCAGCAGTGTGAGTGTGTGTATACACACTCACACACACACACAGATGCTCCAGCCCGAGCTGAGTCACTGTAACCCTGAGCAACACTGCAGTATGAAGAGACGTACACCTCTCTGTCTCTGTCTCTGTGTCCTGCAGGTTAATGTGTATCTGTGTCCTGTCGGGAATCAGATCATCTCCATACGGATCATACACCTCTGTCTCTCTATCTGTCTCTCTGTTTCTCTCTGCATTGGCGCTGCTGCACTGTTTTGGTTTTCAGCCACGTACTGACCCAGCAAACAAGATCTCGCGATATTTTGTTGTGTTCACGCAAGATGATGACATCACGCAGAAATCTCGCGAGACTTACAGGACCGATAGATAGATGTGAAACTCGAAAAATAAGAATATCGTGCAAAAGTTGATTTATTTCAGTAATGCAGCTTAAAAGGTGAAACTAATATATGAGATAGACACATTACATGCAAAGCAAGATAGTTCAAGCCGTGATTTGTCATAATTGAGATGATTATGACTTACAGCTCATTAAAACCCCAAATCCACAATCTCAGAACATTTTAATATTACATGCAATCAATAAAACAAGGATTGTACATAGAATATATCGGACCTCTGATAAGTACACGTATATATGAACTCGATACTTGTTTTGGGCCCCTTTTCCAGCAATTACTGCCTCGATGCGGCGTGGCCGGGAACCTATCAGCCTGTGGCACTGCTGAGGTGTTATGGAAGACCAGGATGCTTCAATAGCGGCCTTCAGCTCTTCTGCATTGGTCGGTCTCATGTCGCTCATCTTTCTAGTGGCAATGAACAATAGACATTCTATGGGGTTCAGGTCAGGCGAGTTTGCTGGCCATTCAAGCACAGTAATCCAACGGTCATTAAACCAGGTTTTGGTGCTTTTAGCAGTGTGGGCAGGTGCCAAGTCACCAACACTTTTGAATGGCCTTTTCCTGACAATCCTCTCCAGGCTGTGGTCATCCCTGCTGCTAATTATTTGCACTTTTTCTTCCACACTTTTCTCTTCCACATAATTTTCTATTAATGTGCTTTGATACAGCACTTTGGGAACATCTACCGTCTTTTGCAATTACCTTTTGAGGCTTTCCCTCCTTATGGATGATGTCACTGATGATTTTCTGCACAACTGTCATGTCAGTAGTCTTCAGCAGTCTTTCCCATGATTGTCCTTCCTACTGAACTAGACTGAGAGACCATTTAAAGGCTCGGGAACACCTTTGCAGGTGTTATGGCTTAATTAACTGATTAGAGTGGGACACGGAAGGGAGCTTGGGCCTAATTAGCATACTAAAAGTACAGGCTGCACAAAACTATTAAAAAAAAAATTAGACTATAACGATATAATTTTATTATTATTCTTATTTATTGTGTAAAGGTGTATGTTGTATAGTCCGAACCAATCTTTAAATGTTGTTGCTCGTCTGAGGTTGTATTCACCTAATACTGAGACTTGCTACGATCAGATGGTTTGTATTATGTTTTTTCACATATAATTAAATGAGGGGGTACTAACTTTTACACATGGCTGTATACCATTACAGTGTTCTCAAGCAGAAACCAAACATTTCTACTACACTATTCTCATGAAGCACTCGCCTTACAGCACCTACATTAATGCACTTTATCAATTCTGCAAGTAAGATTCCAGAAGCAGAACTGTCTACAGTATTTGAGTGTATAAACCATGAAATGTACAACCTATCTATAAAGATATAAATATGTTTTAAACTATGAGACGAGTCACAGAGTGAGTTATTTTTGCTGATGTTTGGATTGCCAGGTTTTTTTCTCCAGCCTGAAGTGCGATGACCTTTACCAAAGTCCAACTCGAAAGGAACTGAGTGCTCGAGCAGAATGCTGGTAAGTCTGTAGATTTTTTTAGTAATGTATATTAAAATGTAATTGCTTTTTTTTTTATATATATATTAAACACATGCTTCACTTTACTCAGTACTTTTTGAGTAGTGTGTATGCTTTAGAATAGCCATTTATTGATTAATTATTTTTTAAAAAGGCATGCTTGTGGCCTAAAGTTAACAGCACGCTTATGATGCAGAAACCATTGAGTTTTTCCTTTTGGCACGCAGGTACCGTACAATACAGAAGTGGTGCCTCCACCTCGGTGGCTGACGATGGAGTTTGAGACCCTTTTCACCACTCAAGCTCTGGAGTTCCTGTCAGATCTGTGCTCCAGGTTTCAGCCGGAGGTCGACAAGGTAAATAAAGAAGAAAAACAATTACAGCAGCAATAAGAAGTGCTATAGAATTCTTCGCTTTATTGTGCGTCAGGTCCTAAAGATGAGAATCCTGCGGAAGGTGCAGCTGGATCTCGGTGAATTGCTGCCCGGTTTCCTGGAGGATACGGCTCACATCCGGAACGATCCGTCCTGGAAAGTGAGTCCCGTCCCTGTCCGACTGCACTGCAGACATGTGGACATCGGTGACCTTTCACCCTGCGACACGCAGCGATTCATGCAGGGCCTCAAATCGACAGCGCAGGGAATACAAGTAATACACTTGAGATTTCTGTTTTAGTATCTCAGATGAGGAAAGCTTCTCCAGAAGACGTTCACTTTTTTTTTTAAACACCAAACGTTTCTGTAACGTCACTTTGTTGTGCTCGTCTGCAGGTAGATTTTGACGACGGGAACTGCCCGACATACTACAATCAGATAAAAGGCATCTATAACATTTATAAGGTCGTACACAATCAGTTTCATGGTGAGTTTTTGATATATGATGTTCACAAATAATATCCACTGTGATCCTGATCAGAATGAAGCCCGTATTACAGATAAATGAGTGAAAGAATTACTCAAATTTTTCTCCTCCTTCTTCACCTAGATGCCCCGCCCATATCCCACGCCCCGGTTCTTATGCTCCGCCCTCGTGCTTGGAACATGGTGGAGCACAACATGTTGGTAATAATGATAGATTTACTCTAGCATTTCTAGACAGTAGACAGTAGGATTGTGTCATGTGTGTGTGTTTGTGTCTGCTGTATCTCCAGGTAAATGGTCGGGAGGTTCCTGGTCCTCTCTTTGACTTCGGCTTGCTGATGTTCCATAATGCGAAGCTGCTCCTGGAGAACCAGAGCGGACCTTTTTTCTATTTGTCCAAAGTCAGAACCTTTGCAGAAGATTTCATATTAGGAGATCAATATATTAATGATCACTTTCTTTTAGTTTGATAGAAATGCTTGTGAGTCAAATATTATTTGCACTCCGTTTATATTAAAACTATTTGGACCGATTCTCTAAGGAAGGTGAAAGTTTCTTTTAGGGAATCATTAGACGAGACACGGATTCATCACTATGAGCCTGAGAGTAAACTGCAGAGTCTGGAAGGGAAACATCCTCAATCGCCGACCGAGGAAAAGTTTAACAGTCAACCATCAGCTGGAAAATTCACCAACGCTTACAGTTTTCTGGGATTCTCAAAGGCCAGAAGTATTGGAACATTATCAGGAAAAAGGTTCGACAATATCAACAGTGCTGGTTACAGTTTCTTGTGACGCTTATTGAAGAGCCCAAGCCTAAACATAGAGGACTGATAGAGAACCTAGGCGTTGTGATCTCACATGACTCTCGCACGTCCGCACACTCCTGCCCCACACTCTCTAACTCCGTTTTGAGGTGTTAAAGCGTCCTCACTATAGTCCTGATCTCGTTGCGTTTGTCTTTTACCTGTTTGGTTCCCTGAAAGCGTCCCTACCAGGATGAAGTTTCACTTCTGATGAAGAAGTGGAGACAGCGGTGCATTCGTGGCTCACAGCTCAGCCTCAAACATTTTTTAATGATGTAATATGAAAACCTTGTGATGGACAGAAGGACAAAGTGTATTGACATGCAAGGAGATTATGTTGAAAAATTATGTATTTGTCTTTTTTTAAAGTTAATTAGAATAAATTCTACATCATGAGTGCGGATCATATTTGACTCACGCTCGTATTAACTTCTTATGTAATTACGGATCTTGTTCATATTCAGCTGGTGCAGTTACTAGATAGAAACAGTTCTACATACAGTACATGTCAAATCTTCTTTAGGTAGAGAGTTACCTGGAGGCCAGGTTGTGGAATCAGATTTTTCTCTGGACCGAGGACAGGGTAAGGATGTTTTGTCTTCAATAATTATTATACACTCACCAGCCACTTCATCAGTACTACTGCTGTAGTGCATAGGCTTTCAGACATGCTCTTCATCATACCTTGGTTGAAATGAGATGTTATTTCAGTTACTGTTGCCTTTCTATCAGTGGAGTTGTCCATCCAGGTAGTACCAAGGTGTACCTAATGAAGTGGCCGGGGAGTGTGCATAGTGATGCACCAAAAGAAAGTTTTTAATTTTTGCCTTAAACCCTTACATCACTTTAGTTTGAACTCAACAAAGTATTAAATATCAATAAGATAATTACAGGGTTCTAATAATGTTATGAATTCATTCCTGATTTGTCGCATAAATTGAGAATCAGATTAGATTTGAGAATTTAAGCTCCGTTAATAATCATCATCGGAAGGATATTAAAACTAATCTGTGTGTGAATGTGTGTATGAATGTATTAGCTCGGCTTGCCGGTGGGCAGTATCAAGGCGACGGTTCTCATCGAGTGTGTCCTGGCTACGTTTGAGATGGAGGAGATCCTGTACGAGCTCAAAGAGCACTCTGCCGGGCTGAACTGTGGCATCTGGGATTACTCCGCATCATTCGTCAACAAATTTGGTGTGTTTTTAAAACCATGTGCTAATAGTTCCAGGTTTGAAAGAAAGAAAAAGAAATAAGAAATAAGAGAGCGCGCTTCTGTTCTCTTCTGTTCTGTTCTCTTCTGTTCTGGTCCGTGCAGGTCATCGTGCTGAGTTCCTGCTGCCTGACCGCAGTAAGTATGTGAACATGGAGAAACTTTTCCTGCGCAGTTACATGGAGCTGCTGGTGCAGACGTGCCATCGCAGGGGCGCGCTGGCTACAGGGGGCATGGCGGCGCTCCTGTTACCCCCGAACAGAGACAGCGATCTGTACGATACTGTACTGAACACCGTCACCAGGCAAGAGACGGCAGATCTGCTGCCAGACCCAGTTATAGAAGTGAGGTTTACTGTAGATTGTAAACCAAGTGCTTGATGGTGTTAAAGAGTCCCAGCCTTGGCTCACTGGGATCTGAGCTCATAACCTTCTAGTTACAGTATAAGCATCTCCTTTGAACTCTCGTTATCAGGGGTTACAGAGCTTCTGTGGATTCTTTGGATTTTCATCCATTCAAATCAATTCAGTTTTCTTTATGTAGCGTTTTTAACAATGTTTAATAATGTAACAGTGTCGTCTCCAGAAATGTCATTTGTACCAACAAGACATTTAGTGTTTTAGCCTCCCAAAGTAATAACCTCTAAAGGAGAAAGGAACTTTTTAAGATGTTCTACTGTACATACAGTATATGCACCAGTAGAAGAACATCAACTACTGTACACGTCTAATTGCTGACTCGAAATAAAACAGATAATATTCGAATGAAATATTATAAATGATTATTAACTAGTTAAATGTGGTTCTAGAGCTGTAAATGTAAATTTCAGAATGTTATATATATTTCAGCAATCACTTTATTATAGGCACAATACTACTGAAATCGGATGTACTTTAGAGACGTCAATGTTCAGCTTGTAGCAGTACAGATTTCATGTCCTCTAACAATAACTTTATTATATTTAGACTTTATTGTCTAAATATCTGGCAACGGAAATGTGTACACCCTAAGTGGACATGTCAAAACTGTGTCCAAAGTGTCAGTATTTTGAGTGAGCACCGTCGTTATCTACTGTAGCGCGGCCTTAATCCTCCTGGGCCTGGAATTCACCCGAGCTGCACATGTTGTTGCTGGGATCCTCTTCCACTCCTTCATAATGACATCATGGAGCTGGTAGACGTCAGACTCACGGTGCTTCAACATCTTCCGCTTGAGGACACGTCCCCCACAGGGGCTCAATAGGGTTCAGGGTCTGGAGACATAATCGGCCACTGACAAACATATGAGCATGATGAATACAGTAGGTCATGTGACTTTGCACGGTTAAAGATGTACAGCGGGTATCAGTTAGGGTGTACTTACTTTTGTTGCCAGCTGTTTTGACAATAATGGCTGTATAATGGCCAGTTCTCGTTGTGTGAGTGAATGTTTCCTACCACATACTAACGGTCACCTCTGGTTTCCACGATGTCCCACAACATTGCTGTATTCTCATCACCCGTAGCGCTTTATCTGTTGATTTCAGACTCAAGCTTTTGGAAATCAAAGCAGGAGTCGACGGTTTCATGGTGTACGACATGAACCTGATTGAGCCCATGCAAAAGGTAAAATCCCTTTCAGGTATATGACACGACGGTCCTCTTGGTCTTACCGTTCACGTCCTCTGCATTTACATGAATGTCTTCTCTTACAGTTGTTCCAGCTCCACTGTAGAGGACAGAACCAGCTCCAGCAGCTACGCAGTGACGTCCGTGTGACCCCTAAAGATCTGCTCACTATGCCAGCGGTCAGTTAGAAGACATCTGATTAACATTAATGAGAATCCTTGATGGAATAACACATTGCTGTAGAGCTTGTGATGACGTTCTCCATCGGGACAATGTTGTCTTTTTAAAGTTAGAACGACTCGTATTAAATGATGTTGAGATAACGTTGAATGAACGACCCAAACGCAAATACAATGCATATACAACCTGGCGTACGCAGGGCGACGGTGGAATGAAAGAAACCTTGAGAGGAACCAGTCACAGGCACATGATGTATAGGGGGAATGTATATTTAGTGCAGAGTGCAATCAGGGATATCTCATGTCATACATCCCTTAGTGTCATGTGGTCCATCATACTGTAGCTCCAAAATGACTCTACTGAGCAGAGATGTTAAATGACTTTTTTTTCTTTTTCTTTTTACTACTTTCTGATTTTAGATTTCATTAAATTCCTGTTTTATAGTATAAATATTGTTTTATCCCATCATCATGTAGTCAGAGTTGTTCTGGCCTCATTTCATCAAAGTAATGTTTGTTTGTTTGTTTGTTTGTTTGTTTGTTTTACTTTTAAAAACACCAACTTCATCCCGACCTTTACAATGTGGCCACGTTAACGTCACCACAAGCTAACATTCCTACCGTGAAGTCACAGAAACACATACGGTACTCGTCAACCTAGAAATGATGAACACTTACATGCATAAGCTCCACCCACTTTCCCCTGATGAACCTGTGTAAAGTCATGTGCAGGGTTTTAATTTACATACTTCAGCCTGATTTGCTCTTATATTTTATGATGTATTAACTCTAATTTAACCTTTTAAATAAGTAACATTTTCTCAATTTGTTTTTGCAAATCCTCACAATAATGTATAAAACCACATGAAATGCATTTCTGGAAACTTTTTATTTTTTTGTATGCTTTAAAATTTTTTGTAAGCATATAATTTTGGACTTTAAGCTTACTACATTTCCGTTCTGATGTAATATGTCTTCGCAGGGTGGAGTTACATTGAATGGATTGAAGCACAACATTGCTGTTGGTGTGTTGTTTATCGAGGCGTGGCTTTCGGGTAACTAAAAAAACGAGCGATAGAAAGCGCACTAATGCTGCTAATGAGAAACAGAAGACTAAACGGGACCGTTATCATCATTGTTTAACTAAGAAAGCACAAGAGTCGTATAATATATTTTAAAAAAACATTTCTGTTACTTTATTATTTGACAAAAAAAGGCAGATGAGGTAATGCAATAATAAAAATACTTTTACTTAAACAAAAATTAAATATGAGAATAATGTCTATGTTTAAAATCTGCTTTTTCTATCGAAGATTTCTTGTTTCAGTAAAGCGCAAAAGAGAAATAATTATTCCCAATGTAATTATAAACCATTAATATTATCCTTCATTTTCAGTTTAAAATATTTAAGTGTTGGTGTGTAACTATTCATTTTATTCCTTTAATTTCTCAGAAATTTTAATCAAAACAAGAAGTTCTCTTTTCAATCAGGGAACAACACGGATAAAAAAAACTTATATAACTTGTATACAGTATAACTGTATATTGCTATATATATAAAAAAAATCTTAAGCAATATTTTAAAAAATATATAGTTTACCCAGAAACCCTTACTCACTGTTTATCTTCGACTGTGTTCATTTCTGTGTGTCTCAGGTAGAGGACATTTCTTCTTTAAGGGACAGGTGGAAGACTCGGCTACTGCAGAAATCTCTCGATCTCAGGTGAGTTATTAATTGAACAAGACGTGATTATTTTTTTGATTACGCGCAGACTTTATCTCAACTGCTCCGCCCTGGCTCAGGTGTGGCAGTGGATTAGACACCGGGTGAAACTGGAGGATGGTGGGAGGACCGTGGTGACTTGTGTGTTTGTCAGGAGCTTAACGCAGGGCATGATGGGTGATCTGAGGGCAGCGACACGCTGTCACAGTGAAAGGTATATTCAGTGTTTCAACTTTTTTTGTTTACGTGTTTGGAAAAGACATCAAGGCAAATGAAATTGGAAAAACTTTTTATTATGCTGACTGTAAAATTATTTATTTATTTATTTTGTAGTTTTGTTATATAAATAATCAGACCTAAAAAAAAAACGTCTTGGAAATGTAAAAGCATTTTTCTTCCACAACAAAAAAAACATATTTAGTTTTTTTTTTTTTAATACTCAATATGACAGTGGCGTAGTGTTGCACTGTTGCACCTCCAGGGTCCAGGTTGCATGTTCTTCCTGTGTTTGGTGGGTTTCCTCTGGGTACTCTGGTTTCCTCCCACAGTCCCGAGATGTGCAGGTTAGGGTACTTGGAGTTCCCAAATTGCCCGTAGTGTGTGATTCCTGACCGCAGGTCCTGCCACAGTTGTAGAAATTGTAATAAATACGATGGTGAATACTGGCCTCCACGGTCCCTGATGGACGGATGGAAAACTCAAGGTGCCAACGTGTTTTTCATGAAAGCGTTGACACTTTGAACAAGTTCCTGATCAGTTGATTCATATTAAGTAAAAAACACTTATTTGTTACACTTTTTCGGTGTCTTAATTTTATTCATTCATTCATTTTCTATACCGCTTTATCCTGTATTTAGGGTCGCGGGGACCTGGAGCCTATCCCAGGAGACTCTGGGCACGAGGCAGGTTACACCCCGGACAGCGTGCCAATCCATCGCAGAGCACACACACACACACTATGGTCAATTTGGGAACGCCAATTAGCCTAATCTGCATGTCTTTGGACTGTGGGAGGAAACCAGAGTACCCGGAGGAAACCCACCAAGCACGGGGAGAACATGCAAACTCCATGCACACAGAGACGGGAATCGAGCCTGGCCGGGAATCGAACCCAGACCCTGGAGGTGCAAGGCGACATGCTAACCACTACACCACCGCGCCGCCTAATTTTATTCAATAAAATGTTATTTAAAGATACCGGCTACATTCCATTCCGAAGTGTACTTCACAGGGTGCTCCCTACTCCCTGCTCCGTTTACAGGGAATGTTGTTGAAGTGAACTTCCATCGACAAAACTCCACCATTCGGAACCCCCTGTGAAGTCACCAGCGCAGACTTCTGTGCGTTACCATGGTAACAAGCACCTCGGATACCTGTCGCTGCTGCTGTGAAAATTTCACACTACGGACATTAAATATAGAATTTTTATTGAAACAAAAACTGATACCATTATAAAACACTATTGTTTGTTAAGAAATTATTGATTAATTATAATAATAGTTGATTAAAGATGTATTTTTTTAAACAATTACTAGCCTATATAAAAGTAAATTTTTGTGTTCTTTTAATACGATTTCATCCTCGATAATAAATATATAAACCCTTTTTCGAGCTCCATTTTTTTCACACTCCAGCGAGACGCAATGACTGATGGCCCATTTTCTCATTCTCTTTTCCGGTGAAGTGAACACCTGTTGTTCACTCGTTCCCTACACCGTTCGCAGTTCCCTTTGAACTGAACATTTTCGCTCCCTGCGGTTTGGAATCACACTTAATATGGCTGAACACCCTGTGATGTATACTTCACAGGGTACTTCAGGCCATTTGGAACGCACCTCACATATGGAAGATGTAGTGAGTATACAGTGAGTCATAATTTACTCCATGAAGCTGCTCAAAATCTGAAATTCTGTCAGTGGCGGCTTTGAGATTGTGACTCTAAGAGTCGACTCTTGGTGATGAGCCGACTTAAATGATTCGGTTTGAGAATCAGAATTATCATCAAAAGCACCACAAGTCTCTTGACTCCTCTTTACTGATCATTTATTTTTAATCATTCTCAATTTTTCAGAGATAAAGAGAGGTTACTCACAGCCGCGTCCATGTTTCTGGAGCTGGTACAAAAGAGCGATTTCCCAGAATTCCTCACCACCTACCTGTACCTGGACCACACATTCCTGAACGATCAGCTTCAGCATGAAGACGGAGGCATGGACGGATCTCACCGAGCCAGGCTTTAATCACAATCCTGCTTCTGTCATGTGACCTGATAGAAAACGTTATGATGGATGAAATAAAGGCAGAATCATGGCCTTGCCTGGGATTAGACAGGTTTGTGTGTGAACGAGCCTCTGCTGTGTGAATTAAAGC
Source organism: Channallabes apus (assembly GCA_030522415.1). Taxonomy (NCBI): domain Eukaryota; kingdom Metazoa; phylum Chordata; class Actinopteri; order Siluriformes; family Clariidae; genus Channallabes; species Channallabes apus. The sequence continues at coordinate 6,213,357 of CM060113.1, read as the reverse complement.
AATCTGTTACACACCAAATGTGAATTCGGGGTGTTATTTACCAACGCAACGGGATAAAATTAAATTGATACAAGAAAGACTATTTAAAGTTTCATTTTGGACATTCATATCAGATGTTTGGGATTTCTGTAGATTTCGAATCTTGTGTGTGTGTGTGTTGGTGAGTTTACTCCAACAGTCCTAAGACTTGAGTGTAGGCTTGTTAGGGTTTACAACCTGCCTGTAGTGAAAAAGCCATGCTTGTTTATTCACTGGGATACCCTCCACCTACAGGAGGAACGTATAGATGATGGATTGATGGAGGAATTGAGTTTTCTTTAAAGTGTAATCAGTCTTATTATAACCTTGTAATATAAGGCATTTCACAACACTGTTTTATTGCTTAACTATTGATGGACTTTTGACTTTAAACTTCCTCGCATATCTACCATCATGACCAGCTGTCTCCGGTTTACACTCCTGTGTGCTACACTGACCTCAATACTGAAATCACTGAACGAAACTATTTCATAATTCTTTGAAAAATTAAAGTAGTGACAAAATGTAGGCGTAAAACTGTTCTTACAGTACAGTTACTGTACAACGATAGTGTGTTTACTACCTGTGAATCCAGACAGCATGTGTGACAGGCCAGGGGGTGTGGCTTACAGCTGCCCCTCCCCTGCACATGAAGCTCACAGACACAGATTATGTAACCAGTTTACACATCAAAGCCAACAGCAGTTCTGTGTTGTTTATACTTATATCAGAGGAACTGTTAAATGCTAGAGCTTTCATTCTTGGTTTGTTTGAGAGAGAAGGCTTTAAATTTGTGGGAAGTCAAGTTTCATTTGTGTATTTTAAAAAATTAAGCTCAGGATGGCGGTCCGTCCAAAGTGGTCCAAAAGCATTTTTCCCCGTCTTTTTTTCTAATGCATCCATTCAGGTAATCCCATTATAGTCTATGGAGTGATTTTTGACATTAAATTAACTTTTTTTTAATTGACATTATTTTTACCAATGTAGTAGTTTTCTTTGAGCTCCCCTCGTTTTGCAATCGGACCAAAAACGAGTGAGCTTGGAGTTTTTTCCCCCCATTCCATTGACCTCAAGAAGACCTGACTAAACATTTAGATAAGTTTCATGTGCAAATTTTAGGGTGATACAGCTTCCCAGTCCCAGAATCGGAAAAACAGGAAGTTTCAGGAAAACCGTCAGTTAGATTCATTAGAAAATTAAAGAGGAGGCGCTCCAACTAAAACCTTTTGCTAAAATACCTTGTCTGAAATCAGACAATAATGGAGGCAGAAATAAAAACAAGAGAAATCTATACATCATACCGTATTTACGGAAAAATAAGAATTACATATAAACGTACAACTTTTTAAATAAATCTCTTCTTTATTTTGTCCAAAGCGTGTGCAAGGTGTTCTGCACCTGACTGTTCTGCACCTGACGAGTATTAATTTCCTCGTCACATAATTTGAAATTCAGTTGGTGTTTATTTGTGTGTCTCAAACAACAATAACCCAGAGTTTAGACAGCGGTACGATGGAGAGGTTCTTGTCCTGGAAAATACGGAATCAGATTTCAAAACCAATTGTTCCCAAAAAAAAATAAAAAATTGAGGGGGGGAAACTTTTGATGGGTAAGAGTAGTTAACTAGCAAAAAGCCAGGACTTCTAACAAATTCGGAAGACGATAGAAGAAGAGCAAAAGCAGACAAAGAGGGAAGGGAAAAAAAAAAGAAAAAAAAAGTCTCTCCTTAGCAGCTGTATCACCGCCGCTGACACCCCCTCCCCCCCCCCCAACCTTTATTCACACCCTGTCATAAGCTCCGTCCCTCTCATTTGGCACACTGACTCGAGAAGCGCTCCTTGTCGACTGTTCTTTTATATAAATTACTCTTAAAAACATAAGAAGCAGCTGCACGCATCGGACGCGCGGTCCATCCGCGCAGTCCTCATCTACGCTCCGTTCTGTCTGGTACGGGTTCGAGTAGTCGTTAGCTTCGATTATGATAAAACAAAGAATGAATGAAGGAAATAACGAAAGAAAGCAAAGAGAAATCTAACGTAAAAACAGACAGACAGACAGACAGTCCCGGTCCGGTTTCTACAGTAGAGTCACACATCTCAGGCATATTCAAATCCAAACACACACACTTCCCCCTCCCCCCCACTCAAACGTCTTATATTTCATTGGTCACGTCTTCGTGGTCGCCGGATGACACGTCTCCGTTGGTGGTGATGGAGGCGTTGTCGTGGTAACCTGGCGGCATGAAGGCCAAGCAGTACGGGTAGAGGGCATGGCAGGAGGCGCGGTATGACTCCAGAACTTTCTGCTGCTCTGAACCCAAGCTGCCATCCTTTAAGGCCTGCAAGACGTCCGTACACGTCTAATACAGACATGCAAAGATAAATGGAGTCATGAAAAGGAAACAGCAAACGTTATGTGATAACGTATAAATAACCACTGTCTGTATCTCCTCCAAACAGTACTAATGTACTACTGGTACCTTTATGGTTCTGCCGGTGAGAGACCGATCCAGTGATGTGGCCAACTCGGCAGCGGTGCTTTCGGACGAGGGATCCAGATACACCATCATCTTCGCGCCTACGAGCAGAGGTGAAAGGTTAAAAAAAAAAAAAATGTTGTTCCTTACTGTACACACACAAAACTGGAGCAAATATCTGTACTTGTACTTTACTACATTTCTGCACGGCCTCACTTTACTTTAAACCAAATTGATTTTGTGGTATTTGAAGCGTAAATGTCGCCATCTGCAGACTGTTATGCGTAACTGCATGACGACTTTCCTAATAATGTGGAGCTGGTTGCAGACGGAGACAAAAGCATGTTCGCAATCAGAAAAGAGGAGGAGAGAAAGACTTTATGGGAAAAATAATCTACTGCGAGCTTGATACTTGAAGGTGATGACTTCAGTACTTTTACTCAAGTACACACACAAATGGACGACCTGTACTTTTACTTGAGTAACATTTTCCGTGGGCAATGGGTCTCTACACTTTTACTCAATTACAGGACACTGATACGATAATCACGATACCTCAGTGCTGATTCGATTAATCACTTTATATAATATCCCGATATTTCATTTTGTTACAATTTTTAACCCTTTTAAAAAGTTTAATGAGAAAGTAAATGCAACACGTTCCTTAAAAGGTTGAAATGTTAAACGTTTCTAGTTTTCTTACTTTAAAAATAAAAAACAATTCTAACTTTAAATACATTAGTTTAATGTTTAACTCCGCAGCGTGTTCTGTGTTACCCGCAATAATTATTTTTTCAAAAAATCTTAGCAAATAATTCACTCCGACCACACGGAGCGAACATGTGTAAATAGTTCAGGGTGCGCCACCTGTAGGATTATAAAGGAACGACTTTCTTTGTTCAAACTCCTCCAAAGTCTCAAAACTCAAGTTTTCAGTGAGTGTGTGGGTTAAGTGGCTGCGATTTTCGACTAAGTAGTTGTGAGCCGGGTGTGTGTGTGTGTGTGTGTGTGATGAGTGGGTTTGAGACTAATTCGCTCACAGTTTTTGAGTTTGGAGAAAAAGGCAGATGTGAGGGTTTTAACGCATGAGATTTGTGATGATGTAACACCATAAAAATGCATTTCCGTTGCGGTACAGAATTGTTTATATCTGAGGCGGGTCACCGGTCACAGCCAATCAAAAACTGAAAACCAGATCATTCTGGTCACTGGCTGATCAACCGCTTCATCTCGATTATAAATCGTTTTTATAAAGTTTATAGATCCCCCCTCACTTCTTCTTCACACACCTCTTCCTACAAGACAAATTACACACTTGCATAAGATCTGATATTTCAAAAACAGGAAGCCCTGCACCTCCTCCCCTTAAGTGTGTACCTGCGACTCTGTGAGGTATGGAGCTGGAGTGCTTGCTCAGGAAGTTCTTGTTGTAGGACTTGGGGTCACTTTCTCCGAAGAGACGCGTGATTTCCTGCTTCAGAACGGTGTGTACGGGCTGAGGCAGACTCTTCCCATCAGCCACTGTCAATACACACACACACACACACACACAGTGAGACAGGGTGCACACACACAAGTGTGTCGAGAACAAAATATGAAATGTGCATCATCTACACACCTCCTTTGAAGAACCGGATGAGGCACTGGTGAAGCCAGGGGTGGTCCGGGTCTAAAGCGTGAGCTCTCTTCACCGACTGCAGCATCAGCAGGTATTTTTCTGTAAACACACACACACACACTGAGACGTGGGGCCGAGACGAGACGAGCGTTACCGTCTCAGCTTTACTCGTCTGCTCACCTTTGCGGAAGTAGATTTCGAAGGCCAGGAGGTGCGTCTCGATTCTGTTCTTCACCAGGTTCTTCAGGGGGATCAGGAACTTCACCGCCTCCTCCAGGGGATTCTCGATCTGACAAAGAAATCAGCGACAAAAAAAAGAAAAGTAATGTAGATATTCATTTGAGTGCTTTAAACATTTTCATCCAATCTCGATTTGAAGATTTATTTTATTATTATTTTTCTTCCTACATGTCGTTATTCAACTAGACGCTCACCTTCGCCAGTTTCTCGGGTATGAGCTCCTCTTTCGGTCCTCCGATCTCCTCCTCATCCTCCTCTTTCTTCTTCTTCTGATTTTTCAGCTGCTTCTCTTTCTCCGCGTTCTTCTTCTCCTCCTCCAGCTGGGCTTTCTTCTGCGCTCGTCTCTGTTTGTTCCGCAGTTTCTTCATCTCCTTATCAGTCAAGCTGACTTCATGGAGGGGAAAAAAAAAAAACGAGACACATTACGAAACAAAAACTTTTTAAACTGTGTCTCTTAAAATTATTACTATTATTTTTTTTATCTAAACGGTGTGCATGTTGCTGGGTATGGAGGAAAATGCGGAGCTCCGCCCCCTTTTCCCCTCAATTCATCCCCACACATTTTCAGGTTGTGCTGACAGGACCAAACCTGATGCGTTGTAATTCCTCTTTCAGACAGCAGGGTGCGGCAAAACATTTACTAACCGCTCCTTTAACCTTTAAAGTGTGTGCGCGCGCATGTGTGTGTGTGTGTGTGTGTGTGTGTGTGTGTGTGTGTGTGTGTGTGTGTGAGAAAGAGATTTACTGTTGTCCGCCTGCGACTCCTTGCTGTCGTCACATAGCGGGTTGTCGTGGAGGCCGAGGTAGATCTGGATTGCGGTTTGTGCGGCTCTGAAGTAGAAGGGGTGCATGCGCAGCACGTCCTCCAGCTTGAGCAGAGCCACGTAGGATCGTAACGTCATCTTCCTCATGCAGTACGTGTGGAAGTCGAACTGGTCATCCGTTATCTCTACGAAGTGCTGCAGACAGAACGGGGATTTTTTTTAAGGAATAAAAATAAAAGCTTCACGACAATATAATATCGGAGGAAAAAAAAAAAAAAAAAAAAAAAAAAAAAAAAAAGACACTGTCGACTCACTCGCTCGATTTCGTGGCACTTCTTGAGCGCCTCTCCGTATTTGTTCATGGCCTGGTACGCCAGAGCACACTCGGTCTGAAACCACATGCACTGCATCTCGTTCAGGTTCTCCACCGCCGACGTGCCTTCCTATAAACACACAAACCCATAGAAATAAGTAAATAAAAAAAACAAAAACATTGAGAAATCTTTTTTTTTTTTTTATATATATATAAAATGGACTGATTAAAAAAAAAAAAAGTTTACTTTGATTTCAATCCTGCTTTCCTCTGATTTACACATAAATTTTAAAGGCGGACGACTATTAATATTTGAGCCCAACCCCCACTCCCCAAAAAAACAGACCCCTCCCTTCAGAAGCTCCGCCCCCCAAAATGAAGGGACAGTGTCGCATGACCCCCTGTTTCTGATTGGCTAAAAGTGTGATGTGTTTTGTTTCTTTTCCATTTCCAGAGCTGGAGCTGCGATCAAACCCCAGATGAACACTGAAGGAGATCTAGATCAATAAATAAAACAAAGGTTTTGTCTTTACAGTATGTTGGTCAGAACTCTTTCAATGATATCTTTACATTTCATAAACTGGAGGACCAGAAACCAGCCTCAGAACATTTCTGTCATTTTATTACAGAATAACGCAAGACGTGCAGAATTTCATGAAACTTTTGCAGTACATAGATATCCAAGTTTAACCTGCACCATGAGTGATGTTATGAGCAGTTATGTGCTGGATTTAATAATCTACTTTAAAATAAGATACTTGCTCAATTTATAAAAACCTGCACCAATAGATATTAATTAGAAAAGCTAAATTAAATACAAACCGGATTCCAAAAAAGTTGGGACACTAAAATTGTGAATAAAAACTGAATGCAATGATGTGGAGATGGCAAATGTCAATATTTTATTCAGAATAGAACATAAATCACGGAACAAAAGTTTAAACTGAGAAAATGTATCATTTTAAGGGAAAAATATGGTGAATCAAAATGTCATGGTGTCAACAAATCCCAAAAAAGTTGGGACAAGGCCATTTTCACCACTGTGTGGCATCTCCCCTTCTTCTTCCAACACTCAACAGACGTCTGGGGACCGAGGAGACCAGTTTCTCAAGTTTAGAAATAGGAATGCTCTACCATTCTTGTCTAATACAGGCCTCTAACTGTTCAATCGTCTTGGGTCTTCTTTGTCGCACCTTCCTCTTTATGATGCGCCAAATGTTCTCTATAGGGGAAAGATCTGGACTGCAGACTGGCCATTTCAGTACCCGGATCCTTCTCCTACGCAGCCATGATGTTGTGATTGATGCAGAATGTGGTCTGGCATTATCTTGTTGAAAAATGCAGGGTCTTCCCTGAAAGAGATGACGTCTGGATGGGAGCATATGTTGTTCTAGAACCTGAATATATTTTTCTGCATTGATGGTGCCTTTCCAGACATGCAAGCTGCCCATGCCACACGCACTCATGCAACCCCATACCATCAGAGATGCAGGCTTCTGAACTGAGCGTTGATAATAACTTGGGTTGTCCTTGTCCTCTTTGGTCCGGATGACATGGCGTCCCACATTTCCAACAAGAACTTCGAATCGTGACTCGTCTGACCACAGAACAGTCTTCCATTTTGCCACACTCCATTTTAAATGATCCCCGGCCCAATGAAAACGCCTGTGCTTGTGGATCTTGCTTAGAAATGGCTTCTTCTTTGCACTGTAGAGTTTCAGCTGGCGACGGCGGATGGCACGGTGGATTGTGTTCACTGACAATGGTTTCTGGAAGTATTCCTGAGCCCATTCTGTGATTTCCTTTACAGTAGCATTCCTGTTTGTGGTGCAGTGTCGTTTAAGGGCCCGGAGATCACGGGCATCCAGTATGGTTTTACGCCCTTGACCCTTACGCACAGAGATTGTTCCAGATTCTCTGAATCTTCGGATGATATTATGCACAGTTGATGATAACTGCAAAGTCTTTGCAATTTTTCGCTGGGTAACACCTTTCTGATATTGCTCCACTATCTTTCTGCTCAACATTGTGGGAATTGGTGATCCTCTACCCATCTCGGCTTCTGAGAGACGCTGCCACTCTGAGAAGCTCTTTTTATACCCAATCATGTTGCCAATTAACCTAATTACTGTTAATTGGTCTTCGTTATGCTCAAATTTACTTTTTTCCAGTCTCTTATTGCTACTTGTCCCAACTTTTTTGGGATTTGTTGACGCCGTGAAATTTGGAATCAACATATTTTTCCTTTAAAATGATTTTTCTCGGATTAAACTTTTGATCTGTCATCTATGTTCTATTCTGAATAAAATATTGACATTTGCCATCTCCACATCATTGCATTCAGTTTTTATTCACAATTTGTTTAGTGTCCAAACTTTTTTGGAATCCGGTTTGTATTTTTACTGGGATTAGTTCATATTTTCATCGCTGAAGTGGTACAAGTGTATATTTTAATACGCTGGAGTTTTAAGTTCTAAGACAAAACTTCATCTTTATCCGATCTACTTTTTCACGATTCCTCATCTGTGATTCTCTCTCCGATTACCGAACAGGGAGTGATGGTTGGTCGGTTGACGATGAAAGAAGGACAACTTAGTGTAAACAAGGCGGAAGATACTCAAACTTACAGAATGTGATTTGTTTTGTATTAATAAGTTAGTACAGAAAGACCGACATGTACGTGCGCTTCAACCTGAAATAATAATAATAATCACTGACTGCATTAAAGATCAGCAGATTATTTCTAGCTTTAACCTTTTAACTCTTTCTACAAACTCTTCACCCGTCATCGACACGTACTTCAGCTAGTAGTTGCTAAATTAGTATTTTAAAATAAAAGTAATAATAATTTTGATCCTCCGTTAATCTTTGCAGTGCGGCTGCACTCATCTACACTCACCCGGGTAAATTTGGAGCACATGTCCTCTGCCTCTTTGATCAGCCCCGCCTTCAGGAGGTATTTGGCGCATTTGGAGTTGATGAAACGATCTGCGGTGTCGAGCGCCTGGGCCTCGTCCATCCAGCGTGCGGCTTCCTGAATGTTTCCGGCGTGCTAGAGACGACACGCAGAGCGAGAGAGCAAAACTTTAAAATATGTCACATATTTTTACACAAACTGTTTATGGAAAATAAATAAATAAACAGCGATGAAAGTGTGATGATATAACCACTAGTCCACCAGGGTTAAACTAAACGCTCGAGATGGGGAAAGGGGAACAATGTAGATAGTTTCTGTGATGTATTGGAAGTTTGTGTGTGCGGGAGTGGTGGCTCAGGCAGCTAAGGCTCTAGGTCTGAGGATCTGACGACTTGGAGCCGGTCCCAATCCCAGGAAATTTATAAAATCACGATATATAAAAAAAATTATTTGTTTTACTAAATTTATAAAATCCCGATAAAAATAATGTGTAATAATTTTAGGTATCGGGATCTTATAAATTTAGTCAAATAAAAAAAAAAAAAGTATAATAATTTTAGGTATTTGACTAAATTTATAAGATCACGATACCTGATAAAATAAATAAATTTATATATACACAAGTTTACTGAATTTATAAAATCACGATACAGAATTTTTTTATTGTACTAAATATATAAAATCACAATATTAAAAAAATATTTTACTGAATAAAAAAAATAAATAACTAAAAAAAATTTTAAAACACGATACCGAAAAATATTTTTGTTCTACTAAATTTATAAAATGATTAAATTATTTTTTTTTAAAAACTTCAAAATTTAATTTTCCTGAATTTATAAAATCTACAAACAATACCTTAAAAAATAATTGCAATTAATACAAATCAAACTGGTAAGTATGTACTGTGATATCGTATCAGAGTTCCCTGGTGACACAACAATCCGTATTAAACTACATCAACATTGGAAAAAGGGGGAAAAAAATAACAAGAGAGAAAAAAACAAAACAAAACAAAAACAGCAATACCAGTGGAATAATGGATAAAAAGTAAGATATGTGCATTTAATACAGGACAAAGAAGATGTGATAAGAAGGAAAAAACAAAAAGAGGAAGTATTAATCATCAGTCTAAGAACTGGACACAGCGACCTTAACAGCACTCTATTAGAAAGTGAGACTGCGGAGCTCGTTCTGCTCCTGGATATAAGTAGATAGATATGGTGGCACAGCGCCGAGAACTAGTGTTTAAAGTCTACACAATGTGGAGTCAGTGATCAGGAAAGCAGGCGTTAAATTAAAGAATTAAAGGAAGAATGGAGTGGAAAGTTTTGAGGGAGAGCGAGAGCTGGGAATACGAGTACAGAACTCCACCCGGAGAGGTGAAGCGGTACTGTAAAGAAAACACACAATACACACAGTGTGAGTGTGTGTGTGTGTGTGTGTGTGTGTGTGTGAAAGTGCCGGGTAATAAATAAGAGTTTGAAACACAGAGCAAGACAAGACAAGTGAAGGAAGATCTAAACTTTTATTTTTTTTTAATGGAAGACTAGACTGGAAAATCACGTGTGTTTGTTCTACCTTGTAGATCTTGGCCTTGATGAGGAAAAGCTCGATCAGCGTCGGTGTGCTATCGATGGCCGCGTTGATGTACTCCAGGGCGACAGTGTGCTGCCCGATATGATCGAAATGCTGGGCGAGGAAATACTGCACCCACAGCAGGGTGGTGGGAGGCTCCGTTTTTCCATCATCATCTGCACACACACACACACACACACTTTTCATTTATCCTCCCAACATCATACTCGACCATGTTCGACTTGTTCGGTTATGCTTTGTCTGTCTTCCAGGTGCAAGCCCTGATTTAAGGTTTGAGAGAAAATGCAAGCAAATCAATCAATCAATCAATCAATCATTCCCTCTAATTTCCACCTGCTCACGTAGCATCAGACGCACAGAACGTGTTTAATCGTGCGGAACCAGGGGAAGAGCTTTCAGTTCACATTCTCATCAAACATCAGACTATGTCAAAATGTTTTTTTCTGTGGCATAGTGAATCAAAAGAAAAGCAGCTCAGTATATGTAAAGCATCAAACATTTAAAGCTGGACGAGCTACAACAAGAGGACGACACAATGGGTTCGAGTGGGCGCGGACCCGCCTGTACTGGACGATTAGGTTAATGAATAACTTCTATTCTAACTCCTAACTACTATTAAAGTGTGTTAGATTTCAAATTCCACTTTTTTTCTGAACTGGTTGCTATTGCATTTTGCTTCTGCAACTTCACTTGATTTAAAAACAAAACCATTATTTGTTGAAAAGAAGCATGGAAACATGATTATACGGAATCTAACGACAGCGCACGTGTTACACGTTATCTCGTTTTCTGCGCCGTTAACGCGAACCGACAGCTTGTTTTTTTGCAGCCAGCAATTATTCTAGTGATTTGCGCTTTTCTTTCTTGCATGTCAGAGCACACGCAGCTGCAAGCCTGGCACCTCTTTTTGTGTGTGTATTTGTTTTGATTTCTCCTAGTAACAGTACAAAGAACACATTTCAGGTCGGTTTGGTTATAACTTTGGGTAACGTGATTAGTGTGTGCTGCACGTTTTTACAGATTCCATATAAATCCAGTCTGCGCTCGGCGGACGCCCAGTTTCACGCTGTGCAACTTTTACGGTTCGTTCTCACCGCCAGGCTGATGACTTACCGTTTTGGCTGAACATCCTGCAGCTCCTCAAACTGGCCTCGTAGCTCACCACCATCTGCTCGATGACAGACACCTGCCACGCGACACGTTACAAACATGACCGCCATTATTGAGGATTCGTCCGTCAGACACACATACACACCTCTCTATAAGAAAGCATACTGTGTGCTTTTGCGTCCGTCTCACCTTCTCCTTGTCGTGATAGAGAGATTTGAGGGTAGTGAAGAGAGGAGGACATCCTTTACTGAAGTTCACCCTCAGGTAATGATCCAGACACTCCCTGAACTTCTCTCCTGAACACATCCAGAGCAAAACATAAGTGACTTCTGTCACAGTATCATTTCAACAAATATCATGGTGTGTGTGATTAACAGACTACTACATTAACAGACTACTACACTGCTTTACTTTAGTCAACTGTGGGAAAGTCACCTACACACACACACCTCCGTGCATTGATCTAATAAACAGTACGCAAATATTAGAACAAAAACTGTGCTTGTGTGTTCTGTTGCTAGTGCAATAGGCGTGGCTTCAGTGTCCATCAGTCCTAGTAAAGGAGGTGTGGCCTAAACGACCAAAGGTTCAGTCAGAGAGCAGGAAGGAGGCGTGGCCACCTCAGTGTCCATCAGTCTGTGTTTATCAGTTTAAGAAGTGCTCAGTCTCAGGTGTGACTTTTCTAACGTAAACAAACTCCACAACAACAGATCATGTTCTAATAGTGTTAATGTGCACTGAGACTATCACAAAACACACACACACAGCTAAAGCTGAGCCGATTTTACTACAGCTATATCAGCTGGTTGGAGGACAGTCTTGCTAAAAGCTTATTTAAGTACAGATGCAGTGAGGTTTAGGAAACACACACACACTCACCTGTAAGGAAGTTGAGCGGCAGCCGCCTGGGCACTAAACCCTTAGGGAACTTCACCCAGGCGTCATCGTAGATCTGCTGCTTCTCCTCCACGCTTCCTACACACACACACACACACACACACACACACACACAGTCAGACCTCAGCAATGAGGAGATTAATGTCAACCATGTGTGTGTGTGTGTGAGATGTACCTGGTTTCAGTGCTCTCTCTAGTCCCTGGTAGTAGCTCCAGTTCTCAGGGTTTCTCTCCTGCAGATGTCGATAAACCTCTGTGGCTTCGCCGGCTCGATCCAGCTTCAGCAGCAGCTCGCCTAAACATGTGTGACTTTTATTTGATTTTTTTACAGATCATAAAAACTTTTTAACCACATCATTGATTAATCTGACGATCAGAATAGAAAATTAAATAGAAATCAGGACTGACTTTAAACACGACATTAAACCGTTATTGTTTCTTTTTGTCTTCCTTTTGTTGTTGTGATCTTCAAAGTAAACGAAACCCACCTCTGGTCTCCTCCACCGCTAGTTTGTCGCAGATCTGTTTCTCGTAGCTGATCAAGTGCTCGAGGGCCTCTTTGAAAAGCCCCGCCTCTCGCAGCACTTGATTCTGGTACAGCAACAGCTCGCTGTACTCGTAGTCCACCTTATCTGGGGACGTCTGCAGCCAAAAAAGAAAAAAAAATCATCAAACATGACCTCCACACACGTTAGTATTTATTTAAAAGTAGACTAGAACAAGACAAGAACCAGAAACAGAAAGTGGGATCATCTATTAACCCCGCGTCCACAGGGAAGGAATGCTGTGGGAAACAGGAAGTGATGATGCGATGTGATGTAATGCAAGGTGATGTGATAATGTGATGTGAGCAGTTTAACTTCATGCAAACAAGAAGCAAAATGACGGAACAACGACCAAACAGAACCGAGGGACCGTACTTTCTGTGTGTGCCTGCGCTTGGTTAGATTGAGTGATGCAAATAAAAAAATTTAAAAAACGAGCTTGGAGACAAATCTTGCAGATCAGTTGTTTCACTCGTGTGTGTGTGTGTGTGTGTGTGTGTGTGTGTGTGTGTGTGTGTGTGTGTGTGTGTTCCTAACGTGCCTGCTGGGTTTTGCGAAACTCCTCCACGATTTTGGCCGCCATCTCGTAGTCCTGCAGCAGGTGATAGGCGATGGCGTATCCGATCCACGACGCTCTCTGAGCCGGACGCAACTGCAGCAGATGGTACCTCGTCTCCTGCGAGAAAAACGCACACAAAAAAAAAAAAAAAACATTTCAGTACGCCACTTCTACTTAAAACCCAACTTTTTTTTGTCCACCCGCTTTTCCTTGCTCTGCCCGGCTCACCCTGTATCCCTCGAGGTCCCTCATCTGGATCTGCAGCAGCGAGAGATCTCGCAGGATCTGCAGGTTGTCTTTGTCCCATTTCAGAGCGTTCCTGTAGCACTTAATAGCTTCGTCGTATTTCTTATCAGAGCGCTGCAGCAAACCGTACACATGCCAGCCTGAGGAGGGGGCGGAGTCAAGGAGAAACAGGAAACCACACACGCGCGCCTGCATGCGCGCACACAAAAACACACCAACCACCTCGACGAGGAGTTAGTAGCGCTTTAAAACTCTCCTCAAATACACTCCACTTCAAATATGTGTGCGAGAGAGGAGCTCAAGTCACACCAGGAGTTTTTGTTGTGAGTGAAGGTGTTTAAAATGTACAGGAGATTTCGAGCGCGGTATGGTGATGAGGCTCTTAGTCGCGGTAAAACATTTGAATGGTGTGAGGCCGTACGTCTGTGAACGTGAATGCTTTGACTTAAGCACACCTCGGAGAAATTACAAAAGGTTATGACGTTACTGATGAACTAACAATAATAAAAACAATTACGCCGCGGCTTTGAGAAGGATACAGACGTGACTCTTCAGGTCGTTGCGCAGGCCTTTTCTGACAAGATCGTACGCTTCTTCTTTTCTTCCCAGACAGTTCAGAGTCAGTCCCTTCATCGCCAGTGTCTCTGAGAGAGAGAGAGAGAGAGAGAGAGAGAGAGACAACACTCAGTATACAGAAAAAAAATCAGGTTTAAACAAATCACACAGAGCATTAAGGCAGGGTTTACGCTAATCTTACCTCCATGCTCGGCAAACTTGGGGTTGGACAGGATCTGCTTGCAGAACTTCAGGCCGTTTCTGTATTGCTTGTGCTCGTAGCATCTCTGATGCATTAGAGAGAGAGAGAGAGAGAGAGAGAGTTCACCCTGGTTAACTGAAACTCTGCTTCAGCACACCACCCTAATGACAATTAACACCAAATCTTATAAATCTGACAAAACTGTTCTCAACGCGTACAGTTTTCTGGGATTCTCAAGGGCCAGTATTGGAACATTATCAGAAAAAAGGTTCAACAATCAGCAGCGCTCGTTACAGTGAGACACTTGTTAAAGAGCTGAAGACTAAACTGCGGATTAAACGCAGAGGACCGATATTCGAGGGCGTTGTGTGCTGTTCACGAGACGATGCACGTCCACACACTTCTACCCACAATGTCGACTCGGTTTTAATCCTCCCTATCGTCCTGATCTCACTCCGTCTTACTTTCATCGGTTTGGTCCTCTAAAAGCAGCCCTATGAGGACGAAGATTCACCTCTGATGAAGAACTGAAGACGGCGGTGCATTCACAGCTCATCTTTTAAAGAGGGAATAGGAAAGCTTTTTGACAGATGGACAAAGTGTATTGAAAAGCAAAGAGAAAAATAATGTATTTGTCTTTTCACTTTCAAAGTTACTTAAAACATTATTCTATATATTTATATACCATGCCTAAATGTAATCTATATTTTTCTTCATTTTTGATATATTAATCTTTAAACAAAGGCATGCATAAGACAACTTGCTGCATTAGAATTTACTAGATTAGAGTGCAAAGTAACTTAACTAATTAAAATATTATAAAAGGATTTACATATTAATAAAAAAAACATGTACAGTTTTAAATATTTAATCAGTTAATTAAATAGTTGCATTTTAGTAACCATAAAGCTGTAACTGACCATGAAACAGGATGGCTAACCCCATGGCTCGGTTCCAAATCACTATTTAATAACTATATAGTGAGAATCGGTAGGGCGTATAAGGCGTGACGTCACCCCCTCTGTAGTGCACTGATACAGGGAATGTACATAGCATTTGCACTCCTCCCCTTGAGTCCGGGCACATTACTTATTTTCGCTGTCTAAACGAATAAAGAAGCATTATTTCTAACTTTAGTTAACTTTAACCAGGTTAGTTAGTGACTCCCGACGTACTAAGTGGTTTCCTATACTGGTAGTTTGTTCCAGAACATGCCATAACTCACCAGTATTCTCTTAAAGAGCGCGTTCTCTTTGGGCGGCAGTGTTCCTGAGGGCATGGCTGCTGCTGTCACTGCTCTCACGGTGTGCTGTGAACACTAATCAGAGCCGGAGCCGGGCCGTGAGCACAATCCCCTCGCACAGGACCGGGTTCTAGTAGAAATGCGTCCCTGAAACTTCCCTGGCGTTTGGATCAGGAGTCTTCACGTGGTGACGGAGCCAACATGGCGGCCTCGGCTTTTCTCCGGGACCTGAGACGTTTGCGCATGCGCACCTGCCCGAGCTTCTCTTCCGGGTAAAATCATAAAACTACACAGAAATACGCTTTTTATTATTGTTAATATTATTAGTAGTAGTAGTCATTTTAGTTTACAAAGTGCATACTACTACTAACAGTAATACTTGCGGTTTATGTTTTATTGTACAAAATCACTTTAAATCTTATTATTTGGGAAAAAATAATCTAGTCGTTTTGGCTTTTTCGTTAAATATTTATTAAATGATAATTAAAATATTTGCATTTTTAATCAATTTTAAAGGAATTTCTTTCTGGATCAATAAAGTATCTGTTCGTCTGTCTGTCTGTCTATGTGTATGTCTGTCCACCTGTCCGTCTGTCTATCTATCTATCTATCTATCAGTATATCTATCTAACTATATTTCTGTCTGTCTATTTATCTATTAACATTCAGGTACATGTTTTTTATTCATTGGCATGACAAATATTTACTACAAAAAGTAGTAATGAAAAAGTACAAAAAAGGAGATTAAAATAGAATAGTGTAAAAAATATATAAATAATATCTCCATTTGTATAATAAGACTAATCCACATTTTTTTTTAAAGAATTATAAAACTGGAAGTCTTTTTAATCTGCAAATGTTTTCATAAATACAGTATTTCTAAATGCTTCTAAAATTCGTCCTTAGTCAGATGACTAAGGCTCAGGACCGTCAGGTGGTCAAATGGTACAGATGACCCCACCCCAAGTCCCAGGGGGGCCATGCAAAAAGCTATGCAAACAGATTTACAAAAATTTACTTAGTGATGTCTTAGGATGTCTTAAGAACATTTGCATGTCTGTAAAAAAAAAAAAAAGGCAACATATTACATGACAGACCAGCTTTCAAATGGAAAATCAAATGAAATTAAATAAATAGGCTCCTGAATTGTGCATGAAAATAGAAAGGAGCAAGTGTGACAAAGTTACCAGAAGAACTCATATATTCATATATTAATATATCGCATATTCTGCTGTTTTTCTTATAAAACTGCACACATCTGTATCTTATACTACTAATTATTTTCAAGTTTATTTTATTAAGGTGTAAATAGTCATGTGACTATGGCTGATTATAATATTTTAGTTAGGATGTAGAGTCGAAAAGAAAGATGCAAGTAACAGTTATTGCAAAAAAAGAGATGCGATGAAGGTGCCCTTAACTTGTAAGGTGATTTAAACTATTATTATACTCATTTACTTAACAAAATTAGTATATAATAAGTAAGAAATTAGAAATTAGCAGTTACTATAGCTATAGCTGTGCAACCCCTAAAGTACACAGCTATAAATAGTTGTATAGGGGCCATTTAGATTGCCAGGAGATTTCAATCATTATGCAATCTGACACACCCATACAAGTCTAATCAATCAAAAAATAAGACATTTTAATAATTGTTTCAATTAGATTCATACAATTTGTGGCCAAAAGTATGAGGTTTTTCCTTAAACAGTTGGCAGTAAGTTGGACGCACACAATTGAATAGAATGTCTTTGCACGCAGTAGCATTACACTCTCCCTTCACTGGAACTAAGAGGCCCAAACCTGTTCAATTCAATTCAATTTTATTTATGTAGTGCTTTTAACAATGGTGATTGTCTCAAAGCAGCTTCACAAAAATGTAAGAAATTTAAAAAAATTAAATAAAATTTATGGAAGTGTGTATGTATGAGAAAAATGTGTCTAGACAATAATGAGATGAATGAATGAATGAAATGTCTCTGATGAGCAAGCCAAGGGTGACGGCGACAGTGGCAAGGAAAAATTCCCTGAGATGGCAATAGGAAGAAACCTTGAGAAGAACCAGCCTCAATCAGGGAACCCATCCTCATTTGGGTGATAACAGACAGAAATTATATAACATCATGTGTGTTATGCAGCTGAAAGTTCAATATAACAGAAGCATGACATGTTCGAGCATGACAATGGCCCTGTGCACAAAGCACCAGTTAAAGACATGGTGTGTTCAAATTGGAGTGGAAGAACTTAAGTGTCCAGCACAGAGCCCTGACTGAACTCAAACACGCTGTTGTAAACTGGACCTCGAGCCTGCTCGACGTCCTGACATCACCAGCTGATGAGTTTTTATTAAAATAGGGAAGGAGGGGATAGATGTGCACTGGAGTGTTCAATCAGAATATATGGGTTTAATGATTGGGGTCACAAACTTTTGCATGGTCATTAGAACTGAGTGGGATATTAGTGTCAGAACATAAGATTTTAATAAATATATGGATTTTGTTGAAATGAAAGACATTTAAACTGGTTAAATGATAGATAACTAGTTTAATGGTGTAAATTATATTCTGTTTTTGTATTTTGGTTAATCTAGTTAATCTTAAATGTACTACTCAATTCTTTATATCTTAATACTTCCAATCCACTATTTTTAAACAATGGTGAGTTTTTACTTTATTTCACATTTTAACGCTAAATCGATTGCTCTGTCTGTGTGTCTGTTTCTGTCTGTTCAGGAGAGTTTAATCGAACACTGAGCTAATCGAACAGCGCGTCCTCTGGTATTAAAATGCCTCTCGGTCGGTCATTACTGCGGGTTACCGCTTTAAATAAAAGTAAGTATCGATCTGTGTGTAATTTTAGAGTTTGGTACGTGTTAATGTTTTTTAAATAAACGCTAAGTCTTTATATATATATCTCCATTTGGTTGTTTAAGCTAGCATGGCTGACCTTAGCTTAGCCTATTAGCAGTAGCCTGTTAGCTTAGCTTAGTATGTACCAATGTCTGAGTATAAACTACTGCAAAGATAAGCAATTATATTCATGAATTTTCTGTTTTCATTATAGATAAAGTGTTGATTAATTGTCTTTAATAGCAGTTCAGGTAGTTAGTGCAAGCTCCAAGCAAATCACATGATTATAATAACATTGTTTTAAAAAAGAAGCACTTAATAATTAATACTTAGGTAATGAGACGTTTAGCTGATATACAATATATGTACGCTCATCAGCCATAATATTATGACCACCTGCCTAACATTGAGTAGTGATGCTCAATGTGTTATGAGACCTTTTTTTATCACAAGCAGTATTAACCATTTTCTTAATTTCTGCATGGACCAGCCTTCACTCCCATTTGCATCAGTTACCCTTGACCCTGACGCCTGCCACTCATGACCCTGACGCCAGCTCACTGATTGTCCTTCCTTGGATCACTTTTGGTCTGTCCTGACCACTGCAGATCGAGAACATCCCACAAGAGCTGCAGTTTTGGAGTTGCTCTGAACCAGTCCTATAGCCGTTAAAATTTGGTCCTTGTCAAAGTCACTTAAATCCTTACGCTTGCCTATTTTTTCCCAGCTTCTAATACATCGACTTCAAGAAAAAATGTTCACTTGCTACCTTATATTTCCCACCCACTTCCATTCTAATGAGATATTAAGAATGTGGCTACTGTGAGAAGGGCCAGATTGTGATGGATGAGAAAACTGGGTCGGAGCGACTCCAAAACTGCAGGAAAACCGGTGAACTGGCCACAGGGAAGTGAAGTCTGGCCCGTGTAGTCTGATCCAATACAAGAGCTAGTGTAGCTCACATTGCTGAAAAGGTTAATACTGGTTGGCTCTGACGGAAAGGGGACAGAGCACACAGAACGTCACTGTTTTGGTTCCAGATGGGGGACCTACTCAGTATTAGGCTTGTGGTGTATATAATGTGTATTATTAAATGAGTTACAGATAAAAATAAAAAGAATCATCTCTTTACTGTCTGCTTTACGTTAGAATTCAAACATTGATTATTTTCCTAAAGCTGTATGCCCGAAGTGTTTGCTTCCTTACATGTCACATGAAGCACATACATTATTACTTTATATCATCCATCATCATATTTGCTTTCCTTTTGCATCTTTTTCTTTTTTTTTTCTTTTTTCTTATTGAACTTGACTGCTTTGCTGTACTGTTTTTTTTTCCCCATCTTGCGCTCTCTCTCTCTCTCTCTCTCTCTCTCTCTCTCTCTCTCTCTCTCTCTCTTTAAAATTTTTTTTTAAAACTTTTATTGTCATGAAACTCTGCCATGACAAACTTTTAAATCTTCTCTTTTTTTTTTTCTTCTCCTCAAGTCGTGAGCAGAAATGCTTTTACCGCAGTGAAACCAGATCCTTCCCGACCGAACATGCTGAGAGTGGGCCTAACCTTCGGGACCACAGCTCTCCTGTGGGCGATGGTAATATTACATGTTTCACTGCTAGTTCTGTGACTTACGTTATTCAATGACTACGTATAATGAAATGTGTGTGTGTGTGTGTGTGTGTGTATATACTCTCTTTTTTTGCCTCCCCATCAGCTCTTTAAACAGCGTTCGCGCGACATGCAGGAATACAAAACAAGAAACGGACTGGAGTAATGTGTAAGCAGCCCTTAGGCTTTTAAGGCTATGTTCACAAGACATGCAAATATATACATACAGTACTGTGCAAAAGCCTTGAGCCCACGTTAATTTCTTTACATTAAACTAAATGATAAAGGTTGTTTATTTAACAACCTGAGCAGCAATGTCTTTTCCACTCTCGTCTGTTCCAGCCTTTCAGCATCAGCAGTAAACTAATCACCGACCTGATCATCTGTCAGAATCTGCACCTGTTTCTCACTGGTTCATGCCTTTAGGTTGATTCATGTGTCACTGTGTGGCTTAAACAAAAGACATTCCTCTGAAACTCCTCAGATACAGGGACTGGACTGAAAATGAGAGACAAAAATAGGAGCAGAGAAAATCCTTCAGGACGCCTAGAGAACTATATCTCAAGACTACATTAAAACAAGAAAGTCAGTCTCTTTGGAAGTTAAAATATGAAGGGAGGGGAGGGTCAAAACCTTTGCATAGTACTGTCTATAAACCGGATCTTTTAGAGAAAAGTCTGAATCTGTCTCAATTCAGTACTTGCAATTAATGGTTTAATTTTTTTTTTATAAAAAAAAAAAAAAAAAAAAAAGTTGCAACTTATATGGTTTAGCGAGATTTTCATCATCCTTTAGTTTATGTCGAGTTGGTGCTATTTTTTTTCTGCTAGACTTGACTTTTTTTTATTTTTTATTTATCAACACAAGTTAGACAGCATTTCAGTGTTTATTAGGAACATATAGTATTTTTAAGTACTTTTAAAGAGAGAAAGCTGCTTGAGACAAATCAAACTAAATGTAAAAAATCACAATGCCTGAAAGTAGAATCGAATCAAGTCTGTCCAAGATTTTCAGCTTTTACTCAATACAGCCATGTTGGCACAACAGATAACCTGACTAAAACATGCATATATATTTTTTTTCATAAATTACTTGTGTAAAAAATTAGACAAAGTGAATTTTATTTATTTATGACTTTTTTTTTTTACGTGTATTGTGTAGTTTTCATTATATGTTGAGTAAATTTTCAGTTTGAGACACAGTCAAAACTATTTTTTATAAATATAATTAGTTATAAATATAATTAGACATTGCCAGATACTCATAATAATTATTTTTTTTCTTTCTCAGATGTTTTCCTGTACCTGTGTGCTCCACTGCTTCAGTGTCATTTATAACTATGTATAATAAAGCTGTATATGTGTTCATTGTCTTTCGGATGATGTTACAGAGATTTGATTTTTACCCATTAGCATCGGTAATGTACAGTAGTCTGATAAGTTAAAGGTAAAATGTGTGTGGTGAGGGTATTCATTTTGCATTAGGATCTGGGCAGATTTAGCTTTGCTTATTTAACCTCAGGTGCAGCAAGAATTTCTGATCCTTTTGGTGAGTTAAGAAGTAAGAGTGTTCTGGAAATTTATGGAAGATGTATAATTGAGAACAAAATACACTCTTAGGAGCAGACAGTCAGACTACAGTGGGTTTTTACACAAGTTTAAATACCATTAACACCTCTGTGTCTGTATGGTCCAAATTGAAGAAGAACGGTGGCAGAACTTAAATCAATCCCTTACCATGTTTTTCCACATACTCGGACTGTGAAAGAAGAAGAATGCTTCACTGTTTGTGAGGAATAAAGGGGCCTAAAGAATTATTTCCCCCAAGGACAAGATATGACCTTAGAACAGTTCCTCTCAGCAATGTACATCTGGTTTCAATGTCAAATCAACATAGCCGTCTAAAGTTATTAACACTCAAATCAAATGTGTACACAGGATTAAAATCTTCTGAAATGCATAATACTGAAATTTGTAATGAGGTTTGTAAAAAGGCAAAAGTAAAAATATTCCATAGTATGGAAATGTGTAGAAAACCTGAAATAACAGTGTAATGGTGTTAACTGCAGAACAGACAGTTACGAGTCTTATCAAGAAGAAAACATCCCATGCTGGGGTAATTTAAGAGCCACTGGCAAAACGACAGGCGTCTCAAATATCTGTGTGTAGCAACCAGAATGATGTACAGTATTAACACCTGAGTCTATTCAAATATTCATATCGGATGTACTGTACTGGTCACTACTAGAGAAAAATGATTCCTCGTGCTCCCAGAACCACTCTGTCACAAACTGGAATGAGTCCTGGATTCAATTAAAATATATGCATGTCGTCAGCTGACTTCATTTTATTGCCACATGACGTTACTAAACAACTGAAGCAACCCCAGATCATATCACTGCTTCACGCACTTCCCTTCTTACCCTGACACGCCCATCACTCTAGAATAGGCTGAATCTGACCTCATCAGACCACATGATATTTTTCATTTGATTCAAAGCCCAATCTTTATCATTCCTAGCAAAAGCCATATTTTCTGATTAGTCTCACGAACAAGTGTTGTTCTTGTTCACCCACAGCTGTTTAGTCCCAATCCCGTGATTTCCCATCACATTGTGTGTATATGGAAATACTTTCACTATTAAACAGCTCTGTTGCATGGCCTTTTACAATGCAACTTTACCAAGACTTTAAGTGATCTCTGATCATGCTCATTCATTACTTTTTTTTTTTGGCCACATTTCTTCAATGGAGTTGAGGGTTCATCACTGTTCTTCCAGGTTTAAATAATGCTTTTGACAGTTCTTAATCAAATTCGGGCATTTTTATGGTTTCTTTGCTTGCTGCAGGGCAATAATCGGATTCCTCTGAAACCGCGACTTTTTGGGGGGGATGGAAGGTGTAGCTTGCACTGACTTTTAAAAAGACAATTTTATTGAAGGGTAACATAAATAGAGCGGGGAGACTGCATACAAATTACTTCCCTTTACAAATTTTTACTTCAAGAATTTGAATTTAGGAAGACATTATCAGCATACGAAGCATTTTCAGTGTATGAATGAATGAACTGAACCAAGCGCTGGCCTAAGTTATTCGTATGTCCATGAGCTGTTCAAAACTTGTTTGTGTCAGTAGAAAGCTATGCGAAACAAGTTTACATATTCTTTTAGATTTTGTGCAATATTTAGTGAAGTCATAGCACCATGGATTCCAAGAAAGTTAGCAAGAAGAAAAGTTAGCCACTTTTAGTGGAAATTAAGAAAGAAATCATAAATTAGGGTTAAGTGAGCTTTAATGTTTATTTGGTTCATATTTCATTTACATGCCTCTTTAAAAATGTTTAATATGCGAACGTCTGAGTATAGTGTTGGAAATTGGTTGTTGTTGAACTTTCAGCTGCTCCCGTCAAGATGTCGTCACAGTGTACCCTCCGATCCGTACACAACTTGACACAGGTTTTTACTCCGGATGCCCTTCCTGATGCAACCCTCCCACTTCACCTGAGCTTGGGACCGACACTGCATCCAGTGGCTGAGGTTCGGGCTTTGACTGAGGATCAAACCCTGGCCCTCCATATGGCAGGCAAGAAACCTATAATGCATTTGCATTATTTCTTATGGGAAGAAATTGTAATTGCATCTCATGCAAGTTCAGGTGGTCTTAATAAGTTTCTTCACATAGGATTACATTTTCGGATTAAACATGATAATTTCTGTCAGAAATTATATTTACTTGTGACGTGTAAGAAAATATTAAAAAGAGGGAAATGACCTTTTTTAGTTTTGCACAGTGTCTCCTGCCTGTTTCACTGTACAGCTACATTTACCAAAAGAGTCACGTGCGCCTGGACGACTTAGACTCGCATGCGGGTGTTTTTTGGCTGCACATAAATGCGAGATAAAGCTTGTCTAGCTAAAGGCTCTGAAAAAAAAAACATAAAATGTTTCAGTTACTACAACAAAACAAAGCTTACAACAATAACATTTATTTACTTATTTAAAATAGTAATAATAATATTGAGTGTGACGTAGTACGCATACAGTGAGTGGTACGCATGAGTTCATTCGACTTGACTCGCGCATAAATGTGTTGACACTTTAATCACCGAATCGGTTAATTTCTATTTTGTTATTATTTTCTGGCGAGAATTGTTCACGCTTTTTGACAGGTTAAAAAATATGTAAAAATCGAAATTCTATGCTAGTTTTGATTAAATTAGTATGCAATAAGCAGCTTATATATGTAAATGGACTCGCCAGGAAAGACTCGGTTTATTGAACCGACTCCCCCGTGCTGCTCTCACGCGTTCCCTTTAATTTCTCCTGCTCTGCTGTCTGCCGTCTCACTCGAGCTGCTGCTGTGGCTCTGCCTCTGCTTTCCTCTCTACAGTTGTCTCTCCCTGGAAGAAGGCGATGTATCCGTGCAGGGCGGCTTTGCAGAGGTTTTCCTCTCTGAGCAGACACTCCATGACACACCGTGTAATCCTGCACAGAGATGGTGAGAGATAACATGCTTTAAAGTTATGCTTTATGTAACCTGTCTAACCTTAAAATGTAATATCTGACACACAAAAAATGTCACCTGTGTGCTGTGCAATCATCTAAACAATGTATAATGCATGCACTAAATGGGAATTTTACATTTTTGGTTTAAAACATGTGCACGTGCATTTTTAAAGGGGAGGTGAAGGTCAGATCATTAGATTTAACTTGTTACTTAGTGCCTGAAGTATTTAAAGTGAGGATTTGTTTAAAGGGTATTGCATTCAATAACAAATTGCAATGTGATAAAGTCTTGTTGTCAAGTTGATTTTAATTTATTTTTTTTTGTACAGAACCATGCATTAAAATAAAGGAAATTTAACTCTAGGACATTTACCCCTGTGCACACTTTGTTTTTTACATTAAGAGTGAATTTATTACTCTAACCCCATTTTTCTATTTCTTTTTCATACAGTTATTGTAAGATTGTAAGCTAGGTCGTGATGGTTTTTTATTTTTATTTTTGCACGTACACAGAGCATGCACAATCATGTGTTTAAAAAACACCACTGTATCAAGCATTATTTTGAGCATTCTTTTTTTTTTATTGTTTATTAGATAAAACATGCTAGTAGGATACTACATTTTTGACCTTGGTTAGATCTGGAAGGGATGAGAGGAGGAGGGGCTGGAAAAATGACCCCATACGTGCATGCGCGTGTGTGTGTGTGTGTGTGTGTGTGTGTGTGTACATGTGCATGCATGCGTGCAGGCTGTTCACTCGCGTGTGTGTGTGTGAGTGAGTGAGAGAAACTTGTGTTCAAACTCAACAATATATCAAGGTTTAAAATGTCTTCCTACACCATAGTATATTTTATATTGTTATTGGTTACTTGATTATCTGTCTTTATTTATACAAATACATAAAATTCTGATAATCTGTACTGTCCTCTGATTTGTCCGAGGACAGGAAGTGATTCCTCTTAAAGCGTTTTTACATTAGGGATCGCTTTCAAGACCACTTGACCCCAAAGTCTGGTTCAGTTTAATGAGTGAGAACACAATTGTTTCAGGCTCGGGAACTGTAGTTGAGTCTGTTTAGAGCATTTTTATATTAGGCATGATTGATATGTACCGTGCCAAGGAATGATTGCTCCCCCAGCTGACCAGTGTTTACATTATTTTTGCTCTTCGTTCTTAGATACACTTGCATGTTTACAAGGGATGGGAAGAACCCCTGCCTCCCGAAACAATATTATCAGGATACCTCGTTGCCCATTCAATTAAAATTGTGATTCTATCTCACAATTTTTTTAAATATACTGTATCCTGATTCGATATTGTATTTTTCCCCAATTTTGTAACAATTTAAAACCCTTAAAAAGTTTAATAAGGAATTTAAATGTATCCTATTCCTTATAACATTAGTTTTCTCACTTAAAAATCAAGCACAGCATTTAAACAATACAAACTAACTTAAAGTACAAGAATTTAACATTTAACTTCGAATTAAGTTAAACAAAAAAAAACCTACCTTACCAGCGTGTACAGTAAATAGTTGTGATTCTATTTAAATAGTGTAAATAGTTCGGAGTGAATGGAGATCACTTAAACACTTAAAATCTTCAACTGTAAAAAATAAATAAATAAATAAATAAATAAATAAATAAAAGCTGTGTTTAATAATGAAAGTAAGATAATTTCCAAATACACACAGTCACAAGAACCTGTGGGACTGGGATTAAACAGCTGTGTGTGAAAACCAGTGATTAGTGAGACTCATCAGATAAAAGGCTTTGACTTTGCCCAGGAGCATTAAGATTGGACTTTGGAGTGATTGGGAAAAGGTCATGTGATCTGATGAGTTCAGATTGATCCTGTTCCAGACTGATGGGTATTGAACAAAATTTTTTTAGGGTCATGTGGTGTGACTTAAACTGTGCAGCTACAGGAAGTGTTCTAAGATTATTTTTTATGACACAAACCTTCAGATGAATTAGCTTGTCACTAGTGATGCTCATATTGACCGTTTAACCGTTAACTGAAAGAATTAATTTTGACCGATTACTATCAGTTAAACAGTTTAAAATGTTTTTTACATAATTTTTTTTTAAATTAAGTGTGCCTAGGCGCACTTATTACTCTTCCCCCAGAAATGCCCCCGAAATCCATTTCTTATTCTTCCACCTAAAACTTTGGACCGTTTCTCACCCCGCAGCTTTGAGGCGACCCTCACGTATGTTACACCGTTTTGTGCGGCTCGGGTATTGGTCACATGGCTTTCCCACAGATCCCCGAAAACCGCCCCAAAATGTCCCGTACACCAGACTTTGAGACCAGTATCAGCTATGACATCATAGTTCCGTCAATGATGCCGCACACGTTAGAAGTGACCCGGCAGCAGCATAGGCACACTTAGGCATGCTCTCTAGTTATTAGTAGTAGTAGTAGTAGTAGTAGAAAGTTTTGCGGAATAAATATACACATACGCTATTTGTAAACGTATCACGTATTTTGCCAGGCAAGCAAAATGAAGCGAGCGAAAAGAAGTCACTGATTATGGAGCAGAGGTGGACATTTATATGAGAGACAGTCCGTCCTCTTTGGATATTAATTCTCTAGACTGGTGGAAAGCAAATGAACGGCGCTTTCCGAGGCTGGCCATTCTAGCGCGGCGTTATCGCTGCATTCCTGGGATATCTGTGCCATCTGAGAGGGTGTTTTCTCCCGCGGGATTAACTGTCAATCCCAGACTATCCCCACAGAACGTTGACATGTTACTTTTTTAAATAAAAACTAGACAGTTTGTGGTTTGAGGCAGGCCTGCGATTTTTTCTTTAACCGAAAAAACTTAGTAGCCAATGTATGAAAAAAGTTGCCTATGCCAGAGGCAAGCTTCGAAGGTATTTCAGCGTGTTTTTTCGTTTTGTTATTTAAGTAAAAAATATTTAGTGCAGGCCTATTTATTTTATTCTTTTTATTTATATTACTTTGTTTTTCTCTGTTGTCGGAAACGCTGCAGGTGCGTGAAAATTTGACGATGTGTGAATCCAGATTCTGTTCTTGATATGTTCTGTGTGCTGTTGTTTGCATATGTTAAAATAAAAACTGAAAAAAAAAAGTTTGTATATTTAATCAGACACTCCTCAGTTCTATTTTCATTTAATTCTAATTTAATATTCTAATCGGATCAGTTAAAATTAATCGAATTGAGCATCCCTACTTGTCACCATTATGATGAACTAGCAGCGGAACATCCTCGTTAAAACGCCTGTCCAGTGTATAAACCCACATCGCGTACACGCTGCTATAATCCTACTGGATTAGCAGATAGCATGATGCCTTTTTTACCTCAGAAATCTGTGTTAGTTTACTCTGTCACCACACGACATCTCTTAGATAAACATGCTGTGTTCGCGTGTGTGTGGAGTACTGTACACTTTGAATCCTGGAACATTACCACCTTTACAAATAATTAATATAGAATAAGAACATTTTGATGATTTTATAACATCAATATTGTGAATGTTATCTTATAATACGATTTTCTGGGAACTTTTTTATAGCTTGAAAAATTATTCTTTAAATATCATTATATGTATGTGTGCTTGTGTCACTCAGTCCTGGTTTAGTATTGGATCCTTGAATATTAGAACAAGTGTATTAGGAACATTTCCAGTTACTGATAGTATTAAGTTTGTACCTTGTACCTTTTTGCGGGATGTGTGTATTTCAGATTTTTTTTCTTTTTTGTCGTACTGTGTATTTGCACATGTTGTACCCTGACATGTGTGGATGTGTGTGTGTGTGTGTGTTTCAAACCGTGCAATTGATCGTCGACTTTCTCTTTATTGCCTGTTAAAGATGTGTTGTGTCTCTTCTGTTACACGGCACAACAACTCTCTTTGTAAACAAGGATCGGGAAACGTTGGACTAAAATTAATTTTTGATGTCAACCCTGTTGTGCGTCCATACTGGAGGGTTGGGGTTTGTTTACAATGCTGTTATACAGACGATGGTCTTCATTATTAATATATTGTATATGTACTTGTGTATTAATTCAATTTCGGCAGCTACGCAGCATGATATTGGTATCGGTTAAAAAAAACATAGAAAAGCTTTAATTGATGTTTTGCAGAAGCTGACGTGATTTTATTTATCTTATAAGAGCATTAAATTATAGATAACCATACGTCCTCCCGCTCTCTCTCTCTCTCTCTCTCTCTCTCTCTCTCTCTCTGCAGTCGTTCCTCGGAGGCTCATGTCCTCTGTTCCTGGCGGTACTGGAGAGAACGTTATGTTAGTTCTGCTCTGTGGTGGAGCCTTCGCCGCTGCCGTGACTTATGTAAGTCCTTCATTGTTCCAGGCCTACGAGTGTGAAAAGCAGCTTATGATAACAGACTCAAAATCATGTCTCCAAGCATCAGAGAATATAAAAACAGATTGTGGATATCGTAACGATGTCATGTTTATAATCCAGTCATCTTAATATAATTTTCTGTTGGATTCCTGGACACTCAGGAATCCCTGGTAATGACCAAGCAGACAAAACCGCCAAAGAAACCAATCAGACCCTCTCTGTATGAATTACAGATTTTTAATGTCTACATCAAAAATAAACGGCAATCAGAACAGGATCAGTGTCTAAATAACAAACTGCATGAAATAATTCCCAATGTAGTTTCAAAACATGCATTTCCTTTAATAATCGGTGGAATCGAGTAATTTATACAAGATGCAGAATATTACACTCGAAAGCTACACACAGATTTTTACTGTTGAGAGAAAATTCATCATCATGTAAAACCTTTCTGTCCATAAAACATATTTTATTCAACTGTAATTCTTTTACTCCTGTTAGCAGAGGTGGAAAGTAGTGAATTACATTTACTCGCGTTACTGTAATTGAGTAGTTTTTTTGTGTATTTCTACTTTTTAAAGTAGTTTTTAAAATCTGTAATTTTACTTTTACTTAAGTACGTTTTGTTTGAAGTATTGTAATTCGCTACATTTTAAATCATATTCTCTACTGAGTAAAAAATAAATGAAAAATGCTAAAATAATTAAAATATTATGCTTTGTATAAATGCTTCGTTGCGCTCGCGCGTGTGTGTATCATGCCCTGGTCGCGCGCCACTCCTGACTGTCCCTACATCGGCATCTACCTGACGGGTCGCTTCCGCCCTGAGAGTGACGTCTTCGACTAGCGCGACCATATATAAACCAGAGAGAGACGCAGGAAAGTAGTGATGGGAAGTTCGAATCATTTTAGTGATTCGGTTCTTTGAATCTTGTTCATCAAAATGAACAAATCTTTTTTTGAGTCATTTCGTTCATTTGATCAGAAATAAATTAAAATGTTGCGTTTTCAATAACAAATACCCCCAATACGTCTACATACACAAATTTTGGCTATAGTTCCAGTTATGAAAATATTACAATGTAACTAAGAACATATTATAATAAACAGAATAAGTAGCTCAGTCTTCTCATCTCAGTCTTTCTTTTGAATCTATTGCACCGCATAGCGTCTATGGGAGTCACGTGTCAAAAGAACGAACGACTCGGGACGGGACTCGAAGACCCACTTGCCCAATCGTTCAATACTGTTTCCTGTGTACTGCATTCATAGCGTCTATGGGAGTCGCGTGTTAAAAGAACGAACTACTCGAGAATTGAAGACTTGCTGAGAATCGTTCAATACTGTTTCCTGTATATAACATACGGAGGTTTTGCGATGCTTTGCGCATGCGCGCCCAATAGAAAATGAACGAATCACTCTGAGACGACTCGTCATGTTAAAGAATCGTTCAAAAAGAACGAATCGTTCATGAACGACCCATCACTACAGGAAAGAGGAAAGAGATTGTGATTTTGGCGTTTTGATATTTGGTTGTGTATTCCGGTTTTGACTTTTTGCCTCCCATTAATTTTGATTATTGCTTTGTCCCTTTGGTGTGTGTGTGTGTATACAAACCTCATTATTTCATTATTTAATGATTGGATCTAGTTCTTTCTGCCATATACCACCATTTCCATACAGTTTAAAATAGAACCCTGAACCATTCTTTTGCTGTATGACCCTAGACTGGGACGTAACACCATATTTAAGTGACCACTTTGATTTTCAAGCACAAGAAAGACAACAGCTTTATTATGCAAAGGTGTTCCTTCAGTTAAAAAACAACTAGTTAGAGATTTATATCTGCTCATCTTTTTTGAACTACGCTAGAATGCCTCATCCCACCCCCGCTGTTAAAAAGATAAAAATAAAAAAGTAACTCGGTAACTTTTACTCTGAGTACATTTTTTAATGAGCCACTTTTTACTTTTACTTGAGTAGATTTTTATAATGGTAACTTTACTTGTACTTAAGTAAAATTTCACTGAAGTAACAGTACTTGTACTTGAGTACAAGATTTTATTACTCTTTCCACCTCTGCCTGTTAGTACTCCTTTTACTCCTCGTTTTATTATCTTTACACTTTTTAAAAGGTTTTTAAACAAGTAATGTAAATCCAAATTTAGTTTTAAAGTTCTTAGAAAAAAATTATCCTAAACATCTTATATAGTTTTAATGTTGAATAACAAAAACTGACTCTCGCCGTGAATATAGCCGCCATTGAAGCTGGCATGGTTTAAAAAAGAAAGAAAAGCACTTGTTTATATGATGATTTTTTTATTATTATTATTTACAGGCGTACAGGACGGTGTGTAGAGACAGCGCTCGCTTTACTGAGCGTATTACTGAGATCGCGGCACGGCCCAAGAATGAGGGCAAAACCAAACCATGGCCACCAAAGAGTAAGTCCACACACACACACACACACACACACACACAGCGAAGCATTCCTCAACAAACTGTTCAGCTTAGTCAGTGTTTAACGTGCTTACTGTGCACTCCAGAAGTGGGGGAGGGGGGGATACAGAGTCAGTAAGAGATTACAATAAGCGTCCGTTTTTGCCCCTCCCAGTGTGATGAGGGTGAGTAGGTGAAAGGTCAGGTGTATTTTTAACCTTGAAGGAAGGTTACCTACCAAAAATAGACCCACCGAGCCGAACTCATTTGAGAATCTGTCTTTCTGTCTGTTCATCTTTTGCAGTGTGAACTTGTTAGGAATTTTCATAAATCATATTTTTTGTCTATCAAATTGGTATGGGTTTGTTTTGATTAAGTAAAAAAAAATGTGGAAGGTGTAATGTTTACTTTTTTTTTATATATAGAATTAGAAGAATATGGGGTACGAACTTGACACTCATATATATACTGTACAATACGAGTCAAAAGTCTGTTCACACCTAATTCTTCAGTTATTTTTTATGTTATTTACTTTCTACATACATGGACCAATGCTGGATTTATTCAAAAACTATGACCTCACACATGTCATTGGGTAATTAAGTAACACAGTCAGTTGTTATTTTAAGACATGAAGGTCAGCTGTTCTGGAACAGTTCTCACAAGAACAGTATTGCGTCAAGTGCGTTTGTGAAACCCATCCAGCTCCATGATGAAACTGTCTCTCATGAAGATCTTCCCAGGAAAGCAAGACCAAAACTGACCTCTGCTGCAGAGGAGAAGATCATTTAGAGTCACCAGCCTCAGAAATCACTGTTAATAAACAGAAAAAATAAATAAATTAAATACTATAAATATAACAATATACAGTACAGTATAACTAGTAGGGATGTAACGGTATCAACACTTCACGGTACGGTAATAACTCTGTATGAATGGCACGGTACGGTATTTATTGAATCATTTACAGGAAAAACAAAACTAATGAAGAGACTCGAAAAAAGTGCCAGAAGTGTTTATTAAACAGTATACATGAACACTGAACATGTCAATGGCAGACAAATTAGCCATCTATCTGTAAACTTTAATAACAAAAAATTATTAAACCATGCAAAAAAAAAAAAAGTTTCAATTTAGTATTCTTGAAAACTCAGAAAAAAATAAAAATAGCAGCCCACTTATTGCAGCTGGCCCATGTGCTGAATGAGTATTTGAGAACACTCACCTCGTTCACTCACTTATTCAGACAGAGACAGGATTTTTTTTCACGGATTTGCTGTATCTGGGATGTGTTTGAGATTACAGCGCGCGTCTTTAAACAGCACATTATGTATCATAACTGGGTCATGCTGTGATGGGAAAATAACAAACAAACAAACAAAGGGTGGTGTTTATTCTATCCTAGTTTTAGGAGTTTTATTCCTAGTTATTAGGGATGTAACGGTATTGTAAATACCGTCGTACCGCAATAACACTTTATTTCAATAATACTGTGGTCGCATGGCATACTGGATCTGTAGCAACAACATACCGCAAAGGATGATGGGTCACGCCTGGGCTGATGGGAATTGTAGTTCCCGCTACCTGAGCATTCCATTCGCCTGAACAAACTTTTCTCAGAAGACCTACAGTATAGTTTTATCGAGTCATTTCGGTTTCTCTCTGAAAAGAAACGAGAAAGGAAAAAAAAAATCCTGTCTCTGTCTGAATAAGTGAGTGAACGAGGTGAGGGTTCTCAAATACTCATTCAGCACATGGGCCAGCTGCAATAAGTAGGTTGCTATTTAAATTTTTTCAAGAATCTTCTTCTTTGTCTTTCGGCTGTTCCCTTTCAGGGGTCGCCACAGCGAATCATCTGCCTCCATCTAACCCTATCCTCTGCATCCTCTTCTCTCACACCAACTAACTTCATGTCCTCTCTCACTGCATCCATAAATCTCCTCTTTGGTCTTCCTCTAGACCTCCTGCCTGGCAGTTCCAACCTCAGCATCCTTCTACCGATATATTCACCATCTCTCCTCTGAACATGTCCAAACCACCTCAATCTGGCCTCTCTGACTTTATCTCCAAAACATCTTACATTGGTTGTCTCTCTGATGAACTCATTCTTGATCCTATCCATGCTTGTCACTCCCAAAGAGAACCTCAACATCTTCAGCTCTGCTACCTCCAGCTCTGCCTCCTGTCTTTTCTTCAGTGCCACTGTCTCTAAGCCGTAGAGCATCGCTGATCTCAACACTGTCCTGTACACCTTTCCTTTCATTCTCGCTGATACTCTATCACACAACACACCTGACACTTTTCTCCACCCATTCCAACCTGCCTGTACTCGTCTCTTCACCTCCTTTGAACACTCTCCGTTGCTCTCTCATTCACACACATGTATTCCGTCTTGCTGCGGCTAACCTTCATCCTCTGCTTTCCAGAGCGTACCTCCACCTCTCCAAATTTTCCTCCACCTGTTCCCTGCTCTCGCTACAAAGCACAATGTCATCTGCAAACATCATAGTCCATGGAGACTCCTGTCTAAGTCCATCACTAGAGCAAACAAAAAGGGGCTTAGAGCCGATCCTTGATGCAGACCCACATCCACCTTTAACTCTTCTGTCACACCTACAGCACATCTTACCACTGTCTTACAGCTCTCATACATGTCCTGCACCACTCTAACATACTTCTCTGCCACTCCAGACTTCCTCATACAACACCACAGCTAAATTGAAACTTAAATTTTTCAATTTTAATAACAAAATTATTAAACCAGGTAAAAAAAAAATAAAGTTTATGTTTCAAAGTTTACAGATAGATGGCTAAATTGTATGCCATTGATATGTTCAGTGTTCATGTATACTGTTTAATAAACACTTCTGGCACTTTTTTCGAGTCTCTTCATTATTGTTTTTTCCAGTAAATTCATTCATACCGAGGTATTACCGTACCGTGAAGTTTTGATACCGTTACATCCCTAGTCAATACTCATAAGGAAATATGAATAATTTGCATTTTAAATGATTGTTGTTTAAGGCGTGATAGTATAACGGAATAGTCACTTCAGTCACTTCCATGCTGAATAAACTTCAAAAGTAGCTTCTTTGGCACACACATTTTCTGTATTATATGTATCACATAAAATAAATAAATAAATAAAAATCCACACCAATGTGTTTTGGCCGTTTGCTTTTGTCAAGCCACACAATTAATGGTTAATGAATTTTTTTTTTCCTGGAAATGCACGCCCTCTAGTGTTTTTTTTTTTTTTTTTTTTTTTTTTTTCCCCCTTAGAACATATTGCATGTGCCACCTCAGCGTACACTTTTATTTCCAATTTTATTTCCATGAGTAGTGTGTTTCTTTTTTTCCTTTCTTTTCTAACTGCCTCTCTTCTGACTTTTTCCAGACGACTAACTAACCGGCACAGTCGAGTCTCCGGATCCGTCTGTCTGCCTTCCCCTTCCGCCGCACTCCTCCTTTTAACTTCGAGTCCTGCTGTCTGTCCTGGTCTGTCTTCTTCCTTCCCTGAAAACTTTGCCTCTCTTTTCACTCTGTCTCAACCACTTTAGACAGGAAAGCTTGTTTCTTGTGTAATATGTTGCTCTGGCTGTGCTTTTAAGATTCTTGTCAGGAAGCCATGTAAAAGGCATATTTTCTCTTTTTCAAATCATTAAAACTGCAATGCAAAACAAAACCAAAAAAAAAATGCGCCTCTGGTTCTGTCTGTGTGGTGAGGTAATTCTACAGGAAAGCATTAGTCATTTAATGTTCCTGTCCTCTTTACTGTCCTCATGTCTCGTCCGAAGTCTGGTTTCCTTTCATCTCTTTTCTCTACTGTTTTTCCCCCCAAGTGCCATGTAACTGGTTTTTAGTTCAATAGACAGCTTTACTTTGGGAGAAGATAAATCGTGTATGAGGCCATGGACCAGGACAAGGTGAGAGAGATGTGAGGAATTAACAGTTTACTGATAATTAGGAATGTATTAAACATCTTTTACTGATACAGCAGTTTATTACATGTACGCTATATGTGCAGTATGTACACTGGGGATACAGTGGTGAGCCCAGGAAACTTTCCTCATGTTTCTGAAGACTATTCTCAAAAAATGCTTTTACATGCTCATAGCAAGGAAAAGGTACAGTGCTGTGAAAAAAGTATTTGCCCTCTTCTTGATTTTTTTTTTTTTTTTTTTTTTTTTTTTTTTAATTAATTTTTTTTGTGTATTTGTCACACTTCAATAGTAGAGCTCATCAAACTAATTTTAATATTATAGAAAGATAACCTGAGTGAATACAAAATGCAGTTGATTTAATTTAAGGGGGGGAGGGGCATCCAAACCCACCTGCTACCATTTAAACCCACCTGCTACCATTTAAACCCACCTGCTACCATTTAAACCCACCTGCTACCATTTAAACCCAAAGGGGGCGCAAACACTTGTTTACAGCACTCAATTTGTTTATTTATCTATTTAAAACATATGAATCAATAAAAAAAGATAACGCACACACACACAGCTCTAATAGTCTCTATTAGAATTGTTGTTGGTCTTTCGGCAAGGGGTCGCCACAGCGGAATATCCAGTCCGCACAACAACTTGGCACAGGTTTTACGCCGGATGCCCATCCTGACGGAAGCCTCCCATTTTATCTGGGCTTGGGACCGGCACTGCATCCAGTGGCTGGGGGGTTCGGGCACTGGCTGGGAATCGAACCCGGGCCTTCCACATGGCAGGCGAAACACCTTCCACTGAGCCACCAGTGCTCCTCTATTAGAATTAAATGGGTATAATAAGACTTGTGTGTGTGCTTCTACATCAAATTAATAACTCCAGTAATTATTTAGTTAAAGGCTCTAAAATATCAGCTTGTATAAATTGTGCCGTTTTTTCCAGGGATACATTTATGAATAAATAAGAGCATATATAACAATGGGAATATATAAGAATGGGAATATATAAGAATATATAAGAATGGGAACAGGGGAATGGATGTCTAACTGATGCTGGAAATCTGGAAATAGGAAGCATCACACAGTGCCAGCCAAAAGTTTGGACACGCCTACTCAAATCAAGGGATTTTCTACATTTGTGGTATTAAGACACAAATCAGCATTGGAGAACAAAAAAAAGCTAACATTTTTAGATTGTTTAAAGTAGACGTCCAAGAAGTGTTCTTAATATACAGGAACTCCTTTAAGACCGTTAGAACAAGATCATTCCAGGTACCACATGTTTCCAGCAGGGTGTTGTTTACTCATTTTCCTAGACGCTGAAACTGGAAGGAGAGCGATGTAAAGGTAGTTTGGGGTTAACACTTTGGCCTTGCACCTCCAGGGTTGAGGGTTTGAGTCCCACCATGGATCTGTGCGTGTGCATGTTTTCTCCATGCTTGATGGGACGGGCTTCCTCAGGTACTCAGATTTCCTCCCACAGTTCACAGACGTGCAGGTTAGGTTAATTGGTGTTCCCAATTTGCCTATAGTGTGTGATCCCCAGGTGTTCCCAATCACACACTATGGGCAAGTGGGGAATTACTGGATGATGATGATGATGATGATGATGAATTAACTATAGAAGATGAACGAATACAACCCTGCAGATCAGAAGTTGGTGTAATTTGTTCAGAAACTGAAATTCTAGGTGCTTAGCTTAAAATAAAATAATAAAAATTGAACCCAGAGTTTAACACAGACAGCTGTGTTTAAGGCTTGAATGAGCTGTAGCTTACAGTATAGGGTGTCATTCTCAACCGTTTCCTTACCACACGCCAAAGTGTCGTACGAGGAATCTGGGTTTCCATAGACTTTCTGGGGAATTTTTCCCGGACCTGATTGATGGTATCTTCTGATATTGGTAGTCGCCCTGCACAAACCTTCCTTTTAAAATTTTTGTGCCATGTCCAAATCTGCTGTCCAGTTGGTGTATTATTATTTTATTTTATTTTTTTTAATTATTATTTATTTTATTTTTATTTCCTCAAAAATGCCTGCTGCACACTCTTGATTCACTGTGGTCGAGCATATTCTAACACAAAATAAAAAATAAAACATTAAACTTGGCCAATTCTTGCAAAATTATCTCAAATTTGAAACGAGTTGTGTAAAAACGCACTATGTTGTTAGACTACAAAATGATGTGAAAAAAATACCCTGTATTAATATTACAATTCAGAGAATGTAAAAGCTGCTCACATCATAAAGGATCAGAGGCAGGTAAAGAATTATTAACAAATGTTATGTTCATAAAGGATGTTTTTTTTTTTGGGGGGGGGGCGGGGGGGGTTGTTTTTTTATTTTAATTTCTTAGTATATAAAATTTGACTATTCTGTTGCTGAAGGAATCTGTGAAACCAACTCTGAGTAAAGGTCCTGTGATTTTCATAGGAATTTCCCCAACAGGTGTGCAAACTTTTGCACTCGCCTGTTAATATCAAATATCTCCAGTCTACCTCTAGTAACATTTTAGCCACTGACCAGATAATGGAATTTTAACCTCCTTCTCCATCTTCCTGCTCATGAAGATGCAGAGGAAGTGTCAGCGGTAGCAGCTCCTCCTGAGGCAAAAGTGGAAGAAGCGGCAGCGGCGCCGGCGCCCGCGGAGCTCACCGCAGAAGTTAACCGAGCAGAACCTGCCTCCATGGTGGAGACGGTCGCTGAGGTGGTGGAGGAGGCGGTCGCGGAGGTGGCGGTCATCGTCGAGGAGACGGCTAAAGAAGTGGCGGCGGTGGCTCACGAGGTGGAGAAAGTCGCGGAGGATGTGGAGGCTGCGGCCAAGGAGCTGGAAACTCCTGAACTTCCTGTTGTGGAGGAAACGGCCGCTGAGAAGAACGGTACGGAAGCAGCTTCACAGGAGGAGGCTAAACCTGAGGCGTGAGGGGGTGTTGGGACACACACACACACACACACACACACACACACACACAGATTAAAAGGTATACAATCTAAACGATAAGAAAACACATTACAATACAAACACTTATTTATCTAAATAAGATACACTTAATGTGTTTTGCAGTTATTTATTTTATTAGCGTTGGAGAGAATTCTAAAAAGCCTAAATGTCTTTAAACAGAGTAGTTTATTATCGTAACATTCTGCCCTAAAGGGAAACTCCGTCAACAACAACTTCCACATTACTATTAATACTTAACATCATTTATCAACTAATGAGTATAAATTTCTTCCATTGACCTTTTCATCATTCGCACTCACGGGTCCGGTTTTGTGTTTCAAAAGGTGCACAGTATTTGCACCAACGTCTCCACTACATTTGCATTATGCATTTCATTTGAGAATAGGCGGAGTTTCCCTTTATGTTTCGCAGTTAATAAAGTTAACACACCTGTATATTTCAGATAACATTCTATATCTGAGAGAAGCTGAAAATATTCTTTAACCCCCCAAAAAAATCTCTTTATATTTTTATATCTGTTGCCTCTATGTGCTTAGCCGGGTCAGAGATAATACTGTACTGTACCTTTTAGTTAATAAATATTAACTGAGAAACCACTGTGAACTTTGTGCTACCTGTGAAAATGTGACCAAAAATCTCACCAGCAGTGTTTCCTCTTCTCTTCTGTGCCTTAATACAGTACGTCCTAGTCCTGTTCTTTGCTATTCTACATTTGCATCTAAACTTAACATTTGGACATACAGTACCAGGATAATCCATTAGATAAAATCCAAGATCCAACTAACCTTTAACCTGCCTTTCCTCTTTAAATGCATGCGAAAACACATTTGTTATTATTTTCTTCTTTTATGTCATATTGTAAATCTGTCATACTTTTTCCAAAACATGTTAAGCTTTTTCTGCCAGATATCACTCGGTTTGTACACGCATTATACTGTGAAATGACCTCTTTGGTCTTATTAGCCATAAATATCACCCAAAAGCAGTCAGCTGTGTCTGTGATCATGTGTGTTTTGTCTTTTTCTTTTCTTTAAGTACATACAGTATGCGCATGTAATCTTACTCTAACTAATTGCTTAACAAGCCAAAGTATTTCAGATTTTCAAGCTGTGAAAAATCATGTACGTGGAGTGGTCAAAGAAATTCTAACTATTTAATAAAGTGTTCGAACGCAGCACTATGTTTTGTGTTTTATTTCTGTTTTTTAAACCAAGTGAATCCTCATATTTTCGAAACAGTTTTTATACTATATTGTATTAATACAGTATTCCCAGTTGTGTGTACATTTCTTAGTGATATTTGGCAGTGAAGTCTGGTATCTTGTTATACAGTATGTACAGTAGCAGCCATCTGATTTGCATGCTTAAAGGAATCCTTAAACTGTTTGTACGTGTATTTTACTTTAACACAAGTTAAGCTTTATTAACTTTTAATGTCAGCAAGTCTGAATAGGGTTATGCCGGCATATCATACATCCTATATAGAATATTTACATAGAATAACCAAAACGGAACCAACGTCTATGTTAATTTTGATGCTTAGTGTGGAGTCGTCTTCTTTTTTTTTTTTTTTTTTTTTTTTTAAATCTCTTGCCAAAATTACAAAGTAGATTTGGTATTATTTTTGGTAATTTAATTATTGTTCATCTGGAGGCATTGACAAAAATTTAAGTGCCTCAATTATGGTGGGATGGGATGATGTATCTCATCTCTCATCTTCTATACCTCTTTATCCTGTATTCAGGGTCGTTGGGACCTGGAACCTATCCCAGGAGGCCTAGGGCACAAGGTGGGGTACACCCTGGACAGGGTACTAATCCATCGCAGGGCACACACACACTAGGGGCAATTTGGGAATCCCAATTAGCCTAATCTACATGTCTTTGGACTGTGGGAGGAAACCCACCAATAAAGAGGAGAACATACAAACTCCATGCACACAGACGGGAATCGAGCCTGGCCGGGAATCGAACCCGGACCCTGGAGGTGCAAGGTGACAGTGCTAAACACTACTACACCGTGCCGCCTGGGATGATGTATGTATGTATTTATTTACAAGTATAGGGGTAGCTCAGTGTGGTTAGGATGATGAACTACTGATCCGACCTCAGCACTAGCTACCACTGTTGAGCCCGTGAGGCAGGCCATCAACGCTCGTCTGCTAAAATGTATACTCAGCAAAAAAAACGTCCTCTGACTTTCAACTGTTTTTACATTCAGTAAACTTAATGTGTAAATATTTGTATGAACACTAAAAGAGACAACACCATAAGACATAAACTAAAAATGTTTCATAATGTGACCCTGAATGAAGGGAGGCTCAGAATCAGTCAGTACCAGTCAGTATCTGGTGGCCACCAGCTGCTTGAAGTACTGCAGTGCATCTCCTCCTCATGGACTGGACCAGATTTGTCAGTTCTTGCTGTGAGATGGAGGGATTGTGTGTTCCTGGTGTGACTCGAGCAGTTGTTGTGGCCATCCTGTACCTGTCACGCAGGTGTGATATTTGGATGTACCCATCCTGTGCAGGTGTTGTTACACGTGGTCTTCCACTGCGAGGATGATCAGCTGTCCTTCCTGTCTCCCTGTAGCGCCGTCTTAGGCGTCCCACAGTGCGGACATGGCGATTTATTGCCCTATAGCCACATCAGCAGTCCTCATGCCCCCCTGCAGCATGCCTAATGCACGTTCACGCAGATGAGCAGCGACCCTGGGCATCTTTCTTTGGGTGTTTTTCACAGTCAGTAGACAAGTCTCTGTAGTGTCCTGCGTTTTTAGAACTGTGACCTTAAATGCCTACTTTCTGTAAGTTGTTAAGGTCTTAACGACCATTCCACAGGTGCATGTTAATTAATTGATTATG
This sequence comes from Channallabes apus, assembly GCA_030522415.1. Lineage (NCBI taxonomy): Eukaryota > Metazoa > Chordata > Actinopteri > Siluriformes > Clariidae > Channallabes > Channallabes apus. The sequence continues at coordinate 6,172,555 of CM060113.1, read as the reverse complement.
GTTAATTGAACATGCATGGAAAACATTGTTTAAACCCTTTACAATGAAGATCTGTAAAGTTATTTGGATTTTTACAACATTATTGTTGAAATACACAGTCCTGAAAAAGGGGCATTTCTTTTTTTGCTGAGTATATAATGAGATGAATGTAAGTTGTTCAGGATAAGGACATCTGCGAAATGCCATAAATGTAATGTAATTTGGTTCGATATCTAGGCTTGGTTCCATTTGTTTCCTTGGTTGTTGAAAGTTTAAATGGCTTCTCTAGTCTGTGATCAGGATGACAATTGAAAGAACAAGACGGCCCATGAAATGGTTTAATGAGGACGCGAATTATGTAAATTGTATGTAATGGCCTTCAGACTCACCAGATCTCAACCCAGATTGGCATGTTTTGGAGTGAAGTGTTGCACAGTGCTCTCAACCAACACCATTAAAACACCAGCCAAAGGAAATATTTTTTTGGAAATGTTAATCACCACTTCCAGAGACTTGGTTTCCAAACCCCATTGGCAAGACACACTGAAGCTGTTTAGACTGCTTGTCATGGCCCAGAACCTTACTGAGACACTTATTGTTGGTTTTTCATTTTATTGGTCATTCAAGAGGTGGTGCAGTGCCTTAGATGTTGGCACTGTTGCCTCAAACCTATAGAGTTGGGGGGTTGAAACTCCGAGTGTACTCTTGCCTTGTTTCCAAAGTTCCCTGGGATAGGCTCCACGCTTCCCATTGTCTTGTACAGGATAAGCAGTATACACACCGTAATGATGATAGTTGATCCTCCCAATGCCACCCAAACAAGGGTGGTTGCTACTAGATAGTGCATTGACAAGTTAATAGTGGAACAGTTATGCAAATTGGATACAGATATTTGCACTCTTTGACAGTACAAACTCAGCTTTTCATTTTGTTTTGCAGCGACCCAGGATCTTACAGAATTGGTTGCTGCTTCAGTTGAGCTTGTGGCAGTTGAAGTTAAGCTAGAAAAGCCAGGTGAGGCCCTTGCTACACCTGTAGCTGAGGAAGCACTGGTTGCCCTTGTAGAAGAAACACCAGTAGTTGAGGAAACCCCAGGAGTCGAGGAACCCACTGTTGCCCCAGCAGTTGTGGAGGTAAAGCCTTCACCTGAAGTAGTGGAAGACACCGTTTCCTCAGTAGTTCAAGAAGTACCAGATACACCAGAAGTAGAGAAAGCTCCTGTTGCCGCAGTAATTGAGGAGGTAACAGTTACCCCAGTAGTTCAGGAGATACCAGTTACCCCGGTGGTAGAGGAAACTGCTGTTGCTCCAGAGGTTGAGGAGGTAACAGTTGTAGAGGAAGCGCCATCAGTTGCCCCAGCAGCAACCGAAGGTACCAAGGTGCCAGTCCCCTCTGAATCTCCAGTAGTCTCAGATGCAGTTGAAACCACAGCACCCCCTGCTGCTCAGGACGAATTAGAGTCTAATCATGAATATGTAGTAGTCGTGTTGGACGGAAACCCAAAAACAGAAAAGAAGCTTAAGGTACTGGGCGTGTCCTCCAATGGTAGGATCGTCCCAGCTCCAGAGGATGAGAATCCAGCAGAACTGGTTACAGGTAATTGGCTTTAACACCACATCAGTGAAATTATCCAGTTTTAAAATCTGTTAACTCGTGCGAGAAATAATGGACATTTCCCTCTTCAAATACTGAGAAAAATAACTTTATTTAGGATTAACAAGTCACAATAATTTACAAATACTGTACCATCAGTAATCTGGAAATATTTTCAGCAATATAAGATTAAATATAAAGTGGTTTAAATTTAATCGTTTAACACCTACCTGAAAAATTTTATATTTACAGTATATAAATAATTGTTATAGAATTAATATTGTGTATGTAAAAGTTCCAAAATTGTCTGTAGTGCATGATCATGAAATCAGGTTTTAGTATAAAACTGTGCTCTTTGAAATTTTATGACAATAATTTCTTCCCCAACAGGACAAGCGCCACCTGCTTAAGAGGGTAATTCCTTTTTATTTATTTATTTATTTATTTATTTATGTCACGTTTTTTTTTTAATCAGGCTACATCCAGTTTCATCAGCCTCATCACATGCTTACTGATATCTTTTAGGATGTACAGTAGTGTGACTAAAACCAAGCTCATGCTTTCAACTATGCAAGCTTCCATTCATCAAATACTCACCTACACTATTTACCTTTTGTACATCTAATTAATAATAATAATTTTAAAGAAATCAAAGAGTCAATTGGTCTCAGTTACAAGTGGGTTTCTCGTTGCACAGCTGTTTAGTCCCAATCCTATGAGTTCTCATCACATTATGCATGTGGAAATGTTTTCACTTATAAACATGGCTCTGATTTATGCTGCTGATGTGATCTCAGAAAACGTTTTTGTTCATTTTGTTTGATCACATTATTTTCATAAAGTTATTGGAATGATCCAGCACCATCCTTCCATGTTTTAATAATGTATTAAATATACTATATTATTATATTAATATATATTAATATAATAATATGTTCAGTGATCTTGTTCTTTAGAATCGTGCCAATGGTTGAGCGATTCATGTTAAGAGTGTGAAATGTCTGCCATCTTCTCACCTCGCTCCATTCTCTCAAGTATTTTCACTTTTGTCGCCATTGCTATTGCTTGGCGCTTCTTAGCAGGACCAACTTCATCACCGCTGCTTTTACGCTTGCTTCTGGATATTCAGGGATGCATGTTGTACACCTGAGATGTGATCTAATTTCCACGAGTGAACATGCATGCTTATTCCAAAACACTTGTAAACCAAATTAAATTTTCCCATAGGAAATAATGGAAACTCAAATTATTCGTTCTGCACCGCGTTCCAAATTATTATGCAAATTGGATGTAAGTCTCAAACATTAAATATTTGGTTTTTAAATTAAACTCGTGGGTGGTGTTGTGTCTTTGGATCACTGAAATGAATCTCAGACACGTGTGATAATTAGTTTGCCAGATAAGCCCAATTAAAGGAAAATAACTAAAAAAAGGTTGTTCCACATTAAGATATTAAGCAGGCCACAGGTTTCAAGCAATATGGGAAAGAAAAAAGGATCTCTCTGCTGCCGAAAAGCGTTACATAGTGCAATACCTTGGACAAGGTATAAAAACATTAGATATTTCCCGAAAACTTAAGCGTGATCATCGTACTGTGAAGCCATTTGTGGCTAATTCAGAGCACAGACGGGTTCGTGCAGATAAAGGCAGATTGAAGAAGGTTTCTGCAAGACAAATTCATCGGATTAAGAGAGCAGCTGCTGAAATGCCATTACAAAGCAGCAAACAGGTATTTGAAGCTGCTGGTGCCTCTGGAGTCCCGCGAACCTCAAGGTGTAGGATCCTTTAAAGGCTTGCAGTTGTGCATAAACCTACTATTCGGCCACCCCTAACCAATGCTCACAAGCAGAAACGGTTACAGTGGGCCCAGGCATATATGAAGACTAGTCTTGAGTGTCAGGCAACCCTGGATGGTCCAGGTGGATGGAGTAGTGGATGGTTGGTGGATGGCCACCATGTCCCAACAAGGCTGCAACGTCAACAAGGAGGTGGTGTGGTCTTGTTTTGGGCCGGAATCATGGGGAGAGAGCTGGTAGGGTCCCTGAAGGTGTGAAAATGATCTCTGCAAAGTATATAGAGTTTTTGACTTTCTTCCATGGTACAAAGAAGAACCGTGCCTTTTGTAGCAAAATCTTCATGCATGACAATGCACCATCTCATCACCTCTGTGTCATTGGCTGCGATGGGCATAAAAGATGAGAAACTCATGATGTGGCCACTATCCTCCCCTGACCTCAGCCCCATTGAGAACCTTTGGAGCATTCTCAAGCAAAAAATCTAGGATAGGAGGCAGTTCACATCAAAACAGCAGCTCTGGGAGGTTATTCTGACATTCTGCAAGAAAATTCAAGCAGAAACTGTCCAAAAAGTTCAATGAATGCAAGAATTATGAAGGTGATATCAAAGAAGGGATCCTATGTTAAGATGTAACATGCCCTGTTAGGATATTTTTGATTGAAATAGATTTTGATTTCAGTAAATATGACCTCATAATGCTGCAAATTCAACAAAAGCCTATTTTCAGTTTTTTACAACCTATAAAATGTTTTAACTCTGTTAATAATAATTATTTGGAACAGTGCGTTTTTTTTAGTTTTTAAAAAAATATATATATATTATCATTAGGAGGTCGGTTCAATAAAATTCGAAATATACCCTAATGGTTGATGACTTGAAAATTATACTGACTGTCATTTGCATTGACTAATTATGAAAATCAGAGAAAGATATCATTTGCGTAATAATTTGGAACATGGTGTACAGCCCCAAAAAATAAATACATAAAAATAATTTACACAAAATATAAAGTAAAAATAAAACTAATTAACCTGCACTTTATCTACGTAAAAATAAATCCCGACGGATAAGTGTTTCCGTTTGTGCACGCTGGCGCTGTGTGTGTGTGTGTGTGTGTATGTATGTGTGTGTATATAGGTGTGTGTGTGTGTGTGTGTGTGTGTGTGTGTGTGTGTGTGTGTGTGTGTGTAAAATATACGTGCACCAACACACTAACAGAGAGACCATTTTGAAAACCGTTTAAAAATGAGCAAAGAACATCGCTAGTCACACTCGCGTGAGCGCATACTAACGGAATCTCCGCTGTAAAGTAAAACAACAACAACAAAAAACTAATAAACCAGCTCCTCACCTTCGCGACAGGGAAGAGTTGCTGTGTATTTGTTTGGGAACCTGAGAGAAGGTGGGCTGTAAACGCGAGTAAACACACTCGCTCGCACGCACACACACTCGCTCGCATGCACACGCTCAAACTTTGCAAGCACTAAGACCCAGCAGGGGAGACGATAGGTCTCGGCTTTACAGCCCCCCCCTCCTCTCAGGTTCCCAAAAAAACACACACAAACTCTGCTCTGTCGCGACTGTTTTCAAAGTTGAGCTGGTTAATTTGTTTTTTTTGTTTTTGTTGTTTTACTTTACAGCAGTGAATCCGTTAGTATGCGCTCACGCGAGTCTATCAATGTTCCTTGCTAATTTTAAACGGTTTTAAAAATGATCTCTCCGTTAATGTGTGTGTGTGCACGCATATTACACACACACACACAATGTGTGTGTGTGCATGCATATTACACACACATTGTGTGTGTGTGTATTCACCCAGCAGGGGAGACGATTACCTACAATTCTGCAGCGCAAGAGAGAGAAAAAAACATTGGCTCAGTTGTGATGACTTGACGAACAAGCAAAACAAGAAGCACATGCGTGATACATTACACTCAAATCGCGTTACTCGTAATCCGAGGTTCCACTGTATTGTATTTTTAAAAGTTTGTAACTCGAATGTTCATAAGTAGGGGACCTACAGTAATTGCCTATTTAATTGCTCATAAATATTTGCTAATTAAAAACAAACTGCAGTTTTTGTTGCTTGGCCAGGCAGTGTATGTCTCAGTTGATGAGTTACATTTTGGAAAAGTAAAAATATTTGAATCTTTCTCTTTCTCACCAGCTGTCCTGTTATAGATCACCTGTGCCTTGATGAAGATTAGTCGATGTGCCTTCCTCCATTTTAGCCCCCATCTTTCCCCTACATCTTTACTTTCAGTTCGGACGGATTCACCTCCACGGATTTGGGCTTGACACAGACACGGGAACCTCTTCATACAATTCTGTTTGTTTACACAAACCATTTTGTGATGTTACTGAACCATGTTTACTCCACTACTTACAAAACACTTTACAGCACACACATTAGAGCACAGGTTTCCTGTATACACCTTGACACATGATTCAAATAATCAGCTAAGATATTACCAAGTATATGTTTTGCTTGAACGTTCTCAAACACTTTCCTAACCACATTATTTTGCATAGAGTTTCTTTACCTACCTCAAACCTCAATAAAGTTAGATGCTGCCATGGTAACAGCATCAGACCAAGCCACGAGTATGCTTACACTTTTTTTTTTTTTTTTTTGGCAGTTATCTTTTATCTTAATCAAACACCTTTCTTAGTGCTCAATATGAGATTTTTATACATAGCTCAAATTTTGAAGCATTAAGGAATTTTGTAAGCGTGTCTGGACTCGGACGGCGATCATTCTCGGCAGTGGTGTATTACGACTTGTTTCTACCTCACCTCAAACCATACCTACACCTTGAGGCACATTAAATATATTTATACCAAAATACAGTATGTTGTCGTATGTTATGTGAATATGGAGCTGATTTGTTGGCTGGTGATGTGTTTTATAGTTTGGCTATCCTGACGTCTTATGGTGCTCAGCCTGGACAAACGGCTTTGTGGGTAATGTAGGGAAATGCTAAGTGGAACTAGACCAATATATCCGTGAAATAATTCAACTTAAATTGTTTATTGCAGAAGTTTATTACCTCATACTGATTAAAAATTCATTTGTAACTCGATCAGGGTGGAGTTCTTGGTTTTTCACTTTTAAAAGTTTTTTTCTAGGTTCAATTGTTTTTCAGCCAGCATAAAGATCCTCCGTACTACAGTACATGACTGCAGTCTTCCTAGCTTGTGCTATCGACAAATGTGAATAAACAAATATTAAAAATAAATTAATTAATCTCTCAGAAATACAAAATCATTATACAGTATTAATCATGACACAGAAGTGTAGCTGTTTGGACTTATTATTCATCTACCACAGCTTCAGCGTTACAGATTTGTCCTAGATATTTTAGATCATTAAAAGTTCATTAATAATAAAACCAGACGTGGCCAAAATACAGCTGTTGAACAAACATCTGTTTCATTGGTTCTTCCCCCCCATATCAGTTTAAAATGGGGTTAGCAAACTGACTCTAACCTTGACTTATGTAGAAGTTTTTTTTTTCATGTTTGGGGGAATTGTGGTGGTGGTGTGTTGATGATACGTTGCTGTCCTGGAGTGCGGCATGTGTGAGCGTGTCAGTGGTGGTTATGTGTAAATGTGCCACTTTAGTGTTGTCATAAAAAAAAAATTATAATAAAGGGACTCAAAATTGTGGTGGTAAAACATTGTGCTGTGGTTTATTTCTAAATTAATTGCATTGTAATTTAAATCTTAATTAATTTATCATTTTAACATATATTTCTAAATACATTTTTTAAAACAAATTTAATAACATTTTACAGCAGGTTAAGTGGTTTCATCAAATATCTATTTTTTTCCTTATAAATCAATAATAGTACTGTACTGGTTTGAGTGATGTCATCGAATACTGAATCATTATTTGAATCGTTATGAATTAAATCAAATTGTGGCAGATTTAAAACCCTAAACCTAGGTATTATGGATATTATCAGAGCAATCGTCAACTATTGACTCGTTCTCTTAAGAATAAAAAATTTATTTGTTGTGAATTTATTTGTTCAATCAAACATTAACATTTTGGCTTGTGAATAAACAAATGAATCATGTGGTAGCAGATTCAGTTGTACCATTAAAAATTAACTTACTGCTTAGCCTCTGAGTGGCGTAGTGGTAAAGCACCCGCCCTATCATCTGGAGATCGCTGGTTCAAACCCCGGGTGATGCTGTTTTCCTCTCACAGCCGGAGGCATAGAGAGAGCTGATTGGCCGAGCTCTCTCAGGGGGAGGGATGAGAGGTACTTGCGCTCCCACATTAATCACGGCTCTACAGCCAATCAGGGGCGTCTGTGAGCACGCGGAAGGGGCGGCTAGCGCTTTCCTCCGAGTGTGTTACTCCGCCTCTAATGGTGCGTGAGCAAGCAGTTCGAAAAGATGCGGTCGACTGACGTCATGCGGTTCGGAGGAAACACATGATAGTCTTCGCCCTCCCGACTGAGTGATAGTGGTAGCCTTAATGTGGGAGCCCCCCTAGCGACGGGGAGGAATTGGCCACGACTAAATTGGGAAGGAAATTGGAACCCCCCCCCCCAAAAAAAATTTAATTTACTGCTTCATAAATTAAAACAATGTCAATTTGATGAGATTTAGTGGTATTGTCTATGGATGGGAATCGCCAGGCATCACCCAATACGATATTATCACAATACCTAGGTGTCAATTTGTGTTGGTATTGGGATTTTAGAAATATCCCAGATTCAATATTTTTTGTTTTAGATTTTGTTAACATTCGAAACAAACTTAGCAAATTATTTGCTCCCACAACAAACAATGCTGATGTGTCTTCCAATGGGTGAATAGTTTAGAGTGCTCCACCTGTAGGGTTATAGAGAATCTGCAACATGTTACTGTGTCTTTTGGCTGCCTCTGTCGAGGGGTCACCACAATGGACCATCTGATTCGCAAAACAACTTAGCACATGTTTTACGCCAGATGTCCTTCTTGACGCAACCTACCCATTTTATCTGGGCTTGCGATCAGCACAGCAACCAGTGGCTGGTGTTTCTGAAAACATATATGAGCTAGAGTTGTACCTGCGTCTCTGCCCACATTAAGATCCCGATGCCTGCGTGCTACCAATACCTGCAAATAGAGTGTGGGGTCAATTCACTGCTGCTTCAATGTTTCTGCAGTCCTTAATTATTTCTGATGTATGCACCCGCACTGTATATGCGTTGCAGTCTGATTCAGGGTTTCAGGAGCTATGCGCTCAGCCTAGCATACCTGCTTTTGCCATAGATGACACTATCGTTACATTCAGTAAGGAAAGCCTGTGACATACTCAGTAACGAAAGTGACAATAGTTAATGATGGGGCATCTGTGACACGCTAGAGTCATGATAAAAAGATACTCTGGCTTATGACCTAGCATGAGCATGTACATGGTGAAAAGAATAGGCCCAAGAACAGACACTTAAGGGACTCCACAAGGAAGAATGAAAAAATTTTAATGATCCAAACTCGGATCATTGATCACTAACACACTAACACTAATCACTAATTGAACAGCTGGTGCTATTCTGACCACATGCATTACCATGTCTGCTACTTAATTATGGACGTGAAATTCTGCGTGAAACTAGGCGAACCTGTCACCGAGACATTATACATGATTCGGCAAGTTTACAGCGATGCTGCAATGAGTTGTTCAAGGTGTTTTGAGCGGCACGCACGCTTCAAGAGCGGAAGACCATTACTGGAAGACGATGCAAGATCAGGGAGACCTTCAACAAGCTCAAACCATGAAAATGTCCAAATTGTTTTGCAGTTTAAGAGAACAATCCACAACATCGCTGCCATTGTCAATGTGTCATACGGAACACTCCAGTCAATCCTAACGTGTTGCTGCCAAGTTCGTCCCCAGGCTGCTGACTCAGGAGCAGATGGAACATCGCGTCGAAGTCTGCCAAGAACAGTGTACCGTGGATGACCCGTCCTTCATGTCAAAGTTCATTACCAATGACGAAACTTAAATGTATATGTACGACCCTGAGAGCAAAGCATCAGCTTCACAGTGGAAGAGTCCATCATCTCTATGACCGAAAAAGGCGATTGTGAATTCTTCTGCCAGGTTTTAAGGTGTCTGATGGAGGTCGTATGGAGAAGGTATATATCACCTTGTATATACTCAAATATCATGAGGTCTGGGTTTCATCATGTCTTCTCTGTAGGATAACTTGTAGATTTGCTTTTTATCAGAAAAGCTTTTAAAAAAAACACTCCTAATACATGTCCTGACACTTATTTCCCACACCAGTCGTGTCTATTCGTCCTGCAGTCGTCACGCGCGTCGTAAGTGACGTTGGGAGCTCGCGTCGCGGTGACGTCACGAGCTCTGTTTGTCAGAGCAGCTTCACTTCTCTGGAGTTCACTTCAGTCGGTTCTTGCGCGAGATAGATTGAGAAATTGCAGATACACACACACACACACACACATATTTACACAGAGCACCTTACTGTGGTGCAGCAATATCGGATTTATACACACTTCTCTTCTGTTGCACTCCCTACATCTGGGCCGGGTGTAAACTTTCAGCTCCGACAGTCTGGTCGGAGCGAGCGGCTTAGCTGTTAGGTAACGGCTAGTGTGTTTATGTACGTAGACACGGCTAGCTGCTAGCGAGTTTGGCAGTTAGCTAGCAAAGGATTTTAAATTAGAGCAGGAAACAAAACAGGACCTGTTGGATTAAAGGCAACAATTGAAAGGTGAGAACTCGCAGTATATGTATGTATGTATGTGTGAGTGAGTGTGAAAAAGAGACGAAACAAGCGATTTGCTGCTAAAGATAAAGCTAAGTGCACTGACAGCAGTGAATAGAGTTACCGCTTAGCATTAGCTTTAGAGTTTATATTAGCATTAGCCACTGGCCTGCTAGTACTGGCTTTATGCTAGCTGCTAATTTCGGTTCGTTAGTGCAGCCGCAGCTTCTTCTTATACTAATAAATTTATGATAAATAATAAAACTCTATGTGCATGTGTTATAAATGTGATGTTTTTTAAGCTAGCGATGATATCTATAGCGTTACACAGCGAAAAACTAGCTTAGGTGTTAGCAACTCCAGCATTCATAAATAAAGCTGTCATTTATACAGGGAACTTTGATCAGCTCAGGGTTTAGCTATTTTAAACATTTCATTATTATTATTATATACTTTTACATGTTAAATATAAAATATAGGAAATGTACCAAAAACGATAATTGTAGTGTTAAAAATTAAGATAAACAAGTATTTATAATTCTGGGCAGAATAATTTTCACAAGGAATAAAAATGGTAATACAATAATAACAATAATATGGATGAAGATTGGAATAATAAATAATTAACTTTTTTTAAATTGCAACTCTTTATTATTTATTTATTTAAATTACATAAAAAAATATTTTGTGGCAGATTTTAACATATCCATAATGAAAATGAAATAAAAATAACAATGAGAAAAGATGCAAATATTGTAAAATGCTCAAGAATTAAATAGTGTACAACTTAAACATGTACAACTTACACACACAAGTAGATTACATTTCATTAATTTATCATCTATATCGTTTTATCCTTTGTGTGGAACCTATCCTAGAGACTTAGGACATTCACTCGCACATACACACATGATCTCACACTACGGGCAATTTTTTGCGAACGCTAGTTAGCCTAATTTGCATGTCTTTGGACTGCGGAAGGAAACCCGGAATACCCAGAGGAAACACACCAAGCACGGAGAGAACATACAAACGGTTCTCACACAGACCTTGAGGCGGGAATTGAACCTTGAACCCTGGCGGTGCATTGAGGTCACATTGCTAACCGCTATACCAACATGTTTCAATAACCGGTCTTGTTTAACAAACTGAATGTAAACAAATTCGGACATAGATAATTTGTGCGTACGGTTAGAAAAGAAATGTGTTGTTATATAAATTTAGTTCAGATGTCTTTCATGGGCTACTGCACTTAAATATCTTTAAAATATAAATTTTACGGCATTTATCCAATGCACTGGTCCAGAGGGACGAGTTTTTAAAAGAATACTAATTGTAAAAAAATCCTCACAATTGTAAATTTGTAAGTGTTAATTATGGAATAAAAAAAAAGATAAATAAAATAAAAAATAATTAAATAAAGCGAGAAATGCAAACTAAATGAAATAAAATGACTTTAGTGATTAACAGGCTGTATATATGCAGACTGCGAATAAACACATTATTATTATTATTATTTATTTTTTTGATGGATGTGAGTCAAAATAACTTCGACTTCAGTTTCAGATTTATCCTGAGCGCTCGTTTTGTACTCCCAGCTCTCAGGGCACACACCCTTTTATGGAGTTTTGTCGGCGTCGCTGTATGTAAATCTGACTTAGGATTTACAGTTTGGATTAGACAAAACATTTTACACACAGCTTTACTTTTTTGTAAGATTGATAAATGAGATTTAGTGTTCTTTTCCAAATAGTTGTTTGGATCAGTGTATTAAACTTGCAAGAGATGACGTTAGGTCTGAGCTGAGTTAGTTTGATGTGTGAATCTGTAGATGATATAATTAAGAAGGAAAAACTCTCTTCCCAGACCCTCTATCCTCGCAATTCAGAGCTGCGTTTGGATTTTCGTTTGTACTTTCAGGCGTATGATCGTTCCTCAGAACCCTGCGAGCGAACGTGTTTCTCAGACTCACTTCAGGAAGTTGTGGAATCGAGCCAGCATTCGATTTGCTCCAGAACGAACAAAGGCTGCGTAAACAAGCCGGGCAGGAAATGAAGTCGAAATATGTCGTCGTCCCCCCCCCCCCCCCCCCCCCCGCCACAGACACACACACACACACACACCCCTGTCTTTTAATACTTCTCCACTCATACTTTTTTTTTTTTTTTTTTCTTTCAGATTATCAGATGCACATCTGAAAGACTGAACCCTACGCACGCACGCGGACACACACACACACACACACACACACACAGTCTGATCACATGATCTTCCACGTTCGTTCCTGTGTCGTTTAATGATGCGTATTTATACTTGGATGTAATTACTTCAAAGAGTGAAGGCAGTGGGTGGGAGCATTTTGCTAATTTTACAAGATTCAGACTTTGAGATGAAAACAGAGTGTGTGTGTGTGTGTGTGAGAGATACCATGTGACTGAATAGAAGGGAAGCGCATCTGTTCCTTTTTTTTTTTTTTCTTCTTCCCCCTTTTTGTTGTGTTCATGCAGCTCTGTGGACACGCACGTTTTTATTACTGAGGGAAATGATTTCTTCATGAATGGATTCTTGCTAGAACAGAACGCTGTACGTTATATTTTTAAAAATGCATCCAGAATTTTATAGCGAAGAGAAAATCCTCGGTTCGATCCTCGAGTACGTGTGCGTTTCTTTCATGTCTTTTTCTGATTCTCTGGTTTCCTCCGACCGCCAAGAAACTTGCCGTAGCTGGATTACTGAGATGTTTTTTATTTTTTATAATCCCAGGTTCATCTCTGCGTGAGATTTCTTCTTACGGTTTGTTGGCTGGTTTTCTTCAGTTTGTCTCAAGGGCATGAGGAGCTCAAAAGGCACACGTTGGTCTGAAATACAAAGGTGGCCAAAAAATAAATAAAAAATTAACAAGATGTTGTTATATTGTAAAAATCATAAAAATCTCCCAAGTGCTCATGATTGCAGCAGTGATTGGTTTAAACAATTTTGTTTATTTCTCCAGGACACACACTAGTCGTATTTCTGCTGCGCTCCAGCTCAGTCTTTTGGCTTAATTTTAGCAGCTGTACATACAAAAAAATTAAAAAGGTGGCGAAACGGTTTGCTTTTACTTCCTGTTTCAGGAACGAATCACTTTCTCACAGAAACAACAATCTCAGCCACCCCAACAGAGGAAAACACCAGGGTTCGATGCACATTACCAGGGTGTATGTGTGTGTTCATGAGATCAGCTCCGCATTCGTTTACCTTGGATAAAACTCTTAACGAAGTGGGGCAAGTGATTTATAACTGCACAGAAAATCTAAAAAATATCTGTAGTTTTTTTTTTTCTTTTCTCCACCCCCCCCCCCCCCATCCCCATCCCCATCATTTTTATTTAAGGCATTCTCCTACAACCGTGTTTAACTCCTGTTTTCGCCTTTATGAAATACCCCCCCCCCCCAGTGTGTTCACGCTCGACACGGCACAGTTTAAACATTCTGCCTTCAACATGAAGGACCCAATGAGTCACAGCCGTATTTTCTGCCCCACCTAGATCTGGCTTTTTCTTTTCACCCCTTTTTTACACGCACACAAACACACACACGCGCTCACACACTAAACACCAAAGCGTTCTGTCTCTGAAGAGTTCCTATTTATCGCTGACTCTTGGTATGGAGTTTAAAAAAACAGTCAAGTAAATGGTCCGAGTTAAAGTTTAAAAGCGGTAGACGAGAGCGGTTTTCTGAAACAAGAATCGACTCTCTGAAGCTGATCAGACTGCATTTTAACATCTCCTCATCTGTGTGTCCTGTTAGGCTTTCCTGGATAAGTGGAGCGGAAATACAGGAGTGTGTGTGTGTGCGCGCTTGTGTGTGGGGAGCACTCAGGAATGAGTCATGACCTCTGTGGTGGTAATAGACGGAGGAGGGAACGTTCTGGAGTATGTCACCGGAGACGAGGAGGCACAGCAGGTACTGAACTTTCGCACCACATACACACACACACACACACACACGCGCACGCACACATACAGACTGCTTAGGATGTGTGGCGTGCTCAAACACAACTCATGACTTTATTCAGATTGCGTTCGTTTATCAGCAGGACGATGGTATTGAACTTATTTGTGTGTCTGCTTTTCGTGACCCTCGCATCCTTGCAACCGCAGGATCCTTGGAACCCTGGCATACGTTTAACCCTCAAATCCTGAGAGAAATAAAAGGAGATGTCTGCAAACCTTGACGTACGCGTCACACGATCTTACACCGTTCACAAGAAGAGGACCGAAAGGAGAAAAGATACCGGCTCTTATTTCAGTTTGAAACAAACCTCGATTACAATAACGATTGAATGCTAAATTAATCTGCTAAATTTAAACTCATGTTTCAAAGTATCAGAAAGCATGAAGTGTGTTATATCTCTGGAAGGCACGGTGATGCGTTTGCCACAATACTGAAAGTAACAGCAGTCAGACGTCTCCTGTTTCTCCTGCAATAATAAAAAAAGTAAAATGGGAAAATAATCATCAGATGAGTTTGATGAAAAAGTGAGTACGTAGTAATTTTGTCAGGGGAGGATGGCGATAAACACCGACACTGTCCATGAGGACAAATAAAAATCACATCGGAGCGGTGTAAACACAGGAAACGACAAATCAAATCCTGTTCAGATAGGGCGTAGGGGAAACCTTAAGAAAGGGAAACACAAACATAACAGGAAACTCCTATCAGTAACTATACTAGGACTATTTAGTTTGTTTGCCTGCATCACAGTTAGGGGGTTCGATTGATGCTGAAGAAGACGCACACACACACTGTAGTGCGTAAAAAAAAAAAAAAAAAAAAAGGACGTAATTGAGTTCTTGCTTTCATTTTTTTTTTTTTTCCCCCAAAATCAGTACGACTCTTATGCAGGAGCGTGTCTCATCTCTAACAGTTTTCTATTTATTACTGTGTGTTTTTACACATTCATATTATTTTAAAACAGGTTATTCAAGTTACAACAGGAAAACATTACAATTTCATTTATTTTCTTTGTAACTGTTGAGGCCTTGGCTAAAATCTCTCTGAATAAGCTGTTACTATAGAAACCAACTTGTTGATACACCCAGTAAAGTTAGAATGTCTGTATGTTTTCGCTGATTAGATCAGTCCGAGAATACTGATCTTGGTGTTCTTGTGTGTGTGTGTGTGTGTGTGTGTGTGTGTGTGTGTGGTCAGGAGGTGTGCTGTGATGAGACGGTGATCCCCGAGGACGAGTGTCCGGCGGTGATCGTGGAGCAGGTGAACAGCGCCGATGTGGAGCAGTGCTACGCCGCTCAGGTGCTCGTCTGCGATGACGAGAACACCTACCTGATGCAGGAGGTGGTGGAGGAGCAGGTGGTCGAGACGGAGGTGCAAGACACGAGCATCGGTAAGTGCTTCTGGATGAGACTCGCCTGAGAAAAAAAAAAAAACACTCGCCCGAGTGTGAGTAACGAACAGTGAGAGTTTTATTACTGAGGAGGAGCTTCATGTGGAGCAATAGATGAGCTGATAGAGACTGAAGGATGGGATGCAAGAACTGGTTTCTGTTACTGAACTCGGGATAGAGCAGGAAAATTTTGTTTGAGACTGAACACTAACTAATTTTCTGTTTAAAAATAAGTCTCGTGTACATTGTAATCTTCTTTACTGTCATTAGTTCCCAAATTAACAACCAGAGCATATGGGAAAAATAACAGTTTTATCAGCCGTGATTCTCCTGTAAATCTATGATACCTAGTTGTCTACTGTAGTCTTGAGTGAAACGGTGGTGGCTTTGTCACATTCCAAACATAAGATTTGTACAGAATATAGATACGTATATATCTTTTAGCAACGAGCCAGTTGATTAGAAAGTGACCAGAATTTTTTTTTCAGAATTGGCTGTTTTTTTAGGTCTTTTTACGTTGGATAAAACTATTTATGTCCCGACTAGCTACCGAGATGTGCAACAGTAAAACATTTTTATGGTGTAACAAAGTTTATGGGGAAAATAAACAAAGTTTATGAATTCACTCTGAGAGCGAATTAGTCTCGAAACCCACTCACTACACACACACACACACACACACACACACACACTAGGCTCAAAACAACTAATCTCGCTGCACAAACACTCCTGGGGGGTGTTCTTCGTACGTCGCTTGAAACATCTGGGATGAATTGACACATCTAAGATGAGATCATCGTGCTAATTACGGTCCGGCTAAGTTGGTTCTTCGAGCACACCTGTTGTTGATGATTAGTATGGCCGGATTGAGTTGTCTAGGATTATTGCGCTTGCGCGCGTTGGTTTAAAAGGCGATATGCATCGACAGTAGAAACACTGATCACAACCACTTTGATTGGTTGACGAAATGACAAAAGCTCAATTTTTTTGTAACACCTGTTATGCGCTGAAATGCCCCCCCCCCCACGTGTTATGCGCTGAAATGCTTCCCTGCCATGGATCCCCCCCTCCCCCCACACACACACATAATCGCTATCAAATATTATATTAGAACATAATATGCACATATGTTTTACAAATTACATGAGAAAATAAGAAATATGAAAATAAATTATGTTGTATATGGAAAAATAGAAATATGAATATTTTTTTCAAAAACATGTATACTTTTATATTGTTTACTTTATACTAAAATTAGTTTTGTCCAATTTTTCATTATAAAAAAATATTTATTTATATATATTTATATATATATATATATATATATATATATATATTTAGTTTGAAGCAGCATTTAGACAATATAAACTAACTTCAAATACAAGAGTTTAAGTGTGTAAAGAACTAATGAATGGACTATATTTTGAGGATCAAGGTCCTAAAATTTGTAACCAAACCGGAACAATTTAATGTGAGAGATTTATAAAATCGTGATACAGAATGTGTGATATTAATTGAATAGACACGGAGTTATCGTGACATCGTATTGAGTGGTGACTGGTGATTCCTGTTCCTAATATCTGTGGGCTTTCCTTTAAGAGTTCAGAAAGCAGCAGATCCAGATGCTTGTCTTCCTTCCAAGACATTTTATAGCTTTCAGTGATTACAAAATGTGTAAATAATAATCTTTTTACCATACAAAATTTTCATATTTGTTTCCAAAAGGTGTGTTTTGTCACATGACGTTTTTATTAGAATATTTGGAAGAAACACGGCTGAGTTGAACAGAAAGAGACATGAGACACAAGCACGCAGTACAAGATTTAGTATTTTTTTTTATTGAAAGAGAGCGGTTGTCTGACTATTACACACTTTAAGTTTAATTTATGAAAATATATTAAAAGTTTCATGGAAACACTGCAAGACATGCAGAGCTTGAAAAGAGAATGTAACTTATAACTGTTATTTTTATTTTGTACACTTGCATTTTATACATGCATCAAAAAAGTAAATTAAAAAAAAAAACTTTACATACAAAAAGTATTTGTCCAAACCTGTTGACCCCCCCCCCAAAGGAAAGCAAACAAACAAACAACAACTAACAAATAAATCCTTCCCATCTGTGTTTGACTGATGGTACTTGGTTATTAACCAGTGTAATTATCTATCCAATGACAGAAAATTCAAAGCGCTTTTGTAAGTCTTTTTATGTTCAGAAAAAATATTCCAAAGGGATTCTCGGATTAAAAAGTAAGCAGGTAAAAAGTAAAAAAAGAAAAAAAAAGTTTTCAATAGTATACCTGCAGTAATAATGATAATGTTGAATCCTTAAATATGAAATATGTTTTCTGTTTGTCTGAATTGTGTAAAAAAAATTATCATAAGGAAATGTATGCTGTTCTTAGAAAATTAATTGTGGATTGTTGCATGACACAAAAAGGTCTTTTCAGAAAAAAAATAGTTTCAAAATAAATAATACTAAAAAAAAAAAAAAAAAAGAAATCTTCGATTTTTTTTTATAGTTAAAGTTGACTTTATTGATACTTTATTGATCCCGAAGTAAATTGATATAATAGGTGCTGATTACATTTACAGCTAGTAATAGATACTTTATTGATCCTGAATAACATTCCAGATATTCAGCAGCAATAGAGGCGGTAACACAACAGACGTGATTAAGATGTGATTTGCACACTGTGTATCTTACATGCTGTCCAATTTCTAATAACGGAAACTTGCCTCTCCGGATAAGTTTGCCAAATGCCTAAATGTAAATTTAGTGCTATTTTTATTTTATTTTTTGTCGTTTGTTTTTGTCAGGAGTTATGTGAAGTGATTTATTGATTGATTTATTTTTTAGGGGTTGTAACATATTGATGGCTAAATAGCGACCTCTGGTTGTTTAAAAAAACAAAAAAAAAAGTCGCCTGGTTTACTTCCTTCCTTCGTAACGTCAGATGGGAAAGTTAGCGGCGCGCGCATTGAAATTACGATTAACTACACGAGTGTTATTGTGACTGTAAGAGTGTTTTTATATAGATACAGTATGTAGAATGATAAATAAAGACCATAGATAAGTGTATATAGTGCTGTAGCGGAAGCGTGCCTGTAGCGGCGGAAGGAGATGGCGAAAACGCGCGCGCGCGAGACGTAAAGCGGCAGACGTAGTGCGGAAAGTAGTGCGCGCTCGCGCTCCGCGGCTTTACTCCGTACACAGAGGGGGGAATATGGCGGCTCGGATTCACGCGGAACCCGAAAACCAGCTGGACTTACTTCTCAAAGCGGGTAAAGGAAAACAAATCGGTTTACGATCTAAGTCGTTATAGAGCGTCGTTAACTGCACGAGTGGGCGCGCGTGCGTGCCTGTCTGCCTGGCTGCGTGTGTGTGCGCGCGCGCGGATGTGTCCCTTTCGGAAGCGCAGGATGCAACGGTGCTGCTTTTTATTTTAATCCGGAAGTGCACGAGTGTGTGTGAAGGAAAAAAATTAAATACGAGAGAATTTGAAGTGCTTTATAGATGCGTGCATGAGTGTGTGTGTAGACTGTGGGTATGCACCAGTCCTGAATGTATGTTTGTTTTGTATTTCAATGCAATGTTTTCGAGGTGTGTGTGTGTGTGTTCTCCCTCTGTAACGGGACAGATGTAAGTTGTGCTGGGAAAGCAGGAAGTTTAGATGGATGTTTGTTGTTTTGGTTGAATTTTTTTACTCCTATCTTGAGCTTATTCCCCGAGTCTCACTAATTATATGTTGTTGTTTTTTGTACAAATGAGTTTGATTGCTTTATCAGGCCTGATTTTTTTTTTTTTAAGTTTGTCTCTGCTCATCAATACAGCGTTTAGTCTTCATATAATAAGTTGTATTTATTTAACATTAAGTTAAATCGCATTTAACGCGGTTGTTGTATTATAAAGGAATATTTAGATTGTTCCTCCTCTCTTTTGATGTTGATGGCGGAAGTGTTTCAGACCTAATGGGTGTGTTTTTTTTCCTTTATGATTGACGCACATTTTTTTCAAAATGTATCGCTCAGCCAATCAGAGAGCGTAAATGTAAATATTGTGCGGCCAGGCTGCCAATCAGAGAATGCAAGGGGGCGGGTTTTGCTGGGAGGGAGAGAAAAAAAAGAGAAAGAGTGTGAGGGAGTGTAAACACGGAAGTTTGTCTTTTGTTTATCTCCGAAGGAAGTCAGGACCTCTTAAAGGTTTTAGTTTAACACCAAAATACTCCAGAGTCAGCTTTTTATGTGTAGGAAAATATTATAACTGTGTCTCAAGATGTTAAAATGATTATAGTTTGAGTTCTTTCATTTTTACTTAAAACACAATTGCATATATAATTACTGTATGGACATGTACAGTCTGTATAGACAGTTTAATCTGTTCATGCAGTATATTTGTATTATGTATATACACTAGGGCTGCAACTAACGATTATTTTGATAATCGATTAGTTGGTCGATTATTTTTTTCTGATTAATCGGATAAAACTAAGCGCTTTAATTTGATGTTTTGCTTAACTATATAAAACCATAAATCAGGGTATTATTTATGTATAAAAGTAAACTTTAAAAAATGCAATAGCCACATAGAGTTTAATGACCTTTAATTTTGACATTTAAAACTTATTTTATGTAAATCAACATTTTTGTTTTTAACAATAATTGCAGATGGCAAGTTGACAGTGTGTATGTATATGTGTGTATATATAATTAAAAAAAAAATACACTGACATTCAGTTGTTAAGAATGACCTCAGTTTTAAATTCTCTTAAATTAATTCAACTTAATAAGAAGAATAACAGACTTCTAGATTATTATGATATTTTTAATTGAAGTGTCTCTTGCTACATCGTTTTCACGGTTTATACATTATTCCTCCCATGTATTTTATCCTTTTTTTGTTGTCTCAATAAAAAAAAAAAAAATAATAATAATAATTATATAGATACATACACACACACACACACATATATATATATATATATATATATATATATATATATATATATATATATATATATATTTATTTATTTAGCATATTGTGATAAAATTCATTATTTTCTGTAATGTACTGATAAACATTAGACTTTCATATATTTTAGATTCATTACACACAACTGAAGTAGTTCAAGCCTTTTATTGTTTTAATATTGATGATTGTGGCATACAGCTCATGAAAACCCAAAATCCTTATCTCAAAAAATTTGCATATCATGAAAAGGTTCTCTAAACGAGCTATTAACCTAATCATCTGAATCAACTAATTAACTCTAAACACCTGCAAAATATTCCTGAGGCTTTTAAAAACTCCCAGCCTCGTTCATTACTCAAAACCGCTATCATGGGTAAGACTGCTGACCTGACTGCTGTCCAGAAGGCCATCATTGACACCCTCAAGCAAGAGGGTAAGACACAGAAAGACATTTCTGAACGAATAGGCTGTTCCCAGAGTGCTGTATCAAGGCACCTCAGTGGGAAGTCTGTGGGAAGGAAAAAGTGTGGCAGAAAACGCTGCACAACGAGAAGAGGTGGCCGGGCCCTGAGGAAGATTGTAGAGAAGGACAGATTCCAGACCTTGGGGGACCTGCGGAAGCAGTGGACTGCGTCTGGAGTAGAAACATCCAGAGCCACCGTGTACAGGCGTGTGCAGGAAATGGGCTACAGGTTGCAAATTTTGCATGTCATTCGGGAAATCAAGGTGCCAGAGTCTGGAGGAAGACTGGGGAGAGGGAAATGCCAAAATGCCTGAAGTCCAGT
Source organism: Channallabes apus (assembly GCA_030522415.1). NCBI lineage: Eukaryota > Metazoa > Chordata > Actinopteri > Siluriformes > Clariidae > Channallabes > Channallabes apus. The sequence continues at coordinate 6,151,312 of CM060113.1, read as the reverse complement.
GTCAAGTACCCACAGTCAGTGATGGTCTGGGGTGCCATGTCAGCTGCTGGTGTTGGTCCACTGTGTTTTATCAAGGGCAGGGTCAATGCAGCTAGCTATCAGGAGATTTTGGAGCACTTCATGCTTCCATCTGCTGAAAAGCTTTATGGAGATGATTTCATTTTTCAGCACGACCTGGCACCTGTTCACAGTGTCATGGTTTACTGACCATGGTATTACTGTGCTCAATTGGCCTGCCAACTCTCCTGACCTGAACCCCATAGAGAATCTGTGGGATATTGTGAAGAGAAAGTTGAGAGACACAAGACACAACACTCTGGATGAGCTTAAGGCCGCTATCGAAGCATCCTGGGCCTCCATAACACCTCAGCAGTGCCATAGGCTGATTGCCTCCATGCCACGCCGCATTGAAGCAGTCATTTCTGCAAAAGGATTCCCGACCAAGTATTGAGTGCATAACTGAACATAATTATTTGAAGGTTGACTTTTTTTGTATTAAAAACACTGCTTTTATTGGTCGGATGAAATATGCTAATTTTGAGATAGGAATTTTGGGTTTTCATGAGCTGTATGCCACAATCATCAATATTAAAACAATAAAAGGCTTGAACTACTTCAGTTGTGTGTAATGAATCTAAAATATATGAATTTCTAATGTTTATCAGTACATTACAGAAAATAATGAACTTTATCACAGTATGCTAATTTTTTGAGAAGGACCTGTACACACACACACACCATTTTGCTATACTAGACATTCTCATAATACGGCGACATAGGGAGAGAAAAAAATCGCCGCTACTGAGTTCACTGTTTATTTTGCCCTTTTTCCGCATTTCCCTCTGTATAGCATGTAGGATCATGGGATATATCCGGTCCTCCGAAGTGTAAAATGAACGTGAAGAAAACGCACCAGAAGTGTTTTCCTTGCGTTCGTTGGGATTTGAACGCCATGTTCTGAACGTATGCAAAGTTTTTTTGACACTGTGTTCACACGGGCTTTGGTGACGTGCGGTTATACGTTCATTGACTCCTATGTGTAGAAAGCCCTCGGCACGTCATCCGCGCTCACCAGACACTACGAACGCCCGAATAAAAAACGCTCAATTTTAATGCCCGATAAGAGGTGTTTAATGTAAATTGCTCCCATACCTGGGAGGACTTGGAGTGCGCTCTTTTTCCTGCAAACGCTTCTGTAACTTCCATTGCGCGAGCGGCTGTGTATCTGTGTGTGTCTTTCTGTATTTATGCATCTTGTGGTTGCGCTCCTCAGTAACGTGAGCAGCCCAACTAATCGATAACGGCATTCGTTGACAACAAATTTCATTATCGATAATTATCGATTTTATCGATTAGTTGTTGCAGCCCTATAATACACACATTTCGAGTTTTTTATTTATTTATTTATTTATTTATTTTTACCTAAAAAAAGAGTTTTAATTCTGCCAGGGTGGTTCTTGGATTTAAAAACTAAGCAGTCTGTCCAAGAGTTTAAAAAAATAAGTTATAAGCAGTATGTCTGACATAATATCAATAACAATCATATTAAATGCTTAAATGTGAAACATGTTTTTTCGTTCAGGTCTGAATTGTCATAAAAAACAAGTTTAAAAACAATTTTTTTTTTTTCAGCCTGCAGCAAACTGTCTGAATAGTTAAAGAAGTTGACATTAAAAGTAAAAAAAAGAGCTAAGATGTATTTGTAACACTGTATAGTAGGGAGAGGAATCACCTGATGTATATTGATGGGTGTTGATTACATTTATTGCTAGAGAAATAGATACTTTATTGATCCCAAAGAAAATTCCAGGTATCCAGCAGGAATAGACAGGTTTGTTTGTTGATGTTATTGCACACTGCATGTCTTACACACTGTATAGTCAGTAGACACGTTACTATATATAACGCATATGTCGCAGATATGTCAGTAGACACTCTGTGTGTATAAGATACACAGTGTGAGAGCTGACCAAACGTTATACTGTGATCCTGTACGTATTATGACTGTGTGTTCTGATTTGATATAATTTTCTTTTTTGACTTTTCTGCAATTAAAAAAATGTAGTGCTTAAATTTTAAGATCTTGAAACTTAAAAAAAAAACTTTATAACTTGAAAGTTTTATACCTCAATTTTATTCAACAGTTTCACAATTGAACTAAATCTAGCTGTTTTCTTATAGCATTAGTTTTCTCTCTTAAAAACCTTTTTTCCCCTCTGTTTCTGTACTGTCTATAAGTATGCATGAAAAATACAGAAACTAAACCAGTCACGCAGTATTACTATAATAAATAAAATGTCTTTATATCATGTCTGTTATTTATTTATTTATGCCTGTAAAGTAGAATTCCTAGAAATGTGTGATGTCATATTTATTAGATTTTGCACAGCTTGGGTTTTGTTTGTGTGTTTATTCTATTATATATTACATTTGCTTTATTTATTTAAAATACTAATAGTTAATAGTCTTTATTTATTAGTGCAACTGTAGCTAACCTGGAAAACATGATTTAGAGCATTATGTGAAATAAACAAATAAATGAATTTTTTTTTTTTGAGTGCGCAAGTATTTCTGTTGAGATAGGTAGTGTTTTGGGTTTAGATGAGCAGCCTGTTGGCTCAGCATCTCAAAATCAGGCAACTCAAGAGTGGAGTCACTCACGTGAGCAGAAATACATCACTTTAAAGAAACTTGAAATGCAAGCTCATCGGGGACAGAGTTAGTCGAGTGGATCGGTATGCTTTACATTGTGTATTCGTGTCAACGGCGTATAAGACACTTTGTCGGACTTAAGAACAAATCCAACTTACGAACATGCTCCCGGAGGGGAACTAGTTCATAAATCGAGGATTGTCTGTCTTCTTCTTCTTCTTATTGTTGTTGTTGTTGTTGTTGTTATTAGGACCAGAGGTTAACATCTGCTTGCTTTCTTTTCCAGTGGAGGTATCAGTTCATGAAAAAACCATCGAAGCAGCTGAAGCTTTGTTGCACATGGATTCTCCAGCCAGCATTCATGATGACCACAGCCCAGGTACACATACACACACACACACACACACACACACACAGAATCCAGAGTTCTGTGTGGAGCCTCATTAAGGAGAAAGCGTTCCACCGTCCTGGTGTTTCTACAGAGTGTGTACCTGACATCAGTAGATGCATGGGGTGTGTGTGTGTGTGTGTGTGTGTGAGAGAGATCACTGTGCGCTTCTGTCTTAAAAATGGCTGTTAGATATGTTCATTCTGTTCTATATGTTTCACTGTAAATTTATATTTTTCAGTTATTTCATGTAAACATAAAATATTATTAATGAGAGATCTTATCAGTCTGTTGAACTCATTAATTTGCTGTGATATTAAAAGATTTTTAAGAAACTGCATTTAAAGTTAAATATTGCAGTTCCTCTGTCATCCTACAGGTAAAACTACATCCTAAACTACTCATTGGCAGGAAGCAAAGCGTCCTGTCTGTCTATCAGTCTGTCTGTCTCTCACTCATTGGATGCCTTTATAATATAAAACCACATAAAATATTTTAATCCCTACCTGTCGGTCAGTCTTGATATCTTATTTGTGTGTGTGTGTGTGTGTGTGTGTGTGTGTGTGTGTGTGTGTGTGTGTGTAGAGGAGTTTGTGTCTGAGATGGAGGTGGAGGTGAGCACTGAGGACATGGGGCAGGTTGTGGAAGATCCTCACAGCATGCTGCAGCAAACAGAACTGCAGAAAAAGAAAAGAGGTAACGCACAAAAGACTGCGCTCTCTCTCTCTCTCTCTCTCTCACACTCACACACACACACACACACACACACAGATAAAGCTAATTTGTTGGGGGGGAACAATTATCTAAAAGAAATCTTTATTACTTATTCTTGTGCTGTACTTCTATGGTGTGTGTGTGTGTGTGCGCATGACTAATATCAGATGCTGGTGTTTCTTGTGCAGGGCGGAAGTCCAAACTGCCGCGGGCCTGCTGCGACGGCTCCCTGGATCTTATTTATAAGCGGAAATCGAGAGAGAACAAGGGTGAGTGTGTGTCGGACTTCTCTATACCTTTTACACATTAAACACAGAATCGTTTATTTAGTTAATTTATTTATTTAAAGCAGTTTGTATCACGTGACGTAGCTCTCCCCCAAAATAATTATTCATTTATTTCTATAAATAATGTTAATAAATAACAATAAAAATATAAATAAATTGTAGTCAGTAGGGACGGGAATCATCGGTCACCCTCCGGTAAGATGTTATCATGTGACACATCGGTGACGATTCGATTGAAAATCTAGAAGTATCGAGATTTTATAAATATTCCCTGATTTTGTTGCAACTTGTTGCAAAAGTAATTTTTAAGTGTTTAAGAGTAATTAAGTGTAGCCCGTTCCGTATAACATTGAGTTTTTTTAAATGCTGCTCTTTGTTTTTTTTTAAGTGAGAAAATTTAATTAACTTCAAATGCAAAAGTTTAACATTTAACTGAGCAGCACTTATCTTTGTTATCCACTATAATTATTACTTCTAAACAAACTTACTAAATAATTCACTCTTACACACAGGATGGACATTTGTACATAGTTCAGAGTGCGCCACCTGTAGGATTATAAAGAAACCGCCTCAGACACCTCCAAAGTCTCATCATTCAACTTGACACTTGACACTCTGGCATTTGCGGCTTCTAACTCAGTTTTCGAATGTTGACTGGACGATCGACCGGTTCATCTCTTATAAATAATAAATAATAAACTTTTTTTTTTGTTTGTTTGTTTTTTTCCATCGATTTTGGAGTGTGGTGATGCGTGAATCATGATTCATAACTGAATAGATTTTATTTCCCTTAAATCATAAAGGTTGTTTTTATGCACATCACATAAACCAAACTTAAATTAGACCTTTGCAAGACTTCCACTTTCATGCGAATGCTGCACGTAATGCATTTTCAAAAATATTAAAAACCCTGTCTTGATTACGGTAATTACAAAAGCTTAGAGGGTCGAAACATTAAAAGAACCGAATGCACCCAGGAACTAATTGCAGGTACGACCTAAAGAGTGCGAAACTGAAGAAATGCCGGAATTGTAACGAAATCCTACCTTATTTGCGTCGGATAAAAAAAAAATTTACAAAATAAAAGTCTTTAGTGCTGATGATACTCGTTATTTGGTCATTGTCCACGTTGTCCACAAGGTGGCACTGTTATCACTGATTTTGACATTTCTTTTTCCAGAAACTTGCATGTGAAAAGAAGTTGCAGTGATGTAACCTTTATATTTTGTGTGTGTGTGTGATCTGTGCTGTACAGGCACCACCACGTACCTGTGGGAGTTTCTGCTCGATCTCCTTCAGGATAAAGAAACCTGCCCCAAGTACATCAAATGGACGGAGAAGGAGAAGGGCATCTTTAAACTGGTCGACTCCAAAGCCGTGTCCAAGCTGTGGGGTAAACACAAGAACAAACCGGACATGAACTATGAGACCATGGGACGAGCGCTCAGGCAAGAGCACAAGAGCATGTCAGAACAGACTTCAGAGAGTGTGTGTGTGTTGCTAATTAAAGGTGTGTGTGTACAGGTATTATTATCAGCGAGGAATCCTTTCTAAGGTAGAAGGCCAAAGGCTGGTGTACCAGTTCAAGGAGATGCCTAAAGACATCGTGTTTATCGACGACGACGACATGGAGGACGGGATGGAAAAGGGCAATGTGCAGGGGAGTCCCACCGCGGCCGACTGCTCCGCCCACCGCCGGAGGAAGGAGAGACTCTCGCCCGCGTCCTCGTCGCCACCCGTCTTCAGCATCGCATCGGGACACGAAGGACTCGTGTCCGTGCAACAGTCACCGGTCGCCACGACAACGGGCCAGAGGTAACACAGGAAACATTTCAGAACAGATCCGATCTTTAAATTTATTCTCTAACATCGTCTCTCCATCTTTCTGAAGCTTCATTTCTCTTTTTTGCTGTCTCTTTCCATCTCTCTCTCTCACTCTCTTTTTCCATTTGTCTTCCCGATCTTTTTGTCCATCTCACCATCACTTCCTTATTACTTGTTTTCATCTCACGTTGTGTGCGTGTCTCTCTCTCTCTCTCTCTCTCTCTCTCTCTCAGGACGGTGAGGCTAGCCATGCAGGTGCCAGTCGTCATGACAACGCCCCAAGGTCAAAAGGTCTCGGCGGTGACCCTTAACTCTCCTACAAGCTCCTCCCCTGTCCTGTCGGCAGGCAGCATCCTGGGCGGGGGGAGCAGCGGGGGTAAAGTGTTGCTGCAGGCCGTGCCCACGCTGATGCCCACGCAGGGTCAGAACGGAGAGCGCATCACGCTGCAGCTCATCACGCTCCCCGCCAATGCCTCCACCAAAGCGGGCGCGCCCTTCACGCTGCGCACCCTTGCACCGCTCACAGGGACGCAGGTCCTCCAGCTCGCCATGCCTTCCTCCGCCAACACGGTGCCCGCGGAGGCGGCGATGAACATGCAGGAAGTCAAGATCATCCAGGTGGAGACCGTGGAGCAAAGCGAACTCGTAGACCAGATGGGCGTGCACAGCTGAGACGCCGAACGAACACACACACACACACACACCGACCAATATCAAGCGCTTGCGTCAGAACAGGAACCACACCGACGAGGTTCTTTATAGCAGCCGTTCTCACGAGGACGAGAGCAGCACTACAGCTAAGCCCCTCCCACCTTCACGTCCACCTTCATGTCCCAACACTATGACTGACTCTGTTTTAGTTTTCTGAAGTTTTCTGCTTTAAAACCAAGCAGCCCAGATTTTTTTTTTACCCCCCCCCCCCCTCCCCCCCCCAACACCCCCGCCCAATTATCGTTCAGATGGACCACCGTAAGGAGACATAAGGTTACGGCGCTGAGCTGTAACCGGTTCTAAAGCCCCCTGAGACTAAGACGCTTTGGACAAACCCAGTGTGGGGTAGCGAAAATTTCCACCAGCACCAACGGACGTAAGGACGCCGTGTATATAAAGAGACTCAGCACCTGTAGAGAACAAAATGTATATCCGCTTCGGATGCTCCCTCACCCTTTAAACATTTTCCCCTACAGTGTAAATATATACTTTTTGATATTTTGTATCAGGCAGTGTTTTTTTCGGTTCTTTTTCTTTCTTCTTTCTTAAAAAACAAACAAACATGCATCTTAAAACTTTGTAGACCTTAATCATTTCACTTTCAATATGTTTCTTCTGTTTGTTCTTTTTTTTTTTTTGCATTTATATTCATCATACTCGTTATGCACATTTCTTCGTTTGTGTACACAAAAAGGGAGAGACAAGTTGTGTACATTCATGTGTCTGTCTGTCTGGACTGAAATTTATTGAATGTTCAATATTTGAAGCATATATTTTGTTGTATTTCTATCCAAGCTTGTATCCAAGTAGATTTAAATATATAGGATGTAATCCAGCAAACAAACCCTCTGAATTTCACTTGTCCTCTTTCTTTTTTTTTTCATGGTTGTAAAAGTGTTACTTTTTTACTTCTGACATCATTATACAATATCTTGAAACCATTTTTCAATTTTAAGTTTATTATAATGCGTGTGCGCGAGTGTGTGTGCGTGCTAGGAAAACATCTGCATGGAGTTGATGAACAGGAACAGAATGGCATAGCGGACGTGCTGTTTAGCCGGTGGTCTCAAAGTACTCGAAGTAAAGGAGTCTCATGTTTCTAGTATTTTGTCACTCAAGGACACTCGGCTCAGATTTCATTTATATTTAACTCATAAGGTTCAGTAGAAGTGAAACATGAGGTGTTGTGTGAAGAATTACACTCATCGATTAACAATGTGCACACATTCCAATAAATCTATTAAAACTATCATAGATCAGGAATGTATTTAAGAAACATAACTTTGTTTGCATAGATAACTGGGAGCTGTCTCACTGCTGCCACCTAGCATCACCAGAGAGTATTGCACTGGCGAATATCACAAGCCTGGGAAAAAAACCATCACAGTTTGATATATTGTTTCTACCATTCTGTAATCAATAATTGGTTTGAGTAAAACAATCTATGATAAATTAATAGCTGGATTAACCATACAGTACAATGCTTCTTTGATAGTTCTGCGTTTTTCTTAAGTGTTAATCTAAAATGAAAAATGAGGTGCAGTTAAGTAAATTCTTACAATAGGTCTTGCTCATTATAATGTTCCTGCTCTACACAGTCGTCCCAGTGACCTATATCAAAGTTATCAAAACGGTGTATTTAGTGCGAATTTAACATGAGTGGCGTGTCATAGGTAGTGACGTCACTGACACAAGCTCCGATGCTTGTATCGATCAGAAGGGCGCGTGTACAAAGGAAGCCTCGCTCCGTGTAGCGTTCCCCAAGTGTCACGTGACCAACAACAAACGAATCCTCCCGTTTGCCGGAATCACGTGACTGAATAATTACATTGGAGATTTTTTTGTTCTTAAATTCGTAAATCAAAATACATAACTGTTTTTGCATTCCACAATTAATTTTTACAATTACATCATATATAATAAATATAGAATAAATATTTACACAAAATATGTTGCCTTGCAAAGTTAGGATCTAGTTGCTACACATTATTTACACACTAGAGGGCAGTACAATGAGCTCTTGAATAATTCGTCAACAAATCATTTGTCCACTAGAGGGCAGTACAATTAGCTCTTGAAAAATTCTGCTACACATAATTTTCCACTAGAGGGCAGTACAATGAGCCCTTGAATAAGTCGTCTACTGTACACATCATTTGTCCACTAGAGGGCAGAACAATGAGCTCTTGAAAAATTCTTCTACACGTCATTTTTCCACTAGAGGGCAGTACAATAAGCCCTTGAATAAGTCGTCTACTGTACACATCATTTGTCCACTAGAGGGCAGTACAGTGAGCTCTTGAATAAGTCGTCAACAAATCATTTGTCCACTAGAGGGCAGTACAATTAGCTCTTGAAAAATTCTGCTACACATAATTTTCCACTAGAGGGCAGTACAATGAGCCATTGAATAAGTCGTCTACTGTACACATCATTTGTCCACTAGATGGCAGAACAATGAGCTCTTGAAAAATTCTTCTACACGTCATTTTTCCACTAGAGGGCAGTACAATAAGCCCTTGAATAAGTCGTCTACTGTACACATCATTTGTCCACTAGAGGGCAGTACAGTGAGCTCTTGAATAAGTCGTCAACAAATCATTTGTCCACTAGAGGGCAGTACAATTAGCTCTTGAAAAATTCTGCTACACATAATTTTCCACTAGAGGGCAGTACAATGAGCCCTTGAATAAGTCGTCTACTGTACACATCATTTGTCCACTAGAGGGCAGTACAATGAGCCCTTGAATAAGTCGTCTACTGTACACATCATTTGTCCACTAGAGGGCAGTACAGTGAGCTCTTGAATAAGTCGTCAACAAATCATTTGTCCACTAGAGGGCAGTACAATTAGCTCTTGAAAAATTCTGCTACACATAATTTTCCACTAGAGGGCAGTACAATGAGCCCTTGAATAAGTAGTCTACTGGACACATCATTTGTCCACTAGAGGGCAGTACAATGAGCCCTTGAATAAGTCGTCTACACATCATTTGTCCACTAGAGGGCAGTACAATGAGCCCTTGAATAAGTCGTCTACACATCATTTGTCCACTAGAGGGCAGTACAATGAGCCGTTGAATAAGTAGTCTACTGTACACATCATTTGTCCACTAGAGGGCAGTACAATGTGCCCTTGAATAATTCTGAAGAACCTTTTTGTGAAACGATTGACTGGAAAACCTCACCACTTTACATGAGGCTTCACCTCACCATCACTAGTTTCTGCCTTTCTACTGAACGTGTATCATTTTTCCACCATTGTTAAGTAAAATATAAATAAATCGTAAGACAGGAACACTCTAATTTAGAGGTAAATGAAATAACAACAGAACGACTCGCTGTGATGTGGAGAAATAAATATAATCATATGAGCTGTAGGTGAATTTAAAGAGCAAGAATGTCATTATAATTGTCTCTAGTATTTATATTTTCTAGGTCTAGCCTGACATCAAACAAACAAACAAAATGTCAAGTTTCCTGCTCTCTATTTGACCACAGATTTGTTCCATTAGCGAAATCAGTTTATTTGTTCCTTTTCAGCGTTATTTCTGATCGATTCTCTGCACAGGGAAAAGTTTAAGCAGCAGCTGGATCAACTGTATAATACATGAAAAACAACATTATAATACATTAAAGCTGTGGGGAAAAAAGAGGCCAATCTGTGTTCACAAGATTTTAATGGATTAATTGTCCATAGAGTCCATAGGATTAAACAGAGTTAAATACAGAGAGAGAACTGATGTATCACAGTAAATTCTCTCCAGTTCATCATCATTTAATAAATTAAATAATAATTTTAATTAGCTAACAGATATATAACTCGTTACTAGAATAAACTTGTGCGTGTTAAATACATTCTTTTTCTTTCCTTTCGTATCAGTCAGGTTACAATCAACCGTCTAAATCATCTGAGGAAATAATAAATTAAATCATATTGCACAGAGCATTCAGCCAGGAGGGTCTGAGTTAAGGGTACTCTATGGGTACTCTATGGGTACTCTATGGGTACTCTATGGGTACTCTAAGGGTACTCTAAGGGTACTCTAAGGGTACTCTATGGGTACTCTATGGGTACTCGGTGGCTCAGGAAACGGTTGGGGAATGTACGGGAAGTTGTGCTGGTGCTGATTTGATTGACGGTCACATGAGCCTGTGGGGCTCCTGGATGAAGCTGAAGTCACAGACGAGTGAAAGGTGATCGGACGCGTAGTGGTAAGAGGGGAGGCGGTCGGGGCCGATCTGGTCCTCGCTCGGCATGCCGAGAGCGGCGTCCACGCTGAAGCCGTGCCGCGAGTACCACACGTAGTCGAGCGTGGTGCGGCACTCTCCGCTCGGACGGATCTTCCAGGTGGTGTAGGACGGCTCGGTGACGCCGTCGGCGCTCAGCGTCCTGTACGCGCTATCGAGGCCGAGCGGAGAGTCCAGGAAGCGGCGGTACACCTCCTCGCCCGGCTCAGCGTTAAAATCTCCGCACACCAACAGAGGAACGGCGTCCTCCTGATCCAAGATGCCCTCGAGCTGCTGGAGCAGATTGGCGCCCTGGGCTCCGCGGAACGTCTCCCATCCGCTCCTGGCCTTCAGGTGCGTCACGGCGACGCAGAAGACCCGCCCCGTGACCTGGCACTGCAGCGCGGCGACCACGGCCACCTGGTTGGTCTTGAGCGCCATGGCCGAGAGGCGGAGGTGATGGAGTTGGAGCGAGCGGAAGCGCTCGCGGTTGAAGAACAAAGCGCAGCCGTCGGGGCCGTTGTTACCGCGCACGTCCAGGCACGGGGAGCGCGGCTTGGGGCAGAAGCTGCTCTGGTAGCCCAGGCTGGACATGATGGGCTGGAAGGTGTCGTAGTAGTGATCGACCTCCTGCAGGCACACGATGTCGGGTCTGTAGGTCAGGATCTCCTCCAGGATCAGGTATTTCCTCTCCGCCCAGTTCAACGCCTCCATCGGGCAGCGCACGAAGCCGTCCTTACCCTCGCCAAGAGCTGAACACAGACCAGACACGTCTCGTTTAACACAGATCTTTCATAGGAATTATTTTTTACAGGTTATAATCCGTCGTTACCTTGCGCTAGAATGTTCCACTGCATGACGCGGATCTGCGGGTTGTGCGCGGCGCTGGCTCTGGTTCTGACGAAGTCTCGATGCGGCCGCGGCGGGCGCTTCCTCAGGACCTCCTCGCATTTGCGCAGGAGCGTCTCGGGATCCGTCTGCTGGAGCTCGCTCTCCTCCGTCTCGCCGTGTGTGTGCGCCAGCGGCACGCTGCTCAGAGACTGAGCCAGAGAACTGAAGAGCCGCGCGCTGCTACTGCTGCCGCCCATCTGACACACTGCAACACACACACACACACACACACAGAGAGAGAGAGTAATGAATCACAACATAAACTGAAACTGCTGAGATTAGTCAGAGACGCTCGTCTGTGTGTGAGAAAACACTCTTAGTAACGACATCTACACGAATTATTGAGAAACAGGATTAATGACATGAGATTAAGGAAGTGTGTGTGTGTGTGTGTGTGTGTGTGTGTGTGTGTGCGTGCAGATTAAAACGGCTTGTGTGTCATTTTTGTACATGCTTTTACCAGAAACCACACTACACACTCGTCCTCTACGCCACAGAGCTGTTGCTATGGAAACGCTAACACCAGGGACGATATTAAAGCTGCAAACGACAACTATTCTGACTCTCGATTAACGACTAATGATTATTAAAACGATTCATTTGTACTTTTATTGATCTTTTATCTTTTTTCCTCATCACAGCTTTTTTAAAAAATGCTTTAGTTTGTTTTAGCTCTTGTGCTAACAGTAAAAAAAAATGTTTTAATAAACTTTCCTGCTGATATGTAAAAAATAAGAAGCAGCAGCAAGTCTGTGTGTGTGTGTGTGTGTTGGGGGCGTGGCTTAGTGCTGCTCTCTGAAGAGTGTGAGCGTCACCAATATGACCTGAGGAGAATGTGGAGCAGCTAATTAGTGTGTGTGTGTGTGTGTGTGTGTGTGTGTGTGTGTGTTTTCCCCTGAGCACATGACGGGAGGGAGGACAGAAACTGTGTGTGTTACATGAATTGCTTTTAAAAAATGTCTCTGAGTAAAAGTGGAAGTGTAAAGTCGTGTCGCCGCGACACACAGGTACGGACGGATTAGAGCCGCGGTCGCCTCCGGCTGTACGTACGTACGACGCCCCTTTAGTGCACTTGACCACGCCCCCTCCACCGCAACGTCTTTACCTGCGTTCTCGAAAAGCATATAAACGACTTAACCGACTTGCAAGTGTATAATTTATCATCATCATCATCATGTAGGATGACATCATATTAATGTGACGTATTAACATTAATGTTAAAGTCACTATTTAATAAATAAATCCTTACTGTTATTATCTTCACTATCTGTGTAATGAATCAAAGAAGTCCGAGAATTTCCACAACGCATGTTATTTTTACATTTTTTTTATTTTCATGAACGATCAGAAGTCTATGTGAAACTTCCACACGGGTATCCGAGGCACTTCTGTTGCCGTGGTAACGCACTGCTGCGCAGGTGATGTCACAGGGTGTCCCGAAAAGAGGAACTGTGTCACAGGACGTCTCCTTAACCGACATTCATGTTTAGTTTTTTTGTCGATTTAGAGCTGAAATGTTCTCACTCGTCCTCGTTTTTCGGTCAGGGAGGTTTTTCGCGTCGCCTCAGGAGGGAGTGATATCGAGTTAATCGAGCGATATCAAGTTATTATGACGTCATCAAACTCATCGATCATTAAATTCGTTGGTAAAATTCGGCCGTCGATTCCAGTCAACTGTGTCGATTATTCGTCTCGCCACTAGAGGGCAGTACAATAAACCTGGGCTTGAATAAATGGCATCTGAACCATTAAGGGATGAGAATGTAACGGTGGTGTGGGGGTGGGTATTATATAACATGTTTGTGTGTGTGTGTGTGTGTGTGTGTGTGTTTATACAGAAAGTGCTAATCTGAGTGATGTTTTGCAACTTTCTAAGCAACACTAAGGTAACCTTTGCACTTACTGGATATTTAGGTGCTCGTTCACTCACTTTCTATCGACCAGATGAAAAACACACAAACACGCACGCGCATGAACACACACACACACACACACACACACACACACACACACACACACACACACACACACACACACAGGACAAGAGAACCCTTGTCATGGAAAACAGGGAGAACTTAAAAACTTTCAAATTACCAATATCATGGACTAAAAAATAATTCCCTGTAGTGTGTGTGTGTGTGTGTGTGTGTGTGTGTGTGTGTGCGCGCATGCCCCGAGATGGTACAGGGTGAACCCCGCTTTGTGCTTTGTGCCCCGAGTGATGGACCTCCTCCTACTTGTCCAGTCGACCTCTGACCTGCACCAGAATGAACAGAAGCGCTTGTTCAGCTCAACTTGCATAACTTTCTGTTTACATCAGCGTCTCGATCCAGCAGCTCGGGTCACGTGTGCGTCATGTGTGATCAGTGAAGAGAGGCGTCTCGCGTATCTGTGTCAGCACCAGACATTAACTTTCACCTAATCGTGAAGGATCAAAGGCCAGGTGTTTGAGGTAAATATTTATTCTGCGTCAGAAAGTAAGTGCGAAGTCTGCATTCGCATCACAAACCATGTGACAAAGTCGCGAAGGTTCACGTTCATAATTACAACATCGATGTGGAAGCGTCTGTACGCTGAAACAGTGTGTACGACACCTGGGTTAAACACGTCACGTTTGTGCAAATACTTATACATCGCAAACAGCGGATATAAAGTCGGACGTTTCTGTTGAGGTTCAGAAGGAGGAAGAAAACCAGGACGTCTCACTCGAGCTGTTTATCAGCTGTTACTATTCACTGAATGTTTTCATTCAAGTCACATGACCACCTCTCGATACGCATCTGATCTAGGACGGCATATGAAAGTGCCTCAGATCCAGGCTGAAGAGCATCAGATTTGTGCTTTAGACGCCCCTAAGAGAATCTGATTTGTGTCACATTAGGGTTAAAAATAATAATAATAATAATAATAATAATAATAATAAAAAATCAGAATTGAGTCACTTCAGGGTGGCCGTATGAACGCAGCCTCAGTTAACTCTGTACAGCAGCAGCGCAGCTTTCTATTCATGTGTACAAAAGGCCTGATTGTAAGTAAACAGTAATAACACTAATAATAAATACTGCAGATATAAAAGCGCATTACTTTTTTTTTTTAACTAATTAGTTACACAGACGTGTATTAGGGCTCAGACGATCGAGGCTCAGAGTTACTAATCGGAAGGTCGGGGGTTCAAGTTCCCACTGCAGGGCCCTTGAGCACGGCCCTTAACCCCATCTCCTCCAGGGGGCGCTGTATCCTGGCCGACCCTTCACTGTGCTGTAAGGTACATGTAATAAATAATTAAATCTTAATCATTATGTTTGAGGGAAAAAAGCTCATTAACCAACTTCTGATTTTAAGCTCGAATCAAATATAAAAATTAAAAAGAATAACAAGAGTTCAACTTTCATTATTTCATTATTTAAATAAGTCTAATTCTAAAAACGTGTCAGATTTCATCATAAAAATATATATATTTACTTTTCTGTTTATGAATTTTATAATAAAAATCAAATATTACTTTCTTTTAAATGTTTCTGTGTTTATGTACGTGGACTCGCAGACTATTTTACTTGTTTCTTCACGTGTTGCATTAGATACCATTTACTAAAAGTAAAACAAGAATATGACTTTTTTTAAATTTAATTACCTAAACCAATATGAAAAAGGAAAAAAATTATTTCTTATTTTAAGCTCAAATAAAAAATTATAAAAAGGCATAACGAGCGTTCATTCTTTTTCGTTGCCCCCCCCCCCCACCCCCAGCTCAGGTGCCATGACCCTTACTATTTTGGTTTTTTCACATGTTGTGTAAGATAACCTTTACTAATAGTAATATATTATAGAAAACTAGTAGATAATATTAATACATTACTTTAACTGAAATAGTAACTTACTTTATTATAACTAGCACAACGACGTCACTACACACGTTACATCACAGTTAGTAATAACACAAAGTTAAACCATGTTGTCATTTCTGTCAGATTAAACACGACCTTTAGAGTATTGTTAGAAAAATAAACAAGAAAATGTTGAACTTTATACACATGCAGGAAAAACAACAATCAGATCTAAGTGGGTTATGTTGCACTTTTCTATGACGTTCATATAAACGTTTTTCTTTTCTTTAACACAGCTGATGAAACCTGCGCTACAGTTACCCCTGCGTGGGGCCGGACACCTTCACACAGGTTTGTTTTCCCAAGTCACTGCCTTTAATACCTGCCTCCCTGTCAACACTCAACACACAAACACGCGTGTACCATGCCTGTACTGTCGTCTCGAAGCGGACTGACCTGCGAGGGTGACCAAGTCCTCCGGGTTCTGCTTGGTCTCACACACGTCCATCTCATCTGGCTGTTACTGGAGAACGCTGATCTGATCACGTGTTCGAGCCAAAGTGTTAGTGTAAAGTCGATCTGAAAGCATTTAAAAGTGACTGTGTGTGTGTGTGTGTGTGTGTGTGTGTGTTTCACACTCCTCGGGATTCAGCGCAGTATCTGGACAAAAGGTGAAAGGTCAGAGGTTTCTGTTTCAGGTTTGTGCCTTCATGCTAAACTTGTCTCGGGTGCAGAAATACACTGCTCGTGTTACACACGGGGAAGAACACTGAAACTCTCTGTACAAACTGGGCGGCACATCCGCTATTACTACTGAAATACACTCCTGTTACTTCCTGGAGACTTCATAACACACACACACACACACACACACAAACAGAGAGAGAGATAATATACTGTATATAGTGATGTTATACACAGACAGACAGGTGTCTATACAGGAATAGTCTCGACAGAGAAACCGGTGTTGGACAGACAGACAGACGGGTGTTAGACAGACAGACAGACGGGTGTTAGACAGACAGACAGACGGGTGTTAGACAGACAGACAGACGGGTGTTAGACAGACAGACAGACGGGTGTTAGACAGACAGACAGACGGGTGTTAGACAGACAGACAGACGGGTGTTAGACAGACAGACAGACGGGTGTTAGACAGACAGATGGGTGTTAGACAGACAGACAGACAGACAGACGGGTGTTAGACAGACAGACAGACGGGTGTTAGACAGACAGACAGACAGGTGTTAGACAGACAGACGGGTGTTAGACAGACAGACAGACAGACAGGTGTTAGACAGACAGACGGGTGTTAGACAGACAGACAGACGGGTGTTAGACAGACAGACAGACAGACAGACGGGTGTTAGACAGACAGACGGGTGTTAGACAGACAGACAGACAGGTGTTAGACAGACAGACGGGTGTTAGACAGACAGACAGACAGACAGGTGTTAGACAGACAGACGGGTGTTAGACAGACAGACAGACGGGTGTTAGACAGACAGACAGACGGGTGTTAGACAGACAGACGGGTGTTAGACAGACAGACGGGTGTTAGACAGACAGACGGGTGTTAGACAGACAGACAGACAGACAGACAGACGGGTGTTAGACAGACAGACAGATGGGTGTTAGACAGACAGACAGACGGGTGTTAGACAGACAGACGGGTGTTAGACAGACAGACGGGTGTTAGACAGACAGACGGGTGTTAGACAGACAGACAGACAGACAGACAGACGGGTGTTAGACAGACAGACAGATGGGTGTTAGACAGACAGACAGACGGGTGTTAGACAGACAGACGGGTGTTAGACAGACAGACGGGTGTTAGACAGACAGACGGGTGTTAGACAGACAGACGGGTGTTAGACAGACAGACGGGTGTTAGACAGACAGACAGACGTTAGACAGACAGACAGACGGGTGTTAGACAGACATACAGACGTTAGACAGACAGACAGGTGTTAGACAGACATACAGACGTTAGACAGACAGACAGGTGTTAGACAGACAGACAGAGCCTTATAAAGTTTGAATAAAGGAAACGTCAACCAACCACGTGACCAGGGGAAAAAAGAATGATGCAAGAACGCGCACCTGCCAATCGCGCGCGCCGAGACCTTTCCATGTCATTACCCTGAATCACTGAGACCCCGCGTGCTGCTCACCATCATCATCATGTTAACTCTCAGGATGAGGCCTGACTGATCTCCCCCTGGGGACTCTCTCACACACACACACACACACACTCACCGTGTACTCGTGCTGGAGGAGACTGGGACCGGCTGGGCGCGCGCAGTGAAGGCGAGGAGCGCGCGTGCTTCAGTTCAGCGCGAGGTTTTGTCGGAGTGTGTCCGGGTGAGGAGGAGAAGCAGAGCGCGGCGGTCAGGTCCCTCAGGTCCCTCGGTATGAGCGCGGAGCAGCGCCTTACTGCGAACATTCTACCGTAACTCTCATAAAACAATCACCGCTAACCGTACAGCGTAATGTCCGACAACCAACAAATCAGCACCACCGGGAATATAATCACTAAAATAATAATAATAATAAATAAAACCGGTTAAACCGAGACGCCTCAGCTCTAAGCCGGTCCTTCACCGAACACCGGTACAGCCAGCCAGAAGCCCCGCCCCCTGTTTCGTCATTCACCAGCTCTCTCTCTCTCTCTCGGACACTCCACTCACCCGGCAGGGGAGGCGCGAGCGACTTCACTAAATAAATCCGTTTTTTACCTTTTGTACATCGTATCACACACTATCTAAATGTTTTGAAATATATTAGACACGTTTTATCCAACGTACAATCACGTAGAAAAAAATGTAAAAAGAAGATTCCCATATAAACCCCCTCCACACAGAGGAAAATGGTTCAGTACAGACCCGAGGAGACAACGTGTACTTTCTGGGAGGAGCGGAGGGGCGGGGACTGTGTGCGTCACCGATGACGTATGAGGAATTCCTTTTCCGTTTATCTGGTTGATCTCACCACCGGAAATAGCAAAAATATCTACAAATACAGTACTACTACTATAACAACAACAACAACAGTAATAATAATAATATAATTTGCCACATATAGTTTTGGCACCCTTGCAATTCTGTCAGAAATGCAACACTTCAAAAATTTTCTTTTCAACTCAAATTTTTTTGGAGAAAAGTGTTGCATTTTCTTTCTCTCTCAAAAAATTAATCCAATTTCAAATGTTTTAGTACTCACGTGCTTATTGTTCTCTCTGCACTGGGACAACACAAGAAAAGTCACACTTCACACAGAACTCACAAAAAGGACTAGACAAAATTATTGCCACCTTGTCGAAATTGTAAGAAATAATTGCTTTTCAAGCTTGTGATGCTCCTTTATTTTTAATTAGACACACCTGTGGCATGTATACACACACACACACACACACACACGATATCTATCATATAAAACCTCTTAGAATGACTTCATTACTTTATTACACACACTTATATTGTTCCTCACCTTAAAGTGTACAGTTATTGACTAACGCATGTCTGTTTCCCACACTCTACACACACACTGTATTAATCATCCTCTTCCGTTATCATTGCCATTTTCTGAGCACTGCTGTGGCGTGACATTTACTGGTTGATGTACGGTTTCTGAGGGTCGGTGAGACATTGACCTTTTAAATCACCCCCCAAAACACCAAGTAGGTGAGTTTGTGTAACTCCCCAGATAAAATAAGTTCAATAAAAGAAAAAAGGAGAACACCAGATTTCTGAGTAATTTGTTCCTGCAGTGTTTAAGTGCTGACAGTAAACACGTCACGGTTCCACTGGATGTGTGGGGAAAACAATGCTGTCTGGAAAAGTAGCACTTCTCTGTGAAATAAGTTTTAAATAGCACTGTTATGGGTTTTTAATTTCAGGAAATGGGATTAGATCATGTCAGAGCAAGCGGTTAACCATTTCACCCTGACATCCAAGAAGACATGCGGCATAAACGGCCCAATGAAATTATAATTTCTGCTTTGTGTGAAATCCTCTTGGGACATTTATCATAGTATCACAGAGTTAAAAGAATTGCCCATTCTGCCCGTTTGCACAGGTCTGTTTACAGCTTTTCAGGCACATGTTTTAACAGATGTGTTGCAATCACCAGTTAAGTTTTATTTTTTTATTTTGTTTTTAAATCAGAGATAGTTTCACAATTTCAGAATCTTTTTATCAGCACTTTTATAAAAAATCACATACTTTGCACGGAGTAATTCAAAGCTATGTGTACACAATAACACGCCATGAAGTGATAGCTAGTTTATCACAGTCGGTTTGAAGAGATGTGTTACACTTTTTGTTTCATGTAAGTTACAACATTAAAGTGATTCATTTATAACTTGAATTAATATAATAAAGCACTTCTTCACTGTGTTGTTCTCTGTAGTCAACAGATCCTACCCCCGTCTTTCCATCAGCATTCCTAATTACTCCTCCAAGCAACACACCCTTCATTCCTCATCACTGCCTTTGTTTGTGGATTAGATATTGGATTGGCCATAATCAGGATTATACGATATAAAGCAGGATCTTGGAAGTTACAGTGGGTATAGAAATGAATCACCCCCTCTTTAAAATAATCACATTTTGTTGCTTTGAAGACAGACACAGTTTATGTTTTATCCAGCTGTGTTTCATCCATACTTACTCTTGTAATTACTCTTGTATGTTTTATCCATACTTACTCTTGTACTTACTCTTGTACCTTGTAACATCCAGAAACATGTCAGAAAAAAATAAATAAAATAAAAAATATATATATAAAAGAGAATCACTGATATGGAAAAGGATCAACCCCTCCCCCACAAATGACTTCTCAATCTCAATCAGATGAAACTAACCACTGTATCAATGGCACACAAAGCCATTTTACTTTCAACTCTGATCAGCTGTGGTCATTTTGATTAGCTAAGCATGAAAAGCTGGAACGTTTTAGTCCCTGGTTAACTTAAGTCAAGTGGGACTTTAGTCCCACTTAACTTGAAGCAAACAATCAACTATGGGTGGCAAGGCACTGTTAAAAGTTGTGCACAGGCACAATAACATTTTTTAAAAGCTTTATTACTGCCTAGAACCACGGTAAAGTTCATTATTAAGAAGTCGAAGGTACAGTACAGACACGCCATGGATATCGCTCCAAACTAGATGAAAGAGCTAAAAACTTGGTCAAAGAGATGCTTGCAAGAGGCCCACAGCAACTCTGAAGCAGTTGTAGGAATTTATGACAAAGAGTGGTTTTCCAAGAGAAAATTCCTGGAGAAAAGTCTGCGCCACTGAGCTTTCCAAAAACACACCTTGAAGATTCTGAAGCTACAAGGTGTTGAACAAGGTGTTATGATCAAATGAGACTAAAATGTCATTATTTCCACAACACCAAATGAGCTGTATTGGATTTCCGCCAGAAGAAAACAAATAAAACCATTCTACAGTAAAGCATGGAGTTGGTAATATTCTGTTATGGGAGTGTTTCTCTGCAGCAGGGACTGGAGCACTTGTCAGGATAGAAGTAACATGGATGGAGCAAAATAATGTCATCTTTCTGAGAAAATCTACTTCCCTCTGCTGGAAAGTTGTCAGTGGGAAGAAGGTTTACCTTGAAACCTGACAATGACCCAAAGCACACAGCAAAACTGTTAAAGGAGAAAAAGGTGGATGTCCTTGTATGGCCTAGTAGGACCCCAGACTTAAACCCCATTGCAAATCTGTGGTCCACAAATCTACAGTACACAAACAGTCACCATCAAATTTAAGTCAAGTTGACAAAGAAGAGTGGGGAAATTTTGCAAAGCTTTGTGTGCCATTGAGAAGGTGAATAGCTTCACTTGACTGAGTCATTTTTAGGAGGTGGTGATCCTTGGGGCATCATGATTCCTGTCCCAGAAGACATCTCTTAGTGTATATTATTCCCATCTTTGATCACTAGGTGCAATTATAACTCCCATTCAATTACTCAGACGGTCATTCTCTATACCACTTATTCTCACACACTCACTCACTCACACACTACAGGCAATTTGGAAACACCAAGTAATCTAATCTGAATGTCTTTGGACTGAAGTCCCCAGAGAAAGCCCATTCACACATTCAGATCTGAAGGCAAGTATGGAAGCCTTGACCCTGAAGGTGTGAGGCCACAGTGCTAAGCACTACGCCACCATGTTGCCGCAATCGTAACTCTCTAGAGCTAAATCAGGCATTGAGGCAAAAAAGGGTTATGTACAAATGTGTTTAATTGTCAAATACATACATATTAGGGTAAATTAGGATCTTGGGTTTTAGTATCATATAATATGCACATCTAAGGACCTTCAGATGGCAACAGTTTTTTTTTATAAAATATTATTTCTTAGCAAAAGAACAATAATTTTAGGTTCCACAAACCCCTGAAAATGGTGACTAGTCACTCTCTGTAGAACGTTATGAAGAAAGCAGCATGCAGAAGAATCATGTTAAATTTTCAAGAACTTACAGTAAACTTTAACAAAATACGCCGGAACCTTGTGGTCAATATAACTTCTATCAGGATGACCCGGAGCTAGCAGAAGCAGCAGAGATGTTTCTCTGTGGATTCTGATCTGCATAGATAAGAAAACCTGTGAACAGGCTGTCAGTCCAGAAAGGGTCGTAGAATAAGCCGTTCTGCTCGGAGTAGAAGATCTGCAGCCAGACCTGGTCTCCTTTCTTGAGCCGGAGCACAGTCGAGCCTGACGCTACATCATGGTTACCCGTGTTGGCGTCGAATGTCTTGATCTTGTACTTGCCGTTTTGGATGAGTCCAATCGCCAGGTGCTTGTTAGCTAGCGTGATGTCATAGCTGAAGTAGTACACGCCTGGGAAAACGCATGTGAACTTGCCGCTGGTTGTGTTGTAATGGGTGCCTTCGTTCATCAGGATGCGGTCGAAGCGGATGGGCGTGCGCTCCTTCGGGTAACTCTTGCTAATTGCGACCGAGAAAGCAGAGCGTGCCTGCGTCCCACAATCGCATCCACCGGGGACGCCGGCGTCACCCGAGTCTCCCATTTCACCCTTCAGTCCTTCTGGGCCACGCACTCCAGGTGCCCCCTGTGGCCCCTTCAGACCTCTTGGCCCCGCCCTCCCTACAACTCCTTGGCGACCCTTCACTCCTGGTTTCCCAGGGTTCCCTGTGCGCCCATCTTCGCCTAAGATTAGAAATTAGGATTATTATAATTATTACAGCACCAAAAACAACAAACAACACCTTCCTTCAAAGACATAAAGCACAGAATTATTTTTTTAATAATTGGAACCTTGGTCTGTAACTTGGTCTGCAAGCGTTCTGCAAGACAGGCAAAACTTTTTTATTAATTATGCTCACAATCAAAGGTTTGACTGTTTCAAAAGTTATTACATACATTTCTTCAGAAAACAGAACCTGAGATGTGGTAACAGAAGCTGTTTACTAGAGATGGGGGGAGAAGAAGCCAATTCAGTTGCATGTCACAATTATTATGTGCAGCAATTCACGTATTATCACACTGACTCCAAAATATAATAAAAAAAAAAAATTAGACATGTTTGCATTTGAGGAGGCAAAATGTTGATGTTCCTCTACAGTCTTATGAAAAAGTTTGGGCACCTCTTGATAAATAACAGATTTTGGTGATTTTTTTTAACACAGTCTCTCTTGGAAATAGAAAAAATGCACAATATTTTCAGCAAACATTGATGCATAGTTACTTCTTATGCCATAAATTGAACAAAAATTAAAACATTATTAAGGCACTGTGCAACAGTTTGGACACCCTATGAGTTCCAGAGGCTCAGATTCTCTTTACAAGGTTTCAGACCTTAATCAGCTCATTAGATCTGATGCCTGGCAACAGCTGTTATTAGTAAAAGCCAATTTCAAAGCTTTACAAATACTTTGACTCCTCAAACCACACACACTTACGAACACTCATCAACCCTGGGTTCCTCTAAGCAGCTGTGGAAGTCTCTGAAAATGAACATTATTGATGCCCACAACGCAGGAGAAGAATACAAGAAGATAGCAAAGCGTTGTTAGCCTGCAGTTTCCACAGTGTAATTAAGAGATGGCAGTTCAGGGGAACTGTTGAGGTCAAGATGAGATCTGGAAGACCAAGAAAACTCTTGGAGAGAACTGCTCGTATGCTGATCAGAAAGACGAATCAAAACCCCCATTTGACTGCAAAAAACCTTTAGGAAGATTTAGCAGACTCAGGAGTGGTGGTGCATCGTTCCACAAGACCTTCATGGAAGAGTCAGCAGAAGAAAACTTTACCTGCGTCCCCAACAGAAGCCTGATGTGTTTTGGAAAAAAATGCTGTGGACTGATGAAGTTAAAATTGAATTCTTTGGCATCAATCATCAAAGGCATGTTTGGAGAAAAAGAGGAGCAGCATTTTATGAAAAGAACACCTGGCCAACTATTAGTCATGGGTTGGATATATCATGCTTTGGGGTTGTGTTGCAGCCAGTAGCACCGGGAACATTGCACAGGTGGAGGGAAGAATGGATTCCACTAAATACCAGCAAATTCTGGAAGCCAACATCACAACATCTGTAAAGAAAAAAAAAAAAAAAACTGAAGCTGAAAAGATGATGTCTTCTACAACAGGACAATGATCCTAAACATACCTCGAAATCCACTATGGAATACCTCAGAGACGCAAGCTGGAGGTTTTGACATGGCCTTCACAGTCTCCTGATTTAAACATCACTGAAAATTTGTGGCTAGATCTTAAAAGAGCTGTGCATGCAAGACGACCAAAGAATATTACAGGCGACCCCTGGGGATTCCCATCACTACTGTACTGTAATATGTTTATTACATCCTGTATAACAGCCTGTCCTGGAGCAGGCCACAGTAAAGCTCCTGAATCAACACGGCGTCTGTGTAGATAATCTCGCCTCGCCTTCTGCCGTCCTCTTTTGACTTGCAAATATCCAGCCTCATTTTCATTTGGTTTTCGAGGAGACGGGAGTGGACACGTTGCAAAATAGCATATTTTTAGTAACACCCAGGAGTACAAGCATAGTATTCTTCTGTCCTTTGTCGATTAATTTAACTTTAACAGCGGCTCCTGCAGTAGTGCACAAATATAACTAGAAATGGTTGATAAGACAGAAGTTTTAAGGATAATGCACTTCAGTAAAACCCGAATTGGCATTGAGTCACCTTTCACTCCTTTATCACCCGTGTCCCCGTCCTTGCCATCTTGTCCATCAGGGCCGGGCGATCCCATCCCTCCTGCCCCCCCGGTGGGCCCCGCAGGCCCCGGGCTGCCCGGTGCTCCTGGAGGCCCGGGCAAACTGCACACGAGCTGAGACGACTGGACGGTGAAGTTGTGATCTTTCCTCGCAGTTAGAACAAAAGACAGAGACAGCAGGCAAGTGGCCAGGAAGAGCGGCTGCACGATACAGCCATGACTGCAAAACATGACACCAGGTTCAAGCAGACCACTCTATACATACATGTGTGTGTTACACTACTGGCTAAGAGACTGAAACATTACAGGTCTTTATTTACAGTTCATCCTTCCTTATATCTAGAACATCACGTTTGCAAAGATTAGTTGTTCATTCATTCATTTTTGTTTCAAAGTGCATGAGGAGAAGAACTCACCGCAGGTCTCGTTCACGTGCGACGCCAGACCCCATGTTCAATTTAAAGCTGGATATCTTCGGTTTCGTCCACACAACAGCAGAAGCAGCCACCCCGCTTTTACTCGCTCGCTGCAGATGTTTTGGGCATGAGGTAACCGATTGGAATCGGAGGAGGGGACTTTCAGAGGAAATCGTGAAATTCAGCTGGAGTTCAGATGCTCGTGTAGAGCAACACGCGATGTCAGATTTTTATTCAAAGTCATACGGCAAATACATTTTCTATACAAATGCACCATTTTATTCTTGATTCTGATTGGTCCGGAAGTTTGGATTGATTTAAAAAAGCAGCGGCCCTGGTTGTAAATCATTCATCTTCTATACCACTGATGGGCAGATGGGGCATGGAGCCTATCCCAGGAGACTTGGGGCACACCCCGGACAGGGCGCCAATCCATCGCAGGACACACACACACACACATTAAGAGCAATTTGAGAACGCCAATCAGTCTTTGGACTGTGGAAGGAAACCGGAGTACCTGGAGGAACCACACCAAGCTTGAGAGAACATGACCACAGACCCAGGACAAAAATCGAACCCTCAATTCCGGAGTTTGTGAAGAACTAGTGCCAACCATTACGCCACCATGTTGCCTGGTTGTAAATCAAAACACACAACTTTGTATTCATGTGGTTGTTCTGATGCCTTGGAAGAAGGCGTGTATTTGTGTGTGGTCTCAGATGCGGGTGAGTTTCCAGTTTTCTTGTGAACAAGCTAAGGTTTTTTTTTTTTTTTTTTTTTTTTTAAACAGGGCTAGTCAACACCCGCAGCTGCAACATAAGTGATAAGAAGTGATATTACACGAAAAAAACGGTCTATTTTTAATGAAAAAAATGTAATCAGCGAAACATTGCTGAAGAATAAAAGGAAAATAATCAACATCAGGGTGGTGGAGTAACAACACATTGGATCAGGCTGCATCACATGATTCAATGGTGTGTTTAATTCCTTACAGAATTCATGACAGATGTTACTGTGTTTGAATATTATAATATGAGATTACACGCAAACTTTAGATTCGATCTTTATATTGAACAAGACATTCAGTTAACATGTTTGTGGAGTAGATGCTATATTTACAGCGGAACATCCTGATCACATTCGATCACCTAATTCCTGTGCTGATATGTAAAATAATAATAATAATAATAATAATAATAATAATAATAATTCCGGATCACTGATTGAGGAAAGAGGCCATGGGGTCGTCAGGTCGAGGGCGTTTCATCTGGAAGGCCTCCATCTCCTCCTCTGTGGGTTCGCGCACCTCCTTCAGACTGTTGTACGGCCTCTTCCTCTCGTCAATCTGCATCATCTCAGCCACCTGCTTCAGCCGCTGGTCCTCTGCGCCCAGTGCCTGACACACAACACACAACTGTTAGCATGTTGCGTAAACGCAAAGGACATACTTTTTGTGGCCCTATTTTGAAGAAATTTGTTTAACACCTTTGGCATAAAATGTTTGATCTAACGCACCTTTTTTAGCTTTTCCTTCTTTTTGGCTTCGTCTTCCTCATCGCTGCTGTCTTCATTCTTCTTCTTATGCTTCTTCTTCTTTTTCTTTTCTTTCATCTTTTCTTGGTGCAGCTAAAAAAAAAAAAAAAAAAAGAAACATTATAGAATTCGAATATGTTTTTGGGCTCTGAAAGATCAAAGAGAACCTCAAGTACTCCATCAGTCAGTTCGGGATCACTTTGGCTGAATCCCAATTCTATTTTCTACCCCTTGCCCTACCCCTCGCCCCTTGAAATGAAGTGGAAAGGTGAAGGGTTTAAATATTCATTCATTCATTTTCTACACCGCTTAATCCTGTGTTCAGGGTCGCGGGGGGTTTAAATATTCCCCCTAAGAAATGGGACACCACTACAACACTGTTACACGTCATGATACGTTGTCGCTAGTTCCTAATGTTACGTTAGAGGACATGCGCCGATGTTTATCACACATTCCAATAAGAGAGAGATTACGGACTCTCAAAGTTTTTTTGCGATGTATTTCGATTTTTTAAAAAGTTGCTCATTTTCACCACGAACACGGATGAGTCTTCGGGTTTCCTCACCCGTCCCTATACGGAATATAAATTACAAAACTGTGGTCACGTTGCAGTAAGTAAGAATAGTGTAAGCACCGTTCATTTACATGTACACACATGGCCATAAGCAAAACAAACAATGCGTTATCAAATGCTCGGCAAACTGCCGTGCTACTGAACTTTCATATTTGTTTGTAGCATGCAGTAAAGTGTATGTGACATAAAAATATATATTTTTGTAATATCGTGCAATCAGTGCTATCCGCTAGCAAACTTTAGCGATTTTGTTGCAAACGTTTCTTTACAGAACATCACCATAAACACAAACACAAGACTAAAGGTAATATACATATAATGAAAACTTGTCATAAAAATCCTTATTAATGGCAAAAATTAACATTTATGGGTCTGTTTGCTCGAGTGAGCAGCCATGTTGAAAATTTCGCTTAGCCCTTCATTTGAAGTGAGGTCCCGAAAAAGCTTCATTTGGAGGGCTATCTGGCCCTTCCCCCCTCCCCCTACACCTCCAACCAAAAGAGAAATGAGACACCTCTACCCCTTCACATGAACGCACCAAACGGAGGGGTAGGGCTAAGTGTAGGGCTAAGGGGTAGAAATGGGATTCAGCCTAACACCATGGACGTTCCTGATTATTTATTTATTTGTACACTGTAAAGCAATACTGAAGGCGTCCAAAATATGCAATAATGTATCTGTAAATCCTTCACTACGCCTCTAACCTGAGGTGCTGCTTGTTAATTGGTGATTTCTGAGGCTGGTGACTCTAAATGAACTCTTTCCTGGGAGGGTCTTCATGAGAGACAGATTCATCCTGGAGCTTGATGGGTTTTGCAAACGCACTCAACACAATACTGTTCTTGTAAGAACTGTTCTAGAACAGCCGTCTTAAAATAACAACTGACTGTTGTTGGTGTTACATAATTACCTAATTCCATACGTGTTATTTTAGTTTTGAAATCCGCCAGTATTGTTGTAGAATGTAGAAAATAAATCACTCAATAAAAACAAAGAATTTTGCAAGCAATCCCAAACTTTTGAGTGGTAGTGTATATAAAACTGCTTTTACACTGCATGATAGACGAAGAAGAAGAAGAGGAAAAAAAAAAAAACGCCATTTCAGAAAGGCCATTTAAATTTATGTATCAAGCAAAGAAAACAACTAAGGGGATTTGAAATGACTCAATCTGGGTTGAGAAGACTTCAACACATTATCAAAACCTGGAAGGACGGTAGATCCGCATGATCAATTTTATTGCACAGTTCTACATTTGGTCAGTACCTCTAAAAGTGTCTTTGGCGCCTCCTCGTTTTCATCTTCTGCCTGTTCGTCGAACTGGATGCCGGATGTGTTCTACGAAGGTAGAGCTCAGTTAACGATGTGTTTCCACGTGAGCATTGTCTTTTAAAATCGAGTTAAAATAAAGCGCTGACTCACTGCTGTTTTCTTGCCGGCGTCTCCGGTGCAGTAGCTCTGCTTGACCATCGAGTGGCAGCACTTGTAACCCCAGTATCCATCTTTCCAAAATGATCCCCAGATACACTGCAACATGAAATAAAATAAATTTATAAATGGTGAATTTGTTGTGATTAAATATGGTGCGGGTTATTTACGTCCCTCCGGCCGTCTGCAGCACTCACGGTGTGGTTGTTAATCAGGACGTCCTCTTCGTATTTGGAGCGGGCGATGGCTTTCTCCTGGCCTTTGATGACGGCGCCGTGTCGAGAGTACTCCACGTAGTCCTCTGTCTGAGCGAGCAGCAGCTCCCGTGGAGGAGCGTCTAGATGCTCCTCACCTCCGTACTGCGAGACGAGACGCAGATAAGACAGTGCTCATACACACACACACACACACACACACACACACAAGAAAGAATAATCTTTGAGAGTATAATAGTCTTCGTCATCGTCTTTGGTTGTACCTTTTCCAGAATGCTTTCCTTCTGTTGGTCTTTAAAGTCTTCCTTCTTGACCTTGAAAGACTGATGGAGCAGCTCCAGCTTGGTGGGGTCAGCCTGCAGGTGGACCTCCGTCCCCTTCTCGTACGCCTCCCATGCGAAGACTGAGCGACAGAGTGGACAGTGCATCGAGCAAGAACGTTAACAGGAAGGAGGGATTTATTTATTCCAAAATCTCTCTAAGCACACAGACGGATTTTGCGCTTTATTAATACACCGTGTACATTAATCACTTACGCTGCGTCTGTGCCATGCTGATTGTGTCTCCACTGTAACGTGCGAAGTTGTCTCCGGCATACCCCACTCTGCAAACAAACAGTTCGGTTCAGAAAATAACATTAGAAATATCATATTTTTCTCTTGTATGTCTTCACTGAGAAATCACTCTACACACTCATCTCATTAAGGTTTACTGATCAAAGTGAAATTATTAGACAGAAACATACTCTTCGGGATTCTTGCCGGTGTTGGAGTACGGGTTTTCCCTCATGGCGCGGGTCTTCGGGTCGTAGTAAGCTGAGTTTGGGTCCAGGTTCCTCAGGTACTGTTAAATAATATTGTGTTTTTAATGATGTGGCCAAACATTAAGGAAAACAATCTGTTGGTGCACAATACACTTAAAACATAATACCTAAAAAAATTGTAAATTAATAATAATTAATAAGTTATTAAACCCAAGTAATTCAGCCACAGTAGATCTTAGAAAGAAAATGATATACAGGAACAAATTTCAGATAAACGTCAGGTTTTATTTGGAAGTCCTCCATCTGTCTTCACTGCTTCAAGTTAAAACTGTCTAATATCAGAGAGGACTTTGATCCCGCATGTGACCGATGTTCTGGACACGCCCAAAATCATGTAATTTTTAAAGTTTTATTTTTGATACCTTGTCAAAATATGCCAAATACCATTAGAACCAGCCCTGTTCAGTGCATTTTTTGGTGTTGACTCAAACTGAATGACGCAGAGGACGATATGATAGATCGCCTTTAGCTCCCTTCTCTCTATGAGAATGATCCTGGTTAAGTGGAAGGAGGTGTGGCCACGAATGGGGGCTCACTGGATTAAAGACGTCTTGCATTTTTTTGTCATTTAGAAAAGATTTGTTCTTCCATGAAGGGATGAGATAAGGAATTTAACGATATCTGGCAGCCATTTATGAGGCACTTTGAAAATATTGATAAATTAAATTTGTAATGGAAGATAGATTTATTTTCGTCTCTTTCTCTAATACATTTATTTTTTATTATTATTATTTCGTTTATTGTGTATTTATTTATTTATATTTTTCTCATATATCTCATGTCTTTTAACTTTCACACCACAAGAGGGTCCAGGCTGCCTAAACGTGCACTCTCGCCTGAGACAATCTGGTCAGTGAGGCTACGACTGTGATGCGCTAACGCATGAGGACGTTACCTTCGCCGTGTCCTCTCTGATCCTCAGGTTTCTCACTGTGATTCGCCTCTTGGAGTCAAAGTTCTGCCCGGGCATGTCGATATCGTCTGCGTATTTGTCCTCGTCTTCGTCTTCGCTGTTGTGTTCTCGCTCCTTTGGGAGGAAAAATAAAAAGGACAGATTTGAGTTTAACTTTAGGAAATACACAGACATATGAATGGATACCAATTTAAAAATACTTGAAGTTTATAATACTGAAAAGTCAGTGATTTTCCTCAAAATCCTCAGAGATCAAAATGACAAAAAAAAAAAGCTTTAAATTGGTTCTATATCCAATGTGCATCACAAGATATCACATTACACCACTTTATTTAGTCCCTGATCGTTATCAGTCACTACAATCAAACAAACGTGACATTTCTACTGCATTTTATTAATACACATCTATTAAACCGGCAGTTCTCTATTTTGTTCTATAAAAATGCCAGTTTCAAATACCTGTGTGGTGTTTAACAACAGCACTGATATAACCTGTTCTAACTAAGCGCAGGAATGAAAAAAGCAAACAAAAGTAGAAATGCTGCTCATTAAGGAACGATAGAAATGAATCAAACAAATATGAAAACCTGTTTAAAGGATGCGAATGATTATGACTTTATATAGAATTAATCAATCTTAAGCATTTAACAGTAACAACAGATCAACTGATTGTTTTGCGACATATTTCTCTGTAGCTCTCATATCCATTAACTAGTACACCACAAGAGGGCGCACTTGCAGTTCAGACAATGTTCAATACCGTCCACTGTATATACATCAGAGTCATTTTTTAAAATTATTATTCATCTTTATTAAACTGTTTAAGCTTCTTTAAATTGTTTGGTTGGTAGATAGATAGATAGATAGATAGATAGATATAATACTTTATAAATCAAGGAAGGGTTGTTTAAGTAAAAATAAATCCAAATCAATTATTGATTATTGTTACTATTCTCAGCTTTCGTTTAAGAAAAATTTCAAAAAATTGCGACCGTACTTGTTTATAATCCAGAAAAAAAAGATGGATTTACTGTTGGTTTAAAGTAGGTGTTAGATGACTGAATAATATTTGAGGTATAAGACAGTGACGAATGCTCTGATGAAACAGGAAACGGGTAATTAGGAAACTCCTGTGCTTCTAAGAAGGGAGGGGTCATTGCAGTCTTTCTGTTATTTACTCGTAATCAGGGAGTCCATACAGAGAGTTGGTAATAACTGGGTGGTAAATGGGGAATAAAATATTTATTGATTTTGGTCTATTAAAAGACAAAAAAAATTTTTTTATAAATAAACTGCAGCTTTAGAGAGCCGACTTGACTTAATCTCCTAAACTCCGCGACAGTAAACTGTAACTGCTGAAGGAATACTCTAACCCTAGCTGACATGCAGTAAAGAATCCTACACCTGTTCACGCCATACCTTCAAGCTTACAGGAAACAGATTCACACATTTTTAATGCTATCTAAAACCAAATTAAGCACAGAGCGATCGTAAAGGTCTTTTTGGTGTAAGTACGTACTCCGTGATCCAGTTTCCCGGTGGCCAGCTCCTCCTGTAACCTCTGGGCCTTCAAAGTGCGCTTGGCCTGAAATACAACAGCGTCTCAGTTTAACGACTGTTAAAAAAAAACAAAAAAAAACACACAATTATTTCACAACGTACTCAGACCTTACCAAATCAACTTTGGAATACTCCTCCACGATGCGCATGTGTTCCTCGGGGTCGTAGCCGTTCCAGCGGTCACGCTTCCCGTCGTAATCCAGACTGAGCTGAACCTGGTCGTGCTCATCCGGGGCAAAGCCTGTACCCGAGAACTTCGCTCCAACCTTTCGGGGACGCTGTGATTAACCAACCAAACAAAAAAAAAAAAAAACAGGAAAGAAGAGAATACGGTGTTTCACTGAACTGGAGGGAGAGGACGAGAGTAATAACTACGTCATCATAGTTGGACCTTATTCAATAATATTTATACAGAGTAGTGTTTTAAATGCTTAACACACATATTTGCACATGGTCTACACCTGGAACTTTGCACATTGTTCTGCTCAAGCCTGAACATTACTTTTCTATTTCAATTCCATTTCAATCCTATTTTATTATTTTTACTGTAGTGTAAATTTTTACAACTAAAAGTTTTCTATATTTCTATTTTCTTTTTAAATTTTTAGGTCACGGGCGGTCGTATAATCAGTTTACTGCATATCATACGATGTATGTGACAGATAAAATTTTAATTCTAAACTGCACACGACTATCAGTTATCCCCACAATGTAAAAAAAATTATAAAAATGTTATGAATTCCACTACGTTACCTCAAGACAGTCCTTCTTCTTGTGTGTCAAAGCGCCGCAATTCTCACATGCCCCCTTCCTGTACTTCGTACTGATTTGTTTCTGTAGACAATATTTTTTTTATTTACATTTTTATTCCGATTCTGAGAACAATCTTCTGACTACAGGAACTAGACGTCGAGAAACTGATTACCTCCTGCACGCCTTTCTTATACCAATCGCCTATAGCCGAGAACAATTCCTTTTCCTCATCCTGAGGTCTCTGGTGCTTGAGGGTGGGTCTCTTCGAGGGGTCAATGTACCACGGTACGGAGGAGATGTACTGCGGAATGTGAGGGTTGATATCCCTAAAAGTAAACAAAAACAAAATACACACATTGTCATCGTAAATAAAAAGCAGTCAATCAGATTTCGTGTGATTGTGTGTAATTATTATTATAATAATATAAAACCTTTTTTTTATATTATTAGATTTTTAGCCTCATACACAGTACAATATTCAGTGAAATGTTTGACACACACACCAGTACTGTTTCATATCTCCATATCGTACATGTTTCAATCATACTGCTCCTGTCATATCCACATAACATATTTCTACACCTCTATATTCATACACTTTTACCCCCCCCGGAGATTATCAGTTCTTTCTGTAAAATCTATAAATCCTGTATAACTTACACACTTCTAGTTTCATTCCATTTTATTTTGGCAACTTTGGTTGTAAATATTGTAATTTTTTTCTGACCAAATTTTTATTTAAATCATAATTCTTATTATACTTTTATTCCATTTTATTTGTAATTGTACTTTCTAGAGCAATTTATTTCATTATACAGAAATCCTTCCTTTTTAGATCACAGGCAGTTATATAAGAATTTCACTGCATAACATAACTGCACGTGGTTGTGTATGAGAGAAATAAAATGTCTGTGTGTGTGCGTGTATGAATAAAGTCAT
The DNA here is from genome assembly GCA_030522415.1 of Channallabes apus. Taxonomy (NCBI): domain Eukaryota; kingdom Metazoa; phylum Chordata; class Actinopteri; order Siluriformes; family Clariidae; genus Channallabes; species Channallabes apus. The sequence continues at coordinate 6,117,425 of CM060113.1, read as the reverse complement.
AGGAGCTCTTTTTGCTGCTCGTGGACGTACTTTCCCTCCTCGTCAACCTCAGCAGGAGCATTTCCGAGCTTCCTTTGTTCCTCCAGCTCCTTCTTCTTCCTCCAGTCTTCTCGGGTCATTTTCTTGGGCTCTTCAAGGTCCACGACCCCTTCCTGACCCGAGCTGGTCTCGGTTTCTTGCTGCATGGTGTTCCAGGCACCGGGTGCAGCCACGAGAAACAGGGATCAGGAGTTCTGCCTGGATGATGAATGACAGGTTATTAGACAGAAATTTTGACATATGAGCAATAAAAGAAATAACTTATAGAAGTCACAAGAAATGGATTAAAAATGTAATTCATTTGTAGATTTAGACTTATAATCATGGACGAAATATAACCTCTCTATCGTTGATTATTTTCCTACAACAGCACGAGGCTGAGTGATAAACTCCATATCAGCTAAAATATAACAACATTTAAATTCGTTTTGTTTTGTACGAATAAATCCAAGCCTGTACACAACACATAAAACATGCAATTCTTAGAAATTAACAAACATCCAACTGCATATTAACCCTAAGGAACCATATTTAAGTCAGTGAAGTCCATTTAAGCCAGTTACTGTTAGCTGGATAGCTAGCAACCTAGCTAACATTAATAATGTTATAAAAACGAATATTTTTCATAAAAAACAATAAACTTCACATTTCGTTCAGAAATCCTTTCCAAGCTACGTCATATTTACCTTTAAACCCGATGACTGGGGTTAGAATTATGAAGTTAATTAGCCTTAAACTGCAGCTAAACTCTTGCTAGCTTACTGTTTACAAGCGTGAACATGAACTAACCGGAACCGGAACCAACGAACATTACAAAATAAAAGTAGCGGCAGCCTCGTAAAAGGCTGATGATAATAATAATAATAATAAGCCATTGTATGACCTTACTTGATAGCAGGGTTACCACTTTTAATACAAAAAAATAAGGGACGCATATCGCAGCGGGGGCCACATCCCATGGGGGCCAAGACCACAGTGATCACAGACCCAATGGCATCGCCAGTGGTAGTAAATCGCAACTTAAAATATGTTTTCAGGAAAGTATGAACACTTGGACATTAAAATAAACTGTCTTTTATTGAAATGCAGTCAGTCTTTCTCTTTTACAACTCAACAGACTTAGCTAGTAAAGTTTTTATTAAGACTATTTTAACATATTTAGACATATGTTAAAGTATGGAAAGTTGCAATTTACTAGTTTATTTTCTTTACATAGGCATTATGTTGTTTATTAATGTATTAAATGTAATGTTTCATGTAATAAATTAATGCTTATGTGTCTGACTTAACCTTAACAAACAATCATAATATTACATTGGAATGTGATCCACTTACATTGTATTTACAGAATTTTTTTACAAATTACAATTTTTGACCCAGTGTGTGAAAACCAGGCCAAATCGAATTCGGAAGTTTGATTTTAGCCATTAATTTCACTGTGATTTCAGTTGTTGACATAGTTTTACTCAGTTAATATTAAATAGATATATGTTTATTATTTTCACAGACTGTTCTTTATTTAATGTAGAAAACAGTAAATTACAAAACAAATGACTCCAGCTAGGTTTTCACAGATTGGGTCACATTTTTAACATTAATTAATTAATGTTAAACTTTGCACTTTGCTCTTTGCAGACTCTGCTTAAAAGACCTGCCGTCCTCGCTGGACAGTTAAAAAGACCAATCAAACTAACGATTACATCAAGTATTACCCAATCAAAAGTAGGAAAGGAGGCATCTTCATAAAATGCGTGTGGGATGATTTGCATGAGACGCTGTTAAAAAAAAAAAGATAAAAAAGTACGGGACAAAACCTGTAACGTATTGATTCAAAATGGGACGCGCAATTTCATTCTCAAATACGGGCCGATTCCAGGTGGCAACCCTACTTGATAGGTATGAGTACTGAGTAATTGTTTTAAATAATAGATCAAAAATGTAAAATGTTAAACACTTTAAATGTTAAAATGGCATTAAAATATAAATTAATTACTATTTTATATTAGTGATGGGGCCATATTAGAGGGGCCAGGGGTAGCTCAATGGTTAAGGCATTGGACTATGGTTCAGAAGATCCCAGGTTCAAATCCCACAACCACCAAGTTGCCACTGTTGGGCCCTTGAGCAAGGCCCTTAACCCTCAACTGCTCAGATGTGTAATGAGATAAAAATGTAAGTCGCTCTAGATAAGAGCGTCTGCCAAATGCCTAAATGTAAATGTGATGGGAAGTTTGAATAATTTTAATGACTTGATTCTTTGAATCTTGTTCATCAAAATGTAGTTCTTTTGATAAAATATAAAATAGAATTATGAATTTTCCATAAAAAGACCCCAATATGGCTATAGTTCCAGTAAAGAAAATATTACAATGCAGCTAAGGACATATTATAATAACCAGAATGAGTAGCTCACCATCATATCTTACAGTCTGAGTCGTTCCTTCTTTCTATTGCACCACATAGTGTAGCGTCTATGGGAGTCGACAAAGGAACGAACGAAGACTCATCAAGAACCGTCCAATTCTGTTTCCTGTGTACTGCATTGCATAGTGTCTATGGGAGTCACGTGACAAAAGAACGAAAGACTCGGAGTAGAAGAGTAATTGAGAAAGAATCGCTCATTTCTGTTTCCTGTACATAACCTACGGAGGTTTTGCAATGATTTACACATGCGCGCCCAGTGGAAAATGAACAAATCACTCTCCGAGACGACTTGCTCTTTTGAGTCACGTTAAAGATTCGCCTGCCATGCAGAAAACCTGGGTACGGTTTCCAGTGCCGAAACCCCAGCCACTGGATGCAGTGCCGGTCCCAAGCACGGATAAAATTGGAGGGTTACGTCAGGAAGGGCATCTGGTGTAAAACCTGTGCCAAGTTTGTTTGTGCGGACCGTACCAGGAGCAGCTGAAAGACCTACAGCAGCAACATTCCTTCATGTGTAAGTGTAACAGTAGGCAGTGTCATCGTGACCTTTTATGTCATACTGCCACAACATTGGAGCCGCGAGAGCTCATGATAGTGTCCCCGTTTGACACTGTTGTCTTGGCAACGTTAACAGCTGGCAAGCTTATGGGGTTTGACATTACAGAGGTCAAGCATCGGCGGCTAACAGGACCTCAGTCGAAGTAACTGAGCTACACGAAATTAGTGAGTTGCAATGACAAGGTCAGTTTCTCCCTCTAGCGACCACACATTTATATGTGCCAAGGTTTAGGCATCTGAGTGGATTTTGTGATTTTATCATTTTAAATAAAGATGTGTGACAAGCGCACTCGAAATAGAGCGTGACACCCTTGTGGCGCTCGTTTGTTTTTTCTGTGCACATCCATGACGCAGTGAGATGAAAAATCCATACCTTTCAGAATGGCAAAAACGATTCTTGGATCAGCTGGTTCTCTTCATGCTTGAAGGGTGATAGCAGGCACCAGGCAGACGTCCCAGCCGCACAAGCTCGCAAGAAGGAGAAAGCGGCGCTGCTGGCATTTTCCAATAAAGAATACATGTTGTTTATTTAGTTAGCTTAGACCTGAAAATCAATCACTGAAGATTTTTCTCTTGTAGTTAATTTTTTTCTAGAACACCTTTACATTTTTTAATGTTGAAAGTTGGAGCTAGAAGCGTCACTGTGGCTTTGTGGTTAACACTGTCGCATTGCACCTCCGTGTTCGAGGGATCGATTCCTGCCTTGGGTCTGTATGTGTGGCGTTTGCATATTCTCCATGAGCTTAGTGGGTTTCCTCCGGGTGTTCCGGTTTCCTCCCACAGTCCGAAGACATGAAGATTGGGCTAATTGGCGTTCCCAAATTGCACGTAGTGTGTGACTAAGTGTGTGTATGTGAGTGCCCTGCAATGGATTGGCACACTTCTAGGGTGGACCCCGCCTCGTGCCCTAAGTCTCCTGGGGAGAGGCTCAAGACCCACGACCCTGTAAACAGGATAAAGCGGTCTAGACGATGAGCAAGCTGGAGCGGTTGAGGTTCACGAGCAACAACTTGCAGGCAAACCATGCCATTTCTTTTGCTCTAATCTACTTGACATTTGAATGTAAGTTGTTTTAAAGTTAGATTTGTTTTGGTTTAAGCCTCTGTCAAAGACTGGCAATTTTCCACTAGGCTTAAGTGTATTTTGTCTCGGAATGCCTTAAACACAAATATATGTTGCTTGTAAGTTATAAGCAAGTTGTATAAAAGTTGTTCGCTCATCACCAACTGTTGCAGATTTTTGACATTAAATATAAATCAAATCTGGACCTTTGAATAAGTTTGAGAACCCCTGCTCTATACTATTAATAAAGTATTCTGGTTATTGAGAATTGCCATTGCAAAAGCATCTATGCACATGACATAGAGTATGAATTTCATTACTGTTCATTACACTAGATGGCGTTTTAAAATGAAATAATGTAATGTATCTGTGTAAAGTCTCAGTGCGTATATTTCCTGTATGGGTTTCCTGCTGGTTCTCCAGTTTCTTCCCACCTGTGTGTGTGTGTGTGTGTGTGTGTGTGTGTGTGTGTGTGTGTGTGTGTGTGTGTGTGTGTGTGTGTGTGTGTGAATGAGTGTGTTCATAATGCATTAAGATAATGTATCCACTGAGACCCTGACCAGGATCAAGACCTCACTGAAGACATATAAATCAATGAATGAATGGATACATCTTCAGTTTGTGAGATTAGTTTGTTTTTATTTGTTACATGTTAATTAAGCCATTTTTTGTGTATCAATGTATTCTGACAAAATGTAATTCATAACCTCATTATTGATCGTTGCACGGTACATGAACAGCGCTGAAAAAAAATCACATGACATCATCACTATGAAAGGTTTTACTGTAAAGACACATTAGTCAGGTTTAAGACAAAATCTTTATAGAAAACTCGTGTACTGCTTCACTTGATGCATCAATCAAGAAAACAGAAGTGCTGCGCATTTCCTAAACACTGTGACATTTTAAACTTTAGATTATAAAGTTACAATTATAGAAATTCTTCTATTGCTTGGAAGAAATATCTTTTCTCATTAATAGAAAGAAAGAAAGAAATCCTACATCCTTCCTACTAAATACAGTTTGTTAGCTAACTGCTAATTAAACTAGCTCACGCAATGTGGGTTACCGGAATTTACTTTATCTCATTAATTTATTTAAATTCACCAGAGCAAACAAATTTTGTTCACCTGTGATGTTAGCTAAAGTTAAACAGCAAGTTAGCTGTTCAGGCTACACAATATGTGGCTAATAGCTTCACATAGAGAGAGAGAGAGAGAGAGAGAGAGAGAGTCTCTGCAGGAAAATATAACTTTAGCAATGGTAACAATTTCAGTTCAAAGACATATAATCAGAATCAGACAAAAGGAGTTCAGCATTTAAAATGATGTATGTGAGTGCAGGAGCTAAAGCAGTGGTTCTCAAACTTTTTCTGTCATTCCCCACTTAAGGGGGTGAGCGAATTTTCAAGCCCCACTTGTCAACAAAATAATAACGAAATCAGCCAAGTTTACTGTTTATTGAAATATCAATTTCTAAAACAAGTTAAAAACAGATAAAATACACGTGTAATTGTTATAAAAGGCTTAGGTTGTCACTTATCTTTGCATAATTGACCCCATGTTTATTAGCTGCTCAACAATCGTTTGTAGTTTTTTTGCACTGGCCAATTCTGTATGCAACTTTGAATGAAGCCATTTGTGCTTTACTGTCCACTGATTCAGATGTTACCATGCGATTCTCCTGCTGTCTGTATTCTGCAAGCTTTCTTTGAAAGAAGTCGAGTGACTTATTAACGTGACTGGAGTGTGTTGTCTCTAAGTGTCTTCCTAATTTGTTGGGTCTCATGCGGTCTGCTGCCAGCGGTTTACGACACAAAACACACACGTGTCTCTCTTCTGCCGCAACCATCCTCACCATGAATCCAAGCTCAAGATAGGCTTCATTAGTGGTGGGCGATATAACCAAAATCTTCTATCACGGTAAAAGCGATTTTCTACCTCGATAACAATCACAATCACAATGTATCTGAAAATGCATAAATAAAAATTCAAACACAAAGAAACTGTTTTACATAATGTAATTTTATATAAACTGTGAATTGCTGAGGTTTGCTGCATTTTTTTTACTTTGGCCATATTCGTTTGTATTCTTGGATTTCAGATGATAGAAAAGGTTTGACGTGTTTCCATCACTTGTTAAAACATTGCACTTGCGTACCTTGAAAATCACGTTCATCTCATTCGTATCACTTTTCTTATACCCAAACCAATTCCACAACACAGACGATGCAGCTTTTTTCTTTACAATCTCCTCGTTGTTGGTTTCGTCACATGTAAGTAAACTCACTGCTGCTGCAGCGTCTTCTTCCATTGTCGAAGTGTATGTGAAGCCAAACACATCAAAAGTGGGACGAAACCGCGGCACCTGATTGAACTAAATATCTGCGCAAATACAGCGCAGCGCGACAATCTGAATAGCGCAGTGATGATCTGGTTTATTTGCGCAGCCCGGTGGATCGCGCAGCGCGGATTAACTTCAGCAGCGCCGCTCGAATCGCAAACCTGCGCGACCCACTGTTTTTTATTTAAATTGTCAGGACTGTTTAATATTGTTTCCGCCTTGCCATGCCTGGTTTGTACAGTACGTGCGCATCCCAGCGGGGTAAAATGTATTTTGATGGTCGGCGCGGTTTATTTCTGTCAGAGTCGCGCAGGTTTGTGATTCGAGCGGCGCTGCTCAAGTTTGTCCGACGTTAATCCGTTATTGTTCCACTATGGTTCCACTTTTTCTCCCCGCCCACAACTGATGTTATTTTAAATTTACTTGTATTAATGATCCATTTATTTGTGTGTGATTGTTTAGTTTTGATTATCAATAAAGAAAAGCTTGAATTAGAATAGGTACTTTCCTGTTATTTTCCACTAACTTCCTCCCATTCATTGCGCCCCACCTGTCATGTCTGTATTCCCCACTAGTGGGGCCCCACACTTTGAGAACCACTGAACTAAGCTAAGAGTTTGTTCTGTTGCTCATTAGATTTATTTTTAGAACTCTTGTTCAGCTACGCTTTGGGATTTGAGTCATAACTGTGGGCTGAATTTTAGAAATGCTAAGAATTCCTTCCTGACAAGATGATTGCATTCTTTACAATGTTGTCATGACAAGAAATCCATAGATCATAGCTCATAAGACCCCACAGTGACACGTTTTAAACGTTCCGGAAAATTCCTTATTCAGCTTTAACCTTGACATTAACTCAAGAAGTCCCTAAGTGACATCTAATGAACATCCTGGGAGCACGTCTTCCCATGACATCATTTCCATAATGGTGGGGTGCCTGGGAAGCACATGTGATAGAATTAGCTCATAAAATAAAAAAATTTTTAAAAAAAAAATAAATAAAAACTTGGTTTTTATTACTGAAAAGTAACAGACCAAAGTAGTAAGTTTCATCCCGTTTAACAATTATAATAATTTAATAACATCTTTTATTTTATATTTAACCTGTTCGCACTGCATTTCTTGACCAAATCGATTTAAGAAAAGTTTGCCGTGACATGTGTCACATAGGGCTTTTAAAGTTGTCAGGGAAAATGCCATGTGACATCTTTTTGGTCTTATATCCCAAGAAATGTCCCTTAAAGGAAAAATGGGTCTAGATCACAGAACCATAATCTCTCTAAAGCCTAGAACTTAAAGATTTAAGCAGAAGTATAATTCCATCCATCCATCCAACGTCTATAGTCCAACTTAGGACTGTGAAGGACAATGGTGACCACTGTATTTATTCCCATTTTTATGACTGTAGTAGGACCAACATTCACACACTATGGGCAATTTGGGAATGCCAGTTAGCCTCATTTGCATGTCTTTGGACTGTGAGAAGAAAGCGAAGTTCCTGGATGAAATCCACCAAGCACGTGGAGACCATACAAACTTCATGCACACAGACCACGAGGTTGGAATCAAACCCGGAGCCTGGAGGTGCAAGACGACAGTGCTAACCACTAAGCCACCGTGCCGCCAGGAGTATGATTTATAACATAGAATTTTTATAATTATAATTTGTATAAATATAACTGGCTTAAGATGATATTTTTAAATATTTAAACGACAACTTAAGACATACTGTATCTGTTTCTTCAGTACTTGGATTAATACCCCGCCAAAAAAACTTCCCAACAGTGTTTGACCGATAGTATTTAGTTAGTAACCTAGTAACCCAGTGTAAGTATCTATTTAATGATGGAAACTACAAAGCACTTTTAGAAACTACAAAGCACTTTAAGAGCATCTGCCAAATGCCTAAATGTAAATGTATTTAAACCTAATGTAAGTAACATAACTGCATCTATATTTCCAACAATTACATTTCTTTTAACTGACTTTTGATACAGATTGGAAAAGCAAGAATAATTATTTTTCCTCACAGGTCACATTCAAATGAGGTTAAAAATAAAAAAATCTAAAATTGACCTGTGTGTGGTAGAGCAGATACCAAAATAAGCAGAGCAGTGTGGCCTCCAGGACCAGGGGTGAGAACCAGTCATGGACATTGTTATTGTAAAGCTAGCAAACGTTCACATGGGCTAACTAGCTGTGTATGAGTAACTATTTGACAATTACAGTACCAGTCAAAAGTTTGTACACCCTTCTAATTCAATGTATGATTCAACTATGAAATAACATGTGGAATTAAGTAAGAACAACAACATCAACAGTCAGTTGTTATTTTAAGACATGAAAGTCAGTTGTTCTGGAATAGTTCTTACAAGAAGAGTATTGTCGAGTGCATTTGAAAAACCCATCAAGCACAATAATGAAACTGTCTCTCATGAAGACCTTCCCAGGAAAGCAAGACCAAAACGTTACCTCTGCTGCAGATTTACCCGTTTCAGAAATCACCAATTATCAAACAGCACCTCAGATTAGAGCCGTTAGGAAGGATTTACAGAGCAGAAGTAGCAGATATATATATATATATATATATATATATATATATATATATATATATATATATATATATATATATATATATATATATATATATATCAACTGTTCAAAGAAGAATATTGCATATTTTGGATGTGTTTAGCATCGTGTAGCAAAAAACGAAAATGAGGAAAGACCATGGAGTTAGAAGGTCTGTCCAAACTTTTTGACTAGTACTCTATATTAAGGTCTTCTCTGGTAAAAAAAAAAAAAAAAAAGTGTAAACAGGAATCAGTCAGATACGGTTGGGTTAGGAAAAATAACATGAAATCATGTTTGTTGCAAGATATCCGATTGAAGGATCACAATGTAAATGTGTTACTTTCTAGTAGGTGGTTTCCTGCAAGGATGGAGCTATAATTAGTGAGGCCCTGTGACTGTTCGCTCTGCGTGTCAGATTGCAGCGTGCTGTATCTGGACTGGTGTAGCACCTGCTGCTAGTTGTAACGCTCTATTTAGCTTAGCACAGGATACAGAGATACAGTACAGCTTAAACTGTATTTTACAAAAAAGCAAAATCAAGTTGGGTTCTCTCTCTCTCTCTCTCTCTCTCTCTCTGTGTGTGTGTGTGTGTGTGTGTGTGTGTGTGTGTGTGCTTGTTTTTATAATTAACAAAAAAACACCACTTTAGCAGGATCAGGTCACGTTGGAGCTACATGGAAGCAGCCTGAAGCTTACAGTAGGTGGATATTCTTTTATAGGTTTATGGTGCTGGTTCAGGGGGCTGGACTTATCACAGTGCTGAGTGACCTGACTGGACGAAGGATCGTTGTATCACACAGAAACGCAGATGACCTGTTGGAGCCTCATCTTCATCTCTGTGGTACAGTGCATGTCTTGTGTCTGTTCTGTTACTTTGAGCAGGAGGTGTGCTGTTCCATTCAAAAATGGCCCGATAGCACCACAGTATAGCACCAAAGGGCAAGTACATATCGGAGAAAGAAATCATGTGATTTGAATGATGACCTTTGAATGAACTTATACCATATAGGTTCATGTATTTTTTTAGGAAATGATTCAAATCTCAATCTAATTTGTGCACTAGAATGATAAGTGGTATATGATTAACGTGATCAATTAGACAATGTTTGGACACACATGCTGCAGGTTATTTGAAGGAACTCCTAATTTTCTGTGTATTAATAAAAATGTATAAAAAATGTTGGAAATACAGTATAATAAGATCTCTTACTTATAATATAGACTTACGATGCCTGTGAAGCAGCATGGAATTAGTAGTGTTGTTCATACAGAAAAAGCCCACAATAGACATTAAGCTAAATGATATTAGCAATACCTCTTTATTTCATGCTTTTCTGTACATTTGCATTTGATCTTTGCAGCACTCTCACCGCCTATGGTTTTCGCATGGCGAAGATGAAGCGATGCTGCGTTTCTAAAATCTATAGGCAGACCAACAACAGTTAAGAAACTGTACCCTGCGCTTTGGAGCAAAACGAAAATGGACAGCTGGGTTCTAGAAGGAGACAGCTACTCGTTCCTGCGCAGTGCTCCACGTAACTTCAACCTGCAGCACCAGGATGGGCCCAACCGTGTGGAGATCTTCGACATCACGAATATACAAAGTCATCGTAGCGCCATATCTGAAACGACTTGCCTTTGTGACATTTTTGGGGATGACTCTGAGTCTCCATCCCTCTCAAGCAGCCCGGCCTCTGCCTCTTTCCTGAAAAAAGATACAGACGAACAGTTACCAGTAGAGGATGTGAACGAATCATCAGGTTCTTACCATACAGCGAATGGTTCGGAGCACCTGAGTGACGGGAGTGAGATATATGAGGACTCGAAAGACACAAAAGATTTAGTTTTATCTGAGACTCTGGAATCAAATGTGCAAGCAAGTGATTTGCCTGAAGCAGCTGATGAATGTGATGCACCCGCACCAATAAGAAACTGGCAGGAATCTGATTTGTCTCAGGACACCAACTTAGCCCAAGTTGAAAATTCATCTGACCACCAGCTAGCAACGTCGACGTCTGAATTTAGAGACACTAATATTAGAGTAACTGGTTCCCCACAGGAGATATTCTGTCCTGAGCTCTTATCTGAAAACAAGACTATTACAGACCAGAGTCATGCTTCGTCGTTTGAGCTTAGGAAAAAGAATCAATCAGAGGAGATAATTACTCATAACCTAAGGCAAAGAGATGCTTTTTCATCTGAGCAAAAGAAAAAGGATTCAGCACAGAACATAATCACACCTGACTCCTCACTTGGAAATGGGAGTATAATAGAGCAGAGGGGCACTGCGACATCCGAGGTAAGGGAACCTGATACAGCACAGGAGAATAAACATTATAAACAAAGCATATTTTCAGAAAACCAAACTTCATCTGAGTCTTATCCTAGTAACTTGACTTCAGAGGATTCTACTAAGGGGAATAATGATCAAGGCTGCTTGAGTGAGGAAGGGGAAAAAATCTCCTTGCCTGATATTTTATCTATTGAAAACAGCTTGCTTGTTTGTGGAACTGTACAAAGTGACTCTTCTGTTGCTCTGACTAACTTTTCAAATGATGGCAGTGTCTTTACCTCTGTTCAGAAGGCTGGAGTTTCTGATCCTTCTGCCCAAGATGACATGCATGATTTGACAGAGATGTCAACTCCACTGGAACATGAGGATAATGAATTGGCATATGCAGGTGCATTTCTATGTGACGATGAAGTAGGCATGTCAGATTTACCTGACCCTAACGGTGAAACTCTATCTGATTATACTGAGGATAACACAGAAGTAGATGTAGGATATATGCCTCAAGACTTCAATATTTCTTATGACACAACCAGAACTTTGCCATCCTTTTCAGATCCAAGAGAAGAACTGGTATCAAGTGTGGATGTACATTTCCCAGAGCTACCAGTAATAATACACTCACCAGTTGGTTTTACTATCTGCCCATCACCAGAACCGGAGAGCAAGGGTTGGTCAGAAGAGTTAGCATTCAGTCCCAGAACCCCAGAAAGCGATTACAGACTTACACCTACAGACAAAGGTTCTGTTTCCTCATTTGATTCCAATCTATGCCCTACACCTGAGCCAAGAAGCATTAGTTCTACATCAGACAACAGACAAAATGTTATTATATGTTACCCGAGCCCTGCAGCTTCGTCACTTGAACTGAGATCTGCAAGCTGTTCTCCTGAAATTCAAATAACGCCATGCAGCTTCCTGCCCTCTCAAAATGACTTTTCATCCCAAGATGAGGTCTTAGAACAACCCCATGATTTAGACGGAATAATACATGCAGAAATGTCAACTACACTTCCTACAAAGGAAGCTGCAGATTTTTCTATTCCACTTATCTACAACCTTTCATCAGCACAGGAAGCCACATCTAGCCCACCAACGATTTTGCCAAGAGATACTGTTTGCCCAGGTGTAAAGGAAAGATGTATTGAAAGCCCTACATTAAATATACTTCCTACGAATGAGATTACAAATATCTCATCGAACTTATCAATTGGTCAACATTCAACCCTAACTACAGAGTCTCCTGATGTACACAAAATATCTTCTGTGGAACGTTATATATCACCCATATCTTCTGCAAATGAGACCATCTCACCTGACTCCGACCTTTCACCAAGCACAGACGGAAACATCTGTAGATCACCATCAATGATGAGTATACCAAGAGACACACTATCTTCTGATATATTGGGAACAGGATTTCTTGAAAGCTCTGTATCAACTACAAGTCCCACCAAGGATATTGAAAAGAGCGAGTTCAGCTCACCCACTTTTTTAACAGAAGGAGGCATATCTAGATCACCATTAAATTTACATACACCTATAGACACAGCATGTCCTGATGTAGATGGACTAATATGTGTAAAAAGTGCTGCATCAACTACACTTCTTACAAATGAGACTACAGTTATGGCTATCTTACCCCATTCCCCAACAGAATCAAATGTAAGTATAATAAAAGATACAATGCATCCTGATGTAGAGGAAATGAGATATCCTCAAATCCCAGTGGCAACAATGCTTCCCATCAAGGAGATCACACCAATTCCACATATTTCATCAAAAGAAGGAGGTACTTCTAGATCAGTATCCACTTTAAGTATTCCAGAAGATACAGTGTCACCAGATGTAGCAGGAAAAGGTGTGGAAAGTTTTATGGCAACCATAATGCCTACAAATGAGACTACAAATATGTCCAATTCACTTATCTCCAACAGTTCATCGACAGTCACCGGCATATCTAGACCGTCATCAGGTTTAAATATACCAATACAATGCAATACAGCATCTGATGTCATAGATGGATTAGGATGTTTGGAAATTCCAACATCAGCTACAGTTCTCACAGATGAGATAACAAATACGGCCAACTCACCTATCGACCCTTCATTAACTGAAGGCATATCTAGACCACCATCAAATTTAATTATGCCAAGAGATACCATGTGCCTTGATGCAGAGGTGACAAAATACCCAGAAAGATCAAATGAGATTTCCATGAACAAGATGACAAATATGGCCATCTCGCCCATCTTTGACCATTCAACAGATGGAGAAACATCTAGACCAGCATCTACTTCAATTGATGTAGATCTATTAAGATGTGTAGAATGTCCAACATCATCCATACTTCCACCAAATGAGGCTCCAAACATCTCACCTGTTTTTAATATCTCACCAAATATCTCACCAACGGAAGTATGCCTATACAATCCTCAGTCACCTTTGGGTATACCAAAAGATACCATATTCCCTGAAGTAGAGGGAAGAAGAAACCCTGAAAAATTAAATGAGATTCCCATAAATGAGATAACAAATGTGAACATTTCACCCCTCACCTCCAATCTTTCATCAACAGAAAGAGAATTATCTAGACCACCATCTACTTCAAGTATATCAAGAAATACATCATCTACAGATGTAGAAGCATTAAGATATATAGAAAGTCCTACATCAACCATACTTCCAACAAACGAAGCACCAAATATGGGCATTTCACCTGTCTTCAACATTTCATCAACTGTGGGAGGCTCATCTACTTCACCATCTTCTTTAAGTTTACCAAGAGATACCATGTTCTGTAATATAAAGGAAAGAAGACACACTGAAACATTAATTGAGATGCCCACAAATGAGACAACAAATTCGCCAAATTCTCCCATCATCTCCAATCCTTCATCAACAGAAAAAGAAATATGTAGATCACAATCTATTTCAAATATATCAAGAAATACGTCTACAGATGTAGATGTATTAAGACCAACATTCACTTCAATTGATGTAGATATATTAAAATGTGTAGGAAGTGCTACATCAACCATTCTTCCAACCAACCAGGCTCCAAATATGGGCATTTCATCTTTTTTCAATATCCCATCAGTGGGAGGCTCATCTACTCCACCATTAGCCTTGTGCTTAGCAAGAGATGCCATGTCCTTTGATGTAGACGGAAGAAGAACATCAAATGGAATTATAACCCTGGCCAGTTCAACCATGCTTCCAACAAACATCTCATCAATTGACAATTTTTCATCAACAGCTGGAGGCACAGTGCCTAGACAATCATCAAATTTAGGTTTACCAAGTGACTCTACATCTCCTGGTGTACAAGGAACAAGATATGTTGAAAGATCAAATGAGGTTCAAACAAATGACAATAAAAGCATGGCTTCCAACATCTCCAGCTTTACAACACCCTCAATTACACTAATAGATAGAGTGTCTTGTCCTAAAATTAGTTATCAAAGAACACCTGACAGACTTAGTGATCATATACCAACACCAGAATACACACATAATCACCTTTCAACTACAGTAAATGAGAAGGTGGATCTTCGATCAATGGTACCAGTTGACAGAGGTCAAACAGATGATATTGGCTCCAAAATGTCCCTTAAATATCCCTGCAGTCTACCCCAGGATGATTGCATGGACAATACTTTAGTACATTGCAGCCAAACTGAAAAAATAAGTGAGATGTCACCTGAGCCACCTGCTCCCAAATTATCTGTGAAACAAATAAAAGAAAGCTGGGAAAGAATGAATGAAAGCATTTTAAATTCCCTGAAACCATGGCAAACATCCAAAAAGAAGGCAAAGGAAGCAAAGGAATGTAATGACATTGGAAGAGAAATGTTGCAAAGAGAATCAGCAGGTAGTGAAAATACATTTAGACAGATGGCTGTGAGACCTGGGGAAAGCCCCAGTGTTTTACATAGTAACGATCATACCATGTATGAAGGACAGTCATGCAGGAACAAGGGGTGGAGTGTGGAAAGGGTGTTACAGGAGGAGTGTACATTAGGAAGAGGGGTGGGGAATATAGCAGAGGGTAGTCACAGAGGGGAACAGGTTGAGCTGTCATTCAGTACCAGGAATAGAAAAGGGCCTGAACACCACAGCCCCACTCCCTCAAGCCGAGACCCAAAGTCTGGAATTCCACCTCGCTATTTTGAGTCTCCCCTGGCAACTCGGCGGCAACAGAGTCTTCTCAGAGCACAGAACATACAAAAAGAGAACAAGACTGGTGCCAGGAGGGTCCGCTCGACTTCTCAAAGCAATCCCAGTGCTGCTGGTCGTCTCTTTTCCGAATGTACTAGCGAGACTTCCAGTATGGGAAGTGAATTCGATGACTCAGACTGTGAGGTGAAGTGGCTCACAGACCAGGCCTTCAGGAGCCTATCTAGTCCTCGGGTGGACTACTTGGATGTCTACAACTCAAGCCGTGGTTCATCTACAAATGTTTCACAGCCTTCTACGACAATGGACAGTCCAGGTTCTGCTACTTGGATTACCTATGCAGATTTGCATGACTCCTTACATGAAAATGATGAAGTTTTATGTCATCCTTCTCCATTTTTACCACATGGTACACCAGACCCAGCAAAGCGTTTTGAGACGAGCAGTTTTGAATGTGTTGATGTAGCACTGGAGAGCAAAGAGGAAACCAGGAGAGGAAAAAGGATGGTTCCAAAAAGACAGATCCAATTTAAGAAATGTAACGATGATGAACCTAAATCTGCTGAGAATGAAGGAAGCGCTATGGATTTACTGTCCACAGAGACCTGTTCAATGAATACATTTGTTCGTCAACATAGCACCCCAGCATCAATGCCGGAGGACTTGCTTCCGGGTGAAAATGAAATTGAGACTGGTAAGAAGGTGCTCCAAAAGTCTGCATCTTTAGATGAAAGCCCGCCCAAGAGTAAAATGGCTTCCAGCGTTATCAAAAGTGTCCTTTCAAAGAAAATGGATGCAGCTCCCAAGGAGCCTCCAAGAACTGAACCATGTGAGAATAAAAATGAAGATGTTAAATCATTCACTTCAGGGGATTCATGTAACCTAGAGACCCAGCGTTCCAGCTTACCTTCTGTATGCAGTTTGCCCTCTGAGGAATTTGCAGGTAAAGGGGAAAGAAGTCCTTACACTCAGAAGAGGATCCGCGGGCCCAAGGTTCCCCCAAAGCCAGCCTTCAAACCTACCTTTTTACCTCCTTACAACATCCCTGTAGATGCTGCATTTCAGGATAAAGATCTAATGAAGGATCAGATAACACCCATAAAGGTTGATGCCTTGGAAAGCAAATTATCTAAGAAACAAAGTTTTGGGAGCAGTGAGAAGGAGGCAAGTAAGGTGATAAATAAATACAACAGTGATTCGGGAAGTGCCGTTAACCAGACTACAAACTGTACTGCAATTTGTGTTGCAAGCACACAGAGAAGAAAGACAACCAGTGACAACAAACACCCCATGACACCAGAAACCTGTAAACAACTGGAGGGCAGTAGCAGTATGTTCCTGTCAAAAACTCCTGAAATCACCCTCAAGCCTTGTACCATCAAGGATAAAAATAAGTCTTCTTTAAAGGCATCTGTCTGTCCTGACTCAGAAATATCCAAAGACAGTATCTGTGAACCTGTGTTAGAGTTAAAAGAAACAGCTGAAGAGCAAAAAAGATTCAAAACAGGGGGAGATACAGACACTGAAGAGGATAATGAAAATAACATGGCAAAATCTGTTATACATAAAGTAAGGGATGTCAGGAAGCTGGTAAAGAACACATACAATCTGTCGTTCAAAGCCTCAGATAACACCAACCTTGAAGAGGATGTAGTGTCTGAAAAAAAGAAAGAAATGCAACCAGAACATCCTCATTCACTGCAAATTGAATGCAAAGCTATCAGCTTAAAGGGCAAGTCATCATCCAGCAATAAATCAACCATGCAACAAGATGCAGGACCTTTTGCAGATATAGCAAAGATACCACAAACAGATTCACTGATAAGAAAAGGTGTAGGTATTACCAAAGCTTTCGTGCCAAACATTCAGCATTCTGACATGGATTTTTTCGTTGGTCTGGATAAAAGGAACAACATCCCAACACCTGGTGATTGTGGACAGGATACAAATCTAGAAATGCCTTCTAGACCATCAAGTAAGGAAGTCTCAACATTAGTATTTCTGCAGGATGGTGGACCCAAGCCTGTGCAGAAGCCACCAAGCCCTGCTTCCACTGATGTAAAAACTGCAAACAGTAGCCATTCCGTGTCAATGCTACGGAAGGAAAAGGGGATGCAAGCTGACATTGGGGTGTGTGACGTCCTGAGCGAAGGAACAGGATCTAAACTTAAACATATCAACAGGTTAGAGGTCCCCTTGCAGACCTATGCATCAGAGGGAAACTCCGGTGAATCCAGGAAAGTGAAAAATGGAGATGCTGATTCGCCTCCTGAACAGAAGACATTCCTAAACAGCGGTCTTCAGTCGAGTGGAGTTACCTCGCAGGTTAGGAGTTCTTCAAAGCCTAAGGAAGTGAGAGCACTTCCCAGTGGAAAAGCAAGAGACAATCAAAGTCAACAAGCTTTAAAAGAAGATATTTCAGTTGTTTCATCAAGCAAGGCAGAGGTAAGGGCATTTTCCAGCAGCACAAAAATTCATGCAATGCCAGTAACAACGTCTAAAGAGATCGAGTTACCCATTCAAGTCAGGTCAATATCCAGCGACAGAGCAAAACCATCTGTGCTGCCTAAACCGAGCTATAAACAGCCGTTTGCAGAAATTAGGTCAACATCAACCGACCTTCCTAAATCAGACAACACACAGACAACATCTATTTTAAAAGAGCAAACACATTTAAAGAGTGATGTCGAAATAAAAGATGTTAAGACATCAACAGCAGTGAAACACAATGAGCAAGCCACCAACCCTGCATCAAGCAATATCAAAACATTAGCTGTGTCAGCAGTGTCCAGCCACAAACCTCAAACTATCCCAGATACAATAAGTTCTGCACAAAAATCAACAGCCACATCAAGCAAGCAAGAGGTATCCATCACTTCTGTGCAAAACTCCAGCAAAAAGCAACAGCAGAACATTCAAGAACAGGTGATGGTAGCAACTTCTAGTGCATCTAATTATCAAACCTTACCAGCAGCCTCCCAAGCCAATACCTATATACAGCCTCAAATTACATCATCATCTAATAAACAGTTGCATAAAAATAATTTTCATTTCCCGACATCAGATGATCCACCCAGTTATGACGAGCGAGAAAGTTTTAGCCCTTTGCAGCTTTCTGATTTGCCCTCAAGAAGGCAGAACAGATACCATCCTACAACCAAACAATCTCTTTGCTCTTGTACAGCATGTACCAACCCTCAATTTGGACAGCCCTACCATGGCTTGCAAAACCAGACACCACCAGTCCCTCGTTCACCTAGTCAAGCGACTTCATACACGGGAGCACCACCACAGGCCCAGGTTCGTCCTCATCAGTGCAGAACAGATGGCCAACCCTCAACTTATCCATCTCTCTCACCAAAAACTACAGTACAACAGACTCCGGCCATGATTCAGCCCATACACCACTCCCATACCTGCCCTGCGCCAGCAATACAACCCTTTGGAAATGAACAACAGCAACCTTCTACTCAGCACATGGATAGACGTTCAGGTAATCAACGTTCACCACAAGCTCCAAGTGGGGCCACTTATCGAGAGCACAGTCGTTCACCTAATATAGCTTGCCTGGACCCTAGATCCCAGTTTTTCAATCCACAAGAACTACCACCAGCTTTTGGTAATGAATATGGAAGTGATGGTTCTGGAAATGGAGGCATGTTGTACCCAGAAAATGCAAGCGGCCTCGGGTATGGACAAGGTCCCCGTCGTGTACTTCTAGATCCTGAAACTGGGAAGTACTTCTACATTGAAGTGCCAATGCAGCCACTGAGAAAAATGCTGTTTGATCCAGAAATCGGCCAATATGTGGAAGTTCTTATTCCACAGCAGGCCCTGTCCAATTCGAGTATGTATCCTCCAACTGCTGCTCCGTACCAGGGTCCATACAATGGTCAAGGGTTATACACATCCCAGTACCTTCCCTATGCGATGCCACCCCATACTCAGTCTGCCCAGCAACCACGGCATCCAGAGCCCTCTATCCCGACATCGCTCCATCAGAACACCATGGGATATGGAAGCTCAGCAAGCCAGGCGCCAAAATCTGAAGTAAAAGGACATCCATCGCTAGATCAGGGCTATTTAGAGAGCATGTATTACATTCCTACTGGGATGAATGCAAGCCCAAATTCTACCCCTTCAGACTGTTACCACAAACCAGCAACAAATATGCCTGCTGCTACTGGTGGCAGGAGGGCATGAAATACAAAATAGCCCTAGATTTGAAATGTGTGGTGCTATGCAAGCTACAGTATTAGAATAAGGTCACAAGGAGCTTTCCATGAATCAAGGCCAACATCAAAATACCATAAAACTATAAAACTGTTCAAGAACATTAGCATGGCTTCCTCTCTAACCCAAAAATATTTATCACCTGGCTATGGAGGAAAGTTTTAAATTTGTTTTATGACCGAGGTGCATTGGAAATTTTCAAGGGGGAATGCTAAAAGAGAAATAGTTGGGAAGCCTATTTACAATCCGTGTCATCATTTCATTGGAATGACGTGGTGACCAAAAACATGCCTGTGTTGTATTTCTTTCTAAATATTATACAGTATGTCAGTGTGGGTCATCATAGGAAGTTTCCTTGAGCAACCCTCCCCCTGTTATACAGAATATTTCCATGTCAATATGAGGTCTGTTTGCATTTCCAATGCTCTTTCAGCCCATAGCAAACGTTTTACTCCACTTGGGGAAGTATAGTTCATACTGTACCAGCTCTCCCTCGTACTGTATGTGTCTAAATTTGTAGATATAAATTCCAGATTTAAATATTTATCCTCAAACATGATTCACTGTAAAGGAACAGTTAAATCAGCTGTATATGCAAGTATCTATGCCAATGGATTAATGATTACTTAGAGCTTACCAAATGCTATTTTTACACACAAGTTTACCAAAATAAAGGTATTTGTTCACCACTACAGTTTATCCTGTGTTTTCTTTCTGACTGGTAATGTGTTCAGGTACTGTATATATATATATATATATATTCATGATGTTTTTTCATTCCAGGGATCTTGAAAATTTGTGGAAATGTGCTGAGTTGCAAATATTTACTTACATGAAAATGTGAAATAATGACTTGGTTGATAGTGATACTGTACATTTAGCATGGTTCATAGACTCAGAGTACCACCTAGTGGTGATTCTTCAATATATCTATATGTATGCAAAACAAATTGACAGTATTTTAGTATTATTTCATGTAATAGGTGAAGTAAGTCTAAATACCAGTATATTTCACTCTTTTAAATGTTTCAAATGTACTGAAATTCACATTTATGGAATTTTTATGATATGGTGCCAGAATAGTTTAACATTCACTTAATGTTCTGAAAAAGTGCATGCTCTTAAGCTAGAATGAGTAAGCAAGAGTGTTTCTGATTGCTGGTTTAATGAACGGTATCACGAATGACAAATATTTAATGCCACCTAATAATTGATTAAATAAAGAATAAATTGCAAAACATAATTGGAAGCATGGATTGGCACCCTGTCCAGGGTGTACCCTGCCTTGTGCCCGAAGTGTCCTGGGATAGGCTCCAGGTCCCCCGCGACCCTGAATAGAGGATAAAGCGGTACAGAAGATGAATGAATGAATGAATGAATTGGAAGCATCGATGATTGGGCTCAAGCACCCTGCGCCATCATCATCATCCCCATGCTTGGTGGGTTTCCGCCAAGTACTCCGGTTTCTTTCTACAGTCCAAAGACTTGCAGGTTAGGCTAATTGCCATTCCCAAATTGCCTGTAGTGTGTGAACGAGCGTGTGAGTGTATGTATGTACAGTTATGTATGTTTATTGGTGCTCTGTGATGGATTGGCACCCTGTCCAGGGTGTACCCTGCCTTTCTCCATGGGTCTCCATGGATAGACTCAAGGCTCCCCGCGACCCTGTATACAGGATAAAGTGGTATTGACGATGAGTGAGTGAGTGAGTGAGTGAGTGAGGGAGTGAGTGAGTGAGTGAGTGGTGTAACACCCAGTGCTAATGAAAGGTCAGGTCATTACCAACCCGATATCATTATACTGTTAATATGACAGACGTTGGCCTCGGTTACACATTTTAATATGTTCTTTCTCCATTATATCTTTGCATTAATGTTAAATAAATGTCTCCATATAGAAAAGATCATCCTATGTACGATCAAAAGTATTTTATTTGTTAAATAGTTACATGATTTCAATTTATTTATCATTAAGTTTTGTACAAGTCACTTCAAATGACCTGTTACTGTAGAAATGAGAAAATATTACAACGAGTGCATTAATATAAACCTGTGACTGTCATGAATAAACAAGAAATTATATATTAAGGAATCTACCATGAAACCGCCAATAATGCATTACTAAAACATATTTTTGGTGTAACAGGACCATCAAATCAGACAGAATGACATCATGATCACAGGGCACAGGGTGGTCCTGTAGTGTTGTGGAAATGTTTCCATTTTGCTCCTCCAAACAGATCTCAGAGTTAGTCCCGTGGCCACCCGCATGCAGCAGCCGCACCCTCGGATGACTGCATTCAGTTTCCTGGCTTGTCTGATTGTAATGCGGTGAGAGGCAGATGCGAACTCCCACTGTGGACCTTCTGTGTTATTGATGAGATAGCATCGAGTGCGTAGGTATAATGGTTCACGCCATGCATGGACTCCCTTGTATGAAAACAAAGAAATGAACACAGTTCACCTATGACTTCATTCGACAAATACCGTAGTGGAAATAAACACGGGGTTTTCTTTGGGATGGCTTGTCAGGGCCTTTTAGCAAGCATCCATGCCAATGGTTTCAAATGAAATAAAAAGGCACAGCCCTAATGACAGAGCTGAGTCCACGGCATGATTAATTTACACTTGTGACATCATCAGAGTACAGTATGTTCAATTTTCATGGCCTAGAGACATAAACTTTACCTCGGTTGTTTGACAAGTGGATGATCATACCCCTCGAATGAGTTGTGCTTTAGTTGCAGGCCATAAAAGGTTGTTCCGTGATTGTGACTCCGGCAGGCTCTCAGAGACAAACGTGAATGGACTTGTTCAAGATCAGCTTACCTGTGTCTCAGGTAAACCTGGTATGCAAAGGGGATTAGGAAACCATCAGGATTCCGGATGTGTCTCCAGGCAACCGCACGCCAAATAAACTGGTAGGCCGGGGCACTGCGCATTCCTCAGCATGGGGGAGGTTCAAGTCTGAGCTTTATACAGGTCATGAACCACCAGGTGGCGCAATCACAAGCATTCATCCTGTTCGGGTCTGGTTACATCTGAGTATGTAGTCAGTGGTTTTGCATTATCTAAATGATTGAGGTTGATGACACAAACTTCCTCGTTCAGCAAAACTTCTTCTGAAAAACCGTAAACAAAAACACTCAGAAACCCACCTTGGTCTGACATGCTGCCAAAGCACAGGCTGAGCTGGTCCAACTGGTAGATCATCATTGCTTGCTGTGACATGTTGAAACAGTTACTGAAATTCCACTAGTAATGCAACATAGATGTCATAAAGAAAATAACACAACATTACAGTAACTAGAGTATGGTAAATGTTCAGACCAGTAACGAAAACAGCTGGAAAATCACTTACTTTCTGGCCAAGATGGACGACCAGTTAGAGAAGTTTGATCTCTGAGTCTTGGGGTGGTGGTGGTGGGGGTGCTGGGGGTGGGGGGTGGGGGGTGCTGGTGGGGGTGGGGGTGGGGTGGTGGTGGTGCTGGGGGGTGGGGGAGTCAGAGAAAACTGCGAACGAAACGGATTTCTATAAAGCCTGTGCTTGCCAGACAAGACTCTCTGATGACAAATCAAAATGATGGACTAACCTTTTGGATTAGATTGGAAATTGTAAGCAAGTGTGTGTCAGTGTGTGTCTTAGTTTCCTTTCCTGAAACACATATAGTGCATGGCTGGACGTAAAAGTGAGTGGCGTAATGGCCTGAACACTTCTCTCAGTCTGAGTTACCGGGAGATCTTCGGAACGAACTCCTGAGCCGGGTCATAGACTAATGAGGTATGGAAAGAATGTCGTCCGAGACTGAAAATGGGCAGCTTGTGTAAAGAGAGAGAGAGAGAGAGAGAGAGAGAGAATCACCCTAGCATTATCTCTTCACTGGAACCAAGGTACAAAGTTGCAGAGTCCCAGAAGTCTTTAGAAATAACCTGTCAAAGGTGCTACTTTACTGTGTGTTAAAATCAGTACAACGGTCAACACGGGTCTGGATTACAGACAGTAAAGTGTAGAGTGTAACAAGTGAGCTATAAAATGTACAGTGTTTGTAGCGTTCACATGTGAAAAGTGAGAGTCCGTCTCCTTGGAAACCGCTGAGGCCAGCCCGGGGATTCCCCTCTCGGCTCCGCATAGCTGACAGGTCAAGTCCACTCGGATGCCCCTCGTCCCCCACACGGAGCTTGTGTACTACCACGGCGTTAAACAGACACCGAGTCGAACACACATACACAGACCATGTCTGGACAAAGATCTCACTGTCTCTGGAAATGCTGCGTCTTTTTCATCTTTCCAGATTCTTACATTCGAGACATAAGGGACTGATTTTCCAGACACGTGCGGTATAACATTTCCAGGCTAATTCACAGACTAGGCTTAATAGGCGTCCAGGGAGGAACAGTACGAACTACAGAATTCACTTGAGAGCATGAGTAACATGTAGAAAGTCATGTGTCACTTGCACTGGAGGTCTTGACAATGTTGAATGTGTCATGAACATTTATTACTTCTGACTGCTATAAACCACTGGGACACTTTTTTTGTTAGTTTAAAAGCTATTGCATGTGTACGGAAGCGCACAAGCACAACTACAATGATGTTGTGTTATTGTAAATATTAAAACATTATTCAAATGTGTTATAGTGGCATGGGTCCGTGAAACATAACCAGAAGCCAAAATTGGTAATATATATATATATATATTTGTTTTTTTTCCAGTAATGGAAATCCTGATTAGGGATTTGTTGTTGTTGTGTTATTATTGCTATAAACGTAACCTGAATAAATCTCACATGCCGATTACATACAGTAGGGTGGGTAAATATACAGTAGTACATTAATGTATTAATTCATCTCCTAGTCACAGGGGGCCTGGAGCCTATCTCAGGTGACTTTGGGCACAAGGCAGGGTATACCCTGGACAGGGTGCCAATCCATTGCAGGACACACACACACATTACAGGTCATTTGGATACACCAATTAGACTACTCTGCATTTTTGGACTATAGAGGAAACCAGACTACTCACAGGAAACCCACCAAGCACAGGGAGAACATAAAAACACCAGGCATACAGACCCTGAGTCGAACCCTCGATCCTGGAGGTGCGAGGCCTCAGTGCTAACCACTATGCCACCATGCCACGCCTAGTTCTGTACAAGCATACTTGATTTAAAACATGTTTAAATAATATTAAAATGTCTACTTGAATCTACTTAAAATTTTAATAAAGCTCAATGACATGAATATGATGCTGAATATACACCATAATAGGTTTATTTATATATATATATTTATGATTACCAAATAAATATGTAATATTTATATTTATTATATATATTTATATAATATGTATATTTATTTATATTAATATAAACTTATATATTTATATTTATCTATCTTCTTTGTTATTACAAAAAGTAAAAAAAAATTGAATTGTTAACCCTTTAACTTTCTGCTATACTTTTAAGTCGAGCCCATTTTGAGTCACTATATTATACTGTGACATGTGTGACAAACTAAATGACTCTTTGTGTAACTTGTAACTTTCATGTAACTTTTTCTTAACATTTGTTTGTATGTTTGCTTAATGTTTTTATAAATATGCTGTTACCTTTACTATGAAGCGACATCTCAACCGTTCGGAAGAGGCCTCGTGTACTACTACTGTAGAGGCCTATACTGTCTGTTTTCCCATCAGTATAGTTCTATTTTATTTTCTTAAATGTTTATGAAAGGATTCTCTTTATATTTAAAATATGATATAATTATAGCTGCAATAAGTGCTATAGTGATAAGTGATAAGAGAAGTCGTGGATGGTCCAAAACATTAAATGTAACTATACACAGATAAAAGCATGATGTAAAGTTCAATAATAAACATAAATCACTTTATGTCAGGCTGCATTACATCATCCTGGTGTAGATCACTTTGATTTGACAGTATAAAAGAGCTGTTTTATCTATTTAATTATTTGTTTGTTTGTTTGTTTATTTTTACAGTTGCCAACAATATCACAATGTCTGTTCTGGTGTGGTTCAGTTCTGCTACAAGTCAGCCAAACGTGATCTAATCAGATGCCTGTCGAGATTTGTTCACCCCTCCCCTTAATCCAACCGCCATCACACTTGGAAAGAAAAACTAATTAGTTACAGTGACAGTGACATGTTTCAGTTTCAACATCAGCTATTCTTAGAAATGCACAATGTTTACTGAAACAAAAATTCTTATCAAGGGAGGCGATGACTCTGGAAACTCTTACAGAGGCCTTTCTGTTTGCTATCGTCCCCTGTCTCCTGAAAAAATAAGCAGTTGTGTTTTTTTTTTGTTTTTTACAACTGTCCAGTCCTTCACTTTGATGTATCGTCCCTATCAGTGGCCTGCAAATGTGGAGTGGGTGGCATCTGAATGATGACCACAACTACCACCACCACCACCAGAAGCAGCAGGAAAGAAAGCTGCGGAGGGCACGATATGAAGCGCTGCGCAAACAGAAGTTATCCGGGGAGTTCATCACCATTGTTCTCGAAATGGCACACAGCTCACACGTGCGTGATACAAGACAAACTCCTTTCAGACTTTCAGAGCATACCATAGTTTAGAGATCAAGCAGGTCACCTAGAGTGGTGATGCAACTGTGAGTAATCGTACGATGTCGGTAAGAGCGCATTCTGTTACACGGAGATGACATCAGCTCTTTGAAGTGAGTGGTGTTGGAATATCAAATGAACAATACTCTCTCTCTCTCTCTCTCTCTCTCTCTCTCTCTCTCTCTTTAACGCACTCATATATAGCCACACTTCCTTTCCACATACTTTGTTAATTTCCGTGCTTACTCACTCCCTGTGATATCCTCAGACAGCTTTCTCAGCACGTTATCACTTTACAGTACCAACTATACAGTATCCTTTAAATATTCATTTGAACACATTTCCTAAGTGTGTATCACAGCACCAGAGGTGGAAAGTAACGAATTACATTTACTCGCGTTACTGTAATCGAGTAGCTTTTTTGTGTATTTCTACTTTTTAAAGTAGTTTTAAAAATCTGTAATTTTACTTTTACTTAAGTACGTTTTGTTTGAAGTATTGTAATTCGCTACATTTTAAATCATATTCGCTACTGAGTAAAAAATAAATGAATGAAAATGCTAAAACAATAAAAAAATATTATGCTTTGTATAAATGCTCCGTTGCGCCGCGTGTGTGTATCATGTCCTGGTCGCGCGCCGCTCCAGACTCCACTCCAGGTTTTCTGACATCGGCATCTTCCTGACCTTCCACACGGTCGCTTCCGCCCTGAGTGACGTCATCGACTAGCGCGACCATATATAAACCGGAGAGAGACGCGGGAAAGATGAAAGAGATTGTGATTTTGGCGTTTTGACATTTGGTTGTGTATTCTGGTTTTGACTTTTTGCCTCCAATTGACTTTGATTATTGCTTTGTCCCTTTGGTTTGGTTGGTCTTTGTATATATTTGTAGATAATTTCATTGTTTTTGGTTTAGGGAGTCCGGGAAGGTACCTGTATTTTTGTTTGTGTTTTTTTTTTTTTTTTTGCAGGTAATCTAGCTACTAATATAAATAGCATTTTGTTTATTATTTTGGCCTGGGTCCATCCTGAATCTGATCCTCCTCCTGGTGTGTGTGTGTGTGTGTGTGTGTGTACAAACCTCATTATTTGATCAGTTAATGATTGGATCTAGTTCTTTCTGCCATATACCACCATTTCCATACAGTTTAAAATAGAACCCTGAACCATTCTTTTGCTGTATGACCCTAGACTGGGACGTAACACCATATTTAAGTGACCACTTTGATTTTCAAGCACAAGAAAGACAACAGCTTTATTATGCAAAGGTGTTCCTTCAGTTAAAAACAACTAGTTTGAGATTTATATCTGCTCATCTTTTTTGAACTACGCTAGAATGCCTCATCCCACCCCCGCTGTTAAAAAAATAAAAAAGTAACTCGGTAAGTTTTACTCTGAGTAAATTTTTTAATGAGCCACTTTTTACTTTTACTTGAGTAGATTTTTATAATGGTAACTTTACTTGTACTTAAGTAAAATTTCACTGAAGTAACAGTACTTGTACTTGAGTACAAAATTTTATTACTCTTTGCACCTCTGCACAGCACTAAACGGCTGACCACCTCATTTTGAATCATTATACATCATGCATTATACTTGGGAAAAAACATCTCACAGAGCACTGGTCACCCATCAGTTCCACATGGCTTGTCGCAAACTGCAACTGGGACTTCTTATGGCTTTCTTCTTGCTACTCTTCCATAAAGACCAGCTTTGTGGAGTCCACGACTAAAAGTTGTCCTGTGGACAGATTCTCCCACCTGAGCTGTGGATCTCTGCAGCTCCTCCAGAGTTACCATGCGCCTCTTAATGCTCTCCTTGCCTGGCCTGTCAGTTTAGGTGAACGTCCATGTCTTGGTAGGTTTGCAGTTGTGCCATACATAGAAAAAAATAAACATTTAGTATTTTCCTCTCAGTTCCTCACAATCATGTGCCACTTTGAGTTGCTCTATCACATAAACTTCCAATAACATACATTTATGTTTGTGGTTGTAACATGACCAAATATAAAAAAGCCCAAGGGGTATGAATACTGTACATGTAAATACACTGTTCATAATGACAATAACATACAGTACACTTTGACTTCAACCTTATTTATAGACTTATTTGATACTGATGATCACTTTTACAGAATTACAACCCAATCTCCGGCCACTGCGGAACCGCGGACAGAAATTTCGACATGTTCTCCTGAACTGAGAAATGAGGAAAGATGAAATGATGCTGTAAGGTCAATGACAACAGGAAGTATCAGCAGGGTTGATGCTGTAACGTCAACCTGAAAGAAACAAACTAGTTTCCCCAAAAGAGTGTAATAATGAAAGTCTAATGGGAGCGGCAACAAGTGATGAAATTAAATGTAAAGCTTTCCCATTGAGTTATTTAAGACTCGTATTATAGTTCATCAAATGTTCAACCCAAACTATACACAGACATGCACACATGAAATAATTAGACAGCAAATTTTTATATGTACACACTAAAATCTAGGCCGTTATCATTAATGCTATTTGTTAAATTTTTAAAAATTGGACTTTTTTTCTTCAGGCATTTCGAGAAGAGAAAGAGGTTGGATTGTTGGTCAATCTGTGGGTGTTCCAGAGGTTAATAGCTAGAAATCTTGAAATACCATTAATAGAATTACTGTATAGTTCGATTCAAAGAAAGAGATAAAACATCAGTGGAGTCACATCCTGGTCAGCCTGGCCTTCTGAAACACTCATTTGTGCTGCTTGAAAATCAGCTCGGTTTAACAACGCTCTCATTCAATAACTTGTTGCTCTCAAACCCACCAATGGAAAGTTGATGATGTAATAATATCTAAACCTGGATTGCACTGTGGCCTCGCACCTCCAGCTCGAAATGTTCGATTCCCACATCGGGACTGTGAGAGTAGCTCAGTGGTTAAGGTGTTGGCCTACTGAACAGAAGGTTCCAGGTTCAAGGTTGGGCTTTGGGTTTCTACTGTTGGGCCCTTGAGCAAGGCCCTTAACACTCAACTGCTTAGATGTATAATAAGATGAAATGTAAGTCGCTCTGGAGAATGAACTACAGTAAATGGCAAATGCATTAAATGTAGAGTTTCCTCCCACAGTTCTAAGATTACTTAGCCAATTGGTGTTCCCAAATTGTCTGTAGTGTGTGTGAGCTTGTGACCTACAATGGATTGGCATTCATCCAGGGGGTACCCTGCCTAGTGCCCTGCATGCCCAATTTCTAACCAGTTCTTTGTTTTCAGAAAGCACCGGCACTCAGACAGGAAAACTAGGTTCCATGGCGGCACCGATACTTTGCTGGGTCAAAACAAAGAACTGTTTACGTCAGGGGATGGAAGGGGGGCGGTATTACCATGACCATCTAAACATTTGTGACCACCATCTTTTAAAAAGGGACTTAATATACAATGGGCAGCTCAAATACTTTATACTACTGATGAAGCAAGGAGAAGTGCACGCAAAGCTGCTAATATTGCCTGGAAAGGAGAGATGTACATGGACGTATACATTGACGTAATGACTCTCTAAGGAAAAAGGTTTGCTATTGAACCGGTTCTGAATCAGCACCAGCCATGAACTAGCTCCTGGTTCACTTTGGTGGAATAGGGGTATGGGATAGGCTCCAGGCCCCTCATAACCCTGAACTAGATTAATGTTATAGAAAATAACTAAACCTTAATTTCTCAAAAAACATTTAATAATTTTTTATCCATATATTTTATGATACAACTGTGTACATCTAGCGTTACTATGAATAAAAAGTCAAGCTTTCAGTTATTGATGAAAAACACAGAAAACTCAATTTTCTTGTGACGAAGGGTGTTGTGGTGTCAATGTTTTTTTTTTTTTTTTTTAGGTGAAGCGTGCATTTTTGTCGAATGGTTTCCTAATTTAAATCTTACATTTTCAAATAGTAAAAATTGTAAGTACACATAGTTGTACTGTACAAATTTATTTGATCCTTTTAAACATACCAACAACTTCTGTTGTTGAAACAACTATTTTTCATAGTGTAGAATTTGAGTTAATGCGTCATGGTGCAGACATAAACACAGAAATGCCCCAGTTTCCGTTTGTTTCCTCATGATTACCACAAAACCCCAGGGAATGTATAACTGACCGGCTTTCGTTTTAACATCTGTATCATTCTTAGATCATCATTATTGCAGTGTAGAGTTTTGATTTTGTTTTGTAAGTGATATTACATATTTTCAACATTTATTGACTTCCATTAGACATAATTATTATTAATTCAGTTTTCAGTATAAAGTTTTTTTTTTCAGAAAGAAACACTGGATTTATCAGTAACAGCAAAAATAAAGAAAAAGGATTTGTGCTATTTGTGTAGCGTCTGAATGTGACTCCTGTCTTCCTCCTTCCGTCACGTTGACCTTGCATCGTCACCCCTGCTGCTACTTCCTGTGGTTATTGTAATCATCATTTCGTCTTTCCGACTTTCCTTCCTCCCGTGCTCCCACCGAGAGCCATGACTGGACACCACAAACTTGCCAGAACTCAGATTCTCAGACACGTGCTGGATTTATCTTGCCGTCACTCCACTCTTACGCAAAACAACTCACCACACTGTTGTTTTTTTTATTTCCAGTGGGTCGGAGCTCAGGTTTTCACAGACGGCTACTGGCCTCACATTGCACCCCGGAGTATTTATTCTAACAGTATATTTAGTGGCTGACGGATTGCTCATACCACGCCAGCCATGATAATGAGGCGGGGCCAGGCTATATTTATCAAACTGGGGGGCGGTATTCCTGAGCAGCGGAACTCACACACCGGGTGACACAC
The DNA here is from genome assembly GCA_030522415.1 of Channallabes apus. Taxonomy (NCBI): domain Eukaryota; kingdom Metazoa; phylum Chordata; class Actinopteri; order Siluriformes; family Clariidae; genus Channallabes; species Channallabes apus. The sequence goes on along the minus strand of CM060113.1, from coordinate 6,086,334 downwards.
ACTAGGGCTACAGAACAACATTTTAGATGCTGGGCAGGAATCAGACCAAGACAAACATCAAACTCAGTAAATGCACAGAGAGAAATGTTTGTTCACTACAGTAATAAGAGTTTGAGGTTTTGGTGTCTGGCCTTGTTAGTGGGTGTCAGGAAGAATGCTTCACACTTGGGTGAGTGTATGTTTGTGGCGTGTGGTAGGATGCAATCATCCCTCCTATACCAGTTCGTGAAGAAACCAGTGTTTGTGTTCGTATCGGCTTCAAATGATTCACTCATTAACAACTTGAAAAATATAAACCATATGAAGCAAAAGTCAGAGGCAGAAATCTGAAGCAACAGGTTTGAGGGAGAAAAAGAATAAAAATTACAGCAATGTTATGCAAAACAGTTACTTTTCAGAAACACACAAGGCCTACGAATTCCTCTGAAAGCCCCTTGACGCAGTTAAGGCTATTAATACCGCCAGTCTGAGCCTCTATACAATAAGCAGGAACTGAAAAGAGGATGAGAGTGAGACGAAAGGCTGACTTTATGAAGATGTTGGAAGTTGCAACTCATCACTTCCGACAGTCAAGAGTTTCTGTTTTTTATTAATTTGCTAGCCCTGTTTTTCTCCACTAAATGTTAAAAGCAACATATTAAATTAAAAGTAAATTTTAGTCACTTTTGTATTCGATTCTTTTAGTCCTTTTTCCATTTTTGGAAAATGGAGCTTAAACAACTAAAAAGGATTTTTCCCCTATTGTGACCTCACATGAGAAGATACCTGCCCCCCCCCCAGCTTGTTGCTCAGCTCTACTAATCCCTGTCAAGATAGGGCTCATATACATTCATTCATTCATCTTCTATACCGCTTTATCCTGTATTTAGGGTCGCGGGGACCTGGAGCCTATGCCAGGAAACTCTGGGCACGAGGCAGGGTACACCCTGGACAGCGTGCCAATCCATCGCAGAGCACACACACACACACACACACACACACTATGGTCAATTTGGGAATGCCAATTAGCCTAACCTGCATATCTTTGGACTGTGGGAGGAAACCCACCAAGCACGGGGAGAACATGCAAACTCCATGCACACAGAGACAGGAATCGAGGGAATAGAACCCGGACCCTGGAGGTGCAAGGCGACAGTGCTAACCACTACACCACCGCGCCGCCAGCTCATATATATAGACACTGAAATGGCACATTTGGGGAAGGAACAACATAAAACAATCTGATTGGATTTTTCCACTATTGTGACCTCACATGAGGAGATACCCTCCCCTGGATTGTTGCTCTGCTCTGTTATTCCCTGTCGAGGTACGCCTCATTTACATAGACACTGAAATGGCGTATTTGGTGGAGGAGTAAAATAAATAGAGTTTGAGGTATAACAAAATGCAATATCTGAGTGGCATTTCATCTAGAGCATTAACAAGCACACTTGTTGAAGAAATAGTATAATATGGGATCTTTGAATGTTTTCTTCACTCTCAGTTGAACAGAGCAAGAATGACACCTTTTTCCAACTTTCCCTGTTCAGTACTGTCCTGTTTTAGGACAAGCATGTACTGTACCTACTGTAGACTCTTCGTGTCAACCCAAAGTGACCGTAGGCTTTTGTAACCATTTGCCTCAAGCCTTGTGCATGCTGCAATGCTTTTCAGCTCACCATGGTTATAAAGCGTAGTCATTGCATGAACAAGTCAACCCATTCTCCATTGTCCTTAAGAACTGGCGTTCACTTGATGGTTTTTTTTATCCCGTCCCATTTTTATGAAAACTTAAGACTGTTTCGCCTTCCAGATCCTATGAGATTTGTTTTTTCTTACATTTTTCAATTTAGCCTATTAGGTGCCAGGGTCAAGCTCTTGACGTGTATGTTCATGCTTTTATGCATGGAAGACCAAAAAGCTAAATAAGTTCTGGAAAAGTATCAATCAGGGTTTGGCTATAGAATCATCCCAAACTTTGAACATCCCACAGAGAACCATTATATCCATTTATTTTTTAAAAATGGACAGAACATGACACAACCTCGGCTCTGCCTTAAAAAGTCTGTCCAAAAAATTTCAGTGACCAGGTTAAGAGCAGATTAGTCAGAGAAGCAGAAAAGCCATGACATACATTCTCAATTAAAGGCATTTCAGTTTTAAGTTATAATACTACAGAATGTGGAAAAGTTTAAACGGGGGTGAATATTTATGCAAGCCACTGTACATTTCTTCACAAAGACAGGCTGCTTTGGTGGGAGCTTCCAACCCACTGACGTTCTACATTTATTTTCCATCTCAGTATATTCACTGAACATGGCATAAAAAAGCGAATTGCGCAGAATAACTTCTCGCAGCTCTATGTGGTAGGTCCAAAAAAAAAAATGGGTCTGAAGAGACCAAATACAGCGGTTTGGCACTGGAGGAAAACAAATCTATCACAAGTGAACATAGAAATCCAGAAAGCATTAGGGGTTTGAGGGTTCTGTGCAACAATGACACCCTACATCTTCAACTCTACACCTCCATTCATGAACACCCACATCAACTACACAATTACATGGAACCAACCAAAAGTGTGTGTAGAGAAATTGGATTTTAGTTCTAAGTTAAAGATCCATTCCAATAATGGGTTTGGAACAAGCTTACTCTCACAGTACATTTTAAGAGTTGGTCCCTACTGGAAAGTAAACCATTGGTGCATGATTTATGCAAGCAGAACTATAAGATGATGCCAGATGCTTAGCAGGAAGATCTGCTTTCACAACAGTGACCAAAATAAACCAGTTTGAACCAGTATGAGATTCATGAACTCGAATAGGCACTTTGCCAATTACTTTGCAATTTCAGGTCAGCAGATATAATTTAACTGGCAGCCAAAACAGTGAGATAAAACAAAGATAATAAGGTCAAACTTTATGGTTCACCAGCTTAATTTAAGACAACTAGGACCCATTGATAGGCATGCTGGGAAATCCAGCCAGCAATTTATTACAGTATATTTTGAGGTCAGGGAAGGACAGAATCACTTCTTAACCCTTTAAACTTCTAGTACTGTCATAATTCGACACTTTCATAGCTACTTGATACATTTTGATTTGTTCTGATTCATTCGTTCATCTTCAAGGATAACTAGTCAAGGATGTCAAGGCCAGGCAGGAATCGAACCCGGACCCTGGGGGTGCAAGGCAACAGTGCTAACCAATACACCACCATGTCGCTGCCAAATAATAATCAATAATCTTTAAACAATATTTATTGTGATACTAATCTATACATATATGATCTTTGGTTCTATAAACAGATTGATTAAAGTTTGTTAGTTCATCTTCTTTACTGCTTATCCTGTGTACTGGATCACGGGGACCTGAAGTCTTTCACAGGAGACCTGGGCATGATGACAGCTGAAAGTATATGAGGGAATGATTGCACCAAAGAAAGCAGGGATGGACCAAATACAGAGCCTTGTGGGATACCATATTGACAACTCCTTGATTTTCTTAATGTTTTTACAATGAAGTAATGGTAAACCAAGCATGAGGAGTAAGATGCACAGGAGATGTGACCCACAGGAGAATTGTTGTATTTAGTGTATGATTTCTGTTCATGCGTATAAGCTGTATGAGCTTATCTGCTGGACAATAGCATCCTTTGAGCTGCCACAAAGGTTGGAAAGTGGCATTTAATTAGGAAGGTCAAGTTTTGCTTCCTTGATCAAAGGTTTAATAGAATCTAGGCATTTCTGATGGCAAGTAAGCTGAGCATGATATTACTTGATACTGGGTTTTAAAGAGATATGAAACAAGATTAAAGCAACTGGATGAACTGGATCGAAGGATTTCTGATGCTCTGCAGCTCATTAGACTGTATGAGATTACCGGATTTGACAGCAAGTCCTCTGAGGCTGAAGATGTACTTAGGGTTTTTCCGTAATCCATTTCAAAAGCAGGGGCCAGTTGTTTTGTTTTGCAGAGCAGTTACATTAGACCTTTTAGTTCTACAAAAAGTATGCTTTACAAATATATTTTAAACAAATATGTAAATTAAATACATTTTAATACTGAGAATGCTGGGATAGACGGGGTAGTTTTAAGACAATTTGTCAAGGTTGAGATCTATACTACCCATCAACCCCAATAAGTCAAATCTCTCACACCTGCTTTTTAGCACAACTATTTAAGTTACAGGTTTTCAGCAGTTCAGTTTAAAGCATCTGTTGTTATTTGTGTCACACTAACACATATATGATTAACACTGTATGCTTTTTGCCTAACTGTCCCAACGGCTGGACCCCAACCTGGAAGAAACCCAGGCAGACATGGAGAGACCATGTGACAGTAACCCAAGCTTAAATTGCCAGCACTACCAGTTGCACCACCATGCCATCCTGCCAGATTCCCAATTAGAATAGTATGTGCTGAACGAGAGCCACAGATTATTTTTATTACTTTTGATTACAGCAGAAAAACATGACCATGCTGCTATAAGAACCTGTTTATTGCCAGAGAAGCTTCAGAGTTCATTTGGTTTTTAGCTTGTACTGTATTTAATTTAGTTTCAAAATATCCTGGAGGACCTTTTACTGTACACCCACGTTTCTGTGACTTTTATCAGCTGTATGAAGCTTTTTCAATATGAAAAAGACTATAAGGAGTGAGTCAATCGATTAAAGCCTGTATAAACGAAAAAGGAATTGTTATTGAATTAATCATTGTCTAAAATATTGGAGGCCATTGATAAAGCCAAAATTATGGAATGTGTAATACAATGCTGGGTGTGTCAGGAAGAGCATGAACAAATAAAAGGTTTTTAGACTAATGTGGTTGTTAAAAAAAAAAAACCTGTGGCACTTTTAGAAGACTAAAAAAAAAAGAAAGAAAGTAAGATAGTACATTGTGGTAGTTAAATGCACATCCAGAAGAAAGTGAGAACAATGTGTTTCTCCTCTCGGTTCCTATGGTGTTCTCCTCATCCATTAACCACCGGAGAACACCATAGACTGCATGGTGAACATAATAAACACAAAAAGAAATGTGTTCTGTCTAAACATTAATGGTGCTGAACGATATTTATTTAATTTCTAAAAGCAACATGTAGGTGGTTTGGAATGAGGCACTTTACAGAAACATGCTGGATCCCGACTCAGGGGAATTCTGCATGGCATTCCTTAGCTGTGAGCAGTGTCTCCAACTGGAAGCTCCTCACGTGCCCAGGCAAGTCGTTTGGTTGAGTTACAGACATTATCCTCTAGTCACATCTAATACCTCACTGCTAATACATAATGCTGTCAGGCAATATGTGCGTCTGCAGGCGTTGAGACTTTCGTAATACTAGGAGTAAACCTAAAGCTTAGGATGGAGGTGTGTTTTTGTGTGTATCTTCAGGCCTGTGGGTCTCCTCTGGTATGCGTGCGTAGGGTTTGCGTGTTTTCCTTGTGCTTTGTGGGTTTCCTCTGGTTACTCTGGTTTCCTCCCACCGTCCAAAGACATGCAGAGTAGAGTAATTGGAATTAGTAAATTGCCCATAGTTTGCGAATGAGTGTATGTATAAGTGTGTGTGTGAATAGTAATGTATGTGCATGTGGCACCTAGACTGCTAAGCAGCGACCCTGATAAGCACTATAGATAATAAGTGAATACAGTGTGTGTGTATACACACTTCAAGAAGAACGTTTTAATACAAAATTTGCTATAAGTTATATATTGATATATATGATGCTAATATGTATTTAATATGTATTTAAGTATGTGTATACGTTTTTTGCTGACTCGCTCTTTCTGTATATATTTCTGTACAATATATCCAGTATAGGGCGGCGCAGTGGTGTAGTGGTTAGCACTGTCGCCTTGCACCTCCAGGGTCTGGGTTCGATTCCCGTCTCTGTGTGCATGGAGTTTGCATGTTCTCCCCGTGCTTGGTGGGTTTCCTCTGGGTACTCCGGTTTCCTCCCACAGTCCAAAGATATGCAGGCTAGGCTAATTGGCATTCCCAAATTGCCCGTAGTGTGTGATTGGGTTTGTGAGTGTGTGTATGTGTGTGTGCCCTGCGATGGATTGGCACCCTGTCCAGGGTGTACCCCGCCTAGTGCCCAAAGTCTCCTGGGATAGGCTCCAGGTCCCCCGCGACCCTGAACACAGGATTAAGCGGTATAGAAAATGAATGAATGAATGAATATCCAGTATATTTCTTGTTTTTATATGATAGGTTTCATAGTGCTCTATAGGTGCTCAACGAGTGACTCTAGGAGCCTGTGGCAGGGACTGAGAACAATAACGGACTACAAAGCACCAGCATCCGGTATGACGAACGCGGACGCGACTCTGGCAGACGAGCTGAACACATTTTACGCTCGCTTCGAGGGTGCAGCTAAAGACGCTAGCAATGCTAATGCTAACGGCGCTAATGCTAGCGGCGCTAACGGCTGCAGACAGGAAGACACAGTCAGCACCGGGAACGCGCTCATCATCTCCGAGCACGACGTGAGGAGAGCCTTCAAGAGAGTGAACACCAGGAAAGCAGCAGGACCAGATCTCATCTCCTCCACACATCACTCACTCACCTGGACACTAGGAAAGGGAATTATGTTAAAATGCTCTTCATCGACTACAGCTCTGCTTTTAACACAATAATTCCTTCCACACTCACCACCAAGCTGGAGCACCTGGGACTGAGCTCATCTATATGTCAGTGGATCTCCAATTTTCTGACTGGCAGACCACAGGCAGTAAGGATGGGCGGGCATGTCTCAGCCACACTCACTCTCAGCACTGGGGCCCCCCAGGGTTGTGTTCTGAGCCCCCTGCTGTACTCTTTGTACACCCACGACTGCGTGGCCACTACCAACTCCACCTCCATCATCAAGTTTGCTGACGACACCGTCATGGTCGGACTGATCACCAACAATGATGAGTCGGACTACCTAGAGGAGATTGGAAATCTGGAGAACTGGTGCCAGAGGAACAATCTCCTCCTGAACGTCAGTAAGACAAAGGAGCTGATAGTGGACTTTAGTACAAAGCAGGAGAGGAACTACCAGACCCCCGTCATCAACAGGAGCCCAGTGGAGAGAGTGGACAGCTTCAGATACCTCGGTGTTCACATCACGCAGGACCTATCATGGTCCTGTCACATCAACACCGTGGTGAAAAAAGCCCGGCAGCGTCTCTACCACCTCAGACGCTTGAGAGACTTTAGACTGCCCTCCAAGGTGCTCAGGAACTTCTACTCCTGCACCATAGAGAGCATCCTGACGGGAAACATCACGACCTGGTTCGGGAACAGCACCATGCAGGACAGACGAGCTCTACAGAGGGTGGTGCGATCAGCCGAGCGCATCATCCGCACTGAGCTCCCTGACCTGCACTCCATCTACAGCAAGCGGTGCTGGACTAAGGCCAGGAAGATCATGAAGGACCTCAGTCACCCCAGTAATGGACTGTTCTCTTTGTTGCGGTCTGGGAAGAGATTCCGCTCCCTAAAGGCCAACACAGAGAGGCTGAGGAGGAGCTTCTTCCCGCAGGCGATAAGGTCTCTCAATCACACCTCCACACAGGACTAATAACATCTTTTAAGCTCACAACACTGACTGGACAATCATGGACACATTCATACACACTTGCACTAAATACTCATACATCTGGACAATTGCACATGTCACCTTTCATGCATATTTGCACAACCACTGACACTTTAATACCATATTTCTATATTTTTGCAATATTTTATTATGCCCTTATGCACAGTTAATTTTACAAATTTTACTAGTTAAAATTATTTCTTTAGTATTTCCTTTTTATTGATTATTTATTTTACGTACAAGATTTTATTTCCTTTTTAAGGTCACTGGCGGTCGTATAAAAGCATTTCACTGCATATTATACTGTGTATGATTGTGTATGTGACTAATAAAATTTGAATTTGAATTTGAATTTGAAAAAAAGTATATTATCTATTTCAGTATAATCTAAAAAAAATTACGCATACTCTATATGGACCGAATGGTATATAATGTCTAGCTTTAACTCCGCCCCCCCCCCCTTCTTCCAGAGGTCCCTGTAAACTTGTGAATTCCCGGGATGTAGCCTTTAAACATCTGTAAACCATTTTAACCTTTTAAAGTTTCCTATGCTGTACGTATGTGCAGAAATCCTTAATACATTTTGATCCATCTTGAATTCCTCTGGTTACAAACTTGATGACCTCAGGGCCAGGATAAAGTTCCAGAGAGACATTCGGGACTGCAATCTCCTCTGCTTCACCGAGACATGGCTGAACCCAGCGGTGCCAGACCACGCCATACAGCCGGCCGAGTTCTTCTCGGTTCACCGCATGGACAGGAGGCAGGACTCGGGGAAGTCCAGAGGAGGCGGCGTGTGCTTAATGGTGAACAACAGCTGGTGCAACAGCGCGAGCGTTGTTCCTCTCACACGCTCCTGCACACCAAATCTGGAACTACTGTCCATCATGTGTCGTCCATTTTATCTTCCACGGGAGTTCACATCGGTCATAATCAGCGCCGTTTACATACCTCCACAAGCGGACACTGAAACTGCCTTATGCGAGCTGCATGAGGCGCTCACACAGCACCAGACACAACACCGGGACGCTGCGCTCATTGTGGCGGGGGATTTTAATAGTGCCAACCTCAAACGCGCAGCGCCAAACTTTTATCAGCACATCACCTGCCCCACCAGGGGCGAAAGGACACTGGACCACTGTTATACCACGGTCAAAGACGGTTACAAGGCACAATCTCGTCCAGCGTTTGGTAAATCCGACCACGCCGCCATTTTCCTCATGCCAAAATATAAACAAAGGCTGAAACAGGAAGTGCCGGTCCAGAGGGAGGTCGCGCGCTGGACGGACCAATCGGTGGCCGCGTTACAGGACGCACTCGATGACGCAGACTGGGACATGTTCAGAAACAGCTCCGATGATGACGTCAGCGTGTTTACGGAAGCGGTTGTGGGATTTATTGAAAAGCTGGTAGACGATACGGTAGAGAAAAAGACTATCAGAACGTTTCCCAACCAGAAGCCGTGGGTGGATAAAACCATCCGCGACGCTCTGAGATCTCGCACAGCTGCCTACAACACGGGACTTGCATCGGGGTACATGGAACCGTACAAGGCTGCGTCATATAACGTCCGGAAGGCGGTGAAAGAGGCGAAGCAGCGCTACGGGAGAAAACTAGAGTCACAGCTTCAACAGAGTGACTCTAGGAGCCTGTGGCAGGGACTGAGAACAATAACGGACTATAAAGCACCAGCATCCGGTATGACGAACGCGGACGCGACTCTGGCAGACGAGCTGAACATCTTCTATGCTCGCTTCGAGGCTGCAGCTAAAGACGCTAGCGATGCTAATGCTAACGGCGCTAATGCTAACGGCGCTAATGCTAGCGCCGCTAACGGCTGCAGACAGGAAGACACAGCCAGCACCGGGAACGCGCTCATCATCTCCGAGCACGACGTGAGGAGAGCCTTCAAGAGAGTGAACACCAGGAAAGCAGCAGGACCAGACGGCATCTCAGGTCGTATTCTCAGAGCCTGCGCAGACCAGCTAGCACCTGTGTTCACTGAGATATTCAACATCTCTTTATCTCAGTCGGTGATCCCCACATGCTTCAAAGAGTCCATCATTGTTCCTGTCCCGAAGAAACCACACCCTGCTTCCCTCAATGACTATCGCCCTGTAGCCCTCACCTCAGTAGTGATGAAGTGCTTTGAACGCCTTATCAGAGACTTCATCATTTCTTCACTACCCGACACACTGGACCCACTACAGTTTGCATACCGTCAGAACCGCTCCACAGACGATGCAATCTCTCATCTCCTCCACACATCACTCACTCACCTGGACAGTAGGAAAGGGAATTATGTTAAAATGCTCTTCATCGACTACAGCTCTGCTTTTAACACCATAATTCCCTCCACACTCACCACCAAGCTGGAGCACCTGGGACTGAGCTCATCTATATGTCAGTGGATCTCCAATTTTCTGACTGGCAGACCACAGGCAGTAAGGATGGGCGGACATGTCTCAGCCACACTCACTCTCAGCACTGGAGCCCCCCAGGGTTGTGTTCTGAGCCCCCTGCTGTACTCTTTGTACACCCACGACTGCGTGGCCACTACCAACTCCACCTCCATCATCAAGTTTGCTGACGACACCGTCGTGGTCGGACTGATCACCAACAATGATGAGTCGGACTACCTAGAGGAGATTGGAAATCTGGAGAACTGGTGCCAGAGGAACAATCTCCTCCTGAACGTCAGTAAGACAAAGGAGCTGATAGTGGACTTTAGTACAAAGCAGGAGAGGAACTACCAGACCCCCGTCATCAACAGGAGCCCAGTGGAGAGAGTGGACAGCTTCAGATACCTCGGTGTTCACATCACGCAGGACCTATCATGGTCCTGTCACATCAACACCGTGGTGAAAAAAGCCCGGCAGCGTCTCTACCACCTCAGACGCTTGAGAGACTTTAGACTGCCCTCCAAGGTGCTCAGGAACTTCTACTTCTGCACCATAGAGAGCATCCTGACGGGAAACATCTCGACCTGGTTCGGGAACAGCACCATGCAGGACAGACGAGCTCTACAGAGGGTGGTGCGATCAGCCGAGCGCATCATCCGCACTGAGCTCCCTGACCTGCACTCCATCTACAGCAAGCGGTGCTGGACTAAGGCCAGGAAGATCATGAAGGACCTCAGTCACCCCAGTAATGGACTGTTCTCTTTGTTGCGGTCTGGGAAAAGATTCCGCTCCCTAAAGGCCAACACAGAGAGACTGAGGAGGAGCTTCTTCCCGCAGGCGATAAGGTCTCTCAATCACACCTCCACACAGGACTAATAACATCTTTTAAGCTCACAACACTGACTGGACAATCATGGACACATTCATACACTCTTGCACTAAATACTCATACATCTGGACAATTGCACATGTCACCTTTCATGCATATTTGCACAACCACCGACACTTTAATTCTATATACATATATACTCTACCCTATATTCTATATTTTTGCAATATTTTATTATGCCCTTATTGCATAGTTAATTTTACTAGTTAAAATTATTTCTTCAGTATTTCCTTTTTATTGATTATTTATTTTACGTACAAGCTTTTATTTTCTTTTTTTAAGGTCACTGGCGGTCGTATAAAGCATTTCACTGCATATTATACTGTGTATGATTGTGTATGTGACCAATAAAATTTGAATTTGAATTTGAATTTATTTCCTTTCACCAACGACATTATTTGATAATATGCCATGACATTTAGACTACAGTTACTCATTTGTTTAAGCTTTTATCCTAAATGATTATTAATTGAGATGTGATAGATTTGTGCAGTTGAGTGAACTTGAGTGAGTCTTTTTTGCTACTCAGAGGTAAGATTTTTCTTCTATGGCACAGAATTGTGTAGAATGTGTTTGTATGATGTAGAATTACAATTTTCCTTCAATGAAACTAAAATCTTTTTCAGGATGATGATGATAATGATGACGATGATGATGATGATGATGATGATGATGATGATAATGATGATGATGATGTCCTGGTTCACAATACCAAGCACAATGAAGACATGCTTTGACAAGGTTGGGCTGGAAGAACTCTTGCACAGATTTTAACCCCACCGAACACCTTTTGGATGAACTGGATGCACCCCAGACCTCCTTAACCAACAGCTGTGCCTAATGCTCTTGTAGCTGAGCGAACAGGAATCCCCACAGCTACTGTACACTCCAACATCTAGTGGAAAGCTTGGCAGCTTGGCAGCGCTGTGATTTGAACTCACCTTGAACCTTTCATTCAATAGAACAAACCCTTAACCACTGAGCCAACATCATGTTCCGTAATCAGCACCAGGAATATCTAAAACAGGCTCTCAGAATAATAATAATTTTCAATACAAGGGTTACAATTCTAATCTCAACAGAGGACGACTTTACGTTTGAGTCTGATTGTTGGCTTGTTCTCGCCATAACAGGGAGTTTTCTCATCCCATTGGTTTGCATGTTAGGGATCTAAATCTACATCCAAATTTCTCTTTGTAACAAAGTCCATTGTCGATGTGCTACATAAATACATTTGAATTGAATTATGTGTAGAAAGTCTTTCACATCGACTCTTAGATCATAACTCAAAGTTAGACTCAATGTGGGAATACAATTCATGGCTTTTCAGACTTTTCAGCAAGTGAAAAAAAGAAAGAAAAAGAAAATAGGACGTCTCGGGACATATTTTTTCACTGGCGCTTCGAGTTGCATTCATGAAGGAGTCTATGAAACACAGCATTTGTTAGACGAATCCTACTCTAAGCCCTGCCATTGAATTTTTGAATTTCAAAGGCAGTATTGTTTCGTGCTCAGGAAACCCTGTACAAATGAGATACAGTATACTGCTGGGGCATTCTTTAGCCATAGTGTGAAAATCTGGGCAGCTGCTGACTGCTTTAGAGGACTTGTCAAGCCAGAACGGTGGTTGCACTTTAAATAAAGGGATTGTACGGACTATAATTCCAGACATTTTGTCTTTCCTCCCACTCTTGGATTAACGTGAGATGTGCGAGTGACGCAAACTTATAGCATGTTATAAAAAGCCGCAGTTTGTCCCTTTGGAATGTCTATCACCAAAGAGCAAAGAATAATCATCCAGAGCTATTCGGGCCAGCAGAGAAAACTTTTCAATGATGTTTCGTTTGAGTTCCGGATCAGGTGGCGCCGTCTGAGAACCTGAAGGAATCCAACTATGGGTCGATTTAACTTAAACCTAATTCTTAGAATTCATTGGCAACCTGTTCAGAGAGGTTCCTAGGGCTCAAGTCAAAAGTGATGTCAGAGTTACCTTTGTACACACCTTACGTGCATGAGGTAATCTGAAGTAACACATTTACTAGAAAGTGAGAAGCTTCGCAGAGGCAGAAAGTCTCCTGGTGGACGTGAGAAACGTTCTGAAATTCTTCACTCATGTAGACAAGTGCAATTACTTACCAAAGTTAATCCTTGTATTACACCTTCAAAATGGAATGAAGTATAAAAGTACGGCGATACCTCGGCATTCGATTTTAATCCTTTCCGGAGGCGAGTCCTTATGGTGAAATTTCGTATTGTGAAACGCATTTCCCTATAGGAATTACTGTAAATGCAGATAATCCGTTCCAGTCACTCAAAAATATTACCAGTATTTCCAATTTTCAACACTATAATCATATTTTTTTCCATATAAACAATCAAAACATTTAGAAAAGACATGTAAATGAAGTATAATATAAAATAAATTATTGACACTTATGCTGTGTTGCTGGCACGGATCTGTGCCGCTTGGGTTTTGTGCACATTGAATCAGCTTTATATAGTAAGTGATGATATTCTTGCTTTCACATCTTGACATTACTTAATTTTAATATTAATATTAATTCAACATACATGAGTCTGAAAAAAAAACTGGTATGATGTTCGTTATAGAGAAACTTACATTGCCAAAAAGATATTTTAGCAAAAGAAGACATCTTGAAATGAGTCAAATTCATCTTGCAAAAGTTTCTTTTACAATATTATCATCATCATAGTAAGTATAATAAACCGACTTTAATCTTGAAACTTTGAAAAAAAAAAATTTTTTATCAACAAATAATTAAAAAGAAGACTATTTTAAGCTTAAGATTAGTAAAAAAAATAATTTTTTTTAAAGTAAGTTTAACAATGCCATCTCTCATTTATTTAAAATTTCTATTGGAACAGATTGTATTCAAGATTGCATTAATTTTTGGATGACATCAGAATGAGGTCAAAGGTATTAAGTGAAGGAAGAACCCATAAAAGGTCATTGTACTTCATCTCCATCCCCCCCTGCACTCCTAAACCACCTTCCTACGGGAGGGAAACCTGATATTTAGGAGGTGGAGGTGTCCTGCGTTTGCTCGGCCTGGGCTTGGCTTTGCTTGTGATGAAACGTGTCCTGAGCGCAGTGTTAGTCACCGCTCGTTATTGTTTGTAGATACAACTCACACCGGAAGGCTTTGCATGTCAGTAAATAATGTGGCTAGAAGCGATGTCTTACACACTTCTGCCCCACCTTGTGAGGTCACATGACTTCTCCAAGGGGAAAAGCTCGGCGCTTGGAGAGCAGTCAGGACCGGAGCAGCGCTGGATTATTATGGGATGTGGTAACTTTCCATTTTTCATAGTGACCAGGATAAACAACCGGCTTATCGAATGCAAATACCAGCTGGTTTCTTCAAGTCTTTTACAGATGATATACTGTATAGGCGAGAACAGATACTCAGTGCATGCAGAGGCGAGTATCACACCAGTCGAAGGTCTGCTTCCTTTAGCCGTCATATAAACTACAAAACATGTGATCCAAGAGCTTAGGTCCAAATTCATCTCGTCAGAAAACCATAAACTGCTGCCAGGAATATATTCATTAGGTGGAATGTCACTGTCTATCCTCTCTCTCTCTCTCTCTCTCTGTCTATCCTCTCTCTCTCTCTCTCTATCCTCTCTCTCTCTCTCTCTCTGTCTATCCTCTCTCTCTCTCTCTATCCTCTCTCTCTCTCTCTATCCTCTCTCTCTCTATCCTCTCTCTCTGTCTATCCCTCTCTCTCTCTCTATCCTCTCTCTCTCTCACTCTCTCTCTCTCTATCCTCTCTCTCTCTATCCTCTCTCTCTGTCTATCCCTCTCTCTCTCTCTCTCTCTATCCTCTCTCTCTCTCACTCTCTCTCTCTCTATCCTCTCTCTCTCTATCCTCTCTCTCTGTCTATCCCTCTCTCTCTCTCTATCCTCTCTCTCTCTCTATCCTCTCTCTCTCTCACTCTCTCTCTCTCTCTCTATCACTGTCTATCCTCTCTCTCTCTCTGTCTATCCTCTCTCTCTCTCTCTCTCTCTATCCTCTCTCTCTCTATCCTCTCTCTCTGTCTATCCCTCTCTCTCTATCCTCTCTCTCTCTCTCTCTCTATCCTCTCTCTCTCTATCCTCTCTCTCACTGTCTCTCTATCCTCTCTCACTCTCTATCTCTCTCTCTCTATCCTCTCTCTCTCTCTCTCTCTCTCTCTCTCACTCTCTATCCTCTCTCTCTCTCTCACTCTCTATCCTCTCTCTCTCACACTCTCTCTCTTGCTGTCTGTCTGTCTTTTATTCATTCTCTCACTCTATTAAAACCACCTCTCTCTGTTTCCTGAGCAGTTTGATGGATGGCAGGGTTGCTAATGGAAAGCTGAAATGCCAGTGTGTTTCTCTTCCACCAGTGACCTCGAGGACACTAACGTTTGCTTTTGTTTCTCTGCTTATTTTGGCCTTTTGTTGTGTTTTTGAATACTGGTGGAAATTTAAAAGCCGCAAATAATTTCTATAAATTCATAATTTTCTATATATAAATAACCCAGAAGTAACACCTCTATTTTTTCCTTTAATAAGCAGAATCTTTAAAAGCAGCTTAGAAACGTGACATTTCCTCGACGGCGTTGCTAACAACATCAAACTAAACCGTCTACTGATTAAAATCTTCTCACTTTCATTTCTGCTGCAATGGAAAATTATATATATATATTCCCTCGTAAGCTGACTCATTCTTATTATCAAGCTCATGCTGGACCTGTTGTGTCCAAGCACCGTGAAAACGCCACATTAGAGTTGTTGCCACTGTTAAGAACAATGTGCGGCATCGTCCATGGCAGGGTTATCTCAATATTTACGCAGGGAAAGTTTCTGATATCTCGGTAGTGGGTTTACACACATGTTTAAACTGTTTTTGCTGAGCAGATTTTCATCAGCTTAGAAAATAGCACGTGATCCAGCTAGTGCATTATCTTTTTTTTTATATATTAAAACTATGTCAACCTTCTGGTTAATCTGATGCACGATTAAATGTGGCAGCTGACCAAACCCTCATTTTCTACACTTACCGCTCACTATGAGTAAATATTATTCATAATTTTATCCATAAAAAATATTGTCCCTTTAGATAAAATATGTTTCTGGATAAAATGATTTTCCAAAATAAAATAAGGGGTCGCTACAACGGACCACCCGATTCGTGCACAGCTTGGCACAGGTTTTATGCCCTTCTTGACACAACCCTCCCATTTATCTAACCAGGCTTAGGACCGGCACTGCATGCAGGTTAGTATAGGGTGTGGCAACCTTAGACAGCAGGGCTTGAATCCAGATCCTCAGATCCCCAAGTCAACCTACAGCCAAAATGCTTTTGGATTCACAATGCCATATCAAATGACACTCTATACGCTTTAACGGAATTAATGGAGGAGCCAGTGATTTCAACCCTTTTCATCAAATTTACCAAATATCAAAAAAAAAAATTAATAAATAAAAAAATCTTGCTCTGTAAATGAAAAACAAACAACATGAAGCACAACACTTTTCCAGCCAATCAGCAGCAGTGTCGTGCTCAATGACGGTCCAGTCGTTAGTGTCGGTGCTTTGGCAACGCGCATCCATTAATTTCATGGGTGGAGCTTCTGTAGAGAGGTATATTCCTCTGACTGTAGTTCAAATATCAGTCTCCAGAATTGCTGACTCCTTCTTTCATACTGCTGAATGATTGGAGATGGTATTGCTCAAGTCAGACGGGCCTAAGTTCAGGGACGGAATAAATCATAGCCGGGGCACGTCTCATATTTTGGTGCACTCTGCACCCTGAAAACAACTCTCATACAACTCCAACACGACTTTCGAGTAGCGCTCATAGAAACATACCTCTGAGGACTGATTAGCTGATTAGCAACATACACAGTGACAAAGTTAAGTTACGTGTGCAGATGCAACTCGATTCTGAATGTGCTGATGGAGAAATCGGTGGAACTAAAGGCTCAGGTGGTTAAGGCTCTGGGATGCTGATCAGAGGGTTGGGGGTTTGAGCCACTCTTTGACTCTTGGGCAAGAGCCTTAACCCTGTGTCTGTATATACGTAATACCCAGCGACTGAGATGCTCAGTACCAAACCTGGAGAAATGGAGGCTGCGGTAGAGAGGGCATCTGGGGTAAAACCTGTGGCAATAAATTACTACAGTGTGGGGACCCTGAGAAACGGAAAAAGACCAAAGGAAAAATGTAACACACTCTAGGAAAAGAAAAATAGTATGGTGTATGTTTTATTAGTATAAAATTATCATATTATTATCATCATATATATCAATATAAAATGTATAGCAAATACATTTTTACCAAATAGACATACTGTATACTACATACACACACGTTTCACAGGGTGTTTATATTGCATATATTCCACGCACATGTATGTACCCCATATATATACTGTGTACACACACACACACACACACACACAATTGCATGATATATATTCATTCATTCATCTTCTATACCGCTTTATCCTGTATTTAGGTTCGCGGGGACCTGGAGCCTATCCCAGGGAGCCTGGCCGGGAATCGAACCCGGACCCTGGAGGTGCAAGGCGACAGTGCTAACCACTACACCACCGCGCCACTGCATGATACATATGCAATATAATAATTTTATATAGTGTAACAAATATGATAAGACAAATATGATATATATGATAAGACAAATATGATATATTTGTCTCATCATATTTGTACAATGATCTAATGAGATTATACTACTGTATACTCCTTAATATCCACATATACAAGAAAATGTATAATATGTATCTGCTACAGTGTAAATGATTGATATATTACAACATACTACCAAATATATTTCAACATAAACACTACACATTTTACATACTTTTTATTTCTGTATTGTTGTCTAGGACAGAAAGTTAAATATATCCTTTTCTGTTTTCATTACGACTCCAATTCCAACTGATCAAAGTAAACAAAAGCCTGTCTTAAGTGAGAGTATATGCCTTTGATACACGCCGCGTGGAGTTTCGATGACCGGCCCGTGTTATCTGCCAAGCCTACAGATGGAATGCAGGGAAATGGATGTTAAGAGAGCCATTACGCTTGACACTCCCTCCTACTGCTGGTCCTATCATTCATCAGCACTTGTGTGAGTGAACTTTGCATGTTAGGAACATTTTAAAGAACACGGTTGAGCTCGGAGACCCACCTGCACAGAGACTCATGGCTATATTTAACGAGCAGCTGCGCAAACATCTCTATCTTTGTTCTTCCTGTGTTTTTTTTTTAATAGCTTTATGATTTAGAAACACGAACAAGATCTCATGGGCAGCTGGTTTGAAAGGTTTATGAGCAATACAGAGTCAGGAAGAGATTTCCCTTCATGTCTAAACTAAATAATTAGGTATATTATTATTACTGTTAAAACTATTTACATCACAGGTTTATAAAGAATTCATGACCAGTCGAACTGTCTAATCTAACAGTTCAGAAGCTTGTATTAGAACATTTTTCACAATCAGCAAAGAAAAGTGCATAATTAAGGAATATCACACTGCTGCCTATGACCTCATCACAGCTGATATTCAGCACAACAGCACAGCCTCAAGTGTGATATTGCTTTTATACAACAGCTCATGTTTTGGCGTACTGTACACCCTGAAAAAAACTATCATGCAACTCCCACACAACTTCCAGTAGTCTTAGCACTCATAGAAACGTACCTCTGAGGTCTGATTAGCTGATTAGCAACATACACAGTGACAAAGTTAAGCTGCCTGTGCAGATGCAACTCAATGATGTGATATTGCTTTTATACAACAGTTCCACAGATTTATTGATATGTTTGTTTATTTTAACAGTTTCTTTCTCCAAATTGACCGTGTAATTAACGACACCTGTGGCACCAAGTGATACATGTACAGTACAGTAGTTAAACAGTGCTGTTTCTGTTTATTATCACCTCTCGTGGAACGCCTCTCCTCCAATCAGATTACTCGGTCGGAACTACAGTAACCTTAATATAATCTCGTATAATAAAATGAGAAGACTTTATGGAAGGAGTCTCCAGTGTCAGCGCTTTGTAACAGTCAGAGATACAGTACAGCTGTAAGTTTTCCCATGTCAGAGAGTCTTCATGGTAACATGACAAGCAGCATTTTTCTTCTTCGTAGAAAAAAAAGCAGAAGCCGGTTAGGGCACAACTATTTATAGCTGCTTTCACAGGACACAAGGTTTTTTTTGGTAGTCCAAAAAAATCTCTGACATGAATAGGGGAAAACAAAGGCATGTCATCCTTAACTATATGTGAATATATGATTGTTGGAAAGTTGCCATGTTATAACGCCTCACACCACAAGATGTGGGCAAGAATGAACCATTCCATGGAAACAGTAAATCACGATGCATGTTTTTCCATAACAGCATGTACAATATGAAATGGCAGGGTACAGATTGATTATTAATATAATCGTATAGCTGTCATGCGTATCAATACTGTATATAGAGACAATCTTCTCTGCACTGTGTGGTCAAAAGTATGCGGACACCTGACCATCACACCAAATGAACATTTCGTTCCAGATTTATTCGCCTTCTTTGTCATAATGCGCTCCAGTGTTTACTTTTCAGAAGGCTTAGAATGATATGTTGTGTGGATTTTGGTTCATTAGTGAGCCCAGATGCAGATGTTCTGGTTCCAATTCAATCCTGAAGATGAAGACGAGGCTCAAGTTCCAGTTCAATCCCGAAGGTGTACGGTGGAGGTAGAGTTCTGTGCCGGAGTTCTTCCAGTCCAACCAAAGCTTTTTCTGCATTGTCGTGTTGGAACAGGTCTGGGTCTCTTAGTTTCAGTAAAAGTCGACTGTTTGATGACGCATATGGGTGTTCCTCGGGTGTCCGCATACTTTTGGCCGTAGAGTGTACATAGAGAAACTATTATCTGTGTTTATACAGAAGAACAATAAAATAGTGTGACGATTAAAAAGCAGCTGCTTGAGAAGTAACATTTCTAGGCTGAAGGTGAGATCAGTTAAGAGTCCAAGTTCATTCCTGACCTGTTAATGATCAAACCGAGCAAACACGGATTTACTATTAAAGTGTGCTTGGATTGCTTTGGAGTTTTGCTGTGACGACGGTGCGTGCATCATCAGCACGTACTCTCGTTCCCCATCTCCCGTAATTGAAACTGCACCCGCCCAAATCGGTGCCGATTAAAGTTATCACTTAACAGAGAGAAAAACTCGGGACAGCGAACCAGGCAGGTCCGGGTGAAACACCTCCTCTATTCCATATTGCTGATGCAACGTCTTTGTAATTTCATTCTTAAAAACATCCTCATGGCCTATTCCACATGGATGTGTCACTCATCCCTTTCCCTTACTGCGCGAGGTTTCCCACTGTTTGCACTGTCGTTGATCTCTGCGAACCTGCTGAAGCATTATTCAGGTCATTCACATTCCATACAAACTTCAATAATTCTTTTGATTGTGTAAAGCTGTTTTGAGACAATGTCAATTGTTAAAAGCGCTATACAAATAACATTGAATTGAATTGTATTGGATTATTCCTATTGTACTCCACAACATGTCTACCTTTGTAGCTGCTAAGCCGCGTCATCCATCAGTCAGAGGAGAAACACACAGCAAACAGCGGCTTACACGCTGAGACACAAAGCCTCCGTCCTCTGAGTCACTCTTTACTCAGCACCTAGAGGGAAGTGACTCCATAATTACCCCCTACACACACACACTCACTCGCACACACTCACTCAGGGTCCAGGTGAGACGTTACAACCGAGTGTTTTTCATGTTGTTGCTGCACGAGGTCATAAATCGCCTTTAAATGTGCTGAGGAAACAGAAACCACTTCTTTTATTACAGATCTGACAGCGCGGTCTGGTTTTGAATGCGGCTAGACGATACATGAAATGAGCGCGGCCTATGAGTCAGTGGTTGTTTTTATAGAGATGCTTATTCATATATTTCATACATACGTATGATTGGAATGTCTGCGATGTACAGTATTTCACATCGCCAGGACATGTAGCCCTTAAAGCTCAGAGCATTCTCACCATTTTTTTTGTCTTTTTTGTCTTGCAATTTTTAAAATAAACCTATATGTGGCTTAGGATTGTGCAGTATAGAGTGACATATCTTTTATTTCTGCACAAAATAGGCAATGTGAATTGTATTTCCGTATAACCAATGAGCTGAGCAAAACAATGTAAAAATTGGTCACATAGGCAAAGAAATAGCACGGGGTGGGGGTGGGGGGGGGCGTAGTGGTTAGTACTACTACTGTGTACTACCTCAGGGTCTGTGTGCTCCTCCCACAGTCCAAAGACATTCAGAATCAAAAGTGGCGTTCCCGAAATTGGCCGTAGTGTGTGTATGTGTGTGTATGTGTGTGTGTATGTGTGTGTGCCCTGCGATGGATTGGCACCCCATCCAGGGTGTACCCCACCTCATGGTCTCCAGGGACAGGCTCCAGGCCCCCTGCGTTCCTGTATACAGGATAGAGCAGTAGAGACGATGAGGGAGACGATGTTCTTTTTGACAGTTCTACATTCCTGCGACATCATTTCAATATTCCTGTAGCGGTTAAATTTACACGTTATAAAAGTTATGGTAACTTTAGTTTTACCTGAAATATCCGAAAAAAACCCAAATACACAGTTTAAAGTCTGAAACCTCCCACGCATCTCCCACACACAGACAAGACTTCCATATAAGCACATATCTATCTATCTATCTATCTATCTATCTATCTATCTATCTATCTATCTATCTATCTATCTATCTATCTACAGTATCTATCTACAGTATCTATCTATCTATCTATCTATCTATCATTCTATCTCTATCTATCAATATACATAAAAAAATTTTAAATCATCATTGATCTATGCTGTGTTGCTGCATAGGTCATGTGGTCATGTGGAGTAACCGCCCCGCCCCATACCCCCCTCCCCCCCAAAAAAAAGTGGCTCATTTCAGTAAAGTGGTGGGTGATGATACATGCTGATATTATCATGATGTGCCTTCGAGCAAAGAACTAACCCAAATACTTTGAGGTTCCTTTAAACCATTTGAGAATGAGTATCCAGTTAAACATCATAATAATAAAAATCTGATTTAATATTTTAGTAGATTCCGTAAAGTTACACCACATATCCGGCCTCTTTAAAATTCCAGACTCAATTCTAAAATATTACACCTTAACTGGAACACGCCTTCTTCCTTTATTCTCATGTTTACTCAGTTTACTTAAACAAGACATTCCTTTAGGTTCATGCACATTGTTCAGATATTTCTGCTTGTATTTCTGGTCTAGACGACTGTTGCAGGTTCTCAGTGTTTCCCAGGTTTCCTCATGATGCACCTATTGATTGACGTGTACCAGTTCGACGACTATGGTTTTGCATGATGATTTGTGTTGTGTTTTTAATAATAGATTTTCCTCACCATCCTCTTCCTTCCTTGGAAAGTTGTGAATAAAAATGCAAAGCTTTTGAGTTGAGTCAGGACCCTGCAAACGCATTGCTTACGCCACTTTCCTCTACTTCCCTGTACACTGTAGCTTTTACACTTTATACTGTATATATATATTCGCATGGTGGGATGGCATTCTTAATGTTCCTATTACTCTCATACCACAGCAATTTCCCAACAATTTTCTTTTATTAAAACATTTGATATTAATTTTTTTATTTATTCCTTCATTCATTTTTTTTTAATATTTTATAAAAAGTTATATAGTTTTGGATTTTGCTTTCCTTTGATAACAAAAGCCTTCATTTAAAACCTGTATGATGTCTTTACTTGTGTTATCTTTGACTAATATTTAGATTTGTTTGATGATCTGAAACATTAAAGTGTGACCAACAGACTATGACTTTCCCTGATAATTTACAAAAAAGTAAGAAATCAGTAAGGGGCGCAAACACTTTCTCACACCACTGTACATATTGTTTAATCTATTTTTTTCTTTTTACTTTTTTTACTTTAAATATTCCACACCTGAACTCGAACACGCCTTCTTCCTGTATTCTCTCATTATTACTCAGTTTCTTTGAACAGAACATTCCTCATGTTTATCCAAACCTGGGACATATTTTACTGCTTGTATTTCCTGCATAGGTTATTTTCCTCTGTATGATCGACAATGCCCTATTGATTGACTTTGACTCATTTTGACTATGACTTATAATTTGGATTGTTTATAATAGATTTTCCTCATATAGTACTGTACATCTTCCTGCTTTGGAAATTTGTAAAAAGAAAGAAAGAAAGAAAGAAAGAAAGATTACTGACGTAATACACCACTACACAGAAGAGACGCAATAAAAATCCTAAGCATTTTGTCTAACAATAAGATTTTTTAATTTTAATTTTTCTTTTTTTTGTTGACTTTTTTTTTCCTCCTAAAAGCGGTAAATGTTTCCCGTGTTATTAAACTTTCATGTCCAACTTTTTCATGACCTCCTGGGCTTTCATTAGCTTTTTTAAGTGCTTCAAGAGAAACCATGACATCACTCGTGCCGTCAAAATTCCCCTCTTGCATTCCTCTGGCCTGAAGCAGTGCTCCCATGTTGTCCTAGTTCACTAATACCACCCAAAAGAAACAAAGGATCTTGTATAAAAAAAAATAAATAAAAAAATAAAAAGGGCCAGGATGAGACAGAGGTGATCTCCGAACCCACACAGTCTGCATTCTGTACAGAACTAAAAGGGGGAACTGAAAGTGTGTGAAAGTGATACAGAATGCCTCCGCTGCATTTTTGTGGTGTCATTTTATTAAGAGAACGGATAGCAAAGCGGACATCTGTTCCTCCTTCAACAACCAATTTGGGTTTGATATGCTACAGAGAGAAAATGAGATTATTTCCTGTTCTCAGCATCCGAATCCTTCATACCCATGCTCGTTAGGTAAAGCTCTTGGTTGATGTCCACTAGATCATGGCAGAGTCATTCCACAAAACCAGGCATGCACGCTCCGGTTTAATCTTTCCAAGCCACAGCATTCGGTCACAGAAGGAAATTGCGGCCAGGGGTGGAGGCTCAGCGAATGTGCTGGTTTTTCAGAAAATGAGTCAAGTGCAAGTCATTGTATCGCTTGTGCCAGTATGATGTGAGCTGTTTGGCAACGAGGAGAATGTCAGACTGGCTTGAGACACTGACCAAAAGTCTGCTCATGTGTCTCTACGTGGGGTAGGAAAGTGTTCCAACCTTGACAATCATTCAAATCTTTCCAAAGAGATGTCACTGGCACGTCCAGAATCACTTCTATTTGTTTTCGCAGGAGCACGAGTACTAATCCAAAAACTTTTGTCCAAGCCTCTTAGTCATAATTCTCTCTCTCTCTCTGTCGTATTCTTTATCTATCATGTCTCCTCTACTCATATCTGACATATAATCCAGCTTCTGGACGGTGTAAATAGCACGGTGAGAATTTCATACCGTGATAAAGATACACAAGTGTCCAGACGAGCCTATGCTGAGGTCATGATCGAGGAATCCACTGGCAAGCCCGCGTAGGCCATCATGACAGAGGTGTCAAAGCTATTTATTCAGCAGTTGACAGCGGCGAGAAAACGGACATGTGGAGCGAGACCAGAGAGGCTTCAGAGCCGGGAGGTGGACAGGTGTCCTCTTTTTTAAGGAGAATACTGTCTCAGGGGACATCACGAGCATCGCAAATATGAGGCTTTCTTACTTTCATCATTGTGGTCTTTAATTTTACGCTTGGCGTCGGTTATTCAGCAACTGCTCTAGATTATTAAGAAATGAAATCTTTTGAGTTTAAAGAGTCAGGAATCTACAAATGTATAACTTACACCACTTCCCAGTACCCTTCCACCCTTTCTACCTTAAAACACTTTCTCCCAGGGGCATGATGTTAAAGGTAAATAATTAACATAGAGATAGTGGGATGCATTATTACATTGTATAGTCCTATAACGGGACTTCCCGAAGTGTTTTATTACTCTTATACCACAGTGACAAACTTTACAGTTAATGCTGTGGATCCTCCATAAGGTGTTTGTTTCCCCCTCCAGTCACTTACACTACAACAGCTGTAAACCGACATGCCATCATCAGCCTTTGTTGTTCATCTCAATATAATAGGACAAAATAAAAATGAAGCTTGTTATACTGTCATTGATTGTCTACACTGCTGTATCCTGTATACAGTGTCATGGGGCCCCTGGAGCCGATCCCAGGAGACTGAGGGCAGGAGCTGGGGTACTTGCTCATACACTCATTCACTCACTATGTACAATTTGGGTACATCAATTAGTGTTCTTCGTTGCTTATGGCACTTATATAAGCACGTTCTGAGAATTTAGTATTTATTCTGACCCACCAGATGCAATGGAAATGCAGTAAACGTGTGATAAGCACTTGGTAAGAGCATAGTGTGTTTTAACTGTGATAATGTGCATGATAGGCAACTAGCGGCAACATGATAGACGCTGACAAGTACGCGGCTAGGAAGTACTATGGCCTTGATAAAGGCAGATTTTTCCTTTTTGTCCCCGTTCCAACTGCATTTTTCGCTATTTTTAGGAAGCAGTGGAAACTCCATGGTCTTCGTCAGAGTGTGACGGGGCCCTCAGGACATAATGGATTTGACAGAGAAGTCTCCACTTGCACGTGTGCTAGTGCTCTTCGTCTAGACTACTACTAAATTGAATACTGAAGGACGTTACAGTTTCCTTACGCGTTCTGTTCTGTAAATAGTGAAAGTGGATCGCACTCTTTTCTGTTTCTCTTTAATCGTCCAGGGCAGAGATGGTGTACACACCCTGTTTAACAGACACATAGGTAATGTAATGCTAACAGCTCATCCCACTGACTCAAATCAGCTGTACTACGTCATCCACACACACACACACACACAAGTCTTACACCACTTACAAAAAAAACACACACACACACACACACACACACAGCAGTGAATGAAAATGTCTCAGGATAAAATGCTGATGAGATTTCCAACTGTTAGCGCGTGAACACTGAGCGCGGAGTCGTAATGGTCCATTGTTAAATATGGAAGAGGAAACACCTTGCACAGCAACAAACAGCAACTGTCACCACAGGGCTTTCAGTAAGGCAGGTTCTTACTGGCACACATTAAAACTTACTTCACTGAGTCATCTTGCACAATACCAATGTTGCATTTAGTGGCGTTCCCACCTCAAGTGTCTTTACAACTTCCTTTGAAAATGTTTTCTAATGGTCTACCGTACACCATAAGGGGTTAGACAGCTGTGAATGAGACATTACTGTACACACTGCTGGACTGCTTCGAACTTAAACACTGACTAATGAGCCAAAACCCAGATGTGGCCCCAAAACACTTCCATCTTTACCCCAGGTGTGTGTGTGTGTGTGTGTGTGTGTGTGTGTGTGTGTGTGTGTGTGTGTGTGTGTGTGTGTGTGTGTGTGTGTTAAAGGGTATAGAGCAACGCACTGGCTGTAGGAGTGAAATCCACAAAGGCTGTTGGCCATATGCTTAATAGATGCCGACACAAACCCACAGTGTGGGGAAGATAATATTCTATGAGGAAAAAAACCCTGTGTGAGTATAAACAGGATGTAAAACAGAAAGCAGAATAAAGCTTGCGGTTCGGACTGGAAGCAAGTATAAAGGTGAACTTGATGGCATGACCAATGGTACATTAATGAATTATTATTATTATTATAATCCTTTATTATAATCTATTATTAATATCTTGCTCAGGGTCAGGGTGAATCTGGAGCGTATCCCTGAAAAAACTGAACACGAGGTGCGAATACACCTTGACAGACCATCGCAGAGTATTTACACACACACACACACACACACACACACACACACACACACACACACACACACACACACATACTATGGATCGCACAGATAATGGATCAGATATCAGGTCTCATTTTAGATCTGATCCTGTAACAAACATGACATTTACCTAGTTTTATGTTTTTATTGTATATATTATTAACTTTAATGTGAGTTTTATTTGTGTGTGTGTGTGTGTGTGTGTGTGTGTGTGTGTGTGTGTGTGTGTGTGTGTGTGTGTGTGTGTTTAAAATAAGCTAATCAACTGGTTTTTTAAGCTGCTGTTTTGTAGGTTTTTAGTTCTGTATTTTTCCTCACTTTTTGACAAGTAATCAATTATGCTGTCTCTGATTTTCATTATGGGCATTTCAGCATGGCTGGTCCTCACCCTAATCCTGATCAATACATATTGGTGAGAAAACCAGAAAACAGAGAAGAAACCCAGCCCATCTTATTTATTTAAGATTTTTTTTCTGGATATCGTTCCAAATTTCCAAACTGAAATATTATTCTGTATTGTTATTTTAAATGTTATTATATATTTATTGAAATTTTATATATATATTTTTTGTAAATTGTACTTCAACATTAATTTGTAGTTTTGTGTAATTTCATATATATATACATTTTAATTTGTATTTTTCTGATAACAGGCAGTCGTGATAATCATTTTACTGCATGTCCTTCAGAAATCATCTTGTTCTATTGGCAGATAATTCCTAGCAAAATAATTTCTAGATAGAATGATAAATTCTGTCTACTTTGATATTCATACAGTGTACAGTATATTAGTTTTATTGTAGTCTTGTTATCAGAAATACAAGATCAATCTGACTTTGATTAAGATATTTAAAGAAATGTGTCTAAACCCAAATCACATCCTTTATATTATTACTATACAAGTGTTCACATTTTGTCCTTAAACAAAGTTCTTAGTACTTAGGATATCGCCTTTTAAAAACCTGGTGTGGCCTTTCTCCTCCCTCGATTAGAAAAAAAGTCTGAGCTTGATCAAGGGTTAAAAGGAGTGGAAGTGATCAGTCCAGTGTGTGGGCGTCACACAGCTGAACGGCATCGTACAATGAGCAGCAGATTCAGTAGCCAGTCATGGAGACCACTACAGACGCTCTTTTATCTTACCTTTCATCCCATCATTTTCCCCACTTTGTAAAATTACAGGCTAGGAAGTGGTTTAATAAAGAAGAGCATAAAGTTGGACAACTTATGGCTAACACATTTTTAACTCTTCATAGTGGTGGAAGGAATGTCAGGCCAGATTTGTGCCAAAACACTTTTTGCTTTTTGCACTTTTTTACTTTGAATTGCCATTACTCATATGTTTTCGTTCAGCTCAGTGACGTAAGCAAAGCTAAAACTAATTCAAGACAGTTGTGTTCCATCTGAACTTCATGTAAAACAATTAGAAGTTCTGGTGTGCATGGTCAAATTGTGGAAGTTTGCGGAGAAGGGGGAACAAAAGCCACATCAGGATACAGGTGCACTCGGAATGATAAAGCAGGAGGCCGGATAGACAAATTTTATTCTTCTCAAATCCAAGATGTGAGGGAATACTTATGTTGTCATTCCTTGTTTTTTCCCCCCCAAAAAACGGGACTTACAGGCGGAACTGAGTCACTGAGTCACTGAGCCTGTCTGATCTGAAACAAACTCAGATTTGTAACATCCAGATTTGAATAAACTCAGATTGGTGATGTGGTACTGTATCTTCTAGATTGTTTTTCCCTTACGCTTTCATTTATTCATTCATTCGTCATTCTGAGCAGGGTCGCAAGTGGCTAGGAGTCAATCGCACGGAGCTCAGGGCACAAGGCCAGGGACAACCTACTGTAAACGGGGTGCAAATTCATCACAGGCTACTAATAAAAATAATAATGTAACAATTATAATAGATATGAAATAATCATTGACGTGACCCTGTATACAGGATAAAGTGGTATAGACTATAAGTAAGTGAGTAATAATTGCTGCTTGAGCTCAGACGTATTATCATTCACATGTGATCATATGTCACATAAATGGCAGCACATGATCATGTGTGACAGATAACATGTGATCATGCGGTATATAAATGTCTTCAACGGCGAATATTGTCATTTGCCAAAAAGGTGAAGCAAGATGTTAAGGCGTATGTTTCTGCAACTTCTTAGTGTATTCTGATGAAATCCTGTCCAATCAACTGCTGGGAATTTAAAGGAAGAGACTGTAAAGTACATGAAAGCGTGATGTGAAAGTGTTTTTGCATAATTCATCAGGCTAACATAAAATTTCTATCAGTAGTCATGCTGTTATCTTCATATTACAATATGTTGCTTAAGGTGTTCTTAAGAGCTCTGAGCGATACGTTTATTCTGAGGTTGAGTACTGTACTGTACTGTATGTTATACCTCCGCTGTTATCCCTACTCTACAGTCAACAGTGTTACAGTGTTATTATATGAGTTAAGTTCAGTCTTTATTCATCACACATACATTACTGCACACTAAATACTATATTAATGCAACACTAAATTAATAGCTACAGAAGTGCTTGACTGCAGTTTTTCTTTTCAAAGGTCATGCCACCAGATATTAAATTAAGGGCGCCAATAATTTGGGGGATTTCGTATGATATATGATTAGATTTCACATTTGTTCCGCACTTGTTTTGGTGTTCCTCCATTACAAATAAAAGAAATGTGCATGTTGACGGCAATCATTGTGTGTGTG
Source organism: Channallabes apus (assembly GCA_030522415.1). Lineage (NCBI taxonomy): Eukaryota > Metazoa > Chordata > Actinopteri > Siluriformes > Clariidae > Channallabes > Channallabes apus. The sequence goes on along the minus strand of CM060113.1, from coordinate 6,056,934 downwards.
TTATCTGAAAGGGCTGCATCAGTGCCAATATTTTGGGCCACACCTTTCCAGAGAACTTTCCATGATCCTAGGGAAGGATTTCATACTTTCCTACATTTCCTAAGGATTTCTATACTCTCACAGGCCTACAGTAGTACCCAGTCTCACCTAGCACGCTAAATGTTTCTTTGATTTAGGAGAACCATTAAAACCTCCAGAGACCAGAGGCTTTCTCATGCAATAAAAGTTCAAGTGAAACTTTTTTTTTTAAAACCTTACACCATTAACAAAGTTAAGGGAAATGAATTGTGATAATGATCTGCAAATGATGCTAACTCGAGATATCAGCAATTCAGAGCCCAACATCCTGGAAAGTGATTAGCTAGCTGAACAGGCTAACCTAGCTACATGTCTGATTCGTGTGATATTTTATTTTATGTGTTAAACTTAAAATGTCACTTCAAAACATAAGTAATGTTTAAGGGGTGTGTTTAGCTTGCTATGTAGCTAGAAATGGTGACTTAGCGTGAGCAAGCTACTTAGCAAGATACAGAAACCCAGACAGCACTTGGCTAATTAGCTAGCGTTATCCTGGTTGTATACTGCTGAAGATGGAGGCAGTGTTCGTGTCCGCTAAGCTCACTTAGTTAGTTATAAGAAGAGCAAAATAGAAAACATTTTAAAATTGATTGTGTCTTTTGTAGTCTTGTAAAAAGACATAATTTGTAAAAGTAGTTTTTCACCATAAATAAAGACTTCACTAGTTTTACTAGACCATCACCCGTACTGGATGTAAACCAAAAGCAAGAAATAGAAGTTCAAAAAGTCATGTTAGGGATTTCTTTTATATATGTATATCAGCCTTTTTAATTCACATTTTTTCATTTTTTAACACTTCGAAAGCTTTCCTGACTGAATAAAACTTGATGTAAAACTGTAATTTATTTGTATGTTGTTTCATCACATATTCATTATAAACAAAAAACTCTAGATATTTAAAAGTCTAGAAAGACGTGAAGCTAAAAAGCATGTTCATGAATGTATTTAATACTGTAATGGAGGAAGAAATGCTGAAATTTACCAGTTTTTAAACCGTTAAATATGGAAAATGCTGCTTTTTTCTTTTTTGCTGTTTTGCCGAGTGTTCTTTCATAATATTTCTGAAATTTTAATAAATACAGTATTAAATATATATATATTTGATATATATGACACATTTCAAACACATGGACCAGTAAAATCAGAGCCTCTAAAGTTTGGTACAAATAAATATTTAAATAAATAAATTAACACTAGGGTCTCGAAAAAACAAAACAAATGTACATAAATAGAAAATTTTTACAGGTAAAAATAGGGTATTTCAGGGCCACGTCTGTTTATCAGTCAATGTCCGAACCCAGGGCACGCACAAACATTTGCGTGTTTCAGTCCTTCTTTTCACTCTGCAGCTCCAGGGGGCCAAGCACCAAGCATTGTTTAAACCCTGCTGAACATCCCGATCAGTCCCGATCAGTCCCGATCCCAGCGATGTAAAAGCTGGACTGCTTGTGATGTGACGACTCGGACGACATCTATAATTCCCTCGCTTTTTGTCTCTCTCTCTTTCTCCTCTTTCTTTCTCTCTCTCTCTCTCTTGGCCATCTTCATCTATTTTATCTTGAGGTAGAATTTCACAGACTTCACAGTCACCCTGAAATAAAGCAGACAAGATCAAATGTCACATATGGAACTGAAAAAGGCAGCCCTACGATGACCTCATGCAGTCTGATATTGTGCACACATGTTTTGGATGGTGTACAGTATGCGTGCGCGCCGGCTTACCGTGAGCTCCTGCGATTTAGCGGTGTGCAGACGTGCCAAACTTAACCTTCTCCTCATTTTCTACATCGTACGTGCCCCTTTTGTGAAACCTTTTGATGACAAGAAATATTAGCGCCCACTTTATTTGAAAAATTTACACATTTTTTAACGGGGATGTCTTAAGTGTGCATCAATAACTAACCTCAGAGCTAACAGGAGGCCGATGATGGTTAGACAGAGTGATGAGAGAACAACAGCCACAACGGCGAGGGCTGTTGTCCGATTGTAGCCTGATTCCTGTGTTGCTACAGGTAATGAGAAATAGTGACACCTGTCTCCTGAGTAACCTTGATTGCATCTGCAAAAAAAACCCAAAAGATCATTATTATACAAAAATAAAATGATGAAACTCATCTGAACAGAAAAGAAGGTTATTTGAAAAACTACACTTACATGCATGAGGGTCCGAGCTTTCTCAGATACTGGCACGTTCCATGGATGCAATAATCCTTATATTTCTTCAGGCAAGGATTCCTCTTCTTCCCTTTCCCTTTTCCCTTTCCTTTCTTTTCTCCTTTTTCTCTCCTCTCGTTCCCTTGATCGTCGCGCCTCTCTGCATTCAGCACTGTGGTCGGGTCTTTGGGTTTGCTGGAAAATGCGACTGTGGAAGCACAATTACAACATGAATTTACGACCACATCTTCTTCTCTTTTGAAAATATTCTGATCAATTTTAGATAATAAATTTTAGATTAAAAGTCCATAAACAATTTGTTTATAATGAGTGTTTTTTACACTTTTGAATTACCTTGAGGCATTTCATAATCCCCTGACAGCTCGGATTCATCGTCGTCATAGTAATATTCCTCGTCTTCCTCTTGTTGGTGCGTCTCGTGCTTGCTGTCATCAGCAGGTCTTTTGTCATTCAGGGCCTCGGATGTGCGCAGCAGGTGAATCACGGTCGTTTGTGCAGGCTTCTCCGACTCGTACCTGTCTATAGATGCGCCACTGGCTAGACTGAAAATGCCTAAAAAAGAAAAGACGAAAGAGTTTATTTTAGGTTATGGTTCACAGGACTAGGATTTCTGGTAATGGATATGGAATTAGGGCCAAATATTTTTAAGCTTATCAGCAGCAGTGTTAGAGGGAATACATCCAAATTATGATGAAAACAACCTATTCCTTTCCTGAAAATAGGTCACACTTTACACCCCTAGAGGGTGCTTGGGCAGATTTACAAAACTCACATGCACAGACACTGATCTCATGCATGAACGCACTGGTCAAAAATAAATATATCACATTACATTACATAAAGATTATTCTTAAATGGGCCGGTGACCAACTGAACCACAGTGTTGCCCTCCAAGAAAAGATTCTTAGACATGCTGGAACACTTAGGAGAGGTAAAACTGCCTGTTTTTGGAATAATCTGTGTTACAGTGATACAGATTTCAATTCATGTTCAGTACGTCACGTGGACACACAAGGTAAAAGCCACGAGGCTGGTTTCCATAGACTCAGAGGAAGGGTAAAGAAAGCCTGGAATTACTTACCAAGGACATGGGCGAGAACGGCCACCATGCACAACTTCATAGTTTCCAACTTGGATAAAAAAAAACAGAAGGAGAAGTACTGAAGGAAAAAATTACCCAAAAAGTTGCGATTTGTTTTGAGTATTCCACAGAGTTCCGAGTTTAATCCGTGGACATGAGGGAGCCCGTGGCTGAGCCTTGACAGAGGAACCAGACAGCAATCAGTGCTAGTGGAGAGCAAGCGTTTAAATAGGGCTGAGACCACGCCTCTCTCTCCCTCTCCCTCTGCTGCGTCCTTTCACACTTCATTTTTTACATGTTGTCACAGAAGTTGTTTTTCCTGTTAATGTGTGCAGTACTAAAAAATAAAAAAAATATGTAGAACCTTCAGAGAAACAAAAGAGTGTCTCATAAAATAGAAAAACTTTAGGCAGCTAAAACATTGACAACAGAGACGTTTCCACAAAGACCTTTTAACCGTCTAAATAACCAAAACTTCAGGGTTTTATTATGTGCAACCGAGGTGACTCTATATACACATATACATAGAATATAGAGGAGGTAGATATAGAGCTATCCACTATTCAAATGAGCTAACTTTAGTCTTTTCTTTAACAAGGTCTGAGAGCTCGCCCAAAGTGTTGCTCCAGATCAAATTTCCCTTCAAATCTGCATAAAAAAATATACCAGATTCAGTTTATTTCGCTACTTTTCGAATGGCTGTTTCAGTGTCTTTGTAAATGTCTGAACAGGAGAGCTGAAGAACAAGAAGAGGGGTGGGCTCGTCTTACATGAGGTCACATTAAGATGAAAATTTAAGTTACTTGTTTAAACCCAGGCCAATACAAAATGGAAGAAGGACAATAAAAAACTGGGGAAAAAATTGTTTAGACACACACACACACACACACACACACACTGAAAACCCATTGAATTATCTAGAAGAAATATGACTAAAAACTGAATTTTGAATAATCGCAAAAGTTTCATTTAAGGTTTCTATACGGTACCCTGAACCTTTGTAGAGAAGAGATATTTTTCTATCCCATTAACTTTCTTTATTGGTTCCATGTACAACCTATCGTCTTAATTGTATTGAGTTCTATGTACAGTAGCAGCCTGCATCATTAACGGTTACAAATAGAACCTTGTAGAGACGAGATAAATGTTTAACAACCCAAAGAACCGACATTGGGTGTTCTCTGTCGACCCCTATCATTTCTACAGAAAGAGACAAGTCTGTACTGAACTCTGCAACAGACAGGATTCTGTATCCAACCTCTCTGGAAGAGACAAACCTTTACTATCCAAAAAATCCACTGTGTGAACTTCTGCGTACAACCCTGAAACACAGAGCATTCCAAAGAGAAATCGGAGTTGTTTAAAGATTTGTTTGTCTTAAACAAATCATTAAACTGTTTTATTTTACTATTAAACACACTACGTAGAACATTCAGCATTAAGGTTCCATGTTAGAATGTGATAAAACGTTTAACTATTCAAATGATCTTCCACAGGGTTCCATGTAGAGCTCTCGAATCTCTTAAAAAACACAACCTATTTTTTTTTATTCAGATTATCTGAACATTGGACTACTGTAGGCTTGCCTCCTGAAAGTATGTGAGAAAGACTTGGACAGGGATCCATGTAGAACCACTTTGGATCGAGAAAACCATACATAGGACCCTGGGTTACAAATAGAACCATGGAGCAACAAGACAAATTATCCAAAGATTACGATTCTATTTGAAGGGTTGAACCTTTTTGAAAAGAAACAACCCTTTAATTATTCAAAGAGCCCTTAAGGAAACTTATTTTCACACTTATTGCACAGAATTTATTCATCTGTTTTTACCTTTATTCTGTTCTTTACAAATTAATTAATGAATTCTTCTTCTTTGTCTTTCGGCTGTTCCCTTTCAGGGGTCGCCACAGCGAATCATCTGCCTCCATCTAACCCTGTCCTCTGCATCCTCTTCTCTCACACCAACTAACTTCATGTCCTCTCTCACTGCATCCATAAATCTCCTCTTTGGTCTTCCTCTAGACCTCCTGCCTGGCAGTTCCAACCTCAGCATCCTTCTACCGATATATTCACAATCTCTCCTCTGAACATGTCCAAACCACCTCAATCTGGCCTCTCTGACTTTATCTCCAAAACATCTAACATGGGTTGTCCCTCTGAATTCATTCTTGATCCTATCCATCCTTGTCACTCCCAAAGAGAACCTCAACATCTTCAGCTCTGCTACCTCCAGCTCTGCTTCCTGTCTTTTCTTCAGTGCCACTGTCTCTAAGCCGTAGAGCATCGCTGGTCTCAACACTGTCCTGTACACCTTTCCTTTCATTCTCGCTGATACTCTTTTATCGCACAACACACCTGACACTTTTCTCCACCCATTCCAACCTGCCTGCACCACGCCTCTTCACCTCCTTTCCACACTCTCCGTTGCTCTGGACCTTTGACCCTAAGTACTTAAAGTCCTGCACCTTCTTTATCTCTGCTGCCTGAAGCCTCACCGTTCCTCTTGGGTTCCTCTCAGAATTAATTCTCAAATTAATTAATGAATAAAGTTCTAATTTATTGATACTTCCCACTTAAAAAATCTAGTATGCACTTATGTAAGGGGATGGTTTGGAACAATTCATGCTCAAAGGGTGTACTCCTAGGATGTACCCGTCTCATGCCCAAAGTGCCCATGGATAGGCTCCAGGCCCGCTGCGGCCCCGTACACAATAAGTGGTGTAGAAGATGAATTACTGAATGAACATATACCTTTTTGCTAACCCTTAAAACTTAAGCGGTACAGATACGTGCTGGCATATGATGATTAAAGATATATACATGTATGTGCTTATATGGAGGCTTCAGACTTCAAAACTGTTTATTTGGGTTTTCGGATATGTCTGCTAGAACAAAAGTCATTATTACTTTTATAAAGATAAAAAAACCTGCAAAACAAAAAATGGCGTAAATGCTCAGAGCTTTAAGGGCTGTAAGTCCTACGGAAGGAGTCTCCAGTGTCAGTGCTGTGTTTTCCAGCACAGGAAAGTGAAAGACCACAGTTTATAGCTGCTATAACATAAGTGAAAGCTGGGAGATTCCACAAATAGTCTTATTATAAATGGATAAAATTGATAAAAGTGGTACTATTAAATAAGTAAAATAATAAAATATTGGGAATTCTGTCATAGAAGAGGAATAAAATACTTTATCATTTTCTTTTTTCAACAAAACCAACAAAACCCCTAACTCGTAAAGAATTAATACTCAAGCACAATTTAACCAAACAAGAGATGGGTGTGGTTATCTGAAGGTAACGTATAAGCTCCAATTCATGTTGGCAGAAAGTGATGATGCTCACATGACTTTTATACATAGTACATAAAATCTCTAGCCTATAAACCATTTTATTGTGTAAAATCATAAAGAACCAGAAGAGCTGGGTTTAATGCACAAATACTGCCATCTAGTGGAACAACAGCAATATGAACCTGTGTGGCTTTTCTTCAAGATTCAAAGAACTTTATTAATCCCTGAGGGAAATGGCTTATACTTGGTTACAGTTGCTTTCAGACATTTACAGGAGGAAAGGAAAAGAGTAATAAATAAATGAATGAATTAAAATCCTTAGTTGCACACTAAACATAATTCTACAGTGGTGTGAAAAACTATTTGCCCCCCTCCTGATTTCTTATTCTTTTGCATGTTTGTCACACAAAATGTTTCTGATCATCAAACACATTTAACTATTAGTCAAAGATAACACAAGTAAACACAAAATGCAGTTTTTAAATGAGGGGTTTTATTATTTAGGGAGAAAAAAAATCCAAACCTACATGTCCCTGTGTGAAAAAGTAATTGCCCCCTGAACCTAATAACTGGTTGGGCCACCCTTAGCAGCAATAACTGCAATCAAGCGTTTGCGATAACTTGCAACGAGTCTTTTACAGCGCTCTGGAGGAATTTTGGCCCACTCATCTTTGCAGAATTGTTGTGATTCAGCTTTATTTGAGGGTTTTCTAGCATGAACCACCTTTTTAAGGTCATGCCACAACATCTCAATAGGATTCAGGTCAGGACTTTGACTAGGCCACTCCAAAGTCTTCATTTTGTTTTTCTTCAGCCATTCAGAGGTGGATTTGCTGCTGTGTTTTGGGTCATTGTCCTGCTGCAGCACCCAAGATCGCTTCAGCTTGAGTTGACGAACAGATGGCCGGACATTCTCCTTCAGGATTTTTTGGTAGACAGTAGAATTCATGGTTCCATCTATCACAGCAAGCCTTCCAGGTCCTGAAGCAGCAAAACAACCCCAGACCATCACACTACCACCACCATATTTTACTGTTGGTATGATGTTCTTTTTCTGAAATGCTGTGTTACTTTTACGCCAGATGTAACGGGACACGCACCTTCCAAAAAGTTCAACTTTTGTCTCGTCGGTCCACAAGGTATTTTCCCAAAAGTCTTGGCAATCATTGAGATGTTTTTTAGCAAAATTGAGACGAGCCTTAATGTTCTTTTTGCTTAAAAGTGGTTTGCGCCTTGGAAATCTGCTATGCAGGCCGTTTTTGCCCAGTCTCTTTCTTATGGTGGAGTCGTGAACACTGACCTTAATTGAGGCAAGTGAGGTCTGCAGTTCTTTAGATGTTGTCCTGGGGTCTTTTGTGGCCTCTCGGATGAGTTGTCTCTGCGCTCTTGGGGTAATTTTGGTCGGCCGGCCACTCCTGGGAAGGTTCACCACTGTTCCATGTTTTTGCCATTTGTGGATAATGGCTCTCACTGTGGTTCGCTGGAGTCCCAAAGCTTTAGAAATGGCTTTATAACCTTTACCAGACTGATAGATCTCAATTACTTTTGTTCTCATTTGTTCCTGAATTTCTTTGGATCTTGACATGATGTCTAGCTTTTGAGGTGCTTTTGGTCTACTTCTCTGTCTCAGGTAGCTCCTATTTAAGTGATTTCTTGATTGAAACAGGTGTGGCAGTAATCAGGCCTGGGGGTGACTACAGAAATTGAACTCAGGTGTGATAAACCACAGTTAAATTATTTTTTAACAAGGGGGGCAATCACTTTTTCACACAGGGTCATGTAGATTTGGAGTTTTTTTCTCCCTTAATAACGTAAACCTTCATTGAAAAACTGCATTTTGTGTTCAATTATGTTATCTTTGACTAATAGTTAACGGTTTTTGATGAGCAGAAACATTTAAGTGTGACAAACATGCAAAAGGGCGGCGCGGTGGTGTAGTGGTTAGCACTGTCGCCTTGCACCTCCAGGGTCTGGGTTCGATTCCCCGGCCAGGCTCGATTCCCGTCTCTGTGTGCATGGAGTTTGCATGTTCTCCCCGTGCTTGGTGGGTTTCCTCCGGGTACTCCGGTTTCCTCCCACAGTCCAAAGATATGCAGATTAGGCTAATTGGCGTTCCTAAATTGCCCGTAGTGTGTGATTGGGTGTGTGAGTGTGTGTATGTGTGTGTGCCCTGCGATGGATTGGCACCCTGTCCAGGGTGTACCCCGCCTAGTGCCCGAAGTCTCCTGGGATAGGCTCCAGGTCCCCCGCGACCCTGAATACAGGATTAAGCGGTATAGAAGATGAATGAATGAATGAATGAATGAAAACATGCAAAAGAATAAGAAATCAGGAAGGGGGCAAATAGTTTTTCACACCACTGTATATAGAGTTATTGCACATGTGAGGGAATTGGAAACAGGAGAGATATTTCACATCTATTACAGTTCTATGTGTAATAGCAAGATGTGCAGTTATTTGGGTAATTCAGGGATTGCTATGGTAATTGCAGAGTGGTGTGTCCAAGTGCATTGTTAACTAAATATTGCACGTAATAATACCGTATTATTGTTTACTAAAGGCCGCTGTCTCTACAGTGTCCACGTTACAGAGAAGAGTTGTATAATTTTATGGCCGTAGGGAGAAACAATCTTTTGTGGTGCTCTGTAGAACATTTGGTGGTAATCAGATGTATAGAGGGTGAAAAGAAAAGGAGACAGTACCGTCCCCTGAGGTGCTCCGGTGCTGTAGATCTCAGACACACAGTTCTGTAGTCGAACATACTGAGGACAGCAGGTCAGATAGTCCATGATCCAGGAAACCAAGGAAGTGTCTATGTGCATGTTCTTCAATTTCTCCCCCCAGTACTGCTGGTTAAATGGTGTTGAAGGCACTTGAGAGGGCAAAGAACATCATCCTTACACTGGTCCCAGGTTTGTCGAGGTGGGAGTAGGTTTGATGGAGCAGGTGTATTATGGCATCCTCTACTTCCAGGAAAGTCTGGTAGGCAAACTGAAGAGGGGTCCAGAGAGGACTTCACCAGGGGACGAAGTCCATTCAGTCTCTCGAACACCTTCATGATATGCGATGTCAGAGCAACAGGCCTGTAGTAATTCTGGGCACAGAGCCGAGGTATTTTGGGGACTGGTACGATGCTGATGACGTTTTCCACAATGACAATTCCACAAAGAGGTGCCGGAGGACACCACAGAGTTGGGAAGCACATGATTTTAGGACTCTTGGGTTGATTTTATTTGGACCTGTAGCTTTTGTGGGGCTGAGCTTGCTCAGAGCATGTTTAAGCTGATCCTCTGAGATACTGATTTAGGGAAGGGCAGGTATAGTGGCTGTTTTCTGTGTGTGTGGGGGGGAGGGGGGGGGGACATGGGAGCAGGAGAGGGTGGATTGAAGACAGAGGGACATCAAATATATTAGAGATAGTGTGTAGATTGTTTGCACGTTCCACATTCCCCTCTATAGCCTGTAGTCTTGATTGCAAAAGACTAATAAAAATGTAAGCTTGTGAATGTAAGGCAATAAAAACACCATGACAATAAGTAAACCTTTTCAGCAGTATTTAGTATTTGAACTTGATATAAATGTTGTGATCTTTTGTTTTGTGTTCACTCAAGAAACTTTTTCACAGGGCGCCAGATTAGAATACTAATTAAAATACTAGATGCGGTCACCAAAGTAGTAATAATGAATGATATAAAATTCTAACTATACTACATATGCTGTATAAATACTCTGTTCTCCTCCAAAAGTATTGGAACAGCAAGGCCAAGGAATAAAGTCACTAGTTCCCTTGGAGCCACTGAATTAAGGAATGAGCTACCCCTTGTGGTGAATCCTAGGTACTACTCCTACTACTCTTCTACTACTACTATTACTACTACTAATAATAATAATAATAATGTGTGTGATATTAGTTAATAATTGTTATTTAATCTTAACATGTCCAAACCTGTTCATTATTAATTTCAGGTGTTTCAGGCCCCTTCTCCTCAGTGCAGGCCAGTCTTAATGCTTCAGTAAACCAAGACATCTTGGACAAAGCTACAGTATGCTTACAACTTTGTGGCAACAGTTTGGTGAAGGCTCTTTTCTATTCTAACATGACTGTGCCCTAGTGCACAAAGTAAGCACTATAAAGACATGGTTTGGATGAGTTCGGTGTGGAAGAACTTGACTGGGCCGAACACTAAACTCTGACCTCAACCCCATCGAGCACCTTTGAGATGAACTGGAACGGAGATTGTGAGCCAGGGCTTCTCGTGCAACATCAGTGCCTGACCTCATAAATGTTCTACAAAATGAATGAACAGGAATTCCCACAAAAACACTCGAAAAACGTATTGGAGTACACGGTATGTATTTGGATACAATGACATTGCAGGTTTGGCCAAATCCTTTGTCCATGTAGTGTATCAATAATTACTGATTTTAAATTTTAAAATGAATTAAATAAAAAAATCTTGAAGACCAGTGTTATGTGAGAGAGAGAGAGAGAGAGAGAGCGCACACATCCTGATGCATCTTGTGCTACTGTAAGTGAACCTATCAGTGTTCTTAGTGGGCACGGCTTTACTTTTAACCTCTTTTCGTCCGTCTCTCTTCATCAATCCTGCAGTGCCATGGCTGAGTTGTCAAGAAAAGGCTAAAATACATACAGTAACTCATAAAGGTAAAAAAATTAAAGAAAAAAGTTAACTTTGAGAAAGTTCTTGTGAAGTTTGAATTTGCACAACACTCAGGATATTTGTCTATCAGAATATTCTTCACCCGTCTTCTATACCGCAGATCCAATCCATCGCAGAGCAAACATGCACACACACGCTCACACGCTCACACACTCATTCACACACTATGAGCAATTTAGAAAATCCAGTGAGCTAAATCTGCCTGTCTTTGGGCTGTGGGGGAAACACAATCTCCATGCACACTAAATTCCATTAAAGGATGCATTCCAATAAAGCTGTTATAATAAAGTATCAAAAACCTGCTACCACTTACTGTTATACTTTATTTATTACGTATTTCAGCATGTAGCATTTTTTGATAAGGCAGCACAAATTGTCAGAACATTTCCGACTGAACTCGAAATGAGTCTATTTATAAACTTTATATATAACGTTTAAACATTAAAACAACTGATTTATTTTCAAGTCATAATAATTGTGAGTGAAGTCTTCAGCTCCGAGTTTGCCTTGTTTATTTATTTATTAATTTATGTATTCTTATTAATTTGTACATAATTAAGTATACATTATCTTTATCCTCATGACTCACTGTAGAGAGAGAGTGTGTGTGTGTGTGTGTGTGTGTGTGTGTGTGTGTGTGTGTGTGTACTCTGCATGACCATATTGTACTGTTCCTCTGTACCGTATCTCCTTGTATGCATGAAGATGATGTTCGTTCTCCTCCTGCTGCCTTTTTCGGTGTCCAGTCCGTCATCAACTGTTTGTGTTCCATCAGATTCCAGTTTTATAAACACCTGATTGTGACTGCTGTGTTTAGAACAGAGTGATACTAACAGTATGCCACAGTCCTGAAAGGAAGATCACAGTGGGATAGTGCTACAAATAAATGTAAAAGAAACAATACTAGGAAAAAAACTTCATACAAAAACAACAACAAAAGTAAATAAAATGTATTCTAAATGTATTATTCTCTTTGACCTATAAAACCATACTGTACATAATATGATATATAGTGGAATTGCTTACACGACTGTACGTACATAAAATAGAAAGATAATTCATTCATCTTCTATACCGCTTTATCCTGTATTTAGGGTCGCGGGGACCTGGAGCCTATCCCAGGAGACTCAGGGCACGAGGCAGGGTACACCCTGGACAGGGTGCCAATCCATCGCAGAGCACACACACACACACACACACACACACACACACACTATGGTCAATTTGGGAACACCAATTAGCCTAACCTGCATATCTTTGGACTGTGGGAGGAAACCGGAGTACCCGGAGGAAACCCACCAAGCACGGGGAGAACATGCAAACTCCATGCACACAGAGACGGGAATCGAACCCGGACCCTGGAGGTGCAAGGCGACAGTGCTAACCACTACACCACCGCGCCGCCATAGAAAGATAAAACATGATAAAAATATTTCACTTTAATAAAAAATATCTGCACTAAAGAATATAATTTAACAAAAATTTTTTTTAAATATACTAAAAAAATTTGGGATGGAATATACAACTATACAGTGGGTGCGGAAAGTATTCAGACCCCCTTAAATTTGTAACTATTTGTTATATTGCAGCCATTTGCTAAAATCATTTAAGTTAATTTTTCCCCTCATTAATGTACACACAGCACCCCATACTGACAGAAAAACACAGAATTGTTGACATTTTTGCAGATTTATTAAAAAAAGAAAAACTGAAATATCACATGGTCCACAGTACACAGGGCCGCACATGGGATTTTGCTGCGTAGCTCATATACTGTAGCTCGTACCCACTTGCATATACGTATACAAGTTAAACCAAGTAAACCTCATTAAGCTGAACAGTTTTCACTATACGTGTCCTGGGCCAACAGGGAGGTCAGCTATTTTGGATGGTTTTAATTTTCTTTGTTTTTGGGTTGATATCTAAATGGTTTAGCAGTGGCCAGGGTTTATAACAAACATCTAGCAAAAAATGGAGTATATATAATAAAGTTATATATTATAAGCCACTGTGCCTCTCATTAAGCATTACTTAAGTATTATTTCATGTTACTGTTTGAAGAAATACAATTATCATAGAGATACCACAATTAACATACAAAGGAAATCATAATTTTTCAATACGGTTAGTAAATCTTGTTTATAATTTTACTTGACTATGGAAATAGTCATGTGTTCTTATCATTTAAGAATGAGATGTCCAAATATTTGTGTTTCGTTTCGAATGAGCAAAAAATGAAACGAAAACATGAAATAAATAAGTAAATTAATTAATTAATTAATTAATATCTTTTTATGTGCTAGTGTAAAATAATTTAACATACTAAATAATTATAAATTACGTCACCTTCTATGTCGCGTCAGGACTTTAATTTTGAAGGCGCGTCACAGACGTAATGCCGGAAGTAAACCAGTTTGAGCCAGTTTGCGGTTTTAGTTGGAAAACGATATAAAGCCAGTCTGCTAGTCAGGAGTATTATTTATTTAAGTTATATAACCAGAGGAGATATCGAGCGGATAAGATTTAACATTATGGACAGAATAAAAGACTGGATTAAGGCAAATAACGACAGAAATCTACAGTTTAAAAGGTAAATATGATTTAAATCCCCTGGCAGCCTCTCAGTGGATTAGCCGCTAACGCTAGCTGAGGTAACTTATTCGTCACAGGAGGCCGTATTTACGCAGATACACAACTCTCCTTTATTATCCAATAATATTACTGATTATTAACCTTCAGGTTATTCATACTGGAGATGCGGTGGAGTCTAAAGCCGGTTATTATTATTACTTATCTGTCTGGATCTGTGATATTCCTAATGTAAGTAAATGAAGGATGGAAGTCGGTGTTATTAAGACTTATAACGTCCTGTTCTAGACAGTTGTGGCGTCTTATAGTGTCTATGGGGACACCGAGTCTGGCGTCTTATAGTGTCTATGGGGACACCGAGTCTGGCGTCTTATAGTGTCTATGGGGACACCGAGTCTGGCGTCTTATAGTGTCTATGGGGACACCGAGTGTGGCGTCTTATAGTGTCTATGGGGACACCGAGTGTGGCGTCTTATAGTGTCTATGGGGACACCGAGTGTGGCGTCTTATAGTGTCTATGGGGACACCGAGTGTGGCGTCTTATAGTGTCTATGGGGACACCGAGTGTGGCGTCTTATAGTGTCTATGGGGACACCGAGTGTGGCGTCTTATAGTGTCTATGGGGACACCGAGTCTGGCGTCTTGTAGTGTCTATGGGGACACAGAGTGTGGCGTCTTATAGTGTCTATGGGGACACAGAGTCTGGCGTCTTATAGTGTCTATGGGGACACCGAGTCTGCCGTCTTATAGTGTCTATGGGGACACCGAGTCTGGCGTCTTATAGTGTCTATGGGGACACAGAGTGTGGCGTCTTATAGTGTCTATGGGGACACCGAGTGTGGCGTCTTATAGTGTCTATGGGGACACCGAGTCTGGCGTCTTGTAGTGTCTATGGGGACACAGAGTGTGGCGTCTTATAGTGTCTATGGGGACACCGAGTCTGGCGTCTTATAGTGTCTATGGGGACACCGAGTCTGGCGTCTTATAGTGTCTATGGGGACACCGAGTCTGGCGTCTTATAGTGTCTATGGGGACACCGAGTCTGGCGTCTTATAGTGTCTATGGGGGACACCGAGTCTGGCGTCTTATAGTGTCTATGGGGACACCGAGTCTGGCGTCTTATAGTGTCTATGGGGACACCGAGTCTGGTGTCTGGGTGTCCGTGTCTATGGGGACACTGAGTCTGGCGTCTGGGTGTCCATGTCTCGTTATCCAGAGGCATGTTGTCTCACCTGACTGAAGTAGAATCGTGATGTTAAACATGTATTTTTAAAACAGCTGATTTAAACATAACATTTAAAAGCTTACACACTTTTAACCTTTAAAGCTCAGAGCATTTTAGCCATTTTTAGAGCCCAGGCACTTTATCAGCTGTGTGTAGTTATAGTGTGTGTGTGTGTGTGTGTGTAAAACTCCTGTTTATCTTACATTCTTTAACATAAACATGTATATGGTTCAGGATTGTGCACTATGGAGAGACCTGTTTGTTTTTCAGCACAAAATAGGCAGTATGAAAAACTCAATTTTAGATCATTTTAACCCACTATACAAACATAACTTAGCAAAAACAAACTGTCAACGAAATAGCACAGATAGACATGTTTCTGTGATTGTTTTCAGTTATTTTTGTAACCCCAAAAAAAAAAGAATAACAATATGCTTATTTTGAGAGTTTGACATTTTCTGATGTCATTCCCATCTTCTCGTAGTTGTAAAATTGCTCCTTTATAAAAGTAATGATAACTTTTGTTCTACCTGACATGTACGAAGCCTCCCTGTTTACTGTAAGGCCTCTGTTTAAGCTCATTTGAAGCAGAGGAATTAAGGTTAGCCGTAGCAAGACAGAATACATGTGTGTGAATGAAAGGAACCCAAGTGGAACAGTGAGAGACAGGGAGCAGAGGTAAAGAGGTGCAGGACTTTAAGGGTCAACGGTCCAGAACAACGGAGAGGGTGGAAAGGAGGTGAAGAGACGAGGACAGGCAGTTTGGAACGGATGGAGAAAAGTGTCAGGTGTGTTGTGCGATAAAAGAGCATCAGCGAGAATGAAAGGAAAGGTGTACAGGACAGTGGTGAGACCAGCGATGCTCTACGGCTTAGAGACAGCGGCACTGAAGAAAAGACAGGAGGCAGAGTTGGAGGTAGCAGAGCTGAAGATGTTGAGGTTCTCTTTGGGAGTGACAAGGATGGATAGGATCACGAATGAGTTCATCAGAGGGACAACCCATGTTAGATGTTTTGGAGATAAAGTCAGAGAGGCCAGATTGAGGTGGTTTGGACATGTTCAGAGGAGAGATTGTGAATATATTGGTAGAAGGATGCTGAGGTTGGAACTGCCAGGCAGGAGGTCTAGAGGAAGACCAAAGAGGAGATTCATGGATGCAGTGAGAGAGGACATGAAGTTAGTTGGTGTGAGAGAAGAGGATGCAGAGGACAGGGTTAGATGGAGGCAGATGATTTGCTGTGGCGACCCCTGAAAGGGAACAGCTGAAAGACTAATACGTTTAAAAAACAAAAAATATATTTTGTAAATCGTCATTGACCTATGCTGTGATGCCATGACGTATCTGTTCTGCTTTAGTTTTAAGGGTTTTAAACCATAGAGTATCGTACAGTTCAGTTCAGTTCGATGCATTTGTTTTTGCTTAACCTGTTTGATTTATAATTTTTTTTCTCATGTTTGTTTTTCAGAAGTTGAAGATGTTTATTGAGGACTTTGAGGACAGGCTTTTAACATCAGCACCTTTCACCTCAGTCTCGTCTTCCAGATCCGACCCAGATCTGTCTCAGGTATACAAATCTAAAACTAATAAAGAAATGTTGAGAGAAAGAAGTTAAATATTTTTAAGGTTTAAAAGTGTTATTTTCGACATGAGTGATGTGGGTGACTGAAGTCTGTCTTTTGTCTTCGTGTCTTTGTTTGGTGAAACAGGATCTCCTTTAGCCCTGACCTCCACCACATCTGACTCCAGGAGTGAGAGAGCATCAGGCATATCCATGGGTGGAAACGAAGGAGGAGGACGTGGGACAGACGGATGGAGTCTCTTCGGGACGCGTCCCAGCGTGCAGAAATCCCCGACCGACCCTGGGTCCGATTCCAACACCTCGGGTGAGGACCGGCCCGCTGACGAATCTCTCCGTTTAACCTACGGGGTTCTTGTTATTCTGATGTTTTGAGACGGATTGGTGAAATATTTTTAGCAGATGTTATTGTAACACGCTGATGAGATTTTAGAACTGATTCAAATATGAAACGTTGAAATAATTAATGGTTTTTTTTTTTTTAATTCTCCTACTGATTGACTCTTCACTGCCTTTATTTATTTATTTATTTATTTATTTATTTATTTTACAGGAGGTTTCAGTCTGCAGTCGTACTTCGGACTTCAGAAGTCCACAACCGCTGACGACATCAAGACCCAAGTGAACATCGCGGTTGAAGACCACGCCAACTTCAACTGTCCTAAAGAGGCGGTGACCGGAGCGGAGGGCAAAAAGGCAGCAACGCATAAACTCCAACCTCGCGACATGAACATTCTCACTCCGTCGGGTTTCTGACATCGGCGTCTGCGTTCCGTCTTTTTGTTCCATCCCCTCCGCTCAGGTCGCTCACACACACTCCGAACACAAGCCGAGTTCCTCCAGCCAGATGTTTGTGAAACCGTAAATATATATATATAAATAACTTTGGTGCCAAACGTCTTTCCACACTCAGACAGAGGCAGTATATGACCATGAGCATGTGATCATGAGGGTCACCGCGCGGCGTCACGTGATAACAGATGACGTGAAGCCGTAGACTTACGGTGTGATCGTTTAACTTTTGGTTTCAGTTTATCGCTCTCTAGACGAATCGTAAAACAGGGTACGACACCACACGAAACCTGCTTTAACAGCAACTCTTCTGCTTTTTAAAGCATTTCCCTTTTAAACCTTTTTTCTTTTTCCCAGCACGAGCAAATAATAATTTTTATATCTATGCAGTTTAGGGTTACGACATCACGGTTTTAGAGTTTTAAAAATGCAGACGCACATTCCTGCACCGTATCTTTTCCTCCCTACACGATCACTACAGAGCTTTTCTCCTCACCGCCACATTAGATCAGTTTCTCATGGAGGGGCAGGGGCAGGGGTAGGGGCAGGTGTAGGGGTGGTTGTGTAAATTATGTTGTTTATGTACATTATTAAAGATCTAGAGCAGCTGGCACGGCCACTCCTGCTCAGACAAGCACTTAATAATTAAAGTAAAGGTTAAATATTGTAGAAGAGCTGATATTGTGTTGTGTGATTACACACACACACACACACAGCACACACACACACACCATGAAGATGTACCGTGCAGACGTCATAGGCAGAACATTTTTCCACAAAATAAATGTCATCTTGCAGGAAAATATCTCCAGGCCATAAGAGAAGCAGGATATTATGTGAAAGCACATCCTCACTGTAGAGCGATTTGCAGTAATGTAGATTTCTTAATTATTTATCCACAGATCACTTACTTAAAAAAAAAAAAGATAACTAAAAAACATTTTAATTACATAACACTGCATTGTCCTCTTGCACACACCTCTCTGTGTTCTATCTCCATTCAGATTGTGTTTACTTTTTTTCTCTCTTAAAAAAAGAAAAAGTTGTGTGAAACCGTGATTATTTTAGACACGCCCCAGGACAGCCACCGTATCGCATCGCGGTCACACCAGCCTCGCCGTCGAAGGCCTCGGACCGTTTTCTGTGCTGATAAAGCAGGTTTAAAGTGTCACAGCGCTCGTGTCTGAATAGCAGCATGAGATGGTGAGATTGAGGTGTTTGTGTCCATAAGCAATAGCATTTCACAGGATACGACACGGACGTTTTGTTTTTCTAGACACTCAGTCCATTTTCTTTCATATCTAGTACTGTGCAAAAGTCTTGGACATCATGTTTTTTTTGTTTGTTTTTTTTGTACAAACTTTTGTTAGAAATGTTTATGACTTCATTGTTAAGTCGAAAAGTAAAAAACTAAAATTACATTTCCAAATTTTTAGTATTTCAGCAAAAAAAAAAAACTTTTACAGGCAAATATCTGTAGACCAGAAGAGAAAGCAGCATATTATGACCACTGTTCAGGCTTGTTGAGGTTTTTTTTTTTTTTTTTTTTAAGACGTCATTACCCTGCAGTAGTTATTTGTATTTGCGTAAGACTTTTGCACAGAACTGTGTATTCTTCACACCTACTGCTTTTTGTAGTGATAGATTTTTATGTAGTGATGTATACTTTGTTTTTTTTTACCATATGTATTACCAGTGAAATGTTTTTTTTTTTTTTTTTTTCCATTCCAGTTAACACTCACATTAACACTTCACGTTATGTTTTGTATAAAGATTTATCTGCCATGCAGCTGTTCAGTTTGAGTCTGATGCCTCGAATAAAACCTTAAGTGAAGTAACAGAGTCACACAGCCTGATTTATTTCCTGTTATATCTGGGTTTTAAAGGTACCATATGTTACTGTTTTGTTAAGTTAATACGTGTCTCAGAGCTCCACCAAGAGTGTGTGTTAACGCACCTCACGTAATGAGGTAATTTTTCATACCTCAAACTGTTTCAATTCTACTACAAATGCACCAGCTCAGTGTGTCCTGCTGAGCCACGCCCCTTCCGGAGAACAACAGAGCTGGTGCAGGTGTATGGAGAGAAAGTGGCCAGGTGGAGCAGAAAGGAAAAGGGCACGAAAAAAGAATGCAATGCACTTCAAGAAGAAGCAAAATGTTACAAATTTCCCGATCTATTTTCTGCACACAGTTTAATCTGTAAATGACTATATATTATATACAGTGGATACAGTATAATATTTACAAACCAAATTCTGGCTCAATAAAGTGGGGACGGGTGCGTGTTTACCTGGTGTAGCATCTCGTCTTCTTTTCTAAACAGTGTGAATATATCTGGGTATTGAGGTTATGAGGTTCTGCTGTTTTGGTCCCATTCCTGCCTGATATCAGTTTCCAGCTGCTGAAGAGTTTGTGGGTGTCTTTGATGTATTTTTTGTTTAACGATGTGCTAAATGACACAACCCGGCCGATGAGTGACGCAGTGTCGCCTGAGGGCATTCGACGATAGTCTTCGGCCTCGTCCCTTATGAACAGACATTTCTCTGAATCTTTTGATGATGTAATACACTATTGATGATGAGATTTGCAAAACATTTGCAGTTTGATGTTGAGGAACGTTGTTTCTAAAGTGTTCCACTATTTATGTGATTGGAAAGTCTTTTAGTTTAATATTAATTAATTAACTGAAATTGGTTTAAATCTTTCACTGACCACAAGAGTCTGGAAGTTTTCATTTAGCACACTAGACTCAGGTTACATCAAAATAGTTTATTTAGAAATATATGAACATTTTCCTGGTGTTTCATGATCACATCTCTCTCTCTCTCTCTCTGTCGCTCTCTCTCTCTCTCTCTCTTTGTCTCTCCCATTGATAGTAAAAGAATTTCTGCTGAATTTGCACATAAAAACACTGACTATATTAGGGGCCAAAAATTATTTGACCAATATTTTCAAATGCTAAAATAAATCCTGTACGAAAGCTAAAAGAAACAGACAAAAAGTCTAACAAAGCTGTGAATAATTTTCTGTTAACAACTTTACATTTATTTTATAATTCACAAAAATCATAAGAAGTCAAACTCAGCACGTCACTGGTGGCAACTTCTGAAAAAGCTTCTCTTAGTAAATGAACAAAAAGACAAACGAGGAAAACAAAAACCAGTTCAGCAGCAACACAGTTTCAGAGTAACACAGTTTTACATCACACTGAGTCTGTAAATCCAAACACTCAGGAGTTCACAGATTTAATAATAACTAAGTGTACTTGTATACATTCGTTTACACAACCAGGAATTGTGTGTGTGTGTGTGTGTGTGTGTGTGTGTGAAATGGTGTGATTGCCTTCCTATAATGGGAAATCTGTAGAACATCTACATCAAACACTTGTGTGTGTGTGTGTGTGTGTGTGTGTGTGTGTGTGATATTAATGTGAATACGTTCTAAGAAACGAAGCTCAGAAAAGCAAAAAATGCTTAATTTTAAAGCCAAGGAAAGAAAGAAAGGCTCCTGAATTCCTCTATATTATAATCAACTTCTTGGATTATAATCTTCTTATTTTATGTAGCAAATAAAGATAAATGTAGGAGTTTCTGTTAATTAATGATCTTGGAGTCATGCTAAAAGTCTACGTCTATAACAAAGTAGAAATTTTCGTTAATGAAAACCAAACGGTTCTCACTTTAGTCGTCTTGGGAAAAAGTTAGCATATAAAAAAAAAAGAAAATAAAAATAGAAACGCAGATAGAAGTGATGCATCGATACTGATACTTTATCAGGTCTGAAATTATACTTACATATACTCGGAAAAATACAAACAAACCCATGTGTGTGAAGTGAGCCTGGTGTACTGCTTCCTGTAAGAGCTGTTGAACATATTGTAATAACCCCGACTGTAGTATTTAATAAAAGATATATAAATATAGTTATACTCTTAATATGATACATTTTTTGCCCATTGCTATTTTTGATTTAATTAGATTGAATAAATTGATTTTGATGCCTGATTTGTCTACAAGTTTCTAAGAACCATTGTAATGCCGTGCTGTTGGTTGTTCAATTCAATTCAAATGTCAAGTCTCATACAAAGCGATAATCTTCTGCTCCACACTCCAGACCAGTAGGTGGCGGTATTACTCCAATTGCTCATAAACTCAAAAAGAAGAAGCGATACTCTCACAAAATGTGAAAGCAAGTGGTTTGTATTTTCAGCAAAAAATGTGGCACATTTTCAAAGAAAAAAAATTATTTTAGCTTATTCAATGTTTATAAGTTTAAATAATTCAAAAAAGTGTAAATAGATTCTGAATCGAAACTGACGCATAAACGATTGCATCATGCAGTTACATAGCTGTGTAGCTAAAGATTATTTTCTAGCTAATAATAAACCAATTAAATTAAATTGATATGATCCAGACTCAGCAAAAATATCAAAGTAAAAATATAAAAATATCAAGGAGCAACTGTCTTTTTGTCTTACAAATAAAACGTTTAAACATAAAATCCATTAAACAAGATTAGCTACTGTAGGTCTAGCTAGCAATGGCTATAGATGAAAATAACAGCTCTTAGCCATGATGTTGTTCTTGATGATCGGTCACTATGCTTTATTAACAATATTAGATAATATAATCGCAACAGTATAGAGACGCTTTTGCAAAGTTCCGAAGTATTTGAAGTATCTCGTAGCTAGTTAATGTACTTTGCTTATTAGTAGCCTGCAACGTTTCATGGCATGTTTTAAACCAGAGCTAAATAAAATCGAGAAAGTAGATTACTTATTTCAGTATCGTGATGAGTAACCAAAAAATATCATCAATTCGATGCATCTCTAGCAATTAATCCATAATAGACCATATACTCATATATAATATAAATTAATAATAGATAAAAAAGACTGAACGTGATGTTAAATGAAATCAAAAGTCACAATTAATAGTAATATGAGAATCCCAACAATATGATCAATTAGTATGTCAGAATGTTAGAAAAATATAATACAATCTAGTAATAGTGTACATATAATAATAATAATAATAATAATAATAATAATAATAATCCAGTTACACACTAATCCAAAAACACGAACCATCTGAGCGATGAAACACCAGTTCATTTCTGCAAATAAAAACCAATTTAAAAAGCGTATGCTAATAATCATAGCAAATCAACAAATGGTACTGAAAGGTAGCTATGAGTTAGCTCTTCCATCTCACTTCCACATCAGACACTCTCGGCCCCCAGCTGCTGGGATTCATGAACATTAAAATCATCCTTTCCATCCATCAGCCAGTGACGTGCTAGTGTCAAAACATCCTCGCTGGACGCCGGTGACAAGAGCCACAACGTTCCCATGCGCCCTACAAAGCTAGGGCACTTCTCCAGGCTACAGTTCATCACGAAGACGCTCCTGTGTGATTATTTCGCTCCCCTGACTCCGTGTTCAAGGCTGCGACAGACGCTTTCGCTTGATCCTCTGCATCATCCCTTCGTCCTTAAAAATAAAAAGAACAGAACGCTCCCGATGACGATCCGTCCCCGATGGTGTCGGGTGACGCGCATGCTCATGCGGCGGAGGCAAGAAGGCGATCCCGCGTGCGTTCTTCCCATTTGCGTATTTAAAAACCTGCTATACAAACTCCTAGTTCGGTCCAGAACGTTTACTTTGAAAAAAATATACATATAAATGTATACAAAAATACTGTAGGTAATTCTGATGAATAATCATCAAAGTCTTTTGTTAAAAAATAGTTGGTTGTATTTATAAGGTAGGACTATGTACAGAAACTCTTGATAATGCTTCGTGTTAGTGATCACTGCAAAAGAAAAACGCAGATGTTAGATTAGATTAGATTAGATTAGATTAGATTAGATTAGATTAGAGAGCGCCATTAAACAGACTTTATACAGCAAGAACAATTAATGAATTAAAACAAAATCCATGCGTTCAGTCACACACACACAAAGCACTTTAACATTATTATAGAAGAATACGCAGCCAAAACTGCATATTGGTGCAAATTTTTATTTTTTGTGTGTTATACTGTACATATACTACAGAAAATGTGAAGCTAAAACTAGTTGCTAAAACGGCCATTTTTCTAACAATAATCATTTAAAATGCAAATTATTCATATTTCTTTTAATAGTGATAGTAAAACTGGTATAAGCTTCTAGATGCACATGACCTGTAAAAATTGTTGCTTAAATAGTTTTTTGGTAAAAGCGAACGATCTGTAGTGTCCGTAACCATGTCAAATTCATATTGCAATATCCCAACAATTTAGCGTTTTAGAATAATACACTTTCTCAGGTTTATGTCTTTTCATGTGGAATTTAAATTGGCCAAGTTTCACCTGAATGACAGTTAAGATCATTGAATGATTTGAATTTAAAAAAGTTACGGACACTACATAAAAGCTGCTAATGTGTAAAAGCTTCTCATCTGATGAAAATATAAATGTGTAGCATATTTACAAAAAACAAAGCATGGGTCGGCAGATAGGAAGAAATTGAATTTGGTGTTATACAGTATGATTGTATGTAAACATTCACTTTTTACACTTTGTAGCAACAACATCTTTCCAACCTGCGCTATTCTGAAACTGGATGTTAGCATTAAATTTCTTTAAAATATTATTTTTTTAATATTTTGCTCCAAAGAGTCAGTTTTTTATGTGATCTTGAGGAATAGTTCTCCAGCCTTCCTGAAGGGCTTTATTAGCTCTTTTTTAGCATTTTAAGTCCAGTCCTGTACCTGACCTGTTCCAGAGAAATGTTTTTTGTTTGTTAAGCCACACAGTGACCTGTGAACCTCTGACGAGCAGCACACACACACACACACACACACACACACATGCGAACGTGTCCTGACCTTGTGCCAGCAGCCTGGTATTGGAAGTCCGTCTGGACCCTGATGACGACAAACACACAAAGGGTTAAATAAATATTACAATAAACAGCTCACAGGAAATCCATGCAGGTTAATAAAACACACGCAAGAAAACGGAACAACCTAGCAACTACCAAACTAGCGGCTCAGTGTGTAGCTAATACACTATATTGTACAAGTGATGGGTTTAGAAGTGGAAAAGCAAACGGTACAGAGGACGAAGGACATGAGAGGAAACAGGAAGGAGTGGAATTACATTATTATTCAGCAAAAAACGGATCTTTATTTATTAATTAAAATAAATTATGCTTCCAGATTTGATGCGTTTCAGTTTCTCTAGAGCTTTGAGTAATAAATGTGACTTTGGTACGAACTTGTACCTGATGACGATGATTTACTGTAACTTGGTGTACGGTTTGTCTTTGTAATGGAACTGTGTTTCACACACTGCACTCAGGCACGGACACCAACCAGGAACCAGACAAAATCTGACTGTAACGAGTGTGTAGTATGTAGTGTGTAGTACGTATGTAGTGTGTAGTACATATGTAGTGTGTACTGTGTAGTACGTATGTAGTGTGTAGTACGTATGTAGTGTGTAGTATGTAGTGTGTAGTATGTAGTGTGTAGTATGTAGTGTGTACTGTGTAGTATGTAGTGTGTAGCATGTAGTGTGTAGTGTGTAGTATGTAGTGTGTAGTATGTAGTGTGTAGTATGTAGTGTGTAGTATGTAGTGTGTACTGTGTAGTATGTAGTGTGTAGTATGTACAGTAGTGTGTAGTGTGTAGTATGTAGTGTGTAGTATGTAGTGTGTAGTACGTATGTAGTGTGTAGTACGTATGTAGTGTGTAGTACGTATGTAGTGTGTAGTACGTATGTAGTGTGTAGTATGTAGTATGTAGTGTGTACTGTGTAGTATGTAGTGTGTAGTATGTAGTGTGTAGTACGTATGTAGTGTGTAGTACGCATGTAGTGTGTAGTATGTAGTGTGTAGTATGTAGTGTGTACTGTGTAGTGTGTACTGTGTAGTATGTAGTGTGTAGTATGTAATATGTAGTGTGTAGTATGTACAGTAGTGTGTAGTATGTAGTGTGTAGTATGTAGTGTGTAGTATGTAGTGTGTAGTATGTAGTTTGTAGTGTGTACTGTGTAGTATGTAGTGTGTAGTATGTAGTGTGTACTGTGTAGTATGTAGTGTGTAGTATGTAGTGTGTAGTATGTAGTGTGTAGTATGTAGTATGTACAGTAGTGTGTAGTATGTAGTGTGTAGTATGTAGTGTGTAGTATGTAGTGTGTAGTATGTAGTGTGTACTGTGTAGTATGTAGTGTGTAGTATGTAGTGTGTACTGTGTAGTATGTAGTGTGTAGTATGTACAGTAGTGTGTAGTGTGTAGTATGTAGTGTGTAGTATGTAGTGTGTACTGTGTAGTATGTAGTGTGTAGTATGTAGTGTGTACTGTGTAGTATGTAGTGTGTAGTATGTAATATGTAGTGTGTAGTATGTACAGTAGTGTGTAGTATGTAGTGTGTAGTATGTAGTATGTAGTGTGTAGTATGTAGTGTGTAGTGTGTAGTATGTAGTGTGTAGTGTGTACTGTGTAGTATGTAGTGTGTAGTATGTAGTGTGTACTGTGTAGTATGTAGTGTGTAGTGTGTAGTATGTACAGTAGTGTGTAGTGTGTAGTATGTAGTATGTAGTGTGTAGTATGTAGTGTGTACTGTGTAGTATGTAGTGTGTAGTATGTAGTGTGTACTGTGTAGTGTGTAGTATGTAGTGTGTAGTATGTACAGT
Organism: Channallabes apus; assembly: GCA_030522415.1. NCBI lineage: Eukaryota > Metazoa > Chordata > Actinopteri > Siluriformes > Clariidae > Channallabes > Channallabes apus. The sequence continues at coordinate 6,030,759 of CM060113.1, read as the reverse complement.
AGTGTGTAGTATGTAGTGTGTAGTGTGTAGTATGTAGTGTGTAGTATGTAGTGTGTAGTATGTAGTATGTAGTGTGTAGTATGTAGTGTGTAGTATGTAGTGTGTAGTATGTAATATGTAGTGTGTAGTATGTAGTGTGTAGTATGTAATATGTAGTGTGTAGTATGTAATATGTAGTGTGTAGTATGTAATATGTAGTGTGTAGTATGTAGTATGTAGTGTGTAGTATGTAGTGTGTAGTATGTAGTGTGTCTGAGATCCTCAGAGTGTTTTCGTGCATTATCTGATTCTTTAAACCTTGTGCTAACACACAATAAGCAGGGGCTTGCGAGGAGCAGAAAACTTTCACATCACATCCAGTTTGCAACTTCCACTGTCTGAAATGTCTTTACAAATTATTAGAATTATAGAAGTTGAGACAAGATCTCGAGAGCGCTCTCACATAGACCTGCCTGCCGTTTCATATTAACACGTGCTTTATATCTAACTCCAACGTGGACGCACCTGCATGGAGGATTCGTCAGAAATAGACCTGACATACCTGCTGCCTTGAGTCAGAATTTGGGAAATTATAATAAACAGTACAAAGTCAAAAGATAGGACACACCTTCTAATTTAATCTTTTTATCTACGGATTTATTACATTCTAGAAAAATATTGGAGATTTCATAAGGGCCAAAAAGTATTAAAACAATAACAAATAACACATACAGTATAGCATGAGGCACTTAAGTAACACCAACAGTCAGTTGTTATTTTAAGACATGAAGGTCAGCTGTTCTGGAACAGTTCTTACAAGAACAGTATTGTGTGTCGAGTGTGTTTGTAAAACCCATAAAGTTCCAGGATGAAACTGTCTCTCATGAAGACCTTCTCAGGAAATCAAGACCAAAACTGAGCTCTGCTGCAGAGGAGACGTTCATTTAGAGTCACCAGCCTCAGAAATCACCAATTAACAACCAGCAGCTCAGATTAGAGCCGTTATGAAGCTTCACAGAGCAGAAGTAGCAGATAAACATCTCAATATCAACTGTTCAGAGGAGATTATTGTATGAAAAAAGAAAAATAAGAAATGACCATGGAATTAGAAGGTGTGTCCAAACCTTTGACTGGTAGCGTATAAGATTAAAAATATATACTGTAGGACGGTAGCAAGAAGAAAAAGGAGACGCTTTCAGTTTGCTTTTTAACGCAGCCGGTGCAGACAGGAATCATAAATTATACTTCATTTACGCATCTTTTCATGTAAAAATATGATTATAGTGTTGGAAAATGTTTTTGGATGGCTGTAACGGATTATTTGCATTTACATTATTTCCTATGGAAAAAGGTAAAATATATGAAGTAAGCAGAGAAATGATGCACCTTTATGTACTAATCGAACTACACCAGTGAAAAGCAAAAGTATTTGCAGGACTTGTATTATTGGTGTTGATGCTCCTGTTATGAATCATTTAATCATCCTGAAGCTACACTACATTCACACCATGTTAGTATGACCACGGTGTTTCTCCTCTAGCCAGTTTAATAAGTTTGTTCTTTATTTCCCCGGGTGGTTCAGTGTTAAACGCTTGTATCTGCATGCCGAGAGAACACCACACGCCAGGCAGCGGGTACAGTACCAGCCGGCACGGAGCCCCGGCGTCAGCCTGCCCGCTCTCCCCTGCCTGGCCTTTACATCCGGGAGAACCCTGTCAGCAACAACACACACACACACACACTGAAGACGGATCTCACCCAACTCATTGCTAGCCCTACACACACACACACACACTCTCACACACTCACACACACACTCTCACACACTCACACACACACTCTCACACACTCACACACACACTCTCACACAAGATAAAGAGCAGAATTCAAAGTATAAAGAGACAGGGAACAGCAGAGGGAAATTAGTGTGTGAAGAAGATAAAGTTGTCGAGTGGTTAACAGTATGAGGGTTTACACACACCACAGGGCAGGGCTGGTCTAAGCCGGGCGGACCCTGCTCTCCTTTCTGCCCCTTCAGTCCTCTCTTGCCTACAGAGCCACGGTCGCCCTGAACAGAAACCAGGAAATAACGTCACATGATCATATCAACATCCGCACTATAAATGAGCAAATAAACCCTACGTTCACAAATATTACTTTTACATATCTTTGTGTGCAAAAGTTAGTACCCCCACATCAAATTAATATTTATAAATATTTACAAATAAAAATGTTTCTCCCAGTTCTCCTGCTTTGTTTCAAGTTTTTTATGATAGACGTAAATTATAAGCTTTCTTATTATTATTTCTCACCCTGATCTCTTATACACTTACTTTTTGTTAAATCTTCATATTTTTTTTTTAGCATTTTGAATAATAGATCTGTTGCTGCCGAATCTCTTAATTTCTAAATATTTCTCTGTTGATTTTTGCAGAAAATGCAGGTGGTTTCTCTGGCGGTAGGACACCCCGAAGTGATATCTTTAATTCTCTGACCTTGCTAAATGTATTTTTTAACTTAATTGGTTGTAAAAGAAAAATACTTTCTTAAATTTGTAATATGGGGCAAAAGTTGCACTTGAACTTCCACTGTAGAACACTATAGATGTTGTATGAGCATATAATATATACTACATTACTGTAGATGCGGATGGAAATCAATAAAATATTATTTAAATGTTTAGAAAATCAGTATATAAATAAACTAAACTACAAAAAAGCTTGAATGAAACAAGACATTTAATGTATAATCTTTCAAATGTTTTTAAGGCCAAATGGTACAAGAAAAAAAATATAATAAAATTTAAATACTGAAAAACAGCATTAAAAAAATATTAAAAAGTATAATGGGTTTTTTTCTTCATTTTGTCAATATTTCCTAAGCAGTTTATTAAAGAATGTGTTTTAAATTGTGCTTTTTTTAAAACATAAGATTTATTTGGACCTTTTTGACCTTCAATTAATTCTTTTAACTTGCTAATAAATTGTAAAATAAGGCTATAGTTTTCTCTTCTTTAACATCTAGTGGATGGAAATAAATAAAATATATTTACAGTAAATATAAATTACTGTCAGGTACGTTAGATGTTGGACTGTGGGCTTGATGGTGGCGAGGCATAGACGCAGAGGGGGATGATGGCAAACAGTCTTAATGATAAACAAACCAAACAAAACATGAACTAAACATGTACAAAGGTACAAAGGGACTTGGCTTTACTTTGGAGCATGCTAGAAACAAAACCAATAATCAACTAATACACAGACTAAGGACTAAACAAACTAATATACAATACAAACGAGGGATACAAACCAGACGAGACAAGACACACTAGACAGACTTGAGGACAAAACACAAGGGGACTATACAGACAGGACAGACTTGGCCTACTAGCTGTTATACACATTAGCTGTTATCACATTAGCTGTTCTGCACAAACCTGAACATAACCCACCAAACAAGTCAAAACAAATTCCCACTGAACAGAACTATCAGCATTAATGCTCGACCCAGTTTCCCAGAACCAACAGCTATTTATAACGAAACTAATGAGCTACCTCGGTTCAGGTGAGCTTCTGGGAAACTGAGTCTACAACCAAAAACTACAAAACAAAGACAGTCCCCTCTAGTGGTGAACCCTCACAATTACATGCATACAAAATAAGTACATAAATAAGTAAGTTATAAGTAAAATAAATACAAAAAAGCTTGAATGAAACAATTGAAAGACGTTTTATGTATTATTTAAAAAGAAAATTTTTTAACACTGATGAAAATTAATATTGAAAAACAGTCTAAAAATCGGTTTCAGAAAAAATACTGTACAAAACTCAATGTTTTTGGTTTTATTTTGTCAATAGTTTCTAAGCAGTTTTTAAAATGTAGATTTTTTTTATTGTTAATGAACTAATTTATTAATGTGCTTGTTTTAAATTGTACTATTTTATAAGATGTGCTTTTATTTAATTCTGACCTTTTTCAATCCTTTTATCTTGTTGATAAATTGTAAAACAAGTTTATATTTTTTTAGTCAAGTCTATAACTTTTTACATAAAAAAAAAAACCAAGCGGGTGTGCAAACTTCTGCACATACACAACTGCAGAAATAACAATTGCAGGAATGTATTCTATCTACAAATATATTTTTTTACCCCATTGTTAAAAAAGAAAAAGAAAAACATTTTGTTCTAATTTGCTATGGGGATACAAACTTTTGCACTTGACAGTAAAGCTTGTTTTGTATTTATATGTAAAATCCATTCTAATTCCCCCAGAGCTTTACAAGCCTTCATGCGACACTGTACCTTTTCTCCTTTAGCCCCCGTGTCTCCTCTGTCTCCTGTAAGACCAGGGAATCCCTGTACACAATACACACACACACACACACACACACACACACACACACACACACACACACACACGTGTGAAACTTTCACAGCTTCAGAGCATCAAAGTCAGGTCTAACACTGTTATCAGACACTTACGTCTAATCCCGGCTCTCCTTGTTTTCCCTGAAAAGACACAGAAGGAGACGATTTATTCTGGAGGACAGCAGCTGTAGCACTCGTTACAGCTCGAATCATCGTTTCTATAGTAACAGCTTCAATTCAACGCACACCAATATACATTGCTACAAGTATGAGGATCCCTTGCAATAAACTACAAGATATGAGGGGTTCAAGTCAAACCGGGACTTGACAGGTCATGAGCAGAAGAAGTGATTCAAGCGATTGCTTTAAGTCGTGCTGATAAGTGCTACGTGTCTCCGATTACTGCATGGTGGTGCTCGTGTGTCAGACTACTGTATGTCTGACGAGGTGCAGTGTGAACGCTCAGCAAGTGATAATCGACTGAGGACTTGCAGAAGAGACGCATCTGTCTGTGTGAACTCTACACACAATCATTCACCCACTCGCACGTGACAGGAACTCGACCTCGCTCCAAGCCGTTTCCACATGTTTATGTAATTAAAGGAGTTCCTGGGAGGCCAGCGTTTCAGGCGTGAAGGAGGAAGAACACTTTCTACCCTGACGCCGGTATCAAAGCACTAGTGAAACGATGGGATAAGTGCATTAATGTGTTATAGTTATTAGTTTTTACTCTAATAACGGTGTCTTCTTATTCTGTACAACCAAAAGTCCCAGTTTGACTTAAACACCCATCATAAGAGGAATAAAACTCTTTCTGTTACATGGTGAACAATAAGTCAGTGACTATTATTCCTGCATTTGATCATATTTAACAGTGAAGCAGGTCACCTTTGATCAGCTGGTTTAAAGTTATACTCTAAACCATATTCTGTTCCTATTCTGTAACTCAGTGCAATTCCAGCTCTTACTTTTTCACCCTTGGATCCCGGAAGGCCGACCAACCCTGCAGGCCCCATGGGGCCATGTGAACCCTGAATACCCTGAAAAACATCAGGCTTTACACTTTATCCTTTACATTTGAACTGATTTGTTATATAATCATTCCCAAATAGATCCCAAATCAGTAGATTTGGGAAAAGGTTGTGTTCTTACCGGGATTCCCGGAACTCCTCTGTCTCCCTTCTCTCCTTTAACACACTCTCCTGCATCACCCTGTAACAGCAGGTTAAAGTGGGACACTATGAAGAGTTTAATTTGAATATTAAGATTAGAGTATAAGGTGTAAATAGGGTGATATCTTCATCACTCAGGCTACACACTCAGCCGTGCTGATATTCAGTATAACAGCAATTATACTGGTGTGATATTTGCTTATTGAATCAAAATATGCTTCATCGTCAGTTTAGTTACTAGAGAGAAATACTGTATATTCTAATGTACAACTTACCTTCAGGCCAGGAATACCAGGATGACCCTAAAAAAAAAGTGTTATTTAATGTCAGGGGAAAGTTTTATTGGTGAAAAACCAAACATACATTTCAACTGAAAAATAAATAAATAAAATAATAATAGTAATAATAAATATTAAAGTATAGTAAAAATATATTGAATACAAGCACAAATAACCAATTATTCTGTCAATATTTCTCTTTATATATAATGCAGTATTTAAGTCAATTAAGCCTAAACCTTAGCTGAAATTTTATTAGCAGACAATTTTGCTACTTTCACACATTAATATTCATATTTAGTAATAAAAGTGAATTAATCTTAGACCATTTTAAGCGTAAAACAGAACAAATTCCTGGAATAAAGTTTCAATCGTATATTTGTAATACAATAATATCACACTGAAATATATTACATAACATTTTCCTTATTCGAGACGTCATCACTTGCTATCAAAATATTATTTTGTACATTTAAAATCCAACGCTGAGAAATTACTGTTATAGAAATATATAGAAATTAGCTTTATAAAGTTATTACGTGAGATGTGGGGAAAGTAAAACAGTGATAAATCACATTATTCTTTTGTGTTGCAATTCATGTATCCTGTATGTGGTGGTGGGGGCTGGAGCCAATCACAGGAGACGAGGCGGGGTCACCCTGGACCCTGGGGTGCCAATCCATCGCAGGGCACATTTATATATAAACACACTCAAATGCTTATTTACACTCTGTCTTTGGACTGTTGGAGGAACCCGGAGTACCCGGAGAAAACCCAGCAAGCACGGGGAGAACATACAACCTCCATGCACACAGACCCGAGGTGAGAACTGAACCCGGACCCTGGTGGTGCAAAGCAACAGTGCTAATGACTAAACCACCGGTGCCGCCTTGTATCGTGACACTGACTCCAAAAAAAATATTTTCAACAATAATTTGTCATTTATATTTGTTTACATTTGAGGTGGTAACATCTTGCAGTTCCTCTCTGATCCTATAGGTGGAGTGTTTACAAGACATTCACACATTGACAGGTAGAACAGTATCCTGTGTGGCCGGAGCAGATTATAGTAGGTTTAGAATTGTAACAAAATCACAAGAATAATAATATTAATATTGAATTGGGTCATTTGTTAAATCGTGATACTTATAGAGTCGCAATACAAACCGAATCGACACCTGGGTATCGCGACAGTATCGTATCATGTGACCCCTGGTGATTGACAGCCAATGAGAGAACTTAATGATGATCATGTGATCGCAGCTCGAACTCACCATAAATCCCGGAGGTCCTCTTGGCCCTGGAGGGCCCGGGGGGCCTGGCTGAGAAATCATCTGAACCTTGAGATGAAAACAAACAAACAAACAAACAAACAAATAAACATAAAAGATTTGAACACGTACAATGTCAGAGAGCATTTAATGCTATCTAATGGAAATGTCCTCACCAGGTTGTCTTCTAGTCTGCTGTCTCCTTTCTCTCCTTTCTGTCCATCCATTCCCTGACACACACACACACACACACACACACACACACACACACACACACACACACACACACACACACACACACACACACACACACTGTAATAATGATGCAAAATGAACCCCCGACTCTTAGTAATGATATTAGATTAGATGACATACAGCAGGTCCAGAGAGTCCCATCTCTCCTTTCTCTCCTCTTTCTCCAGGGCTTCCTGGTTCTCCAGCATCTCCTTTACCTCCCTAACACACACACACACACACACAAAGAGGCAACTATTACTAATACTACAGTAGTTACCCATTAGTTATTACTCTCTCTTTCTGAGATTATTTGTTATATTTCATATAAATTTTAATAATAAAAACGATAATGTTGTCTTCAAAACATTTAAATAATGAACATACAGTCTGTGATGTAATCGATAATATCAGACTGTACACAGTGATCAACAACACTGCATTATATTACAGTATCTACGCTTTCTGTTCCGTCTGTACGGATGTTTATTTATGGGCAAAGTAACAATAAATGGATAACAAAAAAAAAATTCCAACAGTAATCACCTTCTCTCCATCAACTCCAGCTACGCCAGGTAAGCCCAGTTCTCCCTGCATTCACACACACACACACACACACACACACACACACACGACACATGATACAGTCACACTGCTAACACACCTTTTATAACCGCATCACTGAAACATCATACAGAATGTACTTCCTCTTCTAAGCTCACCTTAGTCCCGTCCTTTCCTGGAACTCCTGGGGGTCCTGGGGGTCCTGGAGGACCAGGGGGTCCCTGTGACGAAAAATACGACAGGGTTATCGGATGTGTTTGTCGTCTGTAAACATCATGTGCTACAATACAGTCTAGAATCAAAGGTGTTTCTTTTCAGAAAGCTACGATATGGAAGCTAAGAAGCTCTTGATTATCTAATGGACCTTTTATTCAAAAAGTGTCCAGGTTGACCTTCGGGGAAACCCTTTAAGGTTCTATGCAGAACCCTAAAACAACATATCTTCTTAGTATAAGGACTTAAGATAAAGCTAGGAGCCATTGATTAATGGAATTGATTGATTAAAGGAAAGGGGAGGTAAAGGAGTTCCTGGGAGGCCAGGGTTTCAGACATGAGGCAGGCAGTCTGTTTTTACTCTCATAATTGTGATCGGTTATTCTGCACAATTGAAAGTCATAGTTTGATTAAACACCCCATGTAATGCTGAAAAAAAAAAGCAAAAAGAAGTCCTGTTTCAGGAAAATCATCATTAAGGTGGTAAGAGTGAGAAAAAAAACTATTTTTAAGGTATTGATATGGAATTCCTGTAGCTGCATGCGTATCACACACTGACACACAACTCAACACGTGTTCAGGTTCACACTGTTAGACAGAAACACGTCAAACATGTACATCAAGGTAACATCAAGCCCATGCGTTCATCAGGTTTACCGAAACACTGATGGTGTGGATCGCCTGCCGGGGGGGAAAAGCAACACACTTCAGATCAAGCTTGGAATATTTTACTCAAACTTACTACTAAACTCTACATACACCGTTATTAAATCACTCGTGATAAATAATGATTATTGGTTTTTTATAAACAGCACATACAGGATATAAAACTTTGAGAATACTTTACTGATTTTGACAATAAGTTAGATTTAATACATCTGAATTCCTTCTGTCTGTATGTTTACACTCATGTTAATGTTACATTCGTAAAATAACTCCGCTTTTGTCTATGATTAAGAGTTCCCAGGACATAAATTCACCTAATCAATACAGAAGAAAACACTTTGTTATAACTGTTGATGTGGTGTTGGAAGGAGTCTCCAGTGTCAGAGCTTTGGAACACATCAGTAAGGAAACCTTCTATCATCACGTGTCTGTTATGACTTATTTATTTATTTCATGTTACAAAACTGTATGTATAATGTTTATACTCTGGGGAAAATCTCTCACTTTAAACCTGAATGTTCTTCATTTGATCTGTCGTCATGTCTTACCTGAAAAGCGTCGAGTAGTTTGTCGTTGAAGGCGATGACGTCACTTGAGCCCGTTGCCCCTTTCTCACCCTGTAGACCCTGATCACCAAACAGCAACATTTCACATTAGTCACATCGATATAGAACTACAGTATTATATACAGTGGTGTGAAAAACTATTTGCCCCCCTCCTGATTTCTTATTCTTTTGCATGTTTGTCACACAAAATGTTTCTGATGATCAAACACATTTAACTATTAGTCAAAGATAACACAACTAAACACAAAATGCAGTTTTTAAATGAGGGGTTTTATTATTTAGGGAGAAAAAAAATCCAAACCTACATGGCCCTGTGTGAAAAAGTAATTGCCCCCTGAGCCTAATAACTGGTTGGGCCACCCTTAGCAGCAATAACTGCAATCAAGCGTTTGCGATAACTTGCAACGAGTCTTTTACAGCGCTCTGGAGGAATTTTGGCCCACTCATCTTTGCAGAATTGTTGTAATTCAGCTTTATTTGAGGGTTTTCTAGCATGAACCGCCTTTTTAAGGTCATGCCACAACATCTCAATAGGATTCAGGTCAGGACTTTGACTAGGCCTCTCCAAAGTCTTCATTTTGTTTTTCTTCAGCCATTCAGAGGTGGATTTGCTGGTGTGTTTTGGGTCATTGTCCTGCTGCAGCACCCAAGATCGCTTCAGCTTGAGTTGACGAACAGATGGCCGGACATTCTCCTTCAGGATTTTTTGGTAGACAGTAGAATTCATGGTTCCATCTATCACAGCAAGCCTTCCAGGTCCTGAAGCAGCAAAACAACCCCAGACCATCACACTACCACCACCATATTTTACTGTTGCTATGATGTTCTTTTTCTGAAATGCTGTGTTACTTTTACGCCAGATGTAACGGGACACGCACCTTCCAAAAAGTTCAACTTTTGTCTCGTCGGTCCACAAGGTATTTTCCCAAAAGTCTTGGCAATCATTGAGATGTTTTTTAGTAAAATTGAGACGAGCCTTAATGTTCTTTTTGCTTAAAAGTGGTTTGCGCCTTGGAAATCTGCCATGCAGGCCGTTTTTGCCCAGTCTCTTTCTTATGGTGGAGTCGTGAACACTGACCTTAATTGAGGCAAGTGAGGCCTGCAGTTCTTTAGATGTTGTCCTGGGGTCTTTTGTGGCCTCTCGGATGAGTTGTCTCTGCGCTCTTGGGGTAATTTTGGTCGGCCGGCCACTTTTGGGAAGGTTCACCACTGTTCCATGTTTTTACCATTTGTGGATAATGGCTCTCACTGTGGTTCGCTGGAGTCCCAAAGCTTTAGAAATGGCTTTATAACCTTTACCAGACTGATAGATCTCATTGACTTTTGTTCTCATTTGTTCCTGAATTTCTTTGGATCTTGGCATGATGTCTAGCTTTTGAGGTGCTTTTGGTCTACTTCTCTGTGTCAGGTAGCTCCTATTTAAGTGATTTCTTGATTGAAACAGGTGTGGCAGTAATCAGGCCTGGGGGTGACTACAGAAATTGAACTCAGGTGTGATAAACCACAGTTAAGTTATTTTTTAACAAGGGGGGCAATCACTTTTTCACACAGAGCCATGTAGATTTGGAGTTTTTTTTCTCCCTTAATAACGTAAACCTTCATTTAAAAACTGCATTTTGTGTTCAATTATGTTATCTTTGACTAATAGTTAACGGTTTTTGATGAGCAGAAACATTTAAGTGTGACAAACATGCAAAAGAATAAGAAATCAGGAAGGGGGCAAATAGTTTTTCACACCACTGTATAACAAATAATTCTACAAAACCTACACTGAGATTCTCCTACAGACTGCACATCACGTCAGACTTGTTTATAAGTGTAGCTCATGGTGAGCAGTTTGAAATACTTTCCTTTCTTTAGGTCACATGATTATTTCTTCTTTACTCACCGTTTCTCCCTGAGGTCCTGTTTCTCCGACTTCTCCTTTGTCTCCCTAAAACATACAACACATGCAGCATAATGAAATACAACGAAAAAATATATAGCTGATGAGCGGGCCCAAGCACCTGTCCATCGTCACCCGGGGGCACCACTGGCGGCGGCGTCATAGTCGTGGCATCGTCGTTCTCATGTCATAGTGCTTGGACCCCAATGATAGATACTCTCTTCATTTAGTTAGTTTTAGACCTATCGAGCAGATGTTGTGCCCCTGCACGCTTACTTTAAGACCGGGGAGGCCGTCCATGCCTCGTTCACCTTTGGCTCCTGGTTCACCGGCGTCTCCCTGCAAAAAGAAGAAAACAAACCATGTCACCAAATACACAAAACTCAAGATGCCAAAACAACTGGGGTCGTTTCAAAGTATGTCTTTTGTACCTTTCAGCTTTACAACTAATAGAAGGAACACAATCTAAATTTGAGGACCAGTGGTGCATCTTTAAAGTTTTACCCCAAAGGCTGCACACACACACACACACACACACACACACACACACACTCCAGGTAAAACATACATCTTAAAGGTTCTTCAGTGACAAAGAAAATACACTTTGATACCTTTATACAGTATATAAGAGGCTTGGATTTAGTTTTTGCTCACTGTAATATAAAACTTCAACATTCCAATAATGGACAAGAATTTGTTTGGACATTTTCCTTAATTTGAAGAATATAGTTATATAACCTGTTTTTATTAATAAATTCCTTGAGATGAAAGTTTAAAAAAAAAATGCCATTAAATAGAAAAAATGCACAGCAGTAACTAAATATCAAGAAATAATCTACAACTATTTAAAACTTTGCGTACATCACCTGTTCCTGCCCCTCCTCTGGAAAACCAATGGAACATATCACACTCATCCATGGCCTTTATTTGCATATTCAAACATGATTGGCTGTTATGTTTTGCGACATAATAATAACCATTGCTTCTTGTGTTGTTGCATCATTAAATTTCCAGATACATCTTTAAAATATAGATTTCCGTAAAAAGAAATAAAACACAGTTTTTACACCTTATAGAAATCGGCTGGCTGTGAGCAATTACCTCATATTCTACTACACCGATTGGCCGTAACATCAACATTACCAACAAGGGACCTGAACAACACTGTAGTAAACAGGTGACAGGATCGTGGGAACCCAAGGCCCACCCATGCCCGCGGGGACCAAAGGCCAGCTTGTCCACTCTGATCCCACAGAAAAACCAATGCAGCACAAATTAAGGGGAAAAAGTAAATGCTGGCTATGACGGAGAGGCACCAGAGCACCTAGTGCACCAAGGCCTACCACACACGGGGCCCAGGAGGGGCAAAGAGCACAAGGACACTGGCAAGATCCCAGGGCAATCGAGCCCCATCAAACAAGTCTGATCCACAGAGGCCTGACCCCCTAGATCCAGTCCCACTCCACAGCACACTTCCAAGGAACCCAAAACATTGGTGGTTTTAATGTTAATGGTTTTAATGTCATATGCAGCACTAAAGTCAGAAGGATAGAAGGAAACTTAAAAAATATAAACAGTACAGGCCAAAAGTTTGGACACACCTTCTCATCTATCTGTCGGTGTGTTTTCTTTATTTTCATGACCATTTACATGGTAGATTCTCACTGAAGGCATCAAAACTATGAATGAACACATGTGGAGTGAAGGCAAAGGGGCCAACAAGTGCTAAACACCTCTGGGAACTCCTTCAAGACTGTTGGAAACCATTTCAGGTGACGATCTCTTGAAGCTCATCGAGAGAACGCCAACAGTGTGCAAAGCAGTAATCAGAGCAAAGGGGCGCTATTTTGAAGAAACTAGAATATAAAACATATTTTCAGTTATTTCACCTTTTTTTGTTAAGTACATACTGTAACTCCACATGTGTTCATTCATAGTTTTGATGCCTTCAGTGAGAATCTACCATGTAAATGTCCATGAAAATAAAGAAAACACATTGCATGAGTGAAGGTGTGTCCAAACTTTTGGCCTGTACTGTATATAATTAGTTAGTGTTAGTGAGATTAATAAGTGTGAAATCTCTAACCTTTGACCCCGGGGGTCCCTGTTGACCTGGATGTCCACGTTGACCATCTTCACCCTGAGTGTTAGTCAGAGAGGCATGAACACAAAGGCACATCGATACTGCAGTGCCGTACTAAGAAGAACTTTACACAAATAACTTTAACACAACAACAAACACATGCAACACCGGGAATCAACAGGATACTCGATTTTACTACACACTCATTTTATACACACGGAAACATACAGACGTTCTTTAACCCTACTGTAAGTGGCTGATCTCTGAGTAAAGAGATTTAGGGATCTTACCGGATCACCTGGTAAACCTGTCAGTCCCTGTGAGGGGGGGAAGAGAGAGAGAGAGAGAGAGAGAGAGAGAGATGAAGATGGAGTGGAGGCAGTGGAGATGCTGTGATTATTAGCTGAGAGTGAGTACAGGAGTGTAGGAGGATAAAGAAAGGTCACGACACCAACCTGATGTCCATCAATTCCAGGGGAACCCTAGAGAGAGAGAGAGAGAGAGAGAGAGAGAGAGAACAGAAATAACAGAGATTAGTTTTGTAACAGATGGCAGGACAAGGCTGCATGCACAGTCACAGACATTCATGAGTCAGATGCCAAAAGACATCAGAAGCTGTTAAACTGGTGCTACTGTGTCCACGTCTGCCATTTCATCATGAACAGCAAGTTAGGACAAAGAACGAACATGAATTTCTGGGTGAAACTGGGAAAACCTGCCACAGAGACGTTTATGGCAAAGCTGCAACGAGTCGTTTCAGGTATTTTGAGCGGCACGCACGAGTGAAAGAACATCACTGGAAGATGACGAGAGATCAGGAAGACCTTCAGTCCAGGCGATCCTCATGCGGCTGCTGGCCCAGGAGCAGAAGGAACATGGCGTGGAAGTCTGCCAAGGACATGGATGACCCGTCCTTAGTGTTGAAGATCATTACTGTACCTCTGAGACGAAACGATGGTCTTCACAGTGGAAGAGGCCGTCATCTCCACGCCCCAAAAACGTGAGGCCGGTCCAAGGCTCGACAAAGTCCATGCTCATCGTCTTTTTGGACATTTGCAGGATTGTTCATGGAGAATTCGTCCCCAGGGGACAGACTATATATATGTCCATAGCGAATTATACTGCCAGGTTTTAAGGCCTCTGAGGGAGTTTATATGGCCAAAACAACAGCTTATAAACAGAGCTAATCCCGAAAACTTTGTATTATGACAGAAAAGTTCACAGGACATCTGGTTTAGACTAGTTGTGCATCAGCACTGGGACACCACAAGATGTAACAAAAACTCACACGAGCGTGAGCATTTTACTTTCATTTCACTCCACAGATCAAGGGGGCAACATAACAAAGCAGTTCTTCACTTCCACTCCAACATCTGCGCTCAAGATGGATGAACAGAGGGCAAAGAGTCAGATTCTCTATTCACTTCATTCTTTCCTTCATCCATTTATTTGTCTATCAGTTCTCAGAACCAGCTGATGGAGGTGTAAATCTACGCATTTCGCCCCGCAGCCATGCAAGAGCGCCGCGTGTTGGTCCGTGTGGAGTCCAGAATCACGCTCGGAGTAGGTTGAGGAGAATTTACACGCCATATAAAAAGCATTGTTTTTGGGTTTTACATCAGTGGATATAACGTTAATGCAGCGAACGTCTCATTTTAATACAACAGTAAAATCCCACGCTGTACAAGCACACGTGTGAATCCGACGGCTGCCATGATCTTAAAAAATATGATTCCAATTATGACTACTTATGCACTGACTATTGTTATAGAAATATGCATCGGTTGCTTGTTTTTTTATAAACGCTCCCAGATCCTGGATTAGATGCAGATGTCAATCGTTCCTTTATAGTTGTGAGTCAACGATGCTGCGGTTGCGAGCGTAATAAAGGCCACAGATTTAATTATATGCACCATCGCTTCAAGGACATGCAGCCATACAACACAACTGTAGCCTCAGTTTAGCCACAAATGTCACTGTATATAACATTTAATGTGTAATTATGAACATGTTAACTGTGTCTGCCTGTCATCTCGTGTATAATCCCTAATAATTAAGATAAAAAAAACACTACAATATTAAATCTGTGCCCTTTGACCTATGAGATGATGGCTTGAAGACGCAGCCCGAAGCCATAAAATCACATATGGCAGGAATGTTCTACCCAATCACAGTGCAGGAAGCACAGACGGTAGCTCCATGGGACTCTGCTAGTGTGTATAATTAACCTGTTGTTCGCCAGGAATTGTGCGAGTCTCATTTCAGAGCCAGTTATAAGTGTAATATGTCTCACTTGTTCTCCAGGTGGACCCCGGGGTCCGTCTTTCCCCGTGTTCCCAGGAGGCCCTCTTGGCCCAGGGGGTCCAGGTGGACCTGGTGGACCAGTCTGGCCTTGGTCGCCCTGATGATGAGAACAGAATAAATTCATGAATGACGTGAGCTTTGGACAGATCAGAGTATTTCAATATAACTGAGACTGTTTTACTTTCATATCCATTTGCAAATGCATGTGCGTCTGTGAATTTGCAGTGAATAATATGTTGGAAGACAGCAATAATAACTTGCTAAAGTTACACACAGTAGAACTCTTTTATTCTTATTTTAAAATAAAATTGTGAACACAACTTTGTAACCCGTGTGCATGCTGATTTAAGCTCGGATACAGATTGTCCAGTCGATCTGATTTCATGGCCGAATGTGATTTTAAAATCGATAGCACAAATTATTGATTGTCTGGTTTGTCGCACCGCTTATGGGTTATGAAGTAATAAAAACTAATACAATTATTCAATAAGCACTGAAATCCTGTGTAACTTGTGTTGCTTGTTTGTGTAAATGTCACGTCTTGAACAAAGCACGGATCTATTTTTAGGCTGCTCCACACTCCAGTCCAGTAGGTGGTGCTGTTGCACCAACTGCCCATAAATTGAAAAGAAGAAGAAGTAAGGAAGTTGTGGAAGAAGCAAGCCGTTTGTATTTTCTGCAAAAGCAGTTGTATATTTTCAAGACATTTGTTTATTTCAGACCATTTAACATTTCTAATGTAACATTTTACCTGAATGATTTTGAAACTGTGAGTCAATTCGGAATCGAAAACGGAGCCATCTGGCTTTGGTGAATCGAATCGACCTATAAATACGTAATCAATAATCAAATGCATAATCGAGCGACGTCATGATACATTTACACAAGTGGCACAAAAGGTGGAGCTGAAAATGTGACGTATTTGGGACATAAAGGTGAAAAGCACCTGCTATACACGGAAAGCGCTAAATCTTACAGTAACGCGGATCAGATAATGTGGTATACTGGCTTCAATAAACACACATTAACTTCTTCTCTTTTCATCTCTTCTCAGTTATTTAGTTACATTTTCAATAATGTAATCCGTGAGACAGACAGCAGTCATTCCCAATCCATTAGTGTGTGTGTGTGTGTGTGTGTGTGTGTGTGTGTGTGTGTGTGTGTGTGTGTAACTGAAATAAACGTACGTCTGAATTTACGTAAACTGAACAGTGATACATATGATACTAATGTTTTTTTGTTTTGTTTTTCCAAACCAACTGGCTTTTGATGAGTAAATGCTCCTGCATATGATTCATGAGTACGAGTTTCATAAATGAGGCCCGCTGTGTGCATACTTAGCTATTAATTCCTGCTAAATTCAACTGGAAAAAATAAAGAATTCAACCCATGACCGCATGCGTACCGTACAGACACATGCACGGAGTTAACGTTAGCGTGAAAGAGAAGCGCAGCTCGGAGTGGTAAGTAAACAGGGCATGCCTTTCAGTCCTGCTACCTTCAGCATACGTCTCTGGAACGTGGGCTGCTCGGCAGAGATGAAGCCGTGATCATAGCGAGGAAAGACCATCTGCCAACACCGGGACCAGAGTGAAAGAGTGAGGACAGAGGAAGGAGAGGAGAGAAGAGCAGATCATCAGAACAGGAATGATGGTGTGTGTGGTTTAGAAGCGAGTGTAAAGCCTGGACGCCCGAGGAGCGGCAGGTGAGAGGAGATCGGGTGGCTCTCTGTCGGAAGCGGTTTAGAAGAGCACATGGACAGAAACAGAGGACGGACAAACCTTGATGGGGATCTGATTACTGTACAGGCCTGCGTGAGTGGCCTGGCCCTGGAGTGGAGACATGATGGACATCGTTACAGTCACTAATACAGTACAGGCTGGAGCGGGATTGGTGATTAAATCATCCTCAACCCAAAATTCCTCCATTTCAGGTGTAAGGAACGTCCAGGAGTAACGATATTATCAGCTGTGTGGTCAGGAGCCGTCTGCTGCGAGCGCCTGTTCCAAAACCTCAGCCACAGTAAAAACAACATTCGACAGACGCCTCATCCAGTGTGACTTACACTTTAATCTCATTATTCATCTGAGCAGTTGAGGGCTAAGTGCCTGCCAGGGATTGAACCAGGAACCTTCTGAACCACAGTCTAATGCTACTGAACTACTGAACTACCCCTGCCCCTAATATAAGCTAAATAAAGGACATTAAATCTCCATCCGTTACCCCCACGAGAGAGTGCAGCCAGTCCAGCACTTTACTATCAACCCCACTGACGTCTTTACTGTTCATCTGTTGCTCAAAGTGCTCGAGTGCGCAGGACAGGAACAAAACAAACACTGATGGATTTCACACTTGGATTTTGGTATTTTTTATTTTCTTTGTTTTTTAGCTGCCAAAATGTTTTTTTTTTTATCATTACCATATTAATATATTTCATAGGCATCTATAATAAATAGGGTTAATTTACAATATGTTAATCAGAAAGCAAAATATGGGCATGATTATATTCTACAGTCATGATCTTAAATCAAGGGGAAACGAGGCTTGTCTCATCTCCCTTTTAAATAATAATAATAATAATAATAATAAGATGGCTTTGTTTTGGACTGCTGAGTGATGATGTACGTTACATACTCTGATGTTAAACTTATTAACATAATACAATTAGAATGAAAATCACTGCATGGTGACTGTAAGTGAGGATGATTATACTGTACACGTGAGTTCCTCACAACAAAGACGTTTTGAAAACGTTTACATCCCCAGACGTCAGATTTAATTCTCTGAAGACTGGACGTGAGGGACATACAGTACAGTATGCAAGAGGATTAAAGGCCACCATTTAAAAACAAAACTGTTTAAGTTCTGACTTTAAACTCAACTTTAAAAAAAACCCTCAAATTTCCATATTCCTACTTTGATCTCAAAAAATTCTGACTTTAAACCCAAAACTTTCTGAAATCCGATTTGAAACTCAGATTTTTTTTCCTTTTCCTTCGGAATTCTGACCGTAATATCAAAATTCTGACTTTAAAATAAGTATTTTAACTTTTTTCTTTAGAATTCTGACTTTAAACTCTTTAATATTGTAAATCTGACTTTAAACTTAAAAGTCTTTTTCTCAGAATTCTGACATTCTTTAATGTTGCTTCTAATCCTCTTCAGGAAGGAAATGTGTACACAGTATTTCGTGATATTCAAATATTCATATTTTGGAACGTTTGTATCAAATTTCTTTGTAAACTTGTACTGTTAGTCATTTTCAGGTTTAACTTGTTGAACGCCACATACAGTACAAACAGAACTTTACTTTGGAAGAGAAAATAATCTGCCCTCAGAGATTAACTGCAGTATTTAATAATAATAATAATAATGAGATCTAATTAAATACTGAATTCTGATAATGTTTACTAAGAAGATGAAGAACTTACCCGTGGCCCAATCTCTCCCTGGTCACCCTACAGGCGAAAAACACAGAAATGTAGAGATTATGATTGTCTGCTGTGTTTGCATGTCAGTTTAACCTCCTCATTATACATAATGTCCTGACTTCCACTATAACACGGAAACATGGCGATTAATGCCAAAGGAAGTTTGTGCCGTGGAGCAAAAGAGACGCTGATTAAGGACAAACTCCTGTGGCTTTTCCCAGAGATAATCAGCAGGAATATTCCAAGCCTTGTTTTTTGTTTATTGCATTTTTTTAAGATGTGGTCTGACGCCCGGCGTTCTCGTGTCCGCGTGCACGCGGGGGAACACAGACGCACTGCGCCGCTCGCTGCTAGACAATCTGGAAAAACATGTGGCTGCCGTGAAGCGCGAGAGACGATTACCTTTCGGCACGACAGAGTAACGTGGAGGTCAGGTTTAAACCTGTGACTTAATCCTAAGTGGTATAAAAACATTTAACAATATTATTGGAACCTTTCTAACAAAAACTAGCATTATGAAGAACTAGTGCTCCTACAGCCACGTTCTGCAGTAGCAGAGGAGCGCTCACGTGTTTAATAGCAATCCAAGAACTTAATACAGAACTTTCTCAGAACCTGAAGCTCAGAAAAAACTCATATTTACAAACCGTTAGCTGAGGATAACAATAACCTAAGTGCATGTTTACCTTATCTCCTTTTAGTCCAGGGGGCCCCTAAGGACAGACAAGGAAGAACACACACGAGAGGGTTAGGGTCAGTTCATTTTAATAAGTGTATAAATACGTAGGTGTTTCACGATCAGAGTCAGAATCAGAATCAAACCAAAAAGAAAAATGTGATCATTAATAATCAGCGTCAGAATCAGGACAAGAGTCGCATCACCACCAGAGTCAGAATCATCGCTGGGACATTTATACATGAGATTCGAATAGAAATGAGGAACATAATTAAAGAAAGCACAAGGGGGGAAAAAGAATAAAGATTTAAATGGGACTGAAACTAAACCACTTCGGGTTTAAAAGGCTGTAGTGGAGGAATAATAGTGTATATTCAGGTGGATGGTCGAGAACTGTTTCAAAATCAAAATCAAACTCAGAATGAAAATGAGGCTGAATATAAAAATGAGAATCAGAATCTGAAGAACAATGAAAATCAGAATAAGAATCGTGTTCTGTTTTGTTCCTCATTTGGATTCTGAATGTGATTCTTTCAATCAGAACAGAATCAGATCCAGAAAAACACAGAGTACGAATGAGAAGAAGAATTAAAATGAGGATGACGACTGTGACTGTGACCGTTATTCTGCACACTGTCCTGCTCATGTCTAGACACGGCTTCTACTGTATATTCCACTTCAATTATATTTCATTTTAATATTTTACTTTATTATTTGTACATAATAAAACAAAATTACAGCTAAAGGTTTTCTATATTTTTCTCCTTTTCCACTTTGTAAAAAACAAAAATCTTCTTTCATACTTTATATTCTTATTAAAAACTTTTCTGATTTTAAAATTTGAAGGTAATTGATGGTCGTATAAGCGTTTCACTTCATATCATACTGTGCATGGCTATATGGCAAAGACAAGTTGAATTGGAATCATAATCACGAGGAGAATCTGAATCTCAGGGTTATAATCAGAACAGGAACGAGAAACAATAATCAGGATAAGAGGAAGACTGACAAACAGAATGAGAATCAGAATCCTATCAGGTTCATAATAAGTGTTCTATCAAGCTTCTCTGACTTCTCCTTTGATATCTTTACAACCTTAGTGGCGGTACCACGAGTACCACGGGTACCATTTAAGTATACTACTGTAAGTACCGCTTCAGTAACCGCTTCACCCTGGACCAGGTACAGTGCAGCCGGAGTCATCAACACAGGGATGTGAGTAAGGACCACACCCTGGATGAGACATAACCCACGGCAGTTTAGTGTAGCCAGAGGACTGGGAATAAACTCATGTCCAACCGGGGGAACCTGGAGTGTGTAAATACTGTGAGCAGCTGCAGAGGAAACCAGGACATGCAAAGCTACAGATGAGGAGAAGATGAACTTCCTCAGTACTCAGACACTGTGCTGTGATCTAATCCCAAACCTACACCCAACAACCCCAGTCAATGAGATTCATGTTGATCTCAACTGATTCATTCTACAAAACTCAAAACAAGCTGACGTCTCTTTCAAGCATTAAGCGACAGATTAATAGTGTTTGGATGAGCAGAAGTAGTTTATACTGTTTATTCCTCTTGGAAATGACACGGCAGAAACTGGGGAGGTTAAGACAAAATTTCGTTACAATTACTGTCGAATCCATTATTTCCCTCCCAGGGTGTTTTTAGCTGGATGCAAATAAGGACTACTATTTAGTCCAAATAAGGACTACTACACGTGTTGTGTAGACAGACGTGTTGTGTAGACAGACGTGTTGTGTAGACAGACATGTTGTGTAGACAGGCGTGTTGTGTAGACAGACGTGTGTAGACAGACATGTTGTGTAGACAGACATGTGTAGACAGGCGTGTTGTGTAGAGAGGCGTGTTGTGTAGACAGGCGTGTTGTGTAGACAGACATGTGTAGACAGGCGTGTTGTGTAGAGAGGCGTGTTGTGTAGACAGGCGTGTTGTGTAGACAGACATGTGTAGACAGGCGTGTTGTGTAGACAGGCGTGTTGTGTAGACAGACATGTTGTGTAGACAGGCGTGTTGTGTAGACAGACGTGTGTAGACAGACGTGTTGTGTAGACAGACAGACAGGCGTGTTGTGTAGACAGGCGTGTTGTGTAGACAGACGTGTTGTGTAGACAGACAGACAGGCGTGTTGTGTAGACAGGCGTGTTGTGTAGACAGACGTGTTGTGTAGACAGACAGACAGGCGTGTTGTGTAGACAGACGTGTTGTGTAGACAGACAGACAGGCGTGTTGTGTAGACAGGCGTGTTGTGTAGACAGACGTGTCGTGTAGACAGACGTTTTGTGTAGACAGACGTTTTGTGTAGACAGGCGTGTTGTGTAGACAGGCGTGTTGTGTAGACAGACGTGTGTAGACAGACGTGTTGTGTAGACAGACAGACAGGCGTGTTGTGTAGACAGACGTGTTGTGTAGACAGGCGTGTTGTGTAGACAGACGTGTTGTGTAGACAGACGTGTTGTGTAGACAGGCGTGTTGTGTAGACAGGCGTGTTGTGTAGACAGACGTGTGTAGACAGACGTGTTGTGTAGACAGGCGTGTTGTGTGGACAGACGTGTTGTGTAGACAGACGTCTCCACAAAAGGGAAAAAACCACAGTCCTTCATTTACACAGTATGGGGTAACAGCTACCAGATGGGAGTAGAGACAGTGTAGTGTAAATTCACCTTTGGCTGCCCACTGGCTTAGATAAAGTTTCAAAATCAACGCTGGCATGAGATAATGTATAGCTCACATCTTAAATACAGAAACAGGGGGAAGAACAACATACCTGACTTCCTTTTTGCCCAGGAGGACCCTTTGGAGAAATACAAGATATAGATAAAGAAAAGCAAAAACAAATGTGAAGTGCAATACTGAATATTTAATATCCATTATTTACCCTGAGGGCCAAAAATATCAATTGTAGCAAAACTGAAGCGACATGCAACGTAAATTCCCAAAGACATTTTGCTATGGTACTGTACTGTATGTATTATGCGGCGCGGTGGCTTAGTGGTTTGCGCGGTCGCCTTGCACCTCAAGGTCCTGAGTTCAATTCCAGCATTGAGTCTGTGTGCGTAGAGATTGCATGTTCTTCCTGTAATTTTTGGGGGTTCTCTGGTTTCCTCCCACAGTGCAAAAACCTGCAGAATACTGTAGGCCTATTCCTATTTCCAAATTGCCCGCAGTGTGTTAATGTTCGTACAAATGGTCGTACAAATGGGAATAAATACAACGGTCACCACTGAGCACTAGGGCTCTTAGTCGGACTACAGATGTTCCTGGATGGATGGATGGTGTTTATTATAGTTTATTTTGATAAACCCTCGTATGTACCATAGTTACTGTCATGGAACTTTAGACATTAGTACCATATAGGACACCTGGTAGCCACTGGGATCCCCAATAAGTACCCAATAAGGTTTTCAGTAAAGTATTGTGTACTGATCTTTGGAGGGCCAGAGCCAGTTCTATGGCATTTAATCAGATACAACAAATAAATACAATACAAGTTTCATACATGGTGCAATGGTACTATAATATAGAAATATTACCATTATGGTATTATATTACCATCTTTCAATATTTAAATTAAAATAAATTGGTAAAATACATTCTTACACCTGGGTGGGAAACGTTTTTTTTGTAAATGGAAAAAAAAATCTGGAGACAACTGGCTAGCAGTTAGCTTTGAAAAACATGTTTTTATGTTTTTGTTTTTTGTATGTGTGAGCACACCACATGGCTTCTGAGCAAACCTCTTGTATGGACACTACAGTATATGAACAAAAGTATTTGGCCAAATATGTTAATTATTAAATTCAGGTGTTTCAATCAGGCTCCTTATCCCCAGTGAAAGCCAAAAGACATCTTGTGCTTCCAACTTTGTGGCAACAGTTTGGGAAAGGCCCTTTTCTACTCTAACATGAGCAAGGACCATAAAGACATGGTTTGATGAGTTCGTTGTGGAAGAACTTGACCGGCCCTAACATAGAGCCCTGACCTCAACCCCATCGAGCACCTTTGAGATGAACTGGATTGCGACTCCATATTGGACTATATGTATTTGGATACAACGTCACTGCAGGTTTGGCCAAAGACTTTTGTCCATATAGTGTATCTTAAACATACTTGAATTACATTCATTGATACAAATATGCATCATCCCCGTCTTCCATATTTCCACAAAACATGAATCCTGAAACACACATTGACAAGCCCTCCTGCTGTCACTCAGAGCCGAATACAGATACTCACAGGTTTTCCGTCCAAGCCGAGAGGCCCCTGTGTGCAGAAAAGGCAGAAGAAGAGAAATGAGCGGTTAGGCACTGCGGCTTCGCTAAGGCATGGGGCAATAAAAAAACAGAGTGCAGATCCAGCTAGAACAGAAGGTGGAGGATAATACTGTACATCGCAGGCATGATAGGAGGTAAAGTAGAGAAAAGGTGTTGTGAGTGCAGCTTGATATCACTTCTTAATTTTATAGGAACACTCTTAGACTCTCCTGGTTGTTACAGGTGTTCCACTTGGAACCCTGTTTAAATAGTGAAATACATTTAGTAGGGTTCAACGCTTAGGCATGTTAGATGGAACCTTTTAGTTATAGCGTACTTTATAGCGTACCTTATAGCGTACATGTGCGCTGACTGGAAGCTTAGCTAAAAATATATTAGTGTCAAACTGTGGCCTTCAACCTCCAGGGTTTGAATCTCGTCTCTGGTGTGTGTGTGTGTGTGAGGGTGTGTGTGCTTGTGCACTGCGATAGCTTGGCACATTATCCTGGGTGCACCGTGCCCTGTGTCGAGAGGCACCCAGGAGTTTGAATCATGTCACATGGCTAAAGATTCCATGAAAGCTAAATTGCCAGTGCTCTCCAGGTGGGACGAGCATTCTCTCCGTCTCTGTCTTTCCTGTCAATCACAAAGACACACAAGCGGTCCACACCATGTATTGCTCTAAAGATCACCAAGTCTAAAAGAAGATGAGGCCATGTTGGAAACAAGAACAAATAAAAACAAGACCAAGTCCAGAGTTCAACCAAAAACCATTAAATCAGTTTCTAATCCAGACTTTCACTTCACCTACTTTGCTTCATTGGAACCAAGACCATGTTTAATGAAATAAATACCCAAGACCAAGACCAAAACAAATACAAATTCCGGTAAATCCTAAACAGATTCAAGTCAATGCAAAACACATCTCAAGGCCAGACCTGCAGTTTGGTTGAAGTGAGCTCCACATGTCCAGAGCTCTAATTCACTCCACAAGCTTAACAACAGCTTTAATACGTCACCAAATGTACCAGATTCCAGAAAAACCCTGAAAATGTTAAATCTACGTAGAATAAAGCATGACTCTTCAAAATGTTCGGGTTCTTCTTCTGTAGCCTCCACTGGAAAGGAATTTATACATTTCGGTGGAGAAGTCCTTCAAAAGCTCCATGAGGCATGATGGTAGAGATAGTGGAGTGTCTGGAGAAGCTTAGCAGAGATGTCCTTTGACCTTTGTGATCTGTATATATATACAGTATATTTATATTTCTTAGTCCCTTGAGGTATGGAAACCAGGACCAGAAGTGGGAGAAGTCAGATCTAGAATCAGAGCATAAATCCCATTTCATGGGTCAAGTGTTTGAATGTGGGGTAAAATGTGGTGCCGCTGAGAAGATGTGGTTTAGGAAGCTATAAATTTATTGTTCATATAATGATATGGGGAGGAAAAAATTTCACATGGCATGGAGTCGTATAAAACGTTACTTTTGGTTTTAGTTGCACAAAACCCCTGAGTGATGCCTACAGATTAGAAATCGGTCATGAGGACGGAGAGGTTTGGTGTTGAATGTAGATGCGTAAATGTGGTTTAAACATGTTTGCTCGGTGTCGGGTCCATCTGGGAACATTTAAGTTGCCTGATTTCCCTGGTGGCTATTCATGATGAGCAGCCTCGGTACGCGCATTGAGGTCACACTGGTCTTTCCTAAACAAAGACAAATGAATCTTAACCTCAGAATTGCAGATTGATTTATGAAGTCTGACACAACCTGACCTGCCAGAGGTACGCTAAGCTGGGGGAGGGGGTGGGTTGTTATGTGCTACTGTTGTGCTAGGCCTGGTTTGGAATGATTTCAGCCCTGATGCAGGTAAACAAAATTTTTTTTATTCATGGCATTATTAGTCGTATGTTTTCCCTGATGAAGAAAACCGAGCATGTTTATGTTTATACTCACTCCTCATCTATACCACTTTATTCTGTATTCAGGGTCGCGGGGGGCCAGGAGCCTATCCTAGGAGACTCAGTACACCCTGGACAGGGTACCAATCTATCACAGGGCACACACACATACACACCCATTCACACATTATGGAAAATATTGGGATCGCCAATTAAACTAATCTGGAGGAAACCAGAGTACCCGGAGGAAACCCACCAAGCGCGGAGAGAACATGCAGACTCCATGCACACAGACCTGAGGCGAGAATCAAACCCCCATCCTGGAGGTGCAGGGCGACAGTGCTGACCACTACACCGCCGTGCGACCTCAACGAATTTAGCAATCAGACTTGTAAAATCAGAAGTCACCACTTTTTAAGCAACTGATCCAATTACTGTATAACACAAAGTCTGTATTATAAGTAATGCAACAGTGGACACAGCGTTTAACTGATACAGGTCATGCACGGTTTGGTAGAGTAACACTTCTATCCGAAGGTCCTACTCAACATAGTCTCTAATACAAGCCATGTACTTGTGCCATCGTTGAACCCATTTCTGCAAGTTCCTCCCATTAAATACAGCGATAGCTATCAGTATCCAAGTGCATAGTCTATTACTCACTTAAACCAGTCATGAATTTGAGAACAACATGGTGGTAAACCACTTCCCTAAATTGTTTAATGCGTTAAAGAATGGAGTCGTGGCAAACCTTGGGTCAAGCTCCAAGTGTGGCTTTGTTCTTTCTATTGTTTGTCAGTCATGCGACTCCATTATTGTTGAACATATAAGATCTTTCTACGTCCCAAACCATATTACCTCTGAAAAAAGAATGAAGAAATAAATAACTTCTGTCTAAAACCCTCTGATTTACCACACATGTTCTATAGGGAGTATAAAACTGACAAAAATAATAATAACTGCCTTCAACTTCCCAATAAAACCTCATGAGGCGAGTTGAGAAAACAATAATTGCTTTTCTGTCTCCTGTCCAGCTTTAGCTCTATTTTTTTTCCGCCGTTGTAAATCACAAATCCGACCCAGGGAAGGGTTTGGGACTCGAAGCGTTCCAGCTGAAACTGGTCTCTGTGAAAGCCTCGGGAGAACAGGATTGGGAAACTGATTACACCGAGAGCGCGACCCTGCCTTCAGCACGACTCTGGACTTCCACTCGTCCTCGCTGTTTCCAATCTTTTAATCTAAACTGTGGGCCAAAAGTATGGAAGCAGGCAATGATTTGTTGATAGCCAGCAACCAGTGCAGATATTTTTATTGACGTCTAATCATGTGGAACTTGGGGAAATATTCTGGTTACCATGGTCACCATATCTGCACCAATCAAGCTCATGGGATGTACCTGACCGTTCGTTGAGACATGTATTACTCTCGAGTCAACCTCACTATTGGGGTTACTAGCAGTTTGAGGTTAGGAAAGGTGTTAGGTTGTAGATTTGATACAATCATACACCATACATGGTCAGGAGGATGGTTTACAACTAGGAAAGTGTATCATTAAATCTGCACCATAGACACATAGCAGTGTGTAACATGACTGTAGATTGGGAAATGGCAGCAGTATATTTCACTATACCCAAATAATTAGAAACATACACCTGATACTAAATGTTACACCAGGTGTCTCCTTAATTTGGTTTTGGCCAAATCCCATCCACCAAGCGGATCAGGTTACAGACAGCAACCAAGGAGGGTGAAAGATGGTGAACATGTACTCTCTCCAAGGTGTGTGAAGCCAACCAAGGATCTTTTCAATCGTAACAAACTCTGAGGAAAGCGCTATCCGTCCTGTTCACACTAGACTGCATGGGCAATGTCACGTCCTTACATTACTGAACATGGTTAACTGTCACATCATTGAGGTCCTCATAGTCTCTGTCCTTTTGTTGCACCAATCAAGGACTCCAAAGTCTGTTTTAATGTGCCATGTTTACTTCAATTAAACATATAGTGGCTTCGGAAAGTATTAACAACTTGTAGATTAGGTTTATAGATGAAAATCATTTTTCAATGAAATACACAAACTTTGTTGTACGTAGTTTTCTTTGCTTTCTTGTACAAGCACAAGAAGGAGACCAGAACAAATTCATATTAGTACAATTTACAAATAAACAAGCTGGAGGCCAGGGGAAGCTCAGTGGTTAAGGGATTGGACCATAGTTCAGAAGGTCCCAGGTTTGAGCCCCATGACCACCACTGCCGGGCCCTTGAGCAAGGCCCTTAACCTTCAACTACTCAGAAGTATAATGAGATAAAAATGTACAGTAAGTTGCTCTGGATAAGAGTGTCTACCAAATGTAAACAAGCAATAGATCAACAGGGTCAGTGCTTCATTATAAAGCACAATATTAATATCAAAATATTTAATAGTAAATGTTAAACATAACTCGAAGTGTCAGATTGAAATTCTACACCATGCTTGTTTCACTTTCTCTACAACATATTCGGTTTAGGACAGACTTCACACCCTGACGTGCAGTAAATCGTACATGCAGCTGGTGCACCTGACCCCTGCTGTACTGACGGACGCCTGGAGAAATAACGTCTCAAAGCAAGACCCTTACCCGCTCTAGTGCTCCAAGAGCGTACATCATGCCTGACCATCATGTGGTGTGACCCCTACTCCAGTCCAAACTCAGTATTTGTGAAATCTGGTTGTACTTTCTTTCTGTAATAAATATTTATGGAGTTTTAAGACAAACAAAAAGCAGAATCTGCAACCAACCTGAGAGCGCTGTTAATGAATGATGTCATTGGCGTAAACAAAACGTTTTTTGAAGAGTTACTTTATGTTCCATCTTTCCTTCTTATTCTTTCAAGTGTCTCACATGAGTTTTGTAATGTCTTGTGATGAGTGATGTAATTACTGTAAGGATCTGGTTACTAAAAAAATGATTGATGTGCCAGATTGATAAGACACACCCACTTTGCATATTTACACTGCAGTCCTGCTATTCTTTGTTATGTTTTGTATTCCTAGCAATTTGGTCGGCGCCATCTTGGAATAACGTTCTTGATTCTCAGCTTTTGAGAAACTCTATATTTACGGAATTGGGACGAAATTTGAAAACCGTTTAACTGGATTTTTTTCTATTTGTAGAGCGGAAATGAAACTAGGTTTAGGATTCCCTGGACAACTAGACTAATGCCACACTTATTAACACGGACAAACTCTCTTATTGCGAATGTTAGGACTTTGTCACATCCATACAGTTGGATTCAATCTTTAATTATGTGGATACACTTGAAAGTCTTGTATGTGTTGAAAGCACCTCATACAACAAAGATGTGCACGTCAATCTGTCGAGTTACACATTTAAAAATAATAACCGTAATGAAACTGTACACGCTTACATACATTTCAATAAATAAGTAAAATAAGCCTAAAATTCTTGGTTTCTTTGTACCATGAAACAGAGGATGTGGTGACCAGAGAGTGGAATATTTAAAATTCTTTGATCAGCGCTGGCAGCAGAGTTAGAAACCTGAACTGATGGGAACCTGAACGAGCATGCGGATGCGTCTCTGTTCGCGTCTCGTGTTTTCGACTAAAGGAACCTCAAAGCCGCGATCGGCCCCCAGCACGGCTTTAGCGGTGAGACGACGGTAAGTGGGAGATGGAAAGCACCAAGCATCTGGATGTAATACCTATGAAACCCCATCCTTTTCCATTCCACCTTCGTTTCCCAGGGGGAGATTGTTTATTGCTTCGCGTTACAGTCCATACATTAAAAAAAAAATCATTTGTGAAACATAGCATTCTTTTTTTTTCGACTAGCAAATATTCGCTTTGATAGTTGGTACGGATGAAAAAAAATAAAGCAAGAGGCTATTGAGTCAGTAAGGAAAACAGTTTTCATGCCAGCTTCTCTTCTTGATGTGAAAAGCCTTCGCTCTGATTTAATGGGGAATTTCTTTATACCACTCTGCCCAAATATACAACGTTTATATTTATATTCATGAGCGACTGTTTGGTGCAGTTTCAAATTTCTTTTTAACTTAAGAAAAAGTCTAAAAAGAGAGCTGATGGCGTTCATCCCGGTGTGTACAGTACAACACCACAATGGATTTGAAATGGTGAAGGCAATAAGAAATGTGATTGGAATTTATAGGAATTACAACCTTGACTTTCACAGGCTGAAACGTAACTGGACAAACTAACATCATGACACATGTTCTTGATACTTGGACGCTGGAAACATTGCCTTTGCTTTACTGCAGACGTCTTTGGTTCCTGCTTGCTTGTGTTCAGGTCAGATGACTGAACATTGGATTTCTCTGCCTTGGCTCGCTTCCGCGGTTACCATGAAGTGTTGTCCTGTCAGATATAAAGCATTTTACTGAATCAGAACAGAAAGTAGAGCTTTATACACTTAAGGCCTCATCCTTCTTCTTCTTCTTCCATCAGCAATCACATCATCAATAAACACCAGAGACTCGGTTCAATACAGACACACACACACAATACACACACCCATACTGTACCATAACGCTGGCTCCACCAGGTTTGACAGATTACGTTCTAAAACATGGCCTAATTACCGTGGCCTAATTACGGTGGTCTAATTACGGTGGTCTAATTACGGTGGTCTAATTACGGTGGCCTAATTACCGTGGCCTAATTACGGTGGCCTAATTACCGTGGCCTAATTACCGTGGCCTAATTACGGTGGCCTAATTACGGTGGCCTAATTACCGTGGCCTAGTTACCGTGGCCTAATTACGGTGGCCTAATTACGGTGGCCTAATTACGGTGGCCTAATTACCGTGGCCTAATTACCGTGGCCTAGTTACCGTGGCCTAATTACGGTGGCCTAATTACCGTGGCCTAGTTACCGTGGCCTAATTACCGTGGCCTAGTTACCGTGGCCTAATTACGGTGGCCTAGTTACTGTGGCCTAGTTACGGTGGCCCTGAAGTGCAAAACAAATGAACTAAATGGAAAACAAAATAACTAATTCAAAAACAAAATATAAAAACCCAAAACAAAATAACAAAACCCAAAACTAATTAGTTTTTTTGTTTTGGGTTTTGTTGTTTTCCGTTTAGTTTTTTTTTGTTTTCCGTTCATTTGTTCTGCACTTCAGGGCCACCGTACCTAATGGTTAGCACTTCCTTTTAAATCAGTAGTGATTTACGGAGACATAAATACGGAAACTGCGTCGCTGTCCAAATACTTATGGACCTGACTGTATGCAGTGATGCAGCTCTGGTGCTAATATGTTACATTTAATTGTTAACTTTCTTGTTGATGCCTTCGTTCTAAAATAAAGAAGAATGAAATGAATCAAATTCAATGTCTCGTCAATAAACAAGTTTTTTTTTGTGTCAATTATAAAATTCTGAGCTAATTTAGACGAGAGATGTTTTTAGATGAGCGTGTGAGTAAGGTGCACACAGCTGCATCACACACACAAATAGTTACGCAATACCGTCTGTATGCACTTAACCAACGCACTAACACAAACACACACACACACACACACACACACACACACACACACACACACACACTCTCTGTGCCTCAAACCAAATATGGCTCGCTTCTAACCGAATTATTATTTTATTTCCCACTTTTTAATTTGAAATAATGACCTGAACTGAATTCCATAACCTGAAAAGTTTTAGATTAAATCCGGAAACTTCCTGTATTAACTAAATAAGGAAATAAAGCCAATACAGGAACTTAATTAGCTTCGAGAAAAAGGAATGTTTGTGAAAGGCAGACGATTCCCGGAAAGAAGCGAGCAATTGCACACGCATGGCTCGCCGCGTCTGGCCGAGAGATTTAAAAAGCCTGGTTTCCGCCCGAACCTGCTGATTGCTGCCCCACACCAGCGCAGGTTGGCACTGCACCCCCAAAACCAGAACGGGTCAGTGTTTATCCGGCGGAGAAATCTGTGGATCTTTCAGAAAAACATTTGTGCTTCCAACTGCATGAAGGACTTGTGTGTCTTCCATGTTTCCTGCATCACAGTCAGAGCTTCAGCCTCAGATTCCTGTTTTCTGGTGGAACCTGATTTGGTCCTTTTCTGTCGTACTTCATCCATATCAAAGTTCTACTTCATTTAAGGTACCAGAGCCTTCATGAAGCCCATTGACCATTCAATATCTTTTTCCCCTCTCACATCAACAAGGCTGTTCTACTTTCAGAACTCATTCAGTTGTGTGTGAAAAGAAAAGCACATCTGGTACCAACAACAACACCACAGTCAAAGACCACATGCTTGGAGATCATGTTTTACTCGCACCTTTTTGTCATTTATGTGAACATCAACTTAAAGTCTTGACATTTATGCATTGCGATGCCGCCATATGATTGGCTGAGAATGTGTAGGGTTAGGGTTAGGGTTAGTATACTGTATAGGCATCAGGAGAATCTAGAATATCGAGAACTTCTGGAGCTGCACTGAAGTTACAATCACTATCCTTTCTCTTCAGTTGGTGATGAAGAAGAAGATGATGACAACATCAATGGCGATAGCTAGATGCTAGATAGCTAGTGAGAAGTGTGAAGGTTCACACTCGATCATCTTGTGGATGGAGGTGGAGTCATGCAGGACGAGCTTAACATGATAGGATACAAGTGATTAAATAAATTAATAGTACTTTATTAATCCCAAGGAAATCTTAACTTTCACATACCCCAGTTAGGCAGGAAACAGCACCTCCTGGAGCGGACAGGGTTATGGGTTTTGCTCAAGGGCTCAACAAAGGCAGCTTGGCAGCGCTGGGGCTCAAACCCCCAACCTTCAGATCAGAGAACCAATAACTTACAGAATTAACCATTTGAACCACCACCACTGCCCTTAGTGCCTAGAGAGGAGGTCTGCAGTACAGTGGTACCTCGGCATATAAACGTCACAAATTTTCGCCTCGGTGTAAAAAACATTTTCAGCATGCGAGAGACCAGGTTACCACCTCCAGTTGCACGCATGTCCGGTCGCGCCTGCGTCTTGGAGCCGTTTGCATCAGTGGGAAGCCAAGCCAAGCTTACATGTTTACTTGTTTTTGTATTTTGTGCGAGATTTAGTGAAGACATAGCAGCATGGCTTCCAAGAACGCTAGCAAGAACAGTAGCAAGAAGAAAATGGAGCCGCTTTGAGTTTTCAGTTCTTAAAGCAGCCGGTGGCGAGAGGAATCATACATTTGTTTAAAAGAGGTTAAGTGAGGTTTTAATGTTTATTATTTATATAAATTTCATATTTTACTTCATTTACATGTCTTTTCAAAATGTTTTCATAGTTTATATATAAAATATATATATTACATAATTATTATCGTATTGGAAATGAGTATTCAATTCAATTCACGACACGAGTAATCGTGTTAATATTTTTTCGTTGGTCGGAACAGATTATCCGCATTAACAGTATTTCCTATTGGAAAATGTGTTTTGCAATACGTAATTTCACCTTAAGAACTGTGGGACAGATTAAATCCGTATTCCGAGGTACAGAAGTGTTGCGGTTTGGTGGACAAGCGGAGGCAAATAATAAGAGGAAAAGTGAATGTCACTCCACACCCACCCACCCAATAGCACAGCACTGACACTGTGACAGTATCAATAGTCTTAGTGTTTAGAACAGTGTATTAATCATCACACTCATCCCACTGGCTTTGTTTTGGCTGTTTTCTTGTGAAACACACACACACATTCCACAAACACACACCTGTAAGTAATTATTCAGAGGTAAATTCCCAGCAGGAAAGAAAGCGAGGCAGACACAGACTTTAGGAAACTGAGCAAGGCGGCACTGTTTAAAACCCCTCAGTGAACACAGACGTCTGCAGAGGCGTGAGCGTGCCGGGCCCCGACCCATCCGACCCGATCACTATCTGCAGAACGGCAGTATTATAGTAAAACTATCGCGCTACGCTCGTCTCGTGTTCACGCTCAGCGACTCATCACGCTGATGCAGTTAGGACCAGGCGGGTAGAGCGATTAGCCAGACTTTCACTTGGTCAGAAAAGACAGACGCACAAATACACAAACAAAACACCCTCTCTCCTCACACACCCATAATCAGCTCTCCCCAGGGGCGAAAATCTGTTACGAGATCAGCTTTAAACGTCTAGCCAGACGCCGGGTTACTCAGTGACCAACAACAGGATGTGGTGTTATCCGGGAATCTCAGGCCAGACTCAGAGGAGCGCTCTGACTCACACAGCACTCACACTGCTCCAGCACACCACTCTGCTCTGTAGCATTCTGGACAGTTCCACTCAGAGCCACTAGAGGACGTCAGATCTTCATCAGACACGACCGAGACGCACTGCACCCGGAGTCGGGGAGATTATTATAGAATGGATATGACGGCATGACTTATAATATAATATAATATAATATAATCTATTATATAATAAATTATCTGGATTTGGGTTGATTTTTGCATTAATTACACATGCATACAGTATGTAACTATGTAAACAACAACAATGCTAACCTATACAGTATATTCTATAAACCATTCAGCCATAACATTAACACCACTTTCAGGTGAATTGAATTACACTCATAATCAGTTATATTTCAATAAACTGGCGACAGGATCATGGGCGCTCAAGGCTCATCTACGCGTGTGAAGACCAAAGGCAAGCCCGTCCGGACCGATCCCACCGAAAAGACAATGTAGCACCAACTGCCAAAAACAATCAATGCTGGCGACGAGAGAAAGGCACCAGAACACCCAGTGCACCACAGCCTGTCGCACATGGGGCCTGGCAGCCAAAGAGCCCAAAGACACCGTCCCGGCCTTCAAACTCCCAAGATCCAAATCCGACTGAGCACCCAAACAAGGCTTATCCATACCACAAACCCACAGCACCCAAAGGACCCGTCTCTAACGTCCAGGTGCTAGACACCAGAGGTCATGTGGAGTCATGTGCCGAGGGGACAGAGCCGCCCTGGTGGCACGAGGGGAACCTACAGCATACGGGGCGTCATGTTTCCTGTTGTAATGTTATAGCTGATCAGTGGATATTGTACTAAGTAATAAACTACACAATAAATATTAAAATGTATAAATGCCTGTTTTATTAATTTACTTATTTATTTACTTTCTTTTTATTGATAATCACTGAGACACGATTCTGACCACTGATTTTCCTTCCTGGTTAAAGTAAACACAGTGTTGTAAGTAAATAATGATAACCAAGTGTAGCTGAATTGCTGCATGTTTAAGACAAAAGCAGAAAACTGAAGAAGCAGAAGGTACATAGTGTAGAAGTGCAGAAAATGCAAAGTAAAGTGATGACTTGTAAAGGCTGAAGGTCATGAAAAAGATCTTCTTAATGGTGAAATAAAGCAAAATAGAATGATGATGCAGGAGGGTAAAAAGATGGAGTGGTAGTGTAATGACATTTACCGGGTAGCCATCGCGTCCAGATTTCCCCTGTACAAATTCAAAAGTCGGTCAAAATGCAGAAATGTAACATGGGAGAGATATTCTGTTATAGGGGCATCGATCACACAAGTGGCCAGGTTTAGTAGCAGAAAAAATGGGAAAGGTTTTTAAAATAAAATAGTAAAAAAAAATCAAACAAACAGTAACATTATTATTAATAATAATGTGCATATTTCCATTTATTTATGAATTTAAAAAAAAATATATATATATAATAATAAATTATAGTATGAGGGAGTGTGTGCTATTTTCATTCATCTACAATAAAAGTTTTTTGCATCATGAAGTGTGTTAAATGGTAAAATGAGCGTCACAATGAACACTCTCTCTTTCTCTTCACCATGAGCCACTCATGCATTAACCTTTATAATTAACCTGCTGTTCAATTTTAAAGTACGATTATTTTCCTCTAAACATTAATCAGAATATTCAGCTCCACTGACAGTGCAGGCAGATTCAGCACTAATTTCACCTCTATTAAAAATAATAATAATAAATCCATCTCCAGACCAAGGACTAGATGTAGAGACGATACTGTATCTCCACACTGGCCTGGGAACAGCCAGAGCGCTCCTCCTCGGGATTCCCCGGTCAGAGTTAGCTGAGGTCCTGGGGAAAGGGAAGTTTGGGGTTCTCTGCTGGAACCGTGACCCAACTTTGGATAAGCGGTTGAAGATGGATGGATGGATGGAAAATCCATCTCTCTCCGTGCTCCTCGCCTGTACACTCTGCTCAGACTGATCAGCCTCCAAACCCTCGTACTCATACCGCCGCCTCTGTCGGAGCACTCACCCTCGTATAGCTGCAATGCATTCGGAGACTTCTGCACCAATGTCTTTACTATATGACATGTTAAGATGATTTTTAAACATTGTCGACGTTTTTAGAAGAACAGCAGTGAAACTGCTATAAAAATCCAGCTCAAAATAAACACCATGTTTCTGGTAATCCCAGACTTCTCCAAAAGCACACAGGGTTCCAGCATGGGATCGGATCCGATGTGTCGCGTCACTGCAGGTTTGTGTGTTTTTTTTAACTGCACACTTTGTTATCCAGTCGTGTATCCAGGCATTTTTATAGCTTAGAGCTGCACTACACTTTTTTTTATATATATATATATAAATATCCTCACGTCTCTCTTACCTTTTTTTTTTCACAACACACAGACAGACAGGATGTAGGTGAGTGAAGTACTTACTGGAGGTCCTGCAAGAAATCACACAGACAGAAAAGTTGGAATTAATAAAATGCTAGTGACAGAGACGCACAAACACAACGTCATTTGCACAACTTAAAGTATGCAAAATTCAAATTGTGCAAATTAACCTGTTAAGTTTAAATAAGCCAGCCAATTAGATTTTGTAAATGAGCTTGATCAATTAGATAGCTAGTTATTAGATATAGGGAAAAACAAAAAATATCAAATCAGCAACTCTTATGTGCAAATTCATGTGTCGCCACACTGACTCCAAA